>CAWUFW010004040.1:600000-1190000 GCA_963921515.1 Calotriton arnoldi
ACACCTTAAAAGGTGCTTAATTTGTGTAAAGAATCATCTGTTCTTCCTAGAAGGCTAAAAAACAAATCGACGCTCCATGATAATTTTACAGAAGTTTACTCTGGATTCACCTTAAAGGCGATCATGCTCCGATGCACTGCAGTCATCTCAGCTTTTCTGTGGCTACTACTCTCCTGTCACAATTATCTTGTCCTCAGTGAAACGGAGACCGATTGAGGTTAGTTTGAATTCTGTTTATTGTAAAGTTACACAGCAACAGGAGGGAGCTACCAGCCAGCTTCACCACCGACCATCCAACTGCCACCACTCGCCCCCAGCATTCCACTTACCCAGTATTCTATAGAATTCCACCATGACATCCCATAGAATGCCACCACGGCATCAGAAACCCCGATGCAACACATCTCCACCCTTATATTGAACAATTACAAAAACATTGAAAAAGAAAACTGATGTCCTTCCCAACAGAAAAACGCACATAACTCACTGCCAAAAGAGAATACTAAACCAAATACACCTAGCATGATTAAAATGTACATTTTTTGACAGCAAGAGTTCAGCCTAGTAAAAAAAAACATTACATAGCCCAAATTGCACCAGAACATATCTGCCCATAACAATAACATATCCTAAGTACATATAACCCCGCAATTTGGGTAACATAAAGAATAGCATAGACACTGTCAATGGCATAATGAACCACAAACTGAGAACAACTCATTCCTGAAACCTAATGACGCATGACAATATCTTGGAACCGCTTTGGCATGCAAAGTATTCTTTCCTGCCTCATCTTCCTCTGCTCAGGCACCCCCGGGATCCCATGCCATCACAATCACTCTCAATCCCCAAACTACTCACAGAAACCTTTCCATCTATCAAACAGTCGGGCTCCTTCACTCCCTTCTTGTTCTCCTTGGACGACTCTCCATCCATCAAACAATCGGGCACCTTCACCACCTTCTTGTTGTTCCACACATTACCATCACTCAACAACACAGAATGCCGATTCACCTTCTTGATCTGTAGGGGTTTAGAAAACTTAGACAAACCCTTACTTTCCTTCCACCCTTTCCTTAACCGTAGCCAACCACCAACAACCAGCTACCCCTTGAGTGCACTCTTGGAATCACCAAGTAACTCGTCACACCTCCTTTCTCTCAGTACTCCCTTGGACAGCAACGCTCTTGACTTCCTGCCCCTCATGACTTCAAACGGTATCTTACCAGTGACGCTGTTAGCAGTAGTACTATAAGCCCAATCCAGCTTACGCACAGCAACTCTCCACTGTTCAACCTGACCTATGGTCAACTGAATTCCCTCCTTCAACATCCTGTTCCACCTTTCCACCAGGCCATTGCTCTGTGGATAATATACAGATGACCTGATGTGCTCTACACCATACAATTGCAAAACCTCACTCATGGCATGAGATACAAATTGTACACCGTTGTCGGTTACGATGATTTTTGGAACACCTGTCTCCCACAGCTTTTCCAAAAATGTAATCACCACCTGTGTAGATACCTGATTCACGAATTCCAACTCAGACCACCTGGAATAATAATCGACGGTGACCAAAGCATACACAGGACCAGCCCCTAGGACATTGTACGGCCCAGAAATATCCAAACCAATTTTTTTTTCCATGGAGCATCCATCTTGTCCACATCGACCGGGGGGATAAATCAGTCTGAGACTTATCGCTCCACACACACGATAAGCACTCTCTAACCATCCTTTCCACATCTTTGTCCAAACCCAGCCACCAATATTCTGCTCTGATCCTACGCTTAGACGCACTCATACCCCATGCTCCTCATGGGCCATATTCATAATGTGTGACCTCAAAACCACAGGTACCACCAATAACTCCCCTCTGAAAAAGATACCAGCCTCCATTAACGACTCCGTGCTAACATTCCTGTACGATTCCACTTCCTCAGAAACCTTTCCTTTAGCCGGCCACCCAACAGACATGTGTCTCATGACTTCCTGCAAAGTCCCTTCTTCCTTCACAGCCTACAACCACTCTTCATGTTCAATGCGACCTTTTGTAACAGCAAAAACAGTCACCCAACTCTCCCCGTCATCAGTCTCTTCGTTTTTATTTTAAGGGTTTTATATAGCGCTGGCCAGACCCGAAGGTATCGGAGCGCTTTACATCCTTTGTCCTGTAGCAGTCAAATACAAAGTAAAACAATATAAACACAATAGTAGACACATTGATTCGTGACAAAGCCTGTTCAAGGAGGGGGGGCAAAGGTAGCAATCGAATACAGAGCAAAGCAATAGTCAACAAATTGAGTCTTGACGAATCCTGTTCAGGGAGGGGGGACAAAGGAGCGAGTCAAGAGGTTGGTGAAGAAAAAGTCTTCTTATCGACGTGACTATATACTCCAATGGGCAAGATTCTGTATTGGGCGGCAGCTATCCCTTCGGAAGAGATCGGTTGAGGTAGAGGTCTTTGAGCTGGCTTTTGAATTTTATGAAGGAGGGGTTTGTCCTGATATGGACTGGGATGGCGTTCCAGATTTTAGGTGCATTGCCGGAGAAGGAGCGTGATAAAGTTTTTTGTTTGCGAGTTTTCGGAGGGATGAGAAGTAGTGTTAGTACTCCTGAGAGTCCTTGTCTGACCAGCCTTGTTGAGTTTGGAGGCCAGGTAGGCAGGTTTGCCCGTGTGCAGAGCTTTGTGTGTGAGACAAGCAGTTCTGAAGCTTGCACGCATTTCGATTGGGAGCCATTTAAGCTCCCTGAGAGCGGGAGAGATGTGTTCGTACTTCTTTACTCCAGTGACCATCCTTGCTGCTGCATTTAGAGTTGATCGGAGGGGAGCTAAGTGAGATTTTGCCGTGCCTGTGAGGGTTGCATTCCCGTAATCCAATCTGGACAGAACCAAAAATTGTGTGGCCTGTTTGAGGTCATTGGGAGGAATGAAGAGTTTTATTTTGTTGAGTAATTTTAGGTTGAGGAAAGCGCTCTTTGCGGTGTTCTTGATATGTTTGACCATGTCTAAGTTTGGATCCAGAGTGATTCCCAGTGATTTTACGGAGTCGGCGGGGATGAGATTGCAGTTGAGAGCATCAATGGATTTTAGCCATTCTGTGATTTGGGGGGTCTGCTCTTTGTTGGATATGAGAAGGATTTTTGTCTTGTCTTGGTTAAGTTTCAGGTGGTTGAGGGATAGCCAGTGTTGGACTTCTCTTAGAGTGTCGTTTAGTCCCTGAATGTCACCAATGGAGAAGGTTTCTAGGTAGATCTGTGTATCGTCTGCATAGAATGGAAGGGGATGTTGGCTTTTTTGAGTATGGTGGTGAGGGGCTCCATGTAGATGTTGAACAGTGATGGGGAGAGAACAGATCCTTGGGGGATGCCCCTGCTTATGGGGAGTAGGTCAGACGTGAAGTTTTTAATTTTTATTCTTTGGGAGCGGTTCTGTAGAAAGGAGGTAAACCACTGTAAGACCACCTCTTCCGCTCCAACCCTTTCTCGGAGTACCTTAATGAGCAATTTGTGGTCCACCGTGTCGAAGGCTGCCGATAGGTCTAGGAGTATGAGCAGACAACATCGGTCCGTATCGAGTGATTTGTGGACATCATCTATGACATCCAGGATCGCTGTCTCCGCGCTGCAACCTTTTCTAAAACCCGATTGGTGAGGGTCTAGAAGGGTGTTGCTGTCCATGTGTTGGGTAAGTTGAAGGAGAACACATCTTTCTAGGATTTTGGCTAAGAATGGGAGATTGGATACAGGCCTGAAGTTATTGAGATCATTTGGGTCAGAGCCCAGTTTTTTTAGTAGTGGCGTGACTTGGCCGATTTTGAGACAGTCTGGCATGATTCTGGTTGTCAGGGAGCTGTTTATGATCTTGGTCCAGAGCGGGGCTAGGGTGTGTTTGAGCTTTTTCGCCAGTTGGGCAGGGATAGGGTCCGCAATGTGTGACGAGGGATTGGATCTGGTAATCATTTCCATGATTTCTGCTTCAGAGATGAGGTGGAACGACTTCCAGTAGGTAGGGGGGTACCTGGGTGGGTTGTAATCTTCTTTGCCATGGGGCGGGCTTTTGTTGGGTGGACAGAGGTGGTCGTCCAGGGAGAGCTCAATCTTGGTGATTTTATCGTTAAAGAAAATGGCAAAGTTGTCACATAGGTCTTTGGAAGCCTGCACTGAGGATGAGGGGGACTTGGAAGTTTGTTGTCTAATGAGATTAAAGAGTTCTTTGGGACGGTTTTTGGCATTGTCTAGTGCACCACTGAAGAAGGAAGATTTTTCATTCTTGATGTGCTTTTTATATTTCCTGCGTTCAGTTTTGAGTTGGTCAAGGTGGATTGTGGACGGGTTGTTACACCAGAGTCTTTCTGCAGCTCTTAGTTGTCTTCTTTCCAAGTTTAGGTCTGTGTTGAACCAGGATCTTGATGGAATGTTCCTGACTCTTTTTTGTTTCAAGGGAGCTATTTGGTCAAGTATGGAGGTCATAGTTGCGTTGTAGTGTGAAGTAAGTTCTGTTGTAGATAGGTCGCATGTGGTGGTGGGAAGGATTGAACTTATCCTTTTTTCCAGGTCGGCAAGTGGAATCTGTCTTGGATTCCTCGCCCAGTGGGGGGGATTCCTGTGTACGAGGTAGGCAATGGCTCTTTTGGTTGGTGTGAAAAAGAATGATGTGGTGGTCTGACCAGTCAACAGGAAGGATGTGGTCAACAGTGACTGTATCTTCGTGAGCTATGATGGCATCCAGGATTGAGCCTCTGTTATGGGTTTGCTCTGTGCAGTGTTGGATAAGATTGTTGTTGCGTAGGAGTTCATTCATGGATTGAATCAGTTATTATCCTCATTCCAATGTAGGTTGAGGTCGCCTAGTATTATGTTGTTAGAGTCCAAGAGTGAGCAGTGTGTTATCAAGTCGGACAGGTGTTCTCCAAATGAGGGGGTGTTGCCTGGCGGATGGTAAAGAAGATGGCAGTATAGCGTTTTGTTGTCGGTCGTCTTAATAGTGGAAGTTAGATATTCAAATGTGTTATATTTGAAGGAGTCTGTTTCCGTTACGGAGATGTTGCTCTTGTGGATGATTGCAATCCCCCCGCCTCGATGGTTCTTTCTGTCTTTATTGATGATTGAGAACCCCAGGGGCACAAGCATGTCAATGATAGGGGAAGAGGATTCATTCAACCAGGTTTCTGTGATGAACGTGATGTCTGTCATGGGTGAGGATGGTTTCTGCCAGTTCTGTTGCGTGTTTGGTAGCAGATCTACAGTTTGAGCATGCAGTTGATCGACCCCTTATTGTTACTTTTCTTCGTTAGGGGAGCCAGGGGGATGTTAGTGAGGAGGGCTGGAGGCCTCGACGTTCTCGGTACGATGCGGTCTCTTCCAAATCCAGTGATAACCTGGATTTCGGAGCTGGGGTTGACAGCTGAAGTTGAGTCATAGGATTTGGCAAGCTCAGTCTCCTCACTCATGGACATTGCGGTGCTTGTTCCTTTGGGTCTCTGCGGCTGGTTCAAGACGGGGTTCATGTTCCAGCTGAGCTGTTGGACCTTGGGAGGACTTGTGTGTTTATTGTTGGTAGCTATGGGTGTAGGGTGTAGGCGTTGGGTAGACTCCAGAGGTGATGTGAGGTTCACTAAGATTTTGTTGATTCCCTGTATTACGATCTCTAGCTGGTTTTCCACAGATCAAGTCTCTGAGTCATATTCATAGAGGAAGGGGTAGGGGAGTTTAGGTTCGGGATGTCCTGAGTGGGGCAGTCAGGGGAAGGAGAGTGCTTGTCAGTGGTAGTGTTGCTCACAGTGTTAATGTTGCCTAAGTTGTCCCTGACGGTAGCGGTGGGCAGGTGGTATGGAGTCACGTCGTGAATCAGGCGGCAGATTCTGGAGTGCCGGTTAAAGGAGAGAGATTGGAGCTATTGACTGCGGGTCGGTTACGCTCGTTGCCTGAAGGTAATAGTTTCGTGTAGGGGGGTGCGGTGGAGGTCGATAAGGGATTGTAGAGTCTCAGCAGAGACGTACCTCGGGTTTGTTATGGATGAGAGGTGTGTATTGTGAGAGTGAGGGGAAGTGGAGGAGGAGAAGGGGGTGTCGGAGGAGGATAGGTTGGTGGAGTGTGTCTTGGGGTTGTTTTGAGAATTCTCCAGGGGGGTCGGTCGGTTGGGGGATAGGGAGTTGTTCGAGTGGGAATAATGTAAATGAGTGAAGGCGTTGCGTAGCGTGGGGAACAGGGAGTCAAATGCGTCAAGGTTGTCATTGTTGGCTTGGATCAGGACTATACCATTGCTGTCGATGGTCGCAAAGGTGTTGCCATTGCGCGTAGGGCGGTTTGGGATTGAGAACATCCGTTTGCAGCTGAGAGGGGTGCTAGTTGTTTTGGTTATGTGAAGGTAGGTTCTAAGAATGGTGTTCCAGTTCGTAGGGCTCTGGGAGTGGAAAATGAGATCCATTTTCTGCTGGCCTTTGGAGGAGCAGTGGTATATGTCTGCGAATAGTGTTTCCGGGTGTTGTCTTATCAGCCTGTGTTTGAAATTTCTTTTCGCTTTGAGTGAGAGATTGGGGGGGAAGATGATGGAGAAAGAATTAGGGCCATGGGGTTTCAGGCAATTCGGTGCGGAGGGAGGTTAAATTGGTCAGTATCATTTTGTCTCTGTTATATGGGTGGATCAGTGGCGTAGGGGGGCAACTGGGACTTACACTAAGTAGTAATCCCAGAGCCCTGGAGCCTGATCCTAGAGCTCTTTCCCCTTGGCCATCAGCCAGTGAGTTTTCGGTCATAAAAACTTCTCTTGTTAATGGAGTTAGTGTGGGGCTGAACCTCTCTCTTCTCTAGTCGATCAAGTTAATGTGGAGCTGACGTTAGAGATGGAAGCATTTTTTCCTTAAAATCCGTAGAAAAGGCATGAGATGGTGAAATTAGGTGGCAGGCGCTTACGCTGCAAAGTTGTAGCCGCACCTCGTTGCTATTGAGGTCATCACATCGGTATTGACTGAAACCGAGTAGTCACCATCTTAGGGTCAGGCACCCAAGTTATCTTCTGATCTTTTTGTAGCTTTTGTTATGTTAGAGGTAGGATCCTTTTCCTTCCAAACTGCAGAATAGGCATGAGAGGGTGCAATTAGGGCAGACGCTTGCGCTGCAAAGTTGTGGTCGCACCTCTTCATTGTTGAGGTCAACGCTTAAGGGTAAACTGCGCCCGGGGAGCCGCCATCTTAGTGTCAGGCACCCGAGTCTTCTACTAATCAGGCACCGAAGTTTTCTTGTCGTGTGCCTCCCGCCTTCGAGGGTAGCACGTCGGTGGCAGCTGCTTCCAGGATGCACATTAGATGAGGTAAAGTAATGTCCATAGGGAGCGATCTACATGCACCGACATGAGTAATGGAGGTATCAGTTCAGTGTAGTGCTTCGCAGCTGTATAAACTTTACTTCAGCACTTAGGTTTAAACAAGTCATGTACGTGTGGGGGTCACAAGCTGCCCTTGTTCTTTTAGCATCAACTTTTTCATTCATATTATTGCACTCTGGTTTTTTCCCATTTTTTTCTCCTTTGAATTATCGCACAAGAAGCGGTGATTAGTGGCTCTCGTCGATCAAAATTAAGTCCCCTGTGAACCCCTGCTTTTGGCTAGATGTGTGGAGGCACGTCTCAAAATCTAGCACACCAAGCTTAAGTAGATGAACTAGTACATGCTCTGCATTCGGTTTCAAGTGGTGCATACGGAGCCCTGCTTGTGAAGAGTGGAGTAACAGGGGAGCCGCCATCTTAGTGTCAGGCACCCGAGTTTTCTACTGATCAGGCACTGAAGTTTCCTTGTCCTGTGCCTCCAGCCATCGAGCACACCAAGCTTAAATAGATGGACTGGTACATACTCTGCATTCAATTTCAAGTCCTAGTGGTGCATACGGAGCCCTGCTTGTGAAAAGTGGAATAACAGGGGAGTATTCAGACATTCCATTGGCAATCTCGACAAACAGTCGGCCACAACATTTTTCCTCCCAGGCATGTATTCCATGGTATACGAAAATTCCAACATTCTTAAAACCCAACGTAGAATTCTGAAGGAAGCTAGGCTGGTCCCTTTGTTAGTAACCACATCAACCAAAGGGTGGTGATCCGTACGAATCACAAACTCTGTTCCCCACACAAACTTCCTAAAATGATCTACACCCCCTCCCCCCCAACATGCCAGTGCTTCCCTTTCAATCATGGAATACATCTGTTCGGCATCTCTTAATGGGCTCGAGACATAAGTGATTGTCACTTCCCTTCCCTCTGTCTGCTGTAAAAGTACAGCCCCCAACTCTATTGCACTCTCATCAGTACTCACTATACTCCCGTCATGAGTTTCAAAGGTCTTGAGGGCAGGAGCTGATGCAATCACCTTAAGTTGCTTAAACTCCCGTTCACACTTAGGACCCCAAACAAAGCTAGCATTCTTCACCATCAGCCCATGCATGCACACGGTCGTGTCTGCAAATTTTGGAATAAACCGACAATAATTTTTGACCAACTCCAAAAGAGATCTTAATTGGTCCTTGTCCAAAGGTGACAGTGCTTCCTCAATGGCCCTAACCAGCTTCAACTTAGGAGGCACACCTTTCTTGTCTAGCCAATGACCCAAATATTCCACGCCACTTACCCCATTCCCACACTTCGCCACCTTTATGGTCAACCCCACCTGTTGAAAAATACTGAGCACCTTACACAAGACTTCATCAAGTTTTGTCACATTCTCTGCAAATATCAGTATGTCGTTCTGAAAATAGGTCACGTTATTCTGCCCCTTGAATAACTATGCATAGCCCTCTGGAAAACCGTGGAAGCTGAAGCCAGACCAAAAGGCATGCGCTTGATTCTGTACACACCTTCTGAGTGACAAGACGTGATATGTCTTGAATCAGGGTCCAGTGCTATCTGGTGATATGCGGATGATAAGTTCAAGGTAGAAAATACCTTCACACCTTAGATTGTCATCAGCACTCATCCTGATATTGGGCAGAGGGTGTCTGTCCACACAGATGGCCTTGTTCAAATCAAGCAGTTCGACACACATCCTTAATTCCCCATTGATTTTTTTTTGCTAAAACTACTGGGGCCAACCATTCCGAGGCTTCAATTTCCTCGATAATTCCAGCATCACACAACTTTTGTAATTCCATCTTCAAAGGCTCCCTCATTACCAAAGAGACAGTGTGAGCTTTATGAACTTTTGGTCTCACTCCTTCCCTTAATACTATTTTATGAGAAAAAACTATTGAGCAAACCTAACTCGCTCATGAACACCTCCAGAGATTTTTCTCGCCACCTCATTTCACAAACCGTGCTCACATTAGATTGTGCCCCCAGGACTTGCTCAGGATGGTTAGGGTCCAGCCTTATCAACAAGTCCCTTTGCTGAGGCCACCCCAACAAAGTCCATCCTTGTCGCCAGTGAAATGGAGACCGATTGAGGTTAGTTTGAATTCCATTTATTGTAAAGTTACACAGCAACAGGAGGGAGCTGCCAGCCATGTCCACCACCGTCCATCCAACTGCCACCATTCACCCCCAGCATTCCACTTCCCCAGCATTCTATAGAATGCCACCACAACATCCCATAGAATGCCATGACAGCATCAGAAACCCAGATGCCACACTCAGTCCTTTACTGACCTCTGGATAAACGTAACAGATCATTAGATTCCTTCCTCTGCTATCTTGGGTAAGGTAACGTATTACGCTTCTGAACTGGGATTGGACAAACGTCTCCCTCCTGTCTCAGGTAAGATGACTACAGTTACTGGACAACCACTGGATACCGTCTGGATTGGTGTAAGATTAACTTTGGTGGTTACTAGAGCTACCCCTTAAGAAACCGTTCCTTCTCGCCTAAAAATATCACTGGTTACTTACAATCTGGAAAAGTAGAATACTTGATTAGTGGAAATTCCTGTCTAAATCACTAAACACTTCTTCTTGGGGAACAGACGAGGGCAGCTATGTTTTTCTTCTCTACGATCTTACGGCATTCCAATTCTTAGATTTTTAGAGACAGTTCTGATCAGAGTAGAAAACTCTGCAAATCAGTTACACATACTATGTTCAAACAAAATCATTGTACCATGAACGCTGATGCAAAAATACATTAGTGAAAGCCGACCTAAGCCCAGCAGCAAAACCTGAGCAGAAAAATGAATGAAATGCTGTCTAACAAAATACGTTGTTTAGATTTACCATAGAAGCTTTGAAGATCTAATTTGTA
Organism: Calotriton arnoldi; assembly: GCA_963921515.1. Taxonomy (NCBI): domain Eukaryota; kingdom Metazoa; phylum Chordata; class Amphibia; order Caudata; family Salamandridae; genus Calotriton; species Calotriton arnoldi. The sequence goes on from CAWUFW010004040.1 coordinate 610,227, forward strand.
AAATAAGGCTACTCAAATGTGCATTACAAAATGTCAGTTACAATACACAGTCTGGTAACCAGTAATAAGCCAAGCAGGCTTTGGGCTCATCTAGTGACCCAAAAAAGTGAGATTTTGATCTTAAAATGTTTTGGTGCTTAGAATTGGTTGTCGGATATCTAATTACCTGAACCCTCCTCTTTTATGAAACATTTTCGTGACATTCCCCAAGGTACAAATGGCTTTTCCCTTATTAGTTACATGTAAAGGCTTTCAGATAAAATCTTTGCAGCAAGCAAAGGTGAGAATTTTTTTGCCTCGGGTATAACTCAAGAAACCCTGGGAAACTTTACATTAAAAAAAGGTCTCTGCTTTTAAGTACCATGACGTGTGATTTGACGAAAGAGGTTGCACCATGCCACACACCATTCACTCAAAAACACTCCTCAATCTCTTAATACTGCATTTCTGCACCTATTGAAGAACCTAACGGGGCCAGATGTAACCATGCTTTGTCAGATCATTGAAAGCAAATTATCATTATTGCTGCTGTAGGAAGCTGGATCTGTATATACTATACCAAAGTGAGGTATAGTGTGCACAGAGTCCAGTGGATCACCAAAGGTAGGCAGAGGTTAAAGTAGATAGTACCTTACTCTCTATTTGTGGTAGTGTGGGCGAGCAGTAAGGCCTTATCAGAAGGTAGTGTTAAGCATTTATTGTACACACTCAGGCAAGAAATGATTTCACACACTCAGGACTGACCAATTTGTTTTGTATAAAAATATTATTAAGTTGTATTTTATTCCTAGAACCAAGCCAGGCCTGGTACAGGTAAATGAAATGATACTTTGCAGAAACAATACAGTTGAATGCAGTTGTATGTACTTGGTTTTGGTTACAGGGAAATCACTTGTAAAAGTAACTGTTGAAATGACTGTACATATACTTAATAATTACTTTGTGAGTATTGGTTGTATTACTTTGCAGGTTACTTTTCTTACACAGTGTGGTATACCTGGATGCCACACTGGGGCATTTCCTGAATAAAGGTAAGTAATGCAGTTTTGTTATTATAACACACTTGTAGGATTTCTCATAGAATTTTTAACTCCACACTTAGAAGTTTTTTTCACAGAAAAGCAGTCAATGGAATCCTATGGGAGGAAATGGAGTAATCGGTTTACGTTTAAGTACTTGGTTGTGGGAGTTGGTTTTCTGGGTTTAGAACCAGGGTTCCCCAAGGGTCAAGGATGCACTCTTAAAGCACCCTCAGCGGCACAAGGGCGGCCGGGTGCAGAGTGCTGAGGCCCAGTGTTATCCAATGGGGGATAGGGTGCCTCCGGTTGGTGGCTGCTCACGAGCAGGCCACAAGGTTGAGGGAGCAAAGCTCCTGGACTTAAGCTCAGGGCAAAGGGGGGTTCAAATTAGCACCCAAGGTACACCCACAGCGGCACTGGGGCGGCCGGTGTAGGGTGCTGTTTTGGCATCTGGCGCCCTGTTACTTTCAATGGGGATTTTCCGGTTTGCAAAAACACTGCAGACTCGGGGGCGAAGATCTTCTGGAGGCGACCACCACTTGGAGAGGTAAGTTGGGATGCTGGGGGTTGCCTGGACACTGTTGGTTGGGCCACCCAAGGCCATGGGGCGTCGGGTGCAGGGGTGTTGTAAAAGGCTGGCCTGGTATATAATGTTCACTTATGTAAGTGAACACCCTGCAGCAGTCCAGACAACCCTTATGGTGATTTAGGAGGTCTTAGACAACCTTAGAAAGCTCTCTAAGTGGTAGCTGTGGAAAGCAGCCTTCAGGCTTAGTCCAGAAGGAGTGAAAAGCAGCTTGTTTTACCAGAATGCAATCTTATATGTATAGATTAAGTAAAAAAGAACCACACAATGTATTTATAAAAATATGTATTTATTATATAATAATACTCTCTAACACATACAAATATCTCCTACCCGGAGATATGCACAATGCACACAATACTTTGCTTAGAAATCATGTAAATAGCACAGAATTCACAGTGGACCCCAGGGGGGGACCAAACCATATACTAAAAGTGGTATAAGAACTACAACTCGTGTCAAGACAATGTCCAGAGGGCGTAGAAGTGCCGGGGACCAAAGGAACCACCCAAGGTGAGAGACTAGGCGCCCCACGGAGATCGTGAGCAGTGTGGGTATACGACCGCGTTCTCCATACAAATCAACGTGTAAGTCGCGGTTGGAGTTCTCAAGATTAAGGACCTTTCCCAGTGGACCCTGAAGAAACCCCGTGGAAGACAAAAGGTTGGAGAATAACCCCACCCGTGGATACCTTAGTACCCACGTTACCTACACCAGGGAAGCCGGGTGCATAGGTGTGAAGTGGTGTCGGAAACTGCCGTCAAACCCAATGGATGACTTCAGGAAAGTGCCGCTGCTGGAGAAGGAGAAAGTGTCCGGTGGGATCCGAAGGTGGATTCTAGTTGAGAGGTACCTGCAAGCAGAGGGGACAGAGTCTGTCACTCAGGAGTGACCTGGAGATCTGGAAGACGAATGCCCACCGATGTCAGGAGTTGTAGGAGAGTTGACGATGACCTTGACTTTGCAGCTATGAGGACTAGGGGACGCTGAGGAAGACCAGGAGCCGTGCACGAGCTGTTCCACATCGGATGTCGAGAGTTGAGGGGTCGGTTTCTGGCAGGAGCACCAACAAGCCTTGGTAACTGCAAACAACGTAGAAGTCGAAGAAGGTGCAATCAGAGGAGCTGGGGCAGGCCCGAGCAATCAGGGGAGCCCAAAAGAAACAGAGGACCCTCAACAGGACCCACAGGCCGGAGGCACTGGGGTCACAAGAGGACCTCGAGCAGCTCACCAAAAGATGCAGGCCACGGTGCAAACGATGCGATGTGGACAAAGACTTTGGTCACTGGAGATGCTTGAGGTTGGGGCTACTTGGATCCCGAAGATCTTGGTGGAAGGAAGCCAACAAGCCTTTGAAACTGCAAGTCGACGCGGTTCACAGGGGTTCGGTTCCTGCGGCTCCCATGAAAGATGATGATAATATAATAAAAATCATTTATAAAGCGCCTGGTTACACCAACTGGTGTGTCACCGCGCTAGGAGCTACTACATAAGAAGGCTAGAAAAGGGCAAAAGTCGTGCAGCAGGGGCAGATACTGACATACAAAACTCAAGACTGAAAGAGCCAAGTTTTCAATCCTTTCCGGAAGACGGTTTCCAATGTCTCAGCTCGAAGAAGAGGAGGTAATGTATTCCAGTTTTTGGCTGCCAGGTAGCCAAATGAGCGCACACCCATTTTTGCTCTTTGGATTTTAGGGACTATGAGCAAGTGAGCCCTTGTTGACCTAAGGTGACGTGTCGGGTTATAAGGGGTAAGAAGATCATGCAGGTAACTAGGGGGGTTATTAGGATGGCGGAAGGACCGCCAGCCGTGCGGTGGCGATCCGTCCGCCATCCAAAGTGGATTTTGCCCCTGCCACATTACGATGGCGGGGGCATCCAGACACGGACAGTGGCGGACGCAAAGACCGACTACCACTGAACCGCCGCAGGCAATCGGTACGATTGCCCGGCAGACGGCCCAATGAGTCCTAAATGGTGGCGGTGCCTAGCAGGCACCGTCCACCAAATTAGGATGCTGGCTGCAGACAGCATTTCCATGGCGGCGATGCCGCCATGGAAAGGCTGGCGATTTGTAACGGGGGCCCATTATGGGCCCCCCTTTTGTTGGTGGGAGGTGTGGGTGCCCTGGGGAGTACCCATGGTACCCCCCTACATTTCACAGCACCACGTGGCAGGCACCGTGTGGTGCCTGCCACGTAGTGCTGTGAAATGCAACACTTGGCATTTTCGCATCACGGCGGGAGCTGCTGTCATCAGCACCCGCCGCAATGTTGAACTGCAGGATCCGTCCACCATGGTGGCGGACGCATCCTAATCCGGTGTGCGGGACCGCCGCATACATGGCGAGCGATCCCGGTTTACCCCAGGATGGCGGACGGACTACAGTCCGTCCGCCATCCTAATGACCCCCTAGGTTCCTTGCCCTGCAGACTCCGGTGGCAAAAGCACAAGGCTTTAAAGAGAATTCTTTTAGCAGGCAGTGCAGGAAGTCAAGGGCTTTCACCGAGGAGGCCCTCTTCGGTAGGTTGAGAACTAGGCGGGCTGCCGCATTCTGAATGCATTGCAGCCTATGAAGACTTTTTTTTGTTGCTCCCAGGTACAGGACATTTCCATAGTACAGCTGGGACGTAACAAGAGTATGAACCAGGGTTTTCCTGGCTGAGATGGGGAGGAGATCCAAAGTTTTCTTCAACATTTTGAGGATTCCAAAACCTTTCCCTGTAACCTTCCTAGTGTGGGTCTCGAAAGAGTTTGGGGTCAAGCCAGACTCCCAGATTTTTAACTTCCTCTTTAGGGATGGGCGTGGGACCCAATGTCTGGGGTCACCATGCTGAGCACCAGATGGAAGTGGACTTCCCTATGACCATGACCTCAGTTTCACTGCCGTTCAACTTGAGGCAATTGCTTGACATCCAGGAAGCAAGGTCCTTCAGACAGGAAGAAAACTGGGTAGCTGCATCTTCTGAGTTATGGGATAGAGTGACAACAAGCTGCGTGTCGTCCGCATAGGACACAATGGTAACATTCTGTTTTTCCACAATCTCCGCCAGGGGTCCGATGTAAAGATTAAAAAGAGTTGGGCTCAGAATTAAGCCCTGTGGGACCCCTTGTGAGAGTGGCGTGCTTTTGGACATTTGTGGTCGCTGTGCACCTTGAAAGCTATGATCCTGTAGGAAGGAGGTCATCCACTTTAGAGGTGCTCCGTCCAGCCCACCTGACCAGAGTCGCTGCAGGAGCAGTTTGTGGGATACCGTGTCAAAGGCTGCGCTGAGGTCCAGCAGGATCAAAGCTGCACGCCTGCGTAATGTCTCCGTGGCGAGGAGTAATGCTGACTCCGTAGAGTCCGTGGCTCTGAAGCCTGATTGCGTGGGGTGGAATAGATTGTCGATTAATATGTGCAACCAATAGCATGTTCATCACCTTCTCTGCTATTTTAGAGCAGTAAGGCAGGAGTGAAATGGGACGCAGATTATCCAACAAACCCGGATCTGCTGATGGTTTTTTTCTTAAGGGGGAGAACAATTGCTTCAAACTGGTGAGAGGGCAGGGCAGGCCTTGAGAGCTGTGGAGAACCACCACCTGTGTTGCAGAACCTTTCAGAGTCCGTAGGAGCTCAGGACCAGCAGACCGGTCAGCTTAGTTGCGGTGCTTGCAAATGCAGGGAAGTGACTCCTTCACTTCAAGGGAGATTCCTTCAGGTGTCTTTGATGCCTACAGGCCTTGGAAGGTTCCTGTATGTTGCACTGGCAAAGACGATGCAGCAGACTGAAGGGAGTCCAAACAAAGTCCAGCGAAGTCCAGAGTGCCCAGGCGGTAGAAGTAGAAGTGGTGTCTGACTTGAATCTTGTCCCACGACGAATCTAGGGACCTACAACCAGTTAAGCCCTTAAGTACCCTAAGGAAAGGGTTGGGACGATTCAGGGGACCCTCCCAGGGGGGAGGTTACTCCCATTTCCTTTGTCCAGTTTCACGCCAGAGCAGGAGCCAATGGCTCCCAGGGCTGGTTTGAACTGGACTATGCAAGGAAGCACCAAATGTGCCCCTCATGCAGACTTAGTGGCGCTGGCAAGCGCACCCACCCGGTCCCAGTACACTAAATCCTGTCTGGGAGGTGGTCACACCTCCCTGTGACAGGATGCCTATTGTTCTGCCTTCCCCTGCTCAAGCTTGGCTCAGCAGCAGGAGGGCAGAATTGTGTCTCTGGTCAGCAGCAACCATTGTGTGCTGTTTGGGTCTAGAAGGCGGGCACCGGGAACACTGAGAGCCTAACGGAGGGCTCTTCCAGTGCTTGGAATCACACCTCCCACACCGTTTATGGTGTGGGGGTATGATTCCAACATACGGTGTGGGTGTATGATTCCAACATGTTTGATACCAAACATGATGGGATTCGTTGCAGCCAATTTCGAGATGGTCATCGCGTAATTAGGCGGTGCCCCTCTAGATGGTATATGGCTGCTTCACTTACAACCCGGGAGAATGGACTCCGTAGGCTGTAGGGGTGTCCTTCTCATGCAGGGGCGCCCTCTCACTTAGAACCAAGCACCCCGCCTTCAGGATTGCAAAGGCCTGCTGTAGGGGTGACTTATAGGTTTTAAGTGCAGTGACCCTAGATATAGGAAATCTATATCTTTAGTAAGTGGTGCTAGCACCAGCTTACACAGGCAGCAATGGCAGGCCTGTAGTTCCATTTTGAATGGTCTCCCATGGGTGGCATAATGCATTCTTCAGCCCATGGGGGACCTTTGGGGTACCTATGCCCTGGGTACCTTAGTACCATATACTAGGTACTGATAAGGGTTCCCCAGTATCCAATCTGGGATGTCTCTACGTACTTGTCATAACAATTTAAGGGAGAAAGCAGAGAGACTGGGGGTCCTGATTAACAGGATCCCAGTCAGACTAGTCAAAAACAGCTTAGCACCGGGCAAAAAGTGGAGGTAACCATGCAGAGGGATCCTACCTTACTACAAACCCCCCCCCCCCACACTCAAACGAAAGGAGATGAGGCTAACCTTGCCCAGTTGAGTCTTTATTTCCCAAGTGGCCATATAAGGAAGGTCCTGCACTAGCATCGATACTCCCTATCCTATGGTCCACTGAGAAGTTCCTCCCCTGTAGGGTCTTGGAACCTCTGAAAAGTTTGGGGTGTCTACCTGCCATCTGTTTGAGCCAAGAAAGAGGCTGGTGGGGTTTCTGATTAGGGAAGTGAGGCCCTTACAGTGTTAAGGCCTTTCTCTCCATGACTGACTTGTACCTATCCCTAGGGGTCAACCTCTGGCTGCTTATAGCTTTTGGTTGAGCCTGTTTGGTTGGAACAATGGAGGGCCAGTGAAGGTTTGGGACAGCCTTATCCCAGGTTTTACCTTGCCCAACAGAGTCCATCTGGGGGATGTCAGTTGCTAAGTGAAAGCGGGATCCTTCAGAATGCTGAGGATTATCCACCTGGCTAGTACTACTAGGCTGGGGGTCCCTAATCTGTGGATGAGGGGATTCCTTTTGGCAGTGGGCCCTGTGGGGTCCACTGACATCCCTGGCCTCTGCAGCCCTAGGCAGACTGAGGCCTGGTAGAGAGGGGCAGGATACCTGCTCCAGACTCGGTACCTCCTTGGAAGGTTCCCCTGCCCTCAGTGGCTCTGCCAGGACAGGCCTGACCTCCTCTGGGGCAGTTTCTTCACAAGGGGTAGGGTCAGTTCGCTGAGGAGGCTGACCCTCACCTAAAGTCTGGGGGGAAAAAGACTTTTCTTCCTCCCCCTTGCTCTCTGGTGGAGCAGAGTGGGCCATTCTTTCAGGCTCCACTGCTCCTGAATTTCCCTGTGGTTGGACTGGGGGCCTAATGGTCACACTAACTTTCTCAGGGAGGCCTAACATTTCTAGATGGGCCTTCAGTTCTACTTCAGCACAGGCTGAAGTTTCCAAATCATTGCCCAAGAGGCAATCTACAGGCAAGTTTGGGGACACTGCAACTCTTTGAGGACCAGTGACCCCTCCCCAGCTGAGATTGACTATGGCCATGGGATGATCTGTTCTATCACCATCAGTGTTGGTCAGCTGGTACATGTATCCAGGTGAAAGCTGAAGTGTCTAGACAGGGGTAGGTTACGCCCATGTCCTTTGTCCAGTTTCGCACCAGACCGGGGGGCAACGGCTCCCAGAGCTGATTTGAACTGGACTATGCAGGGAGGCACCAAATGTGCCCCTCATGCAGACTAAGTGGTGCCGGCAAGCGCACCCACCCCCGTAGGCTGTAGGGGTGTCCTGCTCATGCAGGGGCACCCTCACACTTGGAACCAAGCACCCTGCCTTCAGGATTGCAAAGGCCTGCTATAGGGTGATTTTGAATGGTCTCCCATGGGTGGCATAATGCATGCTCCAGCCCATGGGGGACCTCTGGGGTACCTATGCCCTGGATATCTTAGTACCATATACTGGGGACTGATACGGGTACCCCAGTATCCAATCTGGGATGTACCTAAGTACTTGTCATAACAATTTAAGGAAGAAAGCAGAGAGACTGGGGTCCTGATTAGCAGGATCCCAGTCAGACTAGTCAAAAACAGCTTAGCATCAGGCAAAAAGTGGGGGTAACCGTGCAGAAGGATCCTACCTTCCTACAGGTGTCCTTTGGCGTCGGGTTTTCTTACCAGCTCCTGGTCGCGGTCGGGGGGACCCTCCGGATTGAAGCTGCAGGCATCGGCTAGAGGCTCGAGATGGGTCAGGGGTCACTGGATCTTGGGTCAGGATCGCCAGGGAGACCTCCTCGTGGTGTTGGGCCTCTCAAACTCGGGCTGTGGACGTCGGGTGCAGAGTGGTGCAGACTTGTGGATCGGGCTAGAACCAGAGTCTGTTGGTGAGCAAATCCGGTGCTCACTGGAGACAAAGTCTTTTTGGAGAAGGCAGGGCAGGTCCTCCGGGTTCTGGGGGGCTGCTGGCTGCAGGACACGCCGGGATTCCGCTGTAGCAGGTCGAGATCAGGACAGGCCGCTAGGGCTGGGACCAAGGCAGTTGGTGTCCTCCTCCTTCTTCCTTCAGCACGGCTTTTCGGCCCTTCTTCTTCTGGTTCCTTCTTGTCTCAGGAGACAAGGTTCAGGGTGGCCCCTAAATACTAAATGTAGGGGTGTTATAGGTAGGTACAGGTCAGGACCAATGGGTCCCTTCCTTGGGGTGGGTTACACCCTCTATTATGCCACCCTCCAGTGGGAGGAGGGCATAAGCCTCGCTCTGGTTGGCTGGGTCCCCCAATCTTCAAGATGGCGGGGACTGAGAGTTGTGCTTCACCTCGCCTCCCCCACCTGAGGGGTAGGGTTGGCAAAGGTGGGCACACCTCTCCTCCTAACTTGTGTTTCCCGCCTATTCTCCCGTCCAAAGTGGGGGTCAGAACCGGTGGGTGCCAGTTGCTGGGAGCAGCAAATGGCTGGAGTAGCTCAAAAAGGCAGCAGGCCTTTGAAGCTTCCCCTTCGTGGACCCTGCCCATCCTGGGTGAGGAGGTTTGGCACCTCGACCCAGGATATGCTTTGTTTCAGGACCCCAAGAGCAGCAGGCTCTCGACCCAGGGGTCCAGAAACATGTCTGGTTGTGGCAGCTGGCAAGCAGCCACTCAGTCAGGACACTAGAGTTAGGTTGTTTTTCAGGGGGCATCTCTAAGCTGTCCTCTGAGTGCATTTTTCATTAAATCCCACACAGGCCTCAGTGTGGGTTTAACGTGCTGAGAAGTTTGATACCAAACTTCCCAGTTTTCAGTAAAGCCATTATGGTGCTGTGGAGTTCGTAATGACATACCATATACTCTTTATGGCTATACTGCACTTACAATGTCTAAGAATGAACTTAGACACTGTAGGGGTACAGGGCTCATGCACCTGTACCTCACCACTGGTATAGTGCACCCAGCTAGAGGGTTGGCTAACCTATGCCAGGGCAGTGGATTGTAGGCATGGTACACAGGGATGTGTGCCATGTCGACTCTTCACTTTGCTCTGCACCAAAACACGCAGCCTGCAATGGCAGTGTGTGTCTGTGTGTTAAGGTACAGGGCCTCTAAGGGTGGCACAATAAGTGCTGCAGCCCTTAGAGGCCTTTCGCTGATCACAGTGCCCTTGGTACCTAGGGTCCATTTTACAAGGGACTTAAATGTGGCCAGAGAGTTGCCAATTGGGTTTTGCAACAGTACAGTTTAGGGAAAGAACATAGGCCCTGGGCACCTGGTTGGCAGGAACCCAGGGCACACTCAGTCAAAGAGTATCAACATTGGGCGAGAAGTGGGGGGGCAACCATGCAAAAAGGGGCAATTTCCTACAGCTGCTACATGGAATGAATTCCTGTTTGAGAACAAATAGGAGCCGAAACAATTCTCAAACAGTATTTTTTTTTTTAGCAGCACCAGTACCTCTAAGGAACATGGGCTGCTTTTATAATAATAAGAGAATAAATCTTGTTTGGCTATGTAAACACAAGGATTGGAGGCCTGCTGTTTTTTGCAGGCCAGTATCCCGATTGTATTTCTACCTAATCACAGGCTGTTGCAAATTTCGAATTGCGAAGCTAGCTATTATAACATAGGTCACATTGGCAAACCAGAAACAGGTCACAAGTAATCGATGCGCAATTTGTGACCACTATTGGCAACATATCTCTTTGTATATCTACCCCATAGTGATTTAGTGTTAAATGGAAGGGATATTGGCTACAGAAGTTTTGATTTTTTTGTCTATTGCTAATGCTCACAAGATCAAGCAATTCATCAGACTTGACTGTAACATATTTGATAAATCGCAGTTAAATGGGCGTTATTATATGGGATTTGCCACAAACAAAAGCTATTTAAATGTCATTATAAACCACTATTGTACGGGCAGTTTATACTGTATGTCTGTTTTTAACTAATCTGCATGGAATGGATCATTGTTTCATGCAGTGCTTGCTACTCAAAGTATGTTTGCTTGGAGTACAACTGGTATGCTTCTACAATTGCTTTACTAATGGATGATAAGGCTATTTTTCTGGAGTTAATTTTCTAATGCATTTCATTTTCTAAAATATTTTTAGTGATCCCATTGACTTTCCACATTTATAGAAATCATTTTTTTATCCAAGTTGGTTTAATTTTTAAAAATAATTTTGTTTTTCTGTTCCATTTTTCTCGATGTTCCCCCATTGATCTATATGAAATTTTAACTTGAGAATAGTTCTTTGAGAAAAATAAAAACGCACATTTTCAATGTCAAAGTCTGTGTTTTATTTCTTGAAGTTTGTCTTGGTTTATACTTGGTACAATGCTGGCTTTGAGCAAAGCTCTTCTTATTTGGAAGCTTGGGACAGGAACGTTTCGTGTAAAAGCAGACTGAGATGGTAAGATTGGATTAATTTCTTGTTTTTTTTCTGTGTACTCCTACTTCAGGTATGCCGCTTGATGCTATTAACTACTTGTCTGGTATGTTATTGTGTCTTGTAAAACGCACTAATAACAGTAAGGTGGCCGAGTGCCAAGACTGACTATGCAGGTAAATTAGTTTACATATTCCAGTTTGTTGTTGCTGGTAAATCACACGTTTCTAACTTCATCTACCAGGACAGGACATTCTCCCAAGGAAGTAGGCCACCAGTCCTGCAACCACCTGAAGATCTTACCCCCAGGATACGTACCTTAGTCTTATCATATTCAGCTTAAGACAGTTGGTTCTAGAATAGTACAGGAATAGCAATATTTTATTTTCTGACTGGAAAGGGTTTGTTTTCAGGATTCTTCTTAATGGATTGCGATCTAAATTAACTTTGATGCAGACCAGCAGATTGTTCTACAAGCACAGTGGCTTGGGCCGGAGAGAGATCTTCCAGCTTCTTTACTTTCTCAATTGTACATGGAGAACCAGAAATAAGGAGGGTTAATGAGCTGTGATTGTCAGAGCATACTTTCAAGAATTTGTTAGTGAAAAAAGGCGGCGTGGGTGCTTAAACAATAATAGACACAATGAGTAATGTTGGGTGCCTTAAAGACAACTCAATTACATTTCGACAGCCAGTGCATTGGCATTGTTTTGCTGCTCAAGAGATATTGTATTGTAATTGCATTTGTATAGCGCTTACTACCCCTGACGAGGCGTCGAAGCGCTTTTTCGGCGAGTAGCACGCTACTCCGGGACCCATAGAGGATTAGTGTTGAATTAGTATAGTGAAACATGCAAGTACATTTTAAGTGGTGGATATGTTAGTCAGTTTTTTCGATTTGGAAGGATAGCAGAAGGATAGAAGAGGAAAGAAGGTTTGTATTTATATAGCGCTTCTAACCCCTGATGGGGTGTTGAATCGCTTTTTTTGGCGAGTAGCACGCTACTCCGGAAACCCATAAAGGAATTAGTATGGTGAAATATGAAAGTAATTTGAGTGGTGGATATTAGTCAGTTATTTGGAGTGAGAAGGATAGTGGAGGGATAGAAGGGAAAGAAAGGTTTGCATTCATATAGCACCTGTTACCCCTGATGGGGTGTTGAAGCGCTTTGTTGGCGAGTAGCACGCTACTCTGGAACCCATAAAGGATTAGTGGTGAATTAGCATAGTGGAATATGGAATTAGAGAAGTGAACATGCTAGTCTGTTATTTTGATTGAAAAGGATAGTGGAGGGATAGAAGAGTGAAGGATTTCTTTTTTTAGGTCATAGCAGTAGGAGGAGGCTTTTGGATGAGTAAAAAGGGTTTTTGGAGGGGAAAGAGTCAGAGGGAAGAGTTTTAGAAAGGTTTGTTTTGGGGGATCGGTACAGTAAAGGAGGTGTCAGAAGATGCAAGGAGGGGTAGAGTAGGAGAGAGTCAAGAAAGGGTTATTTTGGGGAACATAGTAGTGGTATGGCGTTTGGGATAAATGAGAGAGTGGGTGTAGAGGATATAATGATAGATGTATAGGGTGAGATAGGGTAGTGAATTGGAAAGAGTAGTAGAAAGAAGTTTGAGATGAGTCAGAAAGTTGGGCTAGAAGATATATTGAGGGAAGTATAGGCTGAGAAATAGGGTAGTGCATTGGAAATGCTAAATTAGAAGAAAGTGATAAATATATAGATCCATAAGTACATTGAAAGTATATAGATGCATAAAGGAGGTAAGTATATGCAGATTAAAGATATTGATAGAGGTAGCGGATGAGAAATAGGGTAGTGCATTGGATATGCTTTTTCAGGAGAAAAGTAACAGACACACAGATCCAAGTACATGGAGGTACATAGATGCCCAATGGGAAGCAAGTACATGTAGACCAAAGAAGATTTTTTTTTCTTTTGTTTTTATAACAACATAATTATTGTACATGTTTATACAAAGCAATACACAGATAGACACATATCTATAGTGTACATCAATGCTTATGTACAGTGGGACAAATACATAGGGTGGTTATTAATGAATGGTAAAATGGGCAGCATTCCTGGCCCTGGTCCCGACCTGTTTCGAACAGGCTCAAACAGGCAACTGCCCTTGTCCTCTCCGCCCTTAACAGGCTCAAACAGGCAACTGCCCTTGTCCTCTCCGCCCTTAACAGGCTCAAACAGGCAACTGCCCTTGTCCTCTCCGCCCTTAACAGGCTCAAACAGGCAACTGCTCTTGTCCTCTCCGCCCTTAGCCTCGACGCCCGGGCTGAGACGCCCTAACCCTGGCCTTTTATAGCCCTAGTAATCAGGTGACCCCGTCAGCCAATGGGAACCCTAGCCCTAACACTATCCAATCACAACACTAGCCCTAAAAATCTAGAACCAATAGGAGACCAGGACCTTACAGCCAATCTTAGCCCTAGTCCAAGCACCCAATCAGTTCAAAAACCCTCATCTCTACATCCAATAGAGGCCCTAGCCCTACCAGTAGTCCCAAACCAAGTCCTAGCAACCAATGGGACAGGAAGCCCTACTCCCTACTTCCAATAGAAAGCCTAACCCTACTCTTAGTCCCACACCAAGTCCAGCAACAAATCACACCAGAAGCCCTAATCGCTACTTCCAATTAAAGGCCTAACCTTAGACCTAGTTCCACCCTAGTCCCAATAACACAGGAAGCCCTAATCCCTACTTCCAATAGAAATCATAGCCCTAGTCCTAGTCCCAACCCTACATTGATTGAATCACAGACCCAGAAACCAATAAGAACACTCAAATACCCAACCAATGAAACATCAGATACAACCACCAATCAGTGTATACATGTACCAACCACTAGCAGACTATATAAGGTCCCAGCAACCTCAGACAAGGTTTGCTGGCCAGGGAGTTGGAAGCTGCTTCTCCTGTTCAGAATCTCCTAGGAGACAGACGGGCTCAATCCACACTTTGGACTTCTGCAGGTAAAGGCCTCACAAACTTGAAATCTAACAATACTGTTTGAATAAAACTTTACTCCCTCTCCTGGCCAAAAAACGAAGTGCACAGTCCCTATTAAACACAGTTTAAGCAGCTCACAGAAGCACCCTCTGATGTAGAATACCCCTGTTGCTGGGGGGGGGAGGCTGGGGGGGCTGGTTTCACTGGCTTGTTAACACAAAATGGTGGCTGGGGGTGCACTGTTTAACATACAGGTCTTAGCACAGAGCAAAGGAGAAATTTGGAGGGAAAACTGAATAGTCACCAGGAATGAGAGGGAAAAACTACAGATTTTGGACTGCAAATCCCACAATTCAACACGTTAAATGGAAGCAATCATGAGTAGGAAAACCACAAGTTTAAAACACAAAACAGGTGATAAAATATGCAATCACAGGCAGGTTAAAACTACAATTTTAAACTGTAACAACCACAGGCAAAGACAGTAATCACAGAAAGGGAAAATCGTTTTTTTAAACACTTTTTGGGGGGGGGGAAAGAGACAGCACTAGTCTGCCTCCTTACCACTTCCTGGACTCTGCTCACTGTTTAAAGTGAACCAAGTGGAGAACCATGCACTGTGAACTTTTAGGCTGCTACGACAAGCTTTTGATCAGATAGGTACCTAGGTTGGTGCTGTTCACATAGGCAGTACTTGGGATGACCAGTGAGCACTAATGGTACTTTGATGAAAAATCCATTATGGAAAAAATTGGCAAAGATGCAGTTGTGGTCTTTATAGCCCCTGAGCAGCCAACCCCAGATTAGCACCAAGTTCTTTAAATATCTATGATACAGGGGGCAAGCATGCCTCTGATCCAGCGCGACACCTAATCAGGGATCGATACTCATCAATAATTCATACAATGGCCCATACACATTCACCCAAGTCCCTGATGCACTGGGGGTCAAGTTTTAATGACATGAATTTTGGGTCCTTCACAGATTCATGTTTAACAAGTCTAAATACATAACTAGACCTGTATATCAACTCTTTCCTCTCGGTCGATAGACCAATTAGTTGAGTAGTTGATGGTAATGATGGTACTTATCTAACTAACTATCTAGTCAGCTAAATAATCACAGACTCTTGGTAAGATTAATAAAGTTTATCTCAAATTGAAGTAAATCATCAATGCTCAATTGCATACGGTTACAAGTGCAAACAAATTAAATTTCACAAGAGGGAGAGAAAAATCAATCAACAATGCAAACAGTGTCAGACCTCATCAACAATTAACAATATGCATATGAGGGAGTGGATAGATGAAGAGACATAAGTTTCAGAGACAAGAATATATTTGCAAATAATTATGCAAAGTACGAGTCAGAATAATACAAACCCAAAAGGATCTGTGAAATACCACCCCCTTGGCTGAGGGGACAGTGGGGGTTCCCCAAACTAGAGCCAGGGAACAAAGATTTCAGAGACAGGAACGGGACAGGAACAGCTAGGCCTCTCTGCAAACCGACGGACAGCGACGCATCACCCCTCTCGATAAGCTAGGAACCAAGAGCGCACGCACCTTCTCTCTCCCCACTCCTACTCTCTCGCCCACCACACCCCCAAAGGCACCCCAGTTATACCCTAAAACCTACATGTCCGTCCCACATCAGTTGAAACATTTCACGAAACTCGACAGTTCATTGGTGGACTTTGGAGGTGGCCAGTCACACCACTGTGATTTCATTCATTAGTTGTTCGTGAATATAATTCTACATCATTTCCCATTACCTAATAACTGACTCGTTCACATGATTTATTATATGATACATTTCAACAATTTTGCTAATCTTTTTTCAACAATGTCCGCAGAGCAGTCTTTAGTCCCACGGTCAGTCACATCCTTTTGTCAGACGAACAATGCATTCAGTGCTGGGTCTCCTTGAACTTCTTGTCCCTACTTTACAGCACTCAGCACTTCTGGCTGCTCTGTCATGACATTTTCGCTCTCACTCCAGCCCCTCCTCTATCCGGCTAACTTAAGAATAATGGAGGCACATTTCAGCTCACTACGGCAAATAAAACATAAGCATTCATTAATTACATAGAAATGCACTTTTCACTGTTTACCACCTACCTTTGCACTATCCCCTGTTACATGTTTTCCAAGCAAAAGCTTAAGGCAAAAGCGGCATTATTCATTATTTTTGAAGCAAGATGCGAGATATAAAATGCAGCTTAAACATGCATTAATTGTTTCTTTCCAAACGCATTTTAGTATGCGGCCTAGTTCTTTCATGCATTAGTTTACATTAGTACACACATGCGTAAAGCGGTTTCCTCGTGTTCATGTAATGTGTATGTTAAACTACCACTGCACACTGTTAGTACGTATTATGGGGGTGTTAATTCGAGCAGGTTTCATTTTTGCGAAATCCTGCTCCATCAATCCCCCCTCTGATGGCTTACTAGAGCAATCATAAAATACCTACCATACCAAGTGCCATCTTCATCTATCTAAAATTCAGTAATCTTTTCTCTTTTCATTAAGTTTTCATCTAAATCTTTCATCTAATCATAGTAATCTCCTTTCATCTCCTCTAGTTCTATCTCATCTTTTTCTTGCTTTTCGTTTGTCTTTTGATTGTCATTTCTTTTCTTCCACATCTACACTTACAACATTTGTATATTGTTATTATCATTAAGGCTACCCCAGCTACTGAAATTATTTGCATTATTATCTTTCCTAATAAACTACTTCCAAAGGTAGAAAACCATTTACCTACAGAAGAGAAACTCTTACCAAGTTTCTCCCAGATACCATCAACCTCCAGTTGGGTCAAGTCTTCATATAATTTCGTAATATTCTTGATATATCTCTCAATACCTTTACTTTAGTCAGAGATATAAGTACAGCAGTGTTGAATTTTCAACATGCCACAGACTCCACCCTCTTTAGCCAATAAAATATCAAGGGCAAGTCGATTTTGCAAAACCATTGATCTGATTGCAACCATTTCAGTGTCAATCATCAAGAACCCACCAGCAGTATCTGTTGATAAACGATCAACCACTGTGGACAAATTTCGAATTTTACGTGAATTCAGAACGACTCCAACTGAGGGTTATCAGTGCACCAAAAATATCACCTACTAGCTCTGAAAAACTCGCTCTTTTTTACGTGTTAGTCCTTGTTTTAGTTCATGGATACTATTGCTGTCTCTGTCTACATGGTAGACCTTTGGAAAGACGATTGCAAAATAACTACCATACCAATGTGCAGGCAACCTGTAATAGGCTTTCTTACCACACACATAATATACTCCCGGGAAAACAGGATCAGTTCCACCTTTCAATCCCCAACCTCCAGTAATTTGGAAAGTATGCTCACATTCACTACTACCAATGAAATAATTGTTATAGTTAGTTTTCATTCTAAGCAAACATATTTTTCCCTTTTGATGCCAGTCCAGGGACATTGCAGCGTATGTCTCGCCTTTCTCATAATTTCCCTCTCTGAAAGCCCATGGTGGTACCTGTGATTTCTGTTCAGCAGCTTTTCTTTGGAAACTTTCCCTTCTACTTTCTACCATTTCTATAAATACTTTTTCTTCAACCCGCAAACTACAAGTTAGGTTGTTTTTGTAAGCATATTCTATATCTAGTGTCTTAGAAATATGAAAAAATTCTCCCATATAACATGCATTTTTACTACTTAAAACCTTGTTCAGTTCTTTTATAATTGGTATTTCTGAAAATACTAAATCTATATTAGAATAATGATATTCGAGCTTCCCCGTCACGTAGAAGAGGCTGGATAAGACACTACAAAACACACCATATGTTAAAGGTAGGTGATGAAATGTCACCCCCTCTGAGACAGACGAAGGTAATTGCATGCACACGTAACAATCACTCACATTCATTGTATCAATATATTCATATAACAATTTAGTAAAGACATTTAACGAGAAATCACTAATTGATTTATCATGATGGTGAATGCTTCCATCCATTTGTTCTATGTTAGTATTAGGGGCTTCTTTAGTAACATCACTCATTCTTTCACTTATTACATCATTAGTACTGTTTCTATTATTAGTTACCATTAGAATAGGTACAATGACGGTTAATAATATCCACATAAATGTTATTAACAAGACACTACATAAGCAAGCTTTAATACATCTACGTTTTAGACTAGACTTCGGATGTTCAGTCACTTTTGCTTCAGCCATTTTTGTATTCTACTACAAAAATATAAAAATTCTAAATCTATAGAAACTCTAAACTTTACTCAAAATAATTTTTCTGAAAAATAGTGTAATCCTACACTTCACAGCTTTCTTCTTTACCCCTTTCTTATATTTTCTTTTCTTTAAATCTTCTGAGTCCTTTTAATTCATTTAATCTGGCAACGTTGCACCTTAATTCTTCACGGTTCATTTAAGGTGGTTTCAATTTGTTTTCATCCACTTGCTCAGTGTCAGCACTGTCTTTTTCTTCACTCGGATCTGAGCTTTCAATTTCTTCCAAGATAACGTAAGTCCATTCTGGTGCTGAATATTTTCTGCTTGGAATTCTTACTCTTTGTTTTTCGCACTGACTCTTCTTCTGACTCTTCTTGTTCTGCTTGACTTGAGACCTCATTAATTTGCTCTGGTCTTCTCTTTGACTTTCTCCTCACGAGTGTATTTCAGTCTTTTCACTCCACCTGGCCAATTGTCACCCCTTCTTGGGCTTTTAACTTGTACTACTTTTTCACCTTCTTCATCTGGTTCACAGGTTCTTTTATTCGGCCTTTCTTCTACCTGCTCTTCTTCTTGATTTTCAGTAATTTCCCTTTCTTCTGGTTCCACAGCAGTCTCATGAGACCCAGTATCTGGTGCCCACTCTACTTGACCTGTGCTTGGCTGTTCATCATCTGTTTGTTCTTCAGAATCTGTTATTCTAGATTCTTCAGCTTCACACACTTCAGCCTCTGGTCTTTGGCTTTTGGTTACCAGTTGCTGCTCTTCTCGCCTTTCAAGTGGACTTGGGACTCGTCTGGTATGGCTGGCATGGATCCAATTTGGCAAATCACCACACTTCACCACTGTTGTCGTCACCAAAATCACCTGGTAAGGTCCATTCCACCTGGGTTCTAAACAAGATTTCCCCACGTGTTTCTTGACGAGAAGCCACTCACCTGGACTCAGATCATGAGCTTGATTCGGCTGTGTCGTAGTGGCATCTTCTCCAACCTGGCGAGACACAGAACGCACCAGATCAGCCAATCCTCTGCAATAATCAAGCACTAGATCATCAGATATATTCATCAGTTTGTTCGCTGGTATAAATGATTGTCTCATTGCTCTTCCCATCAGGACTTCATGTGGACTCAAACCCGTCTTTTTGTCAGGAATGCTTCTAAGACTCATCAATACAAGGGGTAAAGCATCAGGCCATCTCAGTGTTGTGTATGCACACACTTTTCCTAATCTAGATTTTATAGTGCCATTAATCTGTTCAACCACTCCAGATGCTTCGGGTCGATAGGCACAATGCAGCTTCTGCTCAATCTGTAATGCTGACAAATCATCCGAATTATCTCGTTATTGAAATGGGTTCCTCTATCTGTTTCTAAAGTGACTGGAAATCCAAATCTAGGGATCAGTTCCCTCAAAAGCAGATTTGCGACAGTTAGACTGTCATTCCTTCTCATTGGATAGGCTTCCACCTAGCGAGAAAACAAGCAGACAATAACCAACACATATTTCAGCCCATTACAAGGGGGGAGCTCTATGAAGTCTAACTGAAGCCGGGTGAATGGACCTGCTGCTTTCCCAATTTGTCCCCAACTAACAATTGTCTTCCTGCCTGGATTCTGTTGCTGGCAGGTGACACACCTCTGGCAAAGACTCTCTGCAATGACCCTGAACTTTGGGTTATACGATGATTGCTTGAAGAGCCTAGTCATTGCATCTCTTCCAACATGTGCAATTCCATGGTACATCCTTGCCATTTGGGATAGTAAACTATCTGGCATGACTGGTCTTTAGTCTATGTACACCCACACTTCGTCCTCAGCTCTCTTCCTGCAGCCTGAATTTTTCCAGATTTCTTTTTCCTCATCACTTGCCTCTTCCTGTAACTGCCTAATCTCATCCCAAGTTTCAAAAGAAGAAGAAAACATAAGATGGCAATTGGTATTTTCAATTGAAATCCCTCTGTTTAGGGCAATTAAATTTCGAGCACAGAAACGTGCTACTTGATCTGCGTATCTGTTGCCCCTCGTCACGTAGTCATCTCCTGACTTATGTGCGGAACATTTGACCACTGCAATTCTTTTGGGCAATTGTAAAGCATCCAATAAATCTTTTACAGTTTTGCTGTTTCTTATAGGGAAACCTGAAGAAGTCAGAAATCCCCTTTGCATCCATAGCTGCCCAAAATCATGGACAACCCCGAACCCATATTGACTATCAGTAAATATGGTTACCCTCAGGCTTTTGGCAATTTTGCACGCTCTAATCAGAGCTATTAATTCAGCAATTTGAGCAGAGTTTACCCCTTTTAGACAGGAAGCTTCTAGAACTCCCGCTATGGTGCAAACAGCATAGGCAGTACACAATTCTCCCTTTTCATTTCTTAAACATGATCCGTCCACAAACATCTCACAGTCTGATTCCTCTAATGGGACGTCCTCAATATCGGGCCTGGGTTTTGTGCACAACTCGGTCACATCCAAACAATCATGATCCGCCTCCTCTCTCACTTCCTCACAATATGAATTCGGCAAAAGAGTTGCCGGATTTACTGTAGTGCATCTTACCACGGTCACATTTTCAGCACCCAAGATCACTCTTTCATACTTAATCAGCCGACTAGAGGTCATGTACTGTGTCCTGGTGCGGGTTAAAAGGATCTCAACTGAATGTGGCACAAACACCTTGACTGGATGTCCCATCACAATTGCTTCACTCTGTTCCAGACTCACGCAAGTGGCAGCTACTGCTTTCAAACAGCCTGGTAATGCTACGGCTACTGAATCCAAAGTAGCCGAAAAATATGCTTCTGGACGTCGTGCCATTCCATGTTTTTGAGTTAAAACTGAAAGTGCACACCCATCTCTTTCACAACAGTATAATGCAAAATCCTTTGCATAATCTGGCATTCCCAATGCAGGTGCTCAACAAAGACTATTTCGCATTTTAGTAAAAGCTTCCATACTTTCATCATCCAACACAATCGGATCTTTCACATCT
Organism: Calotriton arnoldi; assembly: GCA_963921515.1. Taxonomy (NCBI): domain Eukaryota; kingdom Metazoa; phylum Chordata; class Amphibia; order Caudata; family Salamandridae; genus Calotriton; species Calotriton arnoldi. The sequence continues at coordinate 631,355 of CAWUFW010004040.1, forward strand.
TTTCGTGTCAACCTCTGTAGAGGTATTGCAATCAGTGAGAAGCCACTGATCCACTGCCTACAGTATCCAACTATTCCCAAAAACATTCGGACTTCTTTCTGAGTGGTAGGTGGGCTCATCTGTTTAATCACACTAATTCTCTCTGGTGTCACCTTTCTGACTCCTTTTTCTATTTTGTGTCCTAGGTATTGGACTTCCTGTTTACAAGATTGTAATTTTGCTGGTGACACTTTGTGTCCTCCTTCTGCCAAATGGTTCAGTAAGGCAATGGTATCTGTTACACATGCCTCTCGTGTCTTTGATGCCACTAGTAGGTCATCAATGTACTGATAGTTCACAAAAAATCTGTAAATGTCAGATCCAAGAACCTAACCAAGGGAATGGGGATTCCGCTAAATGTGCGGAAAAAGACCCCTATCTTTGAGAAAAGAAAAATTACTTTTCTAGAGTCGCCTCACTAACCGAGGGTTGCCCCTAGGTGACATGCTTCATCATTGGGGCCATACCAAACAGCTGCTGTCTGGGGCGTGCTGCGACTTGCGGAACTATGTAGGAGCACTTTTTGTGAAAAAATGTGTAGTGCAGTGTTGGTGGAGTGGTGAAAGTGATGGTAAAAAATACCTAGCTAGTGAGCTAATATTTTATTCTTGCTTCTAGTTGGTAAGGATAAAAAGGGGGTTAATAGTAGGGAGAATTGCAACTATTATGTGTATACAGTCCCTAATATTCGGTCAACATGTTTCGAGGTATCCCCTAAACCTCTTCTTCAGGACCACATGGAGACCAGCTCCATGTGTGACACGCCTTGTGAAAAACTATAATAAGGAAAAAGAAAGGCGCACACCTAATGTGTGAGCACCCAATTAAAAATACATACGGTTTAGTTTCTGACTCGTAGTATTTATGATTTGGCAATACTATGCCTCATGGTCTGCAGGGGTAGAGGGGCTTGTAGTCACACCTATGTCAAAGCACTCCTCCGACTGATAACACCTACTGGCACCCAAGATGCAGTCTGACCGGATACAAGGAGTGTCACACATGGAGCTGGTCTCCATGTGGTCCTGAAGAAGAGGTTTAGGGGATACCTCGAAACATGTCGACCGAATATTAGGTACTGTATACACAATAGTTGCATTTCTCCCTACTATTAACCCCCTTTTTATCCTTACCAACTAGGAGCAAGAATAAAATATTAGCTCACTAGCTAGGTATTTTTTAGCATCACTTTCACCACTCCACCAACACTGCACTACACATTTTTTCACAAAAAGTGCTCCTACGTAGTTCCGCAAGTCGCAGCACGCCCCAGACAGCAGCTGTTTGGGATGGCCACAATGATGAAGCATGTCACCTAGGGGAACCCTGGGTGAGTGAGGGGACTCTAGAAAAGTAATTTTTCTTTTCTCAAAGATAGGGTCTTTTCCGCACATTTAGCGGAATCCCCATTCCCTTGGTTAGGTTCTTGGATCTGACATTTACAGATTTTTTGTGAACTATATGTACCTCGGAGGGTGAACCTAACCGTTACCTCCATCTCCCCCCATTTTTTTATTGCATCAATGTACTGAACCAAAACTGAATTTCCTGGCATGACTAAAGTCTCCAGACATTTTTTCAAGATCTGATTAAAGATTGAGGGACTCTCTGTGTACCCTTGAGGAACTCGGCACCATGCCAAAACACGGTCTCCAAACCGGAACGCAAAAAGATATTGGCTTTCCGGATGCAAAGGAATCGAGAAAAATGCTTGGCACAAATCAATCACTGTGTACCATTCAGCGTCACAGGGAATCTGATAAAGGATTACTGCTGGATTTGGCACTACTGGACAACAGGGCACTACAATCTTATTTATTTTCCTTAAATCCTGCACTATTCTATATTTTCCACTGGGCTTTTTGATACCTATAATAGGCGAATTACAAGGACTGCTCAGTATTTCTTTCAGTATTCCCTGTTCAATCATTTGATCAATTACAGGTGTGACTCCTGCAATCACTTCTGGACTCATTTTGTATTGAGGTGTGTTTGGATATACAGCACCCTCTTTCACCGTAACCTGAATCAGGTCTCCATCTGTCATTAGACCAATCTCTTTTCCTGTAAAATCCCATACATCCGACCTTACTGCACTCTTTAATTCTTCAGGCAGATTTTCTTCTGTGAGAAGTGAAAACAACTCATCCACTTCTGTCCCTTGCTTCGCTAGCATCATCTTAAATTCGACATCCTCATCAGGTGTCTGAAATGCAATACCATCTGGCGTACAATAGATGGTGCAATTCATTTTACACAATAAATCTCTACCTAAGAGATTTACTGTACTTGAGTCACATACCACAAAACGATGCATGTCTCTGAAATTTCCAATATGAACTTCTATTGGATTTGTGACTGGCGTTCTAATATGCTTATTCGAGACTCCTACAATTTGGATAGTTTCTCCCGAGAGGGGTAGGTTTGGGATTTCTGCTGCTCTCACAGTAGAACGGGTAGCACCAGTGTCCACTAGGAATGTAATATCATTACCTTCCACTTTTCCTTCAACAAATGGACATGACTGATCTACCGCCAAAGATGCGCCAAGTACGCACTCTTCCTCCCCCCTCAGGCACCGTCATTGAGATGAGTCTGAATCACTCTCATTGCACTGCAACCAGTATTGCGGAACCATTTGCACACTTTGATTCTTACCAACTTGGTCACCTCCGTGAAATCCAGTGTTCGCACTGCACCTGAGCATTCACATTATTTGGCATGGGAGCTTGTGGCACCTGTAACTGTGGAGTAACTACCTGCTGCTGCTGTTGGTTCACAACCACCTCATACTGCATCTGTGGATCTAAATTTTGATTTACCCCATTATTCTTTTGAGCAGATCTACACTCGTTCTTCCAATGTCCAATCTTTCCGCACGCATGACAAGGACATTTCTTCCTAGCCTCTTCTTTACTCATTTTACCTCTACCTCCATTGGGTATTTGACCATTTTGATTCTGACCATTCATCTGAAAACCTGTTTGAGAATTATTATTTACTTCTTGCTGCTCTGCTACCTTCACTTGTGCCCACATCATTTTCGCTTTTAACTTTTTATGTCTTGATTCAATGTCATCACTACAATATTTTGCATACCTTAAGATTTCGTTAATTGTTTTGCTCTGCCAACAAATCAAATGCTGCTGAATCATATTACTAATTTCCGGTTTCAATCCAAACACAAAACGATACACAAAGTGTCCCATGTCTTTGTCTCCAATGTTCTCAAACCCGCTGTACTGTTTAAATACCTGCAACAACCTTTCATAATAACCATGCACTGACTCTTTTGGTTCTTGGGTCGTTCTGTCTATCTTAACCCAATTTGTTTCTTTAGGGGAAATTTTCCCTTCCAAGAAAGTGATCACCTTATTGTACTTTTTCATCACCTCATCGGATGGTGCACCTGTTTTAGGATCTCTAGAATATTCTTCTTTTGGCCAGTCGACAGTGATTTTACATTCTGTCCACAAATCAGCTGGAACGACAATCTCAAACAAACCATCTAAATCTTTTAACAAAACTTTTGAAACTTTCACAAACCTCTCTACCTGTTTGTACCACTCAACTGGTTTCTCCCTTAACCTAGGGAAATCATTCGTAAAAGATAATATATCCTGTCTTGAACATGGAACATGAACATATCCACCACCTGGAACCTCTCTCATCGGACACGCTCTTTAAACTTGTTCTGTTTCTTTTAACGGAAACATAGACATTCTTTTACCAGCTGCTTCTTCTTTCTTCCTCGTCCATCTACCTTTCCATCTTTCCACATCTCCCCATTTCTTCAAAATATTCATCAACTCTTTTATCTGCAACCTTTTTCCAGACGCATTCAAACTCTCTAAATCCTTATCAGTGAAAGCCAATCTGTATGATTTCTGCAACACCTTCGATTTTTCTATGTCTATTGCATACTCACTAGCAGCCTATGATATTTTCTCATGTAGATTCCTCGCTCTCCAAGTAATGCTTTTACACAAAAACAACAGTTCATCATCTTGGTAAGTCCCTAATCTGTCTGGATTTATTGTACCAATAATCATCTCTTCCAAATCTACTTTCAATTGGCTCACATTTATACTCTGTGGTTGCGGTTTTGGCTTTACCATTTCTTTTATCCAATCATTCAATTCCTCTGGCGAAGGACCTGCTGAACTCCCTGCCATTGGAGTGACACTCGGCCCTATTCTCCTTGGATCTATTTGTACACTTCTTCTAGGGGTTTCTGTCATCCTCTCACAAACCGGAAGATCTAACAAAGTATTATTCGTGTCAGCCTGTTCATCCTCATCCGCTATCGTCACCATTCCACTCCTGATGCTACTCTTTGGAACTGATAACGTATGTGCTTTTGATACATTCTGTTTTTCTCCGTACAATGGGACAACGGGACCAATTGTTACCGGTACCGTTAATGCTTCTGCATTCAGACTTAACTGATTTAATTTCTGGACCTGCTCTAGCCTTGCCTTATTTAACAAACTGATTTCATTTTCTCGTACTACTCTAGCTATTTCCGTGACTTGTGGAGTTAATGGGGTTCCCAATGTGGCAGACTTGGGTATACCTCACTTGGACTTTCTTGGTATGGCGGAGGTCTTTTGGTCAAAATGTCCTCCAACAACTCATCATCAGAATCGTTCAGATCATCTCTTAAACTTGAAGTTTCTATATTTTTCTTTTTCTCTTTACATTTGCCTCCTGTCTGATCTTCAGCAACCAAAACTGGGTACAAACCTTCGGTTACCACAGCTCTCCTCCATCTTTTCATTGTATACTCTCTTCTCTCAAAAGGATATCTAGGCCCAAAACCTCTGTATCTCCTACCACCTCAATATCTCTTTCGTATGCTTCTACCTCCCATTCCTCTAACGCTTCATACTGTGTAGGTCTGGGATTTGGCTCTAATGAACTCATTTGATTCCTCAAATTCTGCAAAATCCTCATATTAAACGAACCATGCTGTGGAAAAGCTATAACACTATCATCCTTTGTATATTCCACCCAATTCTCTAACCAAGTACACGTATGGTATCCTCGCTCCAACATCGTATAAGCGGCTGGCGTTCCTGGAGGTGGAACAAGAACTCCCTCTCTAGCCACTATTGGTTTATCTTTCTTAAAGAAATTCTTTATTTTCTTTAACAACTTCATTTTTTCTGACTCTTTACGCAAATGTATCACAACAGAACACACAAAGAAACCTTTCCGTAATTCTTCCTATTCTATTTGCTAATTCTCGTCCAATACCAGCGCGACTTACACCAACCGTCCAATCACGGCTCTCTACGTATCTGCTTTTCTCAACCAATGTCAGCGCGGCTCACACCAACTAACCAATCACAGCTCAGTACACGCCCGCTGCCTGACCAATGCCAGCTCGGCTTTTTCTGACGTCCGTATTACTCCTTCTACTGACCCTCCCTTTTTTACAAAAGAATACGGCAATATTTTCTAAGTTTTCTTAATCAAAAAATTCTGTTAGTAACAACACAAAACAATGCTACCTTGTCTGCTCCGCTAAATAAAGAGATAGTTTTCACTTTCCGAAGAGAAGTTCTTTCACTTCAGGCAAAACGATGACCAGCGCAATTTTACCTTTCAAACAAGCTACAGGTGGACTTATTACTCCTCTAGGGATAAGGCCAAAGTTTCGCAAGAGGACTTTTTGGTGTAAAAAGAGGTCTTGGTACTCCTCTGGGGATAAGGCCAGAGTTTCAGAAGTGGACCTTTCACTATTTCAGACACTCTTCTCACGTACGAAATTATCCCTAAATATAACACCTACAGCCCTCCGTAGCCTCTGTATTATAACAACAGACAAAGAACTTTTGCAGTGTGATTTCTTTATCCACACTCTTCTTCTGCCTACTCCAGGCTAATTCTTATTCCTCAGGTAACTCCGTACCTGTACTTCTAGACAACATAGAACAGGACACTAACTTTTCATGTTAAGAACATATAATCAATAATCATTACCAAACTAATCAACAATTAAACCGTCCTCTGCTACCAGAAAACTGATCCTAATGACACCTAATCAGGGATCGATACTCATCAATAATTCATACAATGGCCCATACACATTCACCCAAGTCCCTGATGTGTGGGGGGGTCAAGTTTTAATGACGTGAATTTTGGTTCCTTCACAGATTCATATTTAACAAGTCTAAATACATAACTAGACCTGTATATCAACTCTCTTTCCTCTCGGTCGATAGACCAATTAGTTGAGTAGTTGATGGTAATGATAGCACTTATCTAACTAACTATCTAGTCAGCTAAATAATCACAGACTATTGGTAAGATTAATAAAGTTTATCTCAAATTGAAGTAAATCATCAATGCTCAATTGCATACGGTTACAAGTGCAAACAAATAAAATTTCACAAGAGGGAGAGAAAAATCAATCAATAATGCAAACGGTGTCGGACCTCATCAACAATTAACAATATGTATATGAGGGAGTGGATAGATGAAGAGACATAAGTTTCAGAGACAAGAATACATTTGCAAATTATGCAAAGTACGAGTCAGAATAATACAAACCCAAAAGGATCTGTGAAATACCACCCCCTTGGCCGAGGGGACAGTGGGGGTTCCCCGAACTAGAGCCAGGTAACAAAGATTTCAGAGACCGGAACGGGACAGGAACAGCTAGGCCTCTCTGCAAACCGACGGACAGCAACGCATCACCCCTCTCGATAAGCTAGGAACCAAGAGCGCACGCACCTTCTCTCTCTCTCCACTCCTACTCTCTCGCCCACCACACCCCCAAAGGAACCCCAGTTATACCCTAAAACCTACATGTCCTTCCCACATCAGTTGAAACATTTCACGAAACTCGACAGTTCATTGGTGGACTTTGGAGGTGGCCTGTCACACCACTGTGATTTCATTCATTAGTTGTTCGTGAATATAATTCTACATCCTTTCCCATTACCTAATAACTGACTCGTTCACATGATTTATTATACGATACATTTCACCAATTTTGCACATCTTTTTTCAACAATGTCCGCAGAGCAGTCTTTAGTCCCACGGTCAGTCACATCCTTTTGTCAGTCGAACAATGCATTCAGTGCTGGGTCTCCTTGAACTTCTTGTCCCTTCTTTACAGCACTCAGCACTTCTGGCTGCTCTGTCATGACATTTTCGCTCTCACTCCAGCCCCCTCCTCTATCTGGCTAACTTAAGAATAATGGAGGCACATTTCAGCTCACTACGGCAAATAAAACATAAGCATTCATTAATTACATAGAAATGCACTTTTCACTGTTTACCACCCACCTTTGCACTATCCCCCGTTACATGTTTTCCTAGCAAAAGCGGCATTATTCATTATTTGTAAAGCTAGATGCGAGATATAAAATGCAGCTTGAACATGCATTAATTCTGTTTTTTTCTAAACGCATTTTAGTATGCGGCCTAGTTCTTTCATGCATTAGTTTACATTAGTACACACATGCGTAAAGCGTTTTCCCTCGTGTTCATGTAATGTGTATGTTAAACTATCACTGCACACTGTTAGTACGTATTATGGGAGTGTTAATTCGAGCAGGCTTCATTTCTGGGAAATCCTGCTCCATCACTTCCATTGAAGTAAACAAGATTGCTATGTGCCAACGATGGACACGAGCGCCCACCATTAACCTGTAGGTTTTGAAAGCCTTTACCTTCAATTTGTTGAACAACTTGGAGCTGTTGATTGCTAAAGGACAGATAAAAAAAACTTGATGAAAGGTTCAAGATGTGGTTTCGATCAGTTTTGGTGCTAAAGAGACTTTAACCGTTAGCACTTTTAATGATAACTGCATTGTTTAGCAGGACCAACAATTAAAGAATGCTTCTGATTAGTAAGGTTGAAACTGGAAGTTTGGGTACACTTTATAAAGAAATTTTAACATTGGACATTTTGCAGGCCCTAAATTAGACACAATATTTGGAATGAGGAAGTGAAAGTTGCTGCTGCCTAAAATGACTTTTCTCCCACTGGCAAGTTTCGTCTTGCTAGCGTCGCATTGGTCTAGATTTGAAGGGTGGGGGCTTCTTGGAATGTACACTAAAACATAACAGGAAGACAGCGTCACAAAATATTGTCACTGATTTCATAGCAATTAGATTGTAGGACAGTAGCTGCACCTTGGATCACCATTGTTTTCCAGAAGCTCTCCAGACTCAAGTTAGGGAGAGAAGGCAAGCTACAAATTATCATTGAATCCCTACTTATTTATTGCAAACTACTTGTGAAAAGAAATTGGAATATATACTTAATGAACTAAAGAACATAAGCACACACAGGGTAAAATAAAAGTATATAAGCTTGGTTCTATATGAACATGAAATATTTTTTGACATCACAAACTTAATGGGAGGTCGCACCAGAACATTTAACAATCATTCCTGAAGTACACTTTTTTTGCGGTAACCTTTGAACTTCACCAGCTACCAGTGTGATTCCCCCCCAGTGTGGAGTGATGCACTATAAAGCAAGATTTCTGCAATTCACACTGGATGATATTTAGCACAAGCATGACAGAAATGAGTGAGGACTCCTTCCAGATGCAGTGGTGCACATTAGAAGCATCAATTGCTAGTTGGTCTCCTTTGTCTATTCAAAGCCCTAAGATGGTCGCCAGGGTGATTTTGGTCTTGGAACATGCCACAAACTGTAGTCTCTGAACAGCAACATACATCACGCCGGCTCAGGAAGCCTCCCGTGTTAAATTGCCCGCAGCAATGGCTATGAGGCCAATGCTCCTTTCACTGTGGTCTAAGACCATCAGGTGCAGCAGACCCCTGACCCACCTACCACAGGATGATGGGCAGCCAGACTCAAGGCATGGCAGAGGAGTGCCTGGCGGTGCTTATCTACTAATATTCAAGGCCTGACTATCCTTCTGTCGTAAAGGTGTTCATAAGCCTAAATAGTCCTTTTCACCCAGAAAAGCTCTACTGCTGTCAATAAGTTTGGATCCATAATTGTATTTCAAGAGTTGATTCTTTTCGTCAAAGTCGATGAACAATTTCTTTCTTCGCCTGCAGTCTTTGCTTACCACCATCCATCTTTTTTTACTGATAAACATCTGAGACAGACGCAGAAGAATATCATAGCATCATTTTATAATGCTAGTTCTACACAAAATGAGTGTTCTTCTACTTTTATTTTCTTTCTTCAACCCCTTCACCATTAAAAGAATTCGTTGCTGTCACATTTCAGACTGCTTTGTTCAAATGACTTCTTTAAAAATGTCAAAGCCTCAGTCACCCACAAACCCTGTCCCAGTCTGGCTCCGGAGAGAGTTTTCCAATAAAATTACATTTTGTAGTCGGTTTCGATTTTGCAGCCTAGGTTTTAAAAAATAAATCCTGATGTGTTCACCCCTTACCAAAACCAACTGCCAACCCATTATCATCTTGGTGAATTTGGGAGAGGCCTTGGAAAACACTATTGTAACTAGGTCTCTGCTCACGAAAGCGGACAGCCACTTACAAAAACACATCACAACACTTTCAACAAGAAACATGACAGATTTCTAGCAATGTGCCACCGGCGACACTGTTAATGTTGTTAATTTGAGGTACGACTTGCTACTCTGACCAGGCAGATGAATCTATGAAAGATCCAATTCTGGAGAAGAAATAAGTTACTCACTTTTAACTACAGATCTCCGTCATTGGTGTCTTTCAAAGATTTACATTTTACACTCTCTTTTTCCCCTGACTCATCTTTAGTTACTCTTTTCATGATCATGGAGGAAATCTGAGGTAAGGTGGCTTCTGGGAATGGTGGAGTTCAGGGCACTGTCCCCTGATTGATTTTATTTTGGGCTTTTTCAATGAAGTGATAGTGCCTCTAAAGTAGTACTCGTTTAAGGTCTTTTAGGCATACTATTTTCTCAGACTGCTTGCTATTCTAAAGTTATCATAGGACTCCCACCTCAAACACAAGGAATTTTCCTGGCTTGTGAATCTATGAAAGCTACCACCGCTAGATAATTGTACTTGCATGTAAATAACTTGTTTTATAGTCTTTCACAGCAGAGTGCACTTCGCTAATGTCTTTCTGTTTTTAGCTGGCGCAAATGTATTTCCTTTCAGCTGAGTGTCCATTTGCATGCCATTTCTGGCTCCTGTTTTGTGTTACCAGCATTTCCACACTATTCCTGTTATTTATGTAGGAGGCAGGGTTCAACTTCTTTGTGGTGCTTTCCTACTTTTAGGCAGTGCCTTCTTCCTTTGCTGTCAACTGTTTCTGGAAACTGGTTGCATTCAGTGCTTACTTATTTTGATTGGCCTCGCTTAACTGCACGCCATTTACAAGTAACTTCAAGCAGTGCTTTGGATGGAGAAGAAAATATTAACTGTCTGACCCATATACAGCCTGCAGTCCTTGTAGCGGAATTTGAAATATGGTGAGTTCCTCTGTCTTTTGCTCTATAGTTAGTGTAATGTTTCTGTAGACTTTACCGCTTTTGTTTTATCCAAATGGAACAAAAAGTCTATGTAAACCTTTCTTTCTCTTGTCCTGCATCCTTTTAAATCTGGGGATTTTTAAATGTCCTTTTCCACACTGCTAGCACCACTTTATACATTGAATTTCCAAGCATAAGTTTAGATTGCATGAAAGTGTGGGAAAAGCATTTGCAAATACTAGTGAATGCCATTCTAAGGGATCCACTGGGAATACCGGTGCTGCTGACCTCAGTGTGACACCTATGCTAATATGCGAGAAAAAAACAGCAATGTTGAAGGAAGACTGCTACTTGAAGGCCCCCTAAAGCAATGCACAATTACTTCTGCACTCCACTATTCCGATTCTCTATCGTGTAGGAGTGAAATCTAAGGGTCGAATATGTAAATTTGTGATACGTCTGATTCCCTAAAGCAGACTTTTCTCAAAGAAGAAATATTTCAGTGTGAGATGTTTTAGGCTTCTGGTGTCAGAAAGCACTAACCTTGTTCTCCAGGAGGTGTTGCACTCTTCCAGCCCTAACTGCATTCACCACTTACTACACACAATAAGAATATGCTTGCCGACAGTAAAAACAGGGAAAGGATGGTGGGATAAGACCGAAAACAATGAATATCTGGCTTTTCACTCCACTGAGCACCAACGTCTGAAGGTCGAAGTGGGTATTTAAATTCAAGATAAGATATCTTAATCTGTCAATGAAGGGTTGCATCTAACCTGACATGGGAGAGGAGAAACCTTAAAAGCATCTCAGGATGGATAACTAAGCAGTGGTGGGACCCCAAGTCAATTCCACGGGCATTAGCAACACTTCGGAACAGAATGCTGCCTGGGATTACTGGCCTTAAGATGATCAGGTGAGTCTGTGGGGAGGACGATGAGGGTACATATGCCATCTTGCTGAGCATTGAAGACACTGGCCATCTTCACATGGCAACCTGCTGTTAGGCCTGGGGGAGGGTTGCGGACAAGTGGGGCCACATAGGAGATGGGCAATAAAAAGGGCATTGCAGGGAGCCCGTGGATGGCCAGACCAGAGGAGTGAGATGACTGTGATGACACAGGATTGGCTGCTGCCATCTTGCCAGGTAGGGGTGCTGTGGCATTCATGACAAGGCCTGCTAGTGGTAGGTCCAAGCCCACTCCTGTGGAGCTGTGAAAAACGTCATCAGAGGCCTTTGCTCTCCCTCATACAAATGACATTGTTAAACAAGATTTATGCAGCTGGTACCCACCGAGGGGGACTCACGCTGATGCCATGCTACATGCCACTAATGAAGCTCTGACCAGTGCTCCACTAGTCGCACCCTGACAGCAACAGGTCTTCGATGTGCTTGGGACTTGGGGAGCTCTGCTGGCCTGAGCAGAGGAGATGCAGAATGACATAACACTTACCACACGATGAGAGAAGAGTGAGCTCAGAGTTTTGCTGTAACTGCACCAGTCACTGCAGCCCCTCCATCTGAAATAGCTCACAATTAGATATGGATGAAAGCAATCGAAGCCTCTGCTGCTAGAAGGCCCTCTGCATTCAGGGCAACTGAGCCCGTCCTCAAGACTGCGAGCACCTCCACTTAGATAAAGAGAGCTTCCCAGGCGACACTAGACACTGGTGGCTGAGATGGGGACAGGAATCAACAACCTAAGTGTAGTAAGTTGCGTAGTCTTGTCAAGTTTGTCAAGAAGGTTTATTCTTAAACAGGATATACAGCGCAGCAGACAAAGCAGTTCAAGGCAACAGCGCAACTGCCAAAGCCTGTAACATTCCAAACAGAACTTCGAACTCAACTCAACACATGGGGTTCTAACTACGGGTGCTGGGGAAGCCAGGCACCAAGCATAGTGAACCACTACATTATCTTCTTCCCCCAAAAGTTTAACAAAAACTAAACTGACAGGAGACCGCCAAGCAGGGAAAGAAAGAGTTAAAATAAATAAATAACTAAATAAAAACAGTAAAGAAAAACAACCAAGAGAACCCTATCTAAGGAAACAAGAAAAAGAAGAAGAAAGTAACAATAGCAGACAAATATGCAATAAATGACATCATCGGAATCTCATTGGAACATTGCAACGTCGCTTGCTCCTGCGAGGAAGAACAGGACAGCTTTCACTCTTCCTTTTGGGAGCTGAGTCAGGGTGATCATTTTCGTTTCCACGACACCCATTGACATCAGCCCTACTGTCAAGCACCTGCTAATTCTTCATCTTAACCACTCTGCAAGTGTTCCACCAGTTCTTGTAATTAACCCTAATGGCATTGCCACACACCTTGTCAACAATCCAAGGATCAGAAAACTTGATCCGTCCCTTGGGTGAGTGAATGGGACTTTTGATACGCACCACATCACCCACACATATTTTGAGGGAAACAGCTTTCTTCCTCTCGTCAAAATAGTTCTTCTGCTGTACTTGAGCCTTGTTAACATTAAATCTGACAAACTCATCCACATCATCCATAACATTCATCTTCACCCACTTGGACATCCAACCTGGGCAAATTTTAGAGGAAGGTTTCCTCCCCCTCAATAGTTCAAAAGGCGAAATCCTAGTGGAAGAATGCGGAGTGGTACGGTAAAACCAAAGCATGGAACGAACCGCATTTTGCACCACACACTTGCTCGCAATGGCCCATTGGACACAATTGTTCAAAACCCTATTCATGCGCTCAACCAGCCCGTTGGCTTGGGGATGATAAAGGGAACTTTTGTGGTGCACAATCCCCCTTGTATCAGAAAATTTTGAAACTCAGAGCTGACAAATTGTACCCCATTGTCAGAAACGATAGAAGAAGGAAACCCTTCTCTTAAGAAAACATCTTTCAGAAAATTAATGATGTTCTTAGAGGTAGGTTCACTCATAAACCGAATTTCAGGCCATTTGGAGTAGTAGTCGATGGCAACAACAGCAAAACGAGAAGACAAGGGAAGTGAATTGAAAGGGCCAATAAGATCAATACCAATTTTTTCCCACGGTCTACTCTGGAAATCAATAGGTTGCATGGGAGGAGTCCTCACTTTGAAGCCTTTTTCCGCACATCCGCAAACCACACATTTATCAACAAGCTCATCGACACCCAAGTCCATTCGTGGCCACCAGAACACCTCTCTCAATCTGCGTTTGGTGAGAGTCTTACCTAAATGCCCTTCATGCGCACCATTCAGCAAACGCGTCCTTAAACTCTCAGGAGGAACGAGCCTCTCTCCACTTAGGAGAATGCCATCTTCTACTGTGAGTTCTTGGGAAACCTTAACAGTTTGAAACTGATAGGTAACATTCTTTTCTTTAGGCCACCTTTTTTTTACACAATTCACTACCTGTACGAGAACATCATCCCTAGCCAGCTCACTCATTCACTCACAGCACACATACCTTCAACATCGATAGCGGCAACAAAACAGTCATCCTGATCATCATCCTTATCCAAATCTGACTCCGTCTCTGACACCGGAAAACGGGACAGAAAATCCGCCCTTACATTCTTCGGTCCAGGCAAGAAGACATCAAAATTGTATTGCAACAGTTTAGTTGACAGCCTTGCAATTCTGGGTGTGTGCGCCTTAATTTTTTCGCCTGACAGGATGGAGACTAAAGGACTGTGATCTGTCCTCAAAACAAAATGGTTTCCCCAAATTAAGGAATTGAACTTCCTGATGGACCACCAACAGGCCAACAATTCTTTCTCAATGACTGAGAAATTTGTTTCTGCTCCCCTCAGTACCCTGGAGGCATAACCCAACGTGTTTTCTTGGTCACCATTGTCTTGAGTGAGAATAGCACCCAACCCAAAACCACTGGCATCGACAGTAATGGTGCATTTTTTGTTTGGGTCAAAAGGCTTAAGAATTTTGTCACCAACCAACTGTGTTTTGATCCAATCAAAAACCTCTTGACAACTCTTGTCCCACCTGAAAGGAACGCTTTTCTTCAACATGTTAGTTAAAGGCTGAACAATAGATGCATAATCTTTGAGGAATCTAGAGTAGAACTCACAAAGCCCAATGAAAGACTTCAAACCAGTCTTATCAGTGGGTGGACACGCGTCCACGATGGCCTTAACTAGCCCTGGTCTAGGCTCTACTCCGTCATGCGACACCCCATGACCCAGATATTCTACTTTCTCCTTGAGAAACAGACACTTCTCACTTTTGAGCACAACCCCTTTGTCCTACATGATTTCTAAAACCTGATTAAGGGATCTGTCATGGCTTTCTTTGGTCTGACCAAAAATCAAGACATCGTCCTGGAAAACAGCAACGCCCGGGACACACTTCAACATATGACTCATCAACCTCTGAAAAACTGCTGCCCCTGACGCAAGGCCAAACGGCATTCTGCAATATTGATAAGTACCACTGGGAGACACAAACGCGGTCAAATGTCTCAGAGGGATCTAATACCACCTGGTGGTATGCGGACGCAAGATCCAACTTCGTGAACCATTTGGCCCCTTTCATCAATGCCAATAACTCGGTAATTTTCGGAAGGGGATGTGAGTCAATCCAAATGTTCTTCTTTAAGCTGCGCAAATCTACACAGACACGCAAGTCGCCATTCTTCTTTCTCGCCACAACCAAGGGTGAAAGCCACAAAGATGACTCAATTGGCTCAATGATCCCTTTTGAACACAAATCATTGAGCTATCTTTCCAAACCCTCTCTAACACTAAATGGTACACTTCTCATTTTGTGTTTAACGGGGATGGCACCATCCTTCACTCTTATCTCATGGGTAAACCCTTTAATCATTCCCAAACCCCCACGGAAGACAGAGGGGTATGCAAGAATCAAATTTTCCGTGTAATCCAAAGAGTCAATTACGCTAACTTGCTCTATTGTACCCGGCCTGAGAATCATCTTAAACAGACCCTGGTGAAACCAGCCTAAAATAGACAACCCTTTGATGGCAACGTAAACCTTGCTAAGGATTTTCCTTCCTTTGAATTCTAATATGTCCTCAAAGTAACCAGCTAATTCAATCTTTCGCCCCTCATAGGAGACTGGTGCTCTGTCAGGAGGTTCTAAAGGACGATCAGGCCAAGTTTCTTCGAATAACTCTTGAGTGATCATAGTTATTCTAGCGCCTGAATCAACCAACAACAGAAGTTTCTTATCACCCACACCAATCTCAACATACGGACCTACACAATTTGAGGCATCCCCAATAATTACTTGTTCGTCATGCACAACTATAACCATTTCTCTTAAGTCATCCTGAATGTTTTGAATATTTTCGTATTCATTGTTGACAGGGTCAGAAACATTTGCCACACCAACAGAACTGGCCTGACTTTTATTCTGCTGACCATTATTAGAATGTCTAACACTTTGACAAATTTTTGCATAATGTCCATATGTTCCACAATTCCTGCACGTGGCACTTTTGGCCGGACAAAACTTGTTCCCTTTAGAGTGGGATGTATTCCCACACCTATAACAAATATCAGTTTGTTTGAAAAACACTCTCTTATCCGATCGTGGCACAAGGGTAGCTCTAGTGTCTTTGACTCTGACTGCAGCTACAGTTTCTTCAGTCTTCTTCTCTAACACTTTTACTGAAGCCTTCGACAGTTCAATGCTTTTTGCCGTGCGAACCGTTTCCTCTAAAGAGGGATTGCCCATAGAGAGTAGCTTCTGTTGAATGGACTTGTCAGAACACCTGCAAATGTACTGATCCCTAATCAACTGTTCGGTAAAAGCCTCGAATTGACAATCTGCACTCAATTGCCTGAGTGCAGAGACAAAAGTGTCCACATCCTCTCCAGGCAACTGTTCCATGTTAGATTTGGGGGTCTCTAGTTGGCACAGGTAGGTACTTGTGACAAATAGGGACCCTTGCCTCTAGTCAGGGTAAGGGGGTACACTCCTAAAATAACCCCTGCTCACCCCCTTGGTAGCTTGGCACGAGCAGACAGGCTTATCTCAGAGGCAGTGTGTAAAGCATTTGTGAACACATACAGTAATCTAGTGACAACACTACAGATGGACACCACACAAGTTGTACTATAAAAATAAGTATCTTTTATATAGATTTAACACAAGACCATAAACGACAAAAATCCACAATACTGTACTTAAAATGGTAGGTTTAGCTTAGTTCTCTTCAGATCTTAAAATGCGACACTTTGAGTCAATGTACCTTACGATGCGTCACGTTTCTACAACGAAAGTGTTGCAGAGATGGAGATGCGGCAAAGTTCCGGTGCAAAGAAATAAAGACGTCAAGTTCTTCCTGATGCGGCACGCTTTTCCGATGTTGCGAGAAGTCTCGACTCGATGCGTCAGCTGCAGCGGCGACACCCTTGTTCCGTGATGCGACGACAGCGGCTTTGGCGGCGACACTCTTCTCCGACGTTGCGAGACGCTTCCGCTCGATGCGACAACTGCAGCGGCGACACCCTTGTTCCGTGATGCGACGGCAGCAGCTCCGACGGCGGCACGCTTCTCCATTGATGCGAGGCGCTTCTCTTGATGCGGTGCAATGCAACAGCTACAGCGGCGACATCTACGATGCGACGGCAGCGACGGCGACACGCTTCTTCCTCGTTGCGAGACTCTTCTCTTGATGCGGTGCAATGCGACAGCTACAGCGGCAACATCTACGATGCGACGGCAGCGGCTGCGACATGCTTCTTCGGTGTTGCGGGACGTTTCTCGAGATGCGGTGCAATGCGACAGCTACAGCGGCGTCATCTCCGTGATGCGACGGCAGCGGCCGCGACAGCGACACGCTTCTCCCTCTTGAGTCGCGCTTCCAGCTCCTTGCGACACGCAGTCCCTTCAGAAGGCCCAAAACAGCAGCAGGCACTTCCAAAGGATTCTTGGGGAGCTGGTGGTTGAAGTCTGTTGTCCCTGAGAGTTCAGCAGGAGGCAAGCTCTTTTCTCAAGCCCTTGGAGATCCTTCACAAGTTGAAATAAAAGTGCACACAAAGTCCTTTCTCCTTCCTTTGGCAGTCAGGCAACCACTGCAGGCAGATCCCTCTAGCTTAGGGATAGTCTTCTCCTCAGTTTCTTCTTGGTTCCGCTCCTCAGCAAAGGTTTCTTCTTGTTTCCCAAAGTGATCTAATTTTCTAGGGGTCTGGGTCCCCTTTTTATACACCTTTTTTCTTTGTTCTCTGAAGGCAGAGAGGCCTCTGCCTAGTCCAAAACCAGTTCTGGTCAGTCCTGGAGCACTTTGTTTACAGGACTCCTTCTGTCCTTTCAGAATGTGGGGCAGAGTGCTCAGCCGCCCTGCAGGAGGTGGAGCCAGCATTGTGGAAGGCAGGCACAGCCCTATTCAGACCCAGGTGCAACTCCTCCCTCCACTCTGGATGCAGATCTCTCTATTCAGCCCTGTGCTGACTCACCCTGCCTCCTGTAGCCACCCCTAGCCCCTGTCACTCAATCTCCAGACAAGGAATACACAACCTAGCAGAGGCAGGCTTGGAAGGTTTAGGCAAGAAAATACCTACTTTCTAAAAGTGGTATTTTCAAACACAATGTTAAAACCAACTTCACTAAAAGATGTATTTTATCATTCTGAGTTCAGGCATACTAAATTCGTTTTTCTACCATGTTCCCTGGGTCAGTTAGGATTATAAGGTGTAATAATCAAAACTGCCCATTCTGGCCTATGGGGAACAGGTAGCCTTGCAATAGTGAAAAACGAAAATGGCTGTAATTCACTATTAGGACATGCCACACACACCAGGGCATGTCCTACCTTATACTTACAATGCACCCTGCCCTAGGGCCTACTTTAGGGGTCACCAACATGCAGTAAAGGGAAGGTTTAGGGACTGGTAAGTGGGTGCACTTGCCCAGTCAGCATGGCAGTACCAGACTGCACACAGGCTCTGCAATGGCAGACCTGAGACACACTTTTACAGGCTGCTTCTGTGGGTGGCACAACCAGTGCTGCAAGCCCACCAGCAGCATTGGATTTACAAGCCCTGGGCACACTCAGTGCACTTTACTAGGGACTGACAAGTAAACCATTTATCCAATCAGGGAGTCACTAATACATAACACAATTTATCATAGGGAGAGCATATGCACTTTAGCACTGATTAGCAGTGGTGAAGTGCCCAGAGTCATAAAACAGCCAACAACAGGTCAGAAAAAATATAGGAGGAAGGCAAAAAGTTTAGGGATGACCCTGCAAAAAGGGCCAAGTCCAACATTCCCTTTTGAAGAATTTATGACGAATAACAACTAAACTTGGTTGTACATCAAAACGCAACTCGAGTTTCCTAACAGTCTCCATATATTTGTCAATGTCTTCTCCCTCGTGGCCTCTGACCAAAGGTGGCAAATGTTTGTAAATTGACCTACCTTCGAAGCCTAAACAGTGCAGAAGCAAACAATTTTTCCTTTCTGTTCGGTATCTTGAAGCACCTATGGCCCCCAGATAAGTTACAAAGGCATCATACTATTTTTTCCACACAATAGGTGGGTTTCCTGGTGTCTCTAGGAAAGACTGCGGAGCAGTAACAGATTGCATGCTGTAAGCTCTAAACTGAACCCAAGTCGTTCTAAACTTCATCGACACGTCAGGTGTGCGTGTCACCGTTGTAATTCGACGTTTGTAATCTGCTGTAGACAGTGCTTAGTTAAGCTATGATTCGTTGACACGCCAGGTGTGCGTGTCACCGTTGTAATAGTTATTGCGCTATGTTGAATATATTCCTCCTTTGCATCAACCAAACTAGAGCGTTTTCATAAAAGTCATGGTGATGGATATTCAAATCTGCTGCCTCTTTATTATAAACAGCATTTTTATTAAACAAGGTTTAGGCAGATCAAACAAAATGTCGCTCAAAATGCCCGCTATGCTGCTTGTAAAAAAAAAAACAACACGCAGGCCAAACACAGTCTGTGCACATGAAAGCTTGAGATTGAGTTGCAGCTGCGTCGCAAAAAGAACAACAAAAGTAGCATGTAGAAGTTAACAATGATGCACCAATAAACCGCGCGTCCCCGCGCATCTGTTTGAATATCGTACTGAATAGAAGATGTGCGCATAAGCTAGCGTTGCCAACCATGTACACGTTTGCCAACCATCAAAAATGGCCGTGGATGCGTGCTGCTGAAGCGTTATTGTTCAACTTCCACAGTTGCCAACCGTGTTTGCCAACCACTGTAAGATGGCGGATACGTAGTTGACGCAGCCTCCGCTAATGAAATGGCCGCTGGGAGACAAGCGCTTTGAAAGAAACACCGCTCGTCGTGCGCACTTGAAAAGAGCATGCGCTTCAAAGAGTCCACTTATCTGACAGAAGGAGAGTCAGTATCCGCCAGCAAGCCTTCCAGTAACACGAACCATGACTGCCGCGTCGGAGTTGCCAGCAGGAAACCGCAGCTTTGATTCTCCGCCTCTCCGCAATTGAAGCTCCGTGGGTTCTGCTGTACCTCCTGAAGCTCGTCGCCATCAAAATTGTAGTAAGTTGCGTAGTCTTGTCAAGTTTGTCAAGAAGGTTTATTCTTAAACAGGAGATTCAGCGCAGCAGTCAAAGCAGTTCAAGGCAACAGCGCAACTGCCAAAGCCCGTAACATTCCAAACAGAACTTCGAACTCAACACATGGGGTTCTAACTACGGGTGCTGGGGAAGCCAGGCACCAAGCATAGTGAACCACTACACTAAGTTACCCTCAAAAGCCTCAAATAACTAAGGCACCCTCGCCAGCCCTGGGCACTGAGAACACCAGATCCCTCAGGGTGATCATGAAATGGCAGCAGAATTCAAAGGTGGCCAAGGCGACTTCAGTAAAAAAAAAACAGTAGCACTTGCGGCACTAACTGCATCTGCCAAGAAGTCCGACAGGGCTCCTGGGTGAGTCAGAGAAAGACGAGGGCTCTGGCAGCAGCATGGAGGTCCAAGACACTTACTACTACCCTGGGTATTCTACTGGGTCTCTTGAAGAATCATGTTAGCCATTGCCATCCTGAGGAAGACTTAGAGAGGGTTTAATAAATGTGAATTTTCTCTGTTAAATTGTTTTGGATTTGGTGGATGACACTACTATATCAAGGTGGGGCAAAGAATGTACCTTACCTTTCATTGAAGCCTTTCTTGGCTTATACTTGTTATTGCTCAATTAGGATGGGTGATCTGAACATGGAAGGGATTTTTCTCCCCTGGGCAAGTTACCATAGTTGCGAGACCTAAGACACGGGAGGGGCATGAGAGAGAGTCTCATGCAGATTGGGCACACAATACATCGCTTTCCACGCAAGTCTGCTATTTCAGAAGCATTCACATACTTACAGGAGAAGTTCTTGTGGGGACTGACCTCAACATGGTTTTGGACAGCACCAACAATCGACGTGGGGCTCTTGGATGCTTGGAGGCAAAGAACAAAGAGGAGACAAATTGCACTTTTGGGCAGGAACTAAGCTGCTAGAGCAAGTCAACAGCACCTCAGTAGTTTATATTGCCCTTTCTGATCATGCACCAGTCACAGACGTTCTATGCTCCAGACACCACTGCCTCAAGGATACTTTCAAATCCCTTTTCAGAGGGCCACGGGGAAAGCAGGAACTACTCGGCCCAACCATAGGAATTGAAGCAGTTTACTCCTGATGTCCCAGGGCCCGATTTACTTTGGGTCCCGATCAAACTGGGTCAAGTTTAGGGGAGAGGATGTGGGCGAACGGGCTAGGGCTGTCGATCTCAAATCAGGGGAACCGGGTTCGAGTCTCGGCAATGACGCTCAACATCCTGTGATTCTGGGCAAATCACTTAATCTCACCGTGCCTAATAAAAATTAAAAAAAATTAATGTGTCCTTGTGTAACGTAACTGGTGCTCATGTAAAGCGCTCTGATACCTTTGGGTCAAGTTCGCGCTATATAAAACTCCGATAAAAAAAATTAAAACTAAGAAAGTACCCCTTCAGCATTTGACTCCCATAGTAGCATGGGTCGAGCAGTCCAAGGTTTCTCAGTGGGAGATAGATGCAGGGGGATGAACACAGTCTCACAACTCAAAATACGTTCAATTGCAGCAATAAATAATTTTCCAGTCAAATACTTTTATGAAAAAGGAGTATTTACACATAAACACAAAGTAAAATTTAGCATACACAAACAATACACTCAGTCACCGGAGGTCGGGACTCTAGTGTTTGATAGGCCGGCCGCCGAGTGCCACTTCCCTCTTACTAATGGTAGTGGTTATTCCCCATTCACTATAGGAGACATTCAGGTTAAGCCCTACTAGTAATCTCAGGAGTCCCACTCCAACTCTACCAAAAGAATTTAAGTGCCTGAAGCACTGTGCGGCAGAAAAAGTCCCCCCTGGGTCTTACCGCCCTGTGTTTAATCTTACCCACTCCTGCAGGGGTTGTGCTATCAGAGTTCCTGCGATTTGGTCACTCTCAGATGTCGTGGAGGGCTGTAGCAGTAGCGCCTGGTGAGTAGCACTTACAGCTCTGCAGGAGCAGTTAAAGGCCATCCACGGGTCTTCCTCCAGTTAGATGGTAAGTTCCTCTGATCCTTGCCAATGGTGTGACCCACACAGGTCACCAAGGCGTTGTCTCCTCTCAATGACGGAACCAGGCAATGCTCCTTGTTCTTCAGTGACCCCACCAACCTTACTCTACACACAGGTGGCGGCCCAGTCAGCACAGCAGTCATGCAATCTTCAAGTCAGCTCCCTCTGGCATACAGAGTTGACAACTTCACTCTGCACACGGGGGACAGCCCGATTGGTGCAACCAAGGCTAACTTCACAGCAACCCCCTCTGGAATACGGGGTCGCCGACTTGTATCTGCACACTGGTGACGACCCAATTGATGCAGCAGCCATCTCCTCACACCTCGCTGCAGGCATGCATACGCCTGGATCCCCCACTGGACCGTGCTCCCTTCAAGATCTATCCTCTTCCTTTCATGGCACACTGGTCTTGGCAAGCAGGCAGGCACTGGAGGTCCAGGCTCCAGGGGAATTTGGTCTTGGATTACCCTGGGTGATGTCCCCTCACCCAGCTAGGAGACTGGCAGACCTTAGCCCCCAGCCCTGGTCACATGCAGAAGTCTTGTAGAACTTCTCCTCCTCAATAGACTCTTCAACTGACAGCTGGACAATTTTGGGGACCTCGAGCTTCCCTTCTTCTAGGCTATTTTCAGACACCAAATGTGGTTTACGGTCTGTGTCTTTGAAGCTTATGATGGGAGTCTGCTTCCTTTTGAGGTGCACACTCCTCTTTCCTGCCCTACCTCCAGAAAGCAGTCTGTCACAGCAGGGACGACTCTAAATCAGATAGCCCCACAACACAGGCCACAGGAGTGACTAGAGGATCATACCTTGATGTCCGCCACAGAGAACTGTGCATCCGAAGTTGCCCCAGTACTACTCTTTATAATCCTTTTATCAGCCCCACTTTCTTTCTTAGATGAGCCCTGGCCCCTTTTCAGTGACCTCTCCCTATATAAGAGAGCACCCTTTGAAGTGTACTGAAGAACCTGGTTCTCCTCCCTCCACTGTGTCCCACCCAGCTCACAGGAATTCAGCAATCCACAAATCTGTCTTGGGGGACTTGTCTACCTCCTCAGTTTCCTCCAGTCAGCCCTGGACCTCCCAAAATAGAACCCAGATCCTTCCATGTATTGTACCATTCACAGGCACACATACACACAGCACATGCATGCAACAACAAGCGCTGCACAGTGCTACATACTGATTTGATATAAGCCAGTGGAGAGTTAAGCATACAGCAGCTGAACTTTACATGACTGAGCCTGTCAGCCTCACTCCAGTGACGCAGGTAAAAAGGCCTGTTCATTTCCTCTCATCACTACTTGGTATGCTGGCACCACTGCGCTCATGCTACTTAACTCCTGGCAAAGGCAGTAGCCTTTCTCAACTACGAGGGTAGTGCTTTGGGTGCCCCTCCCAGTCCAACAAGACCACAGTCCAAGAGACAGGCCTATGTCTGCATGATTCGTGTTCACCCATGACAGCAAAAATCATCACCAGGGATCCAGACCTTATTGTAGCTGCGGCACTAAGGGCAGGGCATCAGTCACCATGCAAGGGACTTTTCCGTCCCAACAGAGACTAAACAAGTACCTCTGCATAAAGCAGCTGTGTGTGAGCAGACCAAGAATGAAATTAGCAACTTCATAGCAGACAGCGACACAAGGGAGGTCTCCGCAACCACACTTGGGACATACTCAAGATGGATTTGAGGGGGCTTGGCAACTGAGTGGTTTAAGAGGGCTAGGGCCAAGGCCAGGGTGAGGCTGGAGCTCCAACTGGCTACATTAGAAGCTGATCATAAGTGCACCTGTTTGAATAAAATCTGGCATACAGTGTTGGCACTTAGATATCAGGTACAACCTTTACAACTGGAAAGAGAAGAATACGCTCTCCTAAGAACAAAAGAGAAATACTGTTCCTCTGACTACAACATTGGTATGCTCCTAGCATCTCAGCTGAAAGTGAAAATTGTGTTGGATAGGAGCTCAAGAAGTCGAAGATAAGATGGGAGTAATGGTAACAGATGACAAGGAGAGGTGTGCCTTTCTGATGGATACTTCTATGTGCAGACTTTTCACCTGTTGAATATCCCTGGCGCCAGGCTGGATCCACAAACCTCTGACATAGCTCTCCTGCAGCAGTAGGTAGAGCCAGCCATATCACAATGCTGGAAGCAAGGAAATGGTGATGTCACTTGTGGATCATGATGTCAGTTCCTTTTTTCCACGCCTTTCGACATGGATCTGAAGCTCTCAGATTCTTCTCTTCAAAAATGTTCTTTTGCACTTTTAGTGAACTGCATTAGGGATATCACCCCTGAAGGTCCAGGCTTAAGGCCTATAGCACCAGCGACAAATGCCCACCACAGACCTACATGAAGACTGTTACGTGAGGCTAAGCTGTTCATGGCTCACGCCCGGGATGACCGACGCACTTGATAGCATTCTCGGTCAATGTTAAGGTCACATTCTGTTCTCCATCAACAAAGTCTTGAGAGAGAACAAAAAAATACACAAGAAGAAGAAGCAGCAAACTGAGACCCAAAGTTGTCACTGAGTAAGCCACCTCAGTATGTCTGCCTGCGGCTGAAACTACATCTACAGAGCCAGAGTTGATAGATATCACCCAACCTCAGGAGCCTCCTCTGGGATTACCATTGCCAGTATCTGCCCCAGAGCCTTTCCTGGCTCCACTGCCACTAATTCCGCTAGCAACGCTAGTGCCAAACTACCCAAAGATTCTGACGTCAGGAATGGATCGCACACCTTTTTTCTATGGTGGGTGGGACATGCTCTGCCATGCTTCGGTCCCCTCTGGAGCATCTTATTGCCACGTGGGACCATGTATGACCCCGCTCCAGCTCCTGTTGGTTCTCCCAAGCCGCAAGCATCCCTGTCATTTTATTTGGAACTTTCTCATGCTGATTTAAGTCATACTGGCACAGATTCTGGCACCAGAGTTTCCTGTGCTGATATCAATGTCAGTCCTGGTGCTGCCTCTGCCATCTCTGCAGCTGCCTCAGGAGGCCCTAAAAGTCCTAGTTAAGGTCCGTCATTCAAGAAGAGAGACTCGGAGAACAATGGAAGAAGAGGAATTCTTGACTGGTAGAAATGTGTTACATCGAGCCTACTGGCAGAGAATGCCAAGCTTTCTGGGCCTGATTCGGATCCTCTATAGATTCCAGAAGGACAACCCCAAGACACAGGTAACAGTGGTGATCAGTTATTCAGACCTCATTCTGTGGAGACCACTGACTACCTGGCACTTCAAAAATGCCAGTGGTCTGGGGACCTCCTTGGATATTGACATAGACCCACTATCAGACCCGCCATGGCTCTTGTGGAGATGACATTGTTCTATTCAGTATTAAAACATATAGCGGGGCTGTTGAACAGCCCCTTATGTCAGTGGACCTGAAGCCTAACATTTTGACTGTGCTACAGTTCCCCACTTCATCTGCATAGCACTGTTGCTGAAACAAATCAACTACCCCCCTAGTAAACACATCTGTAGTATTTAGATGATGGCTGGCACCGGGAGATCAGATATTCCTGTCAGTCCACCCCCATCAGAAAGCTTTGTGGTTCATGTATCTTTATGTGGCAAGCAAAACCCAGCATCCATTCCAAGACACCCACCTGGCAGGTTCTAAGAAGGTAGAGGCTCTTGGGAAAAAGCCCTTTTCAGCAGGAAGCCTAGCACATCGTTCTCCTTATCGGACATGGTGGCGACGGTGATACCCAACCTACTGGAACATTTAAAGGACCACTATAGCGAAGTGGTCTGTGATGGTCAAGATGCATCTGGACACATCATAAGACCCAGAATGAACACAGCTGATTAACTGGTTAGGGTAACAGGCATGTTGTGTTGAGTGTCTGGCTTTTCGGGGGTGTACAAGCCGCACTTATGGATATGGCTTTTTGACTGGGTGCGTATCTTCGGAGACAAATGAAGAGCAGCACTGCAGCATTTTAAATCAGTAAAAGCCACAGCCCATTCTCTGGATCAACAGATGGCACCGAAAGGTTATCAGCAGTTCAGGAGGTTTTGTATCAACTCCAGGGGATTCCATTTTCACCAGCATCAGCCACCCAGTTGCTTCAGCAGCAACAACATAGCCCCTAGGTGAGAAAGAACAAGGGTAGGGAAAAAAGAGGCTTGCAGTCTCAACAGCTTTCCTCCTCCTCCCCATCTTCCGCGCCACAAAAGAAGCCCCTTCAGTTCCCTGAAGGAACATGTGTGTTTTGTTGGACGTTGTGTTTCTTCCTTTCTGTCAGCCTGGAAAATCATGATATTTGACCAATTAGTTCTTCTACTTGTAGAAAGGTGGTATGCCCTATGCTTCAAGCAGACCCCTCCCCACATCCCATCCAACCAGTCTCTTCATTCAGAAGAACACTGTGCATTCTGCAGCTGGAGGTCGAAGCCCTGCTTAGGAAGGAGCGGTAGAGTTGGTGCTAGAGCAGGAAATTGGGCTGGGGTGCTACTCTGTATTTTCTGGACCCAAAGGACAGCAGTCTTCGTCCAATCCTAGACTTCAGGACACTGAACTTCTTCAGTTTAAGTTGCTGGGCTGGATGATGTACCTTGATGTACAAGATGCACACTGATTGTTAGAACCCATTTCCGATAGGCAGATCTTAGGAATTCTCGCTGTGACTCTTACTTTAGACTCATCTTTTGAGTTTCTTTTGCCTTTCTTCATGTGAGGCTGCTTCCTTAGATTATTCCTTGAATTGTCTGCTGTTATTTTGAGCTTAGAATACTTTCCAGCTATAATACAAAGGCTTATGCTGACATATTGATCTTTCTCTCATTAGAACTCTTTATGGGTTTCTGAACTGACACATTTCCTTTCTCAACCCAAATACTATTTAGAATAGGGAGTTTCCTTTATGGAACACACTTGTTGTAATATTACTATTTTGACTGAAATCTTGACAAAGACCTATTATATTTTATAATTAAATATCAATTGATGGTTTACATTAACTTTTAATGCTGAAATCTAAAGATTAATGCCTAATAAATAACCAGATGAAAATATTACAAGATTCGAAAATAAAAACCTTTAACTCACACAAACTCTTTATTGGCTGAATACAAAGTCTTTAATGATGTATTGTTTATGTAGATGATTGCTCCTCATTTTTCTTTGTTGACCATCAAAGGTCCATACGACCAGTGGAAGGTTATTTAATTATCACACCCAAAGATTGAGATACAGAAAACCTACTCTCTCATTGCTTTCCTCAGCCCCATTGGCACTGCCATCATTTTAGATACTTTGTTGCCCTCTGCATCCTCTGTAAGTCGTCTGGGAAAAACCATGCGCTGGATTTAATTGACTTTATGGGCCTAAGCGTCCTCTCTGGGTTACTTTCTTACACTTGTCAGGTTGTTGCCTATAATTTGGACTTTTTCATTTGCAGCAAATATTTTTTATTTTATTTTATATTTTAAATTTGTTTTTTAAAGACTAATAATTATATAATTGGTAAATAGTTATACTTTTCTCCCTTAGCCTTAAGTGTTTATACTAGATTCAGGCTCTTTGCCTGTTCAAATTTCACATATAGTGCACAATATGGAAGGCACAGAGAAACAGTTTTAAAAGGCTATTGATTATAAAGGCTCCTCTGAACACAAACCTTGGTGGGTCTGAATAGCTGTGGGTGGCCTTGAAGGGGACTCTCGACAAAGGTGGGAAGGAGGGATAGGTTACAGCTCATGAGGTAATGCAGTCAGTGGTGACTGCCGCAATTCAATCCATGAAAAAAAGCATTAGCTACTCAATAGCAGCTTCCATTAGTAGACTTTTTGACAATTTATCTCCCTGTCCAAGACAGGAGGCTCATAATCCCAAGGAGCAGAGCTCCCCAGATACAGGTCATAGAGATTCTACCTCATGAAAATTAAGTGCCAGGGTGTCCCACACTTTTAAAAAGTTTCCAGTCAATCTTATTCTAAAAAAACAGGACTCACACGAGGTACCTGTGAAAAATCTAAGGAAAGTCACCCTCGTTGGTGATCCTTTTTTAAGACGTCTGTCAGCCAAGTTCTCATTATCTCTGGGTCTTTCAGACACTAATCCAGTATCCTCGCCTACTGGCCATCAAGGGGATGCGGATGATAATGATGATGTAACTATACCACACATCAGGTGACAATCCAAGCCCTGCAGCAGGTATGAGTGTCATAACCCTGGATGCATTGGGCACTCTCTATTTTGATCCTGAGGTGATTGCAAATCCCAGATCAGGTGAATGGGTGCCTTCTTCAGCCATAACTGAGTTTGTCTCTCATTGGATAAGAAAGGTAATACACAAAGCTAACAGGAGTAAACTCCATGCACAATGCCCCAGACCAATACTTCGTACAAGTTAGCCACCACCATATTGATCCAGGATCATTTTTATCCAAAAAAGTGAAGGACCCAAAAAAGAGCACTGACAAAGTTTTACAAGTATGCCAAGATAAACCTTTAGATATACTGGGACCATTAATTCAAATAATGGAATGAACAGATGATGCAGCACTTACTGGTGCTCGGGTCAATCTGCCTGTCCTCGGAAGCCAGAGCCAAAAAGCTATGTGCATTTTTGGGAATGCGAATGCAGCTACTACGGCAGGAAGAAGAAAGACCCTCTTAATGAAGGTAGACCCAAAACTGGCAGAGATGGCAAAGAATTAGGCTATGAAGCGGATGGTCACTTGTTGGGTGACCATTTTTATAAAAGATATCTCATATTATGTACAAACATTTGCGTCTCTCCAACAACCGAGGTCGTATCGATCATCATTCTTCCCCCAAAGACGCGAACATTCTGCTGGCTTCAGCGACAGATGTGGCTATGCTACTTTTTTCCCACAAAAAGCCAGGCTGAGGCAGATGCCAGCGCGGCAGAGGACTAATTCGTTCAGACAAATTTAAAACTCTTCCCCCCCCTCCCCCCCCCCCCCCAAAGAACGTTGAGTGGCAGACTCGCCCTCCTTCCTCACAACTGGTTTTTAATTACGACAGACACATGGATATTGCAAACAATTGTACAAGCGGATTCATCCCTGCCTAATGGTTTTCACTGAAACAGACGGAGATAATAGCAGAAATGATGCACAAACTACTTGTGAAGGGAGAAGTAGATAGAGTTCCATCTTACTCCCAAGCCTTTCTCAGCAACCAATCTCTGGTGTGGGTTTTGAGCGGTAATAAATGTACAACTCTTAAACGGTTTTGTCCTTTACAGATATTTAAAAATGGAGGGGATGCATTGTTTGAGAGACTCTTTGCACATTTGCAACTGGCTAGCAAAATTCTATGTAAAAGATGCCTATTTTTGAGTTCCAGTTAACCAGTTCCACAGACACTGCCTACATTTCTTTGGACAGACAAAAGATTTCAATTCAAATCACTCCCTTTCAGACTGTGTTTCACCAAGCTACTGAAACCTGTAGTAGCATTGCTAAAATCTCACAGAATCAGACTAGTGATACATTTGGACGTTACTGATGGCTCACTCTAGACATCTGCTGGCCAAGCAAATAGAATGGGTGGTTTTCCTCCTTCAGAGTTTAAGTTCCATAAAAGGAAATTTTAATTCCAATACAGGGTATCCAATCTCTCTGTTTCACAATAAATTCTGTGAAAGTGTCCTTCTCCCTTCCTCTAAAGAAGATAAAATTAATAAAGAAGAACATTTGGGTAGTCCACAGATTAAAAAAAAAAAATCTTTCCCTAAGATTAGCCAGGAATGTGGGATTTTTGTCCACATCCATCTAAGAAATCTTCCTAGTGCCTCTAAATTATCGATCCCTGCAGAGTTTCAAAGCTTTACACCTTTGGAAGGGCCTCCCTTATTAGCATTAATTTTTCATTCTCCAGAGGCAAGGGAGGAGTTAGATTGGTGGCTCTTCCACTTGGAGGTCTGGAATAGAAGATCTACTTTTGGCTGGGCCCCATATATCACATTAGGGTCAGAGATCATCAAAATTGGCTGGCGGGTGGGCACGTTGCAATGGTGTTATGACAGGAGGAAAGTG
The DNA here is from genome assembly GCA_963921515.1 of Calotriton arnoldi. Classification (NCBI taxonomy): domain Eukaryota; kingdom Metazoa; phylum Chordata; class Amphibia; order Caudata; family Salamandridae; genus Calotriton; species Calotriton arnoldi. The sequence continues at coordinate 661,380 of CAWUFW010004040.1, forward strand.
GTCTTTAAAAGAAGTTAAGTTTCATATAAATTATTTAGAGCTTCTTGCAGGTTCCATTGCTGTAAAGGGCCTAACTTGAAATCAAGCAAATTGCTGTATTCTTCTTCAAATGGGCAACGTCTCTGCAGTCAGTTATATAAACAAGTTAGGAAGAATCAGATGCAAAGGTCTAGTGGACTTAGCTGGGAAGCTTTGGCACTTTAGTCTGGACAGAGGGATTCTGCTTCAAGCAGAGTACCTCCCAGGACTATCCAACTCAGTATCAAATTGGAGATCCAGATTTCTTCAGGCCAGGGGAGATAGGTAATTGCATCCCAAGATTTTCAACAAAATTCTTTGTGGTCTGCACCTTAAATAGATCTCTTTGCCTTGTGTTTAAAGCACAAACAGCCCCGATTCTTCAATGCACAAGTTTCGGAAGTGAATGCAATAGATGCTTTCCTCCAACAGTGGCTGTCAATTGAGGGTCATACTTTCCCTCCGTTTGCTATGATTTTTAGAGCTCTAGTACACATCAGAAGACACTCAGCGACCTTGATTCTTGTTCTTTTTCCTTTTTGGCCAGAACAGGTATGGTTCCCTCGATGTCTAGAACTGTCCATAGATGTTCACAGGCCTCTTTCAGTGTTTCCCATCTTCCTTCCAGACCCTCAAGTTACCCTCAGGATCTAGCCCTTCGGGGTCATTTACAAAATATGTTGTGGAAGATTTCAGATCATCCTCACTTATCCCAGGTACATATAAATACACCTGGACAGTCTGGGTCAGTTGATGTTTGAAATGGTAGATTAATCCCATATCTACTCTCGGTAGAAGCAGTAAACTGCTTGGTTTTCCTATTTCTTACAGGTAAGGCTTGCAAGACAATAAATCATATCAGCAATTCCTGCATGTCACATTTTGATTAAAGGAGAATCAGAGGGAAAACATATTTTACTTTGCAGGGCCTTAAAGCCTACCCGTCTAAAGAGACAGCTGAAACCAAAGTATACAGCGTGTGGGATGTTACAGTAGATTACATTTTTTTCTATCTAGGCCAAGAAATAACACCTTTAAGTTAAAACAATTGTCAGCAAAATTAGCCATGTTATAATGGTTACTATCATTTAGACAAGTGTCTCATGTGAGAGCTTTAGTGGCGGAAAACAGATCTTTTTCCCCACAGGGTGTTACTTTCTTGTCACCATGGAGTCCACGTCTACTTCTATATTTTATCCTGCTTTCTAAGACTGAAATAAGTTGTGTGGTTTCATGTCTTCGCTGTTACGAGCCACAAACTTCTGCTTTTCGACGTCCTGTTTCACAACTCTTGATATCTTTCAAAAACCCATTTAATCCAGCATCTACCCCTACCCTGGCCAGATGGGTTAGGTGGATTTTAGCAGAAGCCAGTATTTTCATATCCCTATTTGTTGCCCACTCTGTAAAAGGGGGTTATGGTGTCTAAAGCAAACATTTTTTTCTAAATACATCTGGAAGACATGCTAAAATTAGCACTTGCTAAAAGTAGCATAAAACCTTTTTATTACAAGCATGGCCACTGGAATTATGCGGCAGGGGAGCACCGAAATATGCAGCAGTTTACTAAATTACGCATCAAGAAATGGCAAAATATGCGGAAAATGTTTTGATATTACTTCATTATTTTGTCATTTTTGCACATAATACTGTCTGGGGAAAATTTTCACCTAATTTGTAGTAGCCGAACAACTAAATACATAAATAGGCAACTGAAAAATGACCAGTTATCCTTTGTGAAGCGTCTTCTAATGCGTATGAACACATATCACCATATTTTTAGTAACTTTTGATCCGTTTGTGCTGAAACATAATTTTTTGTTACAATCTGCAGATTATGGAGCAGATGATGGTTCATGTGGCAAATACAGCAAATCCTTAATTATGCAGTAAAAAAATGTGGCAGAATCACACATTTCCAGGGTCTCTGATTATGTCAGTTGAGCATGTATCTTGTAATGTTATTGCAAAGCTTTAAACTGGTCATAATTGTGCCTCCGGTCTTAAAATAGAATGGAAAATCCCACCCACCCAACATGATAGGAGGCTTGGATTCTATTAAAGACATGGAGGTGAAGATTATCCCTCCCTGTGTCTTACTTTATTTACCTTCTTTTCTCTCTGCCCAGTTTAATATGAAGTCTTGTTTATCAATGGAGGAAGACAGTTTACCGTCATTGTCCATGATGCTACAAAGTTTGATCTTAAAAATCTAGTCGTCAAACCACAAAAGTTCAAAAGTCTAAAAACATCATCTTCTTCTATTTAAGCGACTTTTTTATCAATAAGTTTTTTTCTACAAAGTGGACATTTGCTGCTCTGCAGACCTGATTATACAATTAGTTGTGTTATGATCAGTTGTTACACTACACTGGAGGTTGTTTTACTCCTAGATTACTAAACTTTATATCCAGTTAAACTGTTTCACTTGGTTTTGTTCCATGTTGAATTGTAGTGTTTTTCTTTTATGCTAGAGATTTTTAGTAAAGAATAGTGATAATGTGAGCAGCCATGTCTTCAATAGAATCCAAACCTCCTGTCACGTTAGTGGAATCTTTTTCATTGGAGGCTTCTTGCATATCCGCGTACTAGAAAAGTTTGGTGTTTCAGGTCTTCCGAAGTGCCAAGCGCTCTAATGCCTTGGGGCCAGGTATGTGCTATAAAAACAACTGAAAAAAATGGCAAGTTAAAACCTTGTAACAAAATCTTTAAGTAAGCATTGTCAAAGCCAATAGGTCTTGCCTTTGGTACCTGGGCTCCTAGCTTGTCCCTTGCCAGTAGCCTCCAGTTCCTGCTTGTTCCAACCTGATCCAGTTGCCGTCTTTTGACCAAGTGACACCATCACTGCCTGGGTTTTCCCGCTCAGGTTTTTTCCGCTCACTGTTCTGCCCACCAACAGAAGCCTTGCCCACCCCAGGACCTACTTAATACAGGCCGCAGCGTGACTGCATCAGTAGGCACTGACTTGCCACTTGTCTCCAGTACCTGCTTGATCCAGCCTGATCCAGTTGCTGCCTTTTGACCAAGTGACACCGCCACTGGCCGGGGTTTCCCACCTGGGTTTTTCCCGCTCACCGTTCTTCCTGCCAACAGAAGCCCCGCCCACCCCGGACCTACTTAATGCAGACTGCAGCGCGACCATGCTGCTGTCGCACCAAAGGCGTGCCAAAGACCGGTCCGTCTGCGCCAGTACCGCACCCAGCACCAGGAACCCTGGCCCCACGACCATTCCCACCACCAGAGCAAAACAAATCCGCAACTACTCCTCCGCGACCTCAACAACACACAGGGGCAAGCAAGCTGCTGCCGCACATCCCCCAGCACCATGGTAGGACCTTTCTCCTGAACCCAGTGCAATTTCACCTGGGATACCTCAGACACTACCTCCACCAAACAACCGATGCACGCCACAACTACCGGCACCAACTGTCTGCCATGCTCCTCAACGTCTGATCCATCTGGAAACACTCCACCGAAATGTGGGACCTAATCATCATCATCAGCAACGCGCCTGACTGATAAATGGCTCAACCCAGCTTCCAACCTGGACATTGCCACAGCCATTCCGCCCACGTACAAAATCATACACCAGGACCAAACCCACAAACCAGGCAGAGGACTCGTGATCATCTACAAAAACACGATTGGCTGAACCACCTCCACTGACTCGGACACCAACCTCATGGAACACCTCAATTTCAAAATATAAATGGACTACAACGCCACCCTTAAGGGAACCTTTGCCTACCGTCCCCAAGGCCCCCGAGTGGAATTCTGCAACCACATCACAGACTTCATCGTTCCCCTCTCCACAGGAGATCAACCAACTACATCCTCTTCTGGGACATCAATTTCCACCTGGAAGACACCACAGATCCTAACTCCACGGCCCTCCTTGACAGCCTCAGCAACGTCTGACTCACCCAGCTCGTCCAAGGACCAACCCACACCCTCAACCCTATTTTCTCCTCCAACAACAGGATCACTTCCACCCACATAACCCTTCTCACATTGCCTGACCACTACACAGTAATTTTCAATATATCCACCCACCAAAGCACCCCACCAGAAAAACCCAGAGCACCATCAAGACACTCGGGCAAAATATTCAAAGAAAACTGAACCAAGGCCCTACAGGAACACCCACCCAACCACACCAGACACCTTGATGTCGACACCAAGCCCCTCAATAAATGGCTCGCTGACTGCACCAACCGCACCGCTCCCACCAGAAACCAGATTTACAAAAACCACAAACGTCCCAGCTGGTACACAAACAAACTCAGGGAATCCAAGGGCCACTGCAAACAACTTGAGAGAAAATGGAGAGTTGACAAAAACACCACCGCAAGATTCACATACAAAGCCGCCCTCACCCTCTACCACCAATTACGAGACGCATAGAAAAGGTCCGATCTCTCAGACTCCAAGCTAGCTACAACAACGGCAAAGAACTCTTCACCACTGTCCAGGAGTGCTCTAATCCCACCGCTGCAAACAATGACCTCATTCCATCTCAAACTCTCTGTAACAACCTCTCAAAAGTCTTCAAACAGAAGATTGCCAAGATCTACAGCACATTCAATCCACAGCATACCGATATGAACTCCCCCCAACAAGCCGGACACCTCCTTGATCACCAAACAGCAGCTAAGCAACTGGAAGCCCCCTCTCGAACGAAGAAACCCCTACCCTGATGAAAACCATCCACTCAGGAGCACCCTCAGTCCCATGCCCCCACTTCTTATACAACCTTGGAAGAACCATCATCTCTACCGAGCTCACTGCTATCATCAGCACCTCAATAACCAACGTCGCTGCTTGGGTGAAAAACAAGTGCCTCCAGCTCAACACAGACGAAACCGAAGTCCTAATCTTCGGCAACTACCACTCCCCCTGGAATGCTTCTTGGTGGCCCTCCAAACTTGGACCCCCCACCCACTGATTAGGACCACACCAAGAACCTCGGGATCATCCTGGACACCAACTTCTTCATGAGCTGTCTTCTCGTTATGATTCCACATACTGCGAATGCTACGCAAGACTTTCAAGTGGATCCCACTGAACACCAGACGAACGGTCGCCCAGGCTCTTATCACAAGTAGACTTGATTACATAAATGTCCTCAACATCGGAATCCCAGCCCATGTCCTATGCCGAATTCCAAACCACCCAGAACGCTGCCGCCAGATTAATCCTGAACATCCCGCAAAACAAAAACAGCTCTCCACTATCTCTACTGGCTCCCATTCCAGGAAAGATGCAAGTTCAAGCTAATCACCCATGCCTAAAAAGCTCTCCACAACACTGGTCCACTTTACCTCAACCACTGCCTCCACTTCTTCAAACCCACCAGGTACCTTTGATCTGCTTCCCAGACAAGACATTGCACTTCCAGATGAAACGGGCATAATCTCCACCTCAGGCCTGCCCTACTCAGCACCTTGATACCCTCACGAGGGATTAGCCGGACTCTACAAATTCGCATAAAATAGTAGCTTTGCCTATCGTTTTAGGAGATGCTGTACAACATCCCTGATGCCTTTGCAGCATAACTAAAGAATAATAATTTTGAAAAAGCCTATCACGCAGCCACCTCAGCGTGTGCACACCTACAAAATGACACAGGAGCCCTTTTCTTTACCTATATGTGTTGGTTGGACCAGTAAATAAAGAGAAAAAAAACCACAAGTATTTAGGAAGCAACAAGAAGGGAGTGGGTGGGTGGGTGGGGGGGCAATCCAGAGGGCATGGACTGGGGTGGGGGGTGGAATGAGATTGGGCAATGTGGAGCGTGGGGTAGAAAAGTAAACTTGTGAGAGAGAACAATGTGTACCATGGGGCAGAAGCACATGGGTAACAGAGAGCAAAATAGAGTGAGGAATAGAAGTACACTAAGGCGATCGCTGGAAAACACATGCAATCTCATGGAGTGCTTAAGACAAAAGAATAAAGTAGTTCCCAAAGAGTGAGCAGTGGAAGGGCACAAGTAAATTGACAATGGTACTGGGGAGGGACAGCCACAAAAATACAGGGAAAGTCACTGAATAAGAAGCAGGCAAAAGAGTGCTAATAAATGGCAATCAACTGCAGGATGCCAGCCCCTCTGTGCTCTTGATAAGCCCACACTGAATTTCGCAACTAGACAACTGCGATGTAGGCTCGACCTAAAAACATGTAAAGCAATTTCATGATCCCAGAACAACATTTTCTATCAACAATCAGCCCTTTTGAGTGGAACTAAACCGTCCTTTGCGAAGTGTTGCTATGCTGATCTTTCATTTTATTTTATGTTCCGACTCCTTGTTTGGTGTCTCTTCCAAAGTGAAGGAAAAACAAGTAGTTTGTGGACAACACAGCCAACTACCTGTCAATAAATTAAGAGCCTGGTGTACGCTATTCACCCAGCTTACTTCACCAGTTCTGCTCTGTGTGCTGTTGCTTTGGTCTGCTCCTGTCTGGGCGGGGCTACGAGGAAATCTCTGCGTGATTACGCCTGCAACTACGTTTATACTATGAGACGCACAAACAGCCATGTGTGCTTAGGAGAGTTCGGTAAAAGAGACCGGAAATAGGGAATTAAGTTATACCATAACCGATAAATAACAACAACTTCGGGTTCGAGGCCGCTTGGTGCCTTGGGTGTACCTTATAAACAGACTAATGACTGGTGAGTAAACATTTTCCAATTGCTTGATAAGGCAGACTTTACTCTGAAGCAGCTGAGTGGTGCGGCTGAGCGCCGAGAGCCAACCGGTCTCAATTTGCGTCATCCGTTACTACTGTTCTTCCCCTCCTGTTTATTTATAGCTAAAGGCGCGCTGTTGCCACTGCCCCATTGGATCAGCCTCCACCACGCGGAATGGGGCTGAGCTGCCCTACGAACTGCGCTGTCTGTGACTTCCGCACACAGGGCAAACGTTTGTCAGTTTTTAATTGACCGTTACTCTGCGGTCGAAGTGCATTACAAAAACAAGCATTGGCATAGCCAATAGGTCTCGCCTTTGGGACCTTATAAGTGTTTAGCCATGCAACAGTTGATGTTGTTGCACCAAGGATATTGTGCTGCATAACTAAATACTTATAAGGTCCCAAAAGCGAGACCTTTTGGCTATGCCAATGCTTGTTATGTGAAGCCGTGTGAAAGCGGATGTTAGCAGCGTCATGAAAGCGGCTACCGCAAGGAAAAGTTATGCTTGCGTTTTGTTAACTATAGATCACATGCAATAAACAAATATTGCATGTTAAATCTAACGTCAAGGGTCCAGGATAGCGCTAAGACGCGGTGTGCATCTGACTAAGGAGGCAAGCTAGTCCAGATGCATTAGGGGCGAATGTACTACATTCTGTGCTGCTTTAGCACCGGGTTGTTAATTACCTGCTTTCTTTAGTTTCCCAGAGTACTTCTATTACTTAACGTAATGTCTTTATGACGATTTGAGCTTCAAAGAGCCTCTTAATGTAATCGAAATACCTCAGAAACTAATGAGTGAATGAAATTTACACTCAGGCCTCATTGTAATATTTTCTCTCCCTAAGTTCTCTAATTTTTGAAACAGTAAATAATGACTCCTACCTTGAAAAGGGACAACGATTCAATGGCAAATTATTATTGTATATTCCCAGCAAGCCCTCGGCAACACTGTTGACGTCTTCTTTAGAGAACTGACGTTTGTAAACCGTGCTCAATTAAACTTTATTGTGCTAACGTCTAACTGACAACAGAAATATAGTTGCATCCTTCAACAATGCACTGTGAGACGTCCTTTACTCTTGTGAGCAGGGTGCCTCGTTCGTGGGGGTCTCCGCCTTGGCGGGAGGAAGGCATGCCTCAGCAGGAATCTCCCACATGCCTCTCCTTAAACACGACCTCCGGAATGAGGGGCCTTCCCGCCGCTCCATAAATTGACAAAAAAACGTACATCTTTCTTCACGAAGGCCCCGGCTGTGTAGCCACCTGCCAACTTATGTTGTGGGTAGGATGTTGGCTTGTTCTTGTTCAACTTTCTTACTGTCTGAGAGCAGGAAGCTCCATTCTGGGACAATAACAGAAACATTGGAGGAGCAGGGCAAGAAATGCAAGAGAGGCATAATGTTGTTTGCAGGATGCTTTACACACCGTCTAAAAGTGGCCATCAAGTGAAAAGACAAACCGTTCCCTTACCGAGTCCCGCATTATTAACCATCACTAACCGTAAGCAATCAAGAATGCTAAATGTTTGATGGCGTCTATTTGGGATTTGAGATACAATTGCCCTATTCCCCCTTTTAAAATAGCCATCTGTCTGAATCAAAAGCGAGAACGGCGCTGACACCTGCGCCCCAGGCAGTGAGTACACAGAGTATGAAATGGTGGCCAAGTGCAGCACGAGCCCCTCGACTTAGTTTCTGGTATTTTCAGTAGTGCACTGTTTGGGAATAAGTACATTCTCTGCTGTGCGCTTGCAATCTTACATAATTGTCCATGGTCTGAGCAGACCAAATACAGCAAAATCGTGAAGTCCCAACGACTGAAAGGTGCTCTGGTCAACAATTTTTTAACTGGACAAATGGTTATAAGGTTACAAGATTGATGTTCTATTGTCTGGAGCACATGCTGTGCCTCAGGAATGTGTTTCATTCCTGTCACTGCAGATATGCACAAGCAACCCCCCGCCATGAAGGCTAGCCCTAAGAGCTTTGATCTCTCCCCTCCCTTTCCGCTGGGGTCCAGGACCCCCCCTCCCCCCTCCAAGCCCTGACGTTCTTCCTTTGGATAAGAACCAGATCACCCGGGCAGCAGTAGACTGCTCAGTTGAGATCAGCAGTGTCAGCTAAGGGTGGGGGGGAGAAACACAATTGTGCCAGTGAAATGGTGACATCGAGCATATTAGAATGTATATGCAAAGAGGACCCTCAAATGTATTGTTTCCTGACGATGAGCGGAAGTGAGAACGTGCTAATGCTATGCTAAGGATACAGTTTGATAGGTAACTTGTTTGGTTTACACAAGCTGCGGATCAGCTATGTGTGCGAGTATCTATAAGTGCCCTAAAACTGATGAGTTGCACGACTGGTAGCCACTGTCATGTGAAGGGCAGAATGCCATGGCCTTTTGTTCTCGAGGTTGAGGGAAGTAATCTGGTGACTGTACTTGGGCTCCTGCTCTATGAAGTAGGTGGAGCTGGTCGGCGAGGTGGAGACGTTTCCATAGTCGAAGCATGAAGACCCCTGCAATATAGCCAGAATCTTTGAGGAAATCTTTGCTTAAAGCACTATAATCTTCGTAATGATGTGGGGCCAAGTCACCCAAAATGTAGACGGTTAAAGCCACTAAATTAATTGACATTACAAGGATAAAAGACCACATTTTTCTTTCTGGGAACCATACATGACACCTTCGTGCAGAAGCAGCGAAACCTTGAATCACTAAAGCGCTTTATGGCGATTGGCTTAAAACATATTGATATTTGCCAGCACTCCAAGTTCTGCATGATGCAGACTGAGCAGCTGCATGGGCGAAGCGGGCATGCAGGCAAACTGAACTTACGCTGCTTGTAAGACAAGAACAGTCCCCTGCCGGCCTCTGTTGTCATGCGATTAGAGTGGCAATCCTAGCTTGGGTTTCAGCCTATTGATTAATAGGGGTTTACATTTTCCATTTTATATTTTTTTATTTCTGCAGTTGCCAACTGTGGGGAAGCTCACTGCTGCCCCCAGCCAGCATGTAATAGTTGCAAGTGGGGCTGGTGTGCAATGGGCAGTGGTGGTGGCTGGAAAAGAGTCAATTACCTCTCTGCTTACTTTACATCATGAGGCAAAATGTTGTCACTCACATTGTCTGACACTGAAACCACAGAATGAATGCCCTGCGGGTTGATACAAATTGTGATTGACGCTTCAAATATAATAAGCGCGCGCGCCTCGCACGGCAGCAGGGGGAGGGGGGAGAGGAGGGAGCCTGCACGATTTACTTGCGGGAGCGAGCGGCGCCAGGAGCGATAATTGCTACCATATGGCGCCGCTCGCTCCCGCAAGTGAATCGCCAAACGTGCACGCGTTGCCATTGAAGGCAATGGAATGCGTGCACGTTTTAGGCTGAAAAGCCGAATCGATGGCAAAAGGTCTTTTTGCCTAAGCAGCGCATGCGCGCTGCGTAGGCGAGACCTAAAAAAGTAAGGGTGCTGTGCACAATGGGGGCGGGATCAAAGGCGTAGCTAGAAAACCAAAATATTCCGTAACTTTTTTCGGTCTTTCACCTTCCGGGATTGTCATATAAAATAACATTAAGTTTATATGTAAAATAAATACAAGTTAATCTGTGGGAAATGTACTATGTATTTTATGAAACTATTAGTTAATGTACTGCAGAGGTCTGTCTGTAACCAGTGCTTTAAATGGAAAAAGAAAAGTGCTGGTACTCAGCAAATTGATTGGGATGGGTCTTGAGGGTTTGGTAGGGGCGTGACTTCGAGGCAGGTATTTAACAATAGCGCCATTTTCTTATTCAATGCAAAAGCGTCCTAGTGTCCTTCGGCCAAGTTTCTTCATATGTGCAAGTCGTAATTGCTGTTTTTTGCAGTTTTATATAGTGCGAACTTGGCCAGATGGCATTAAAGCCTTTTACTTGAGAAGCAGAACTTTTACATGAAAACATAATTTTTTTGCTTTTATGTCACAGGGAGAATGCCCAGAATAACAGGATGTTGAGCGGAAGCCGGGATTTCAGCTCTGTGCCATAAAAATAAAATAAAGTATGCTTTCGTGTAGAACTTGCACTTCTCATTTAAAGTGCTTTAATACCCTCCTGCCAAGTGTGCGCTATATATAACTGCAACAGAAGTACTAATTGCGCACTGTACACATGTGCTGAACTTGGCCAAAGGCGTTGGGCGCTCTGACAGTGTATTCCAGCGCTGCAGGCTTACACTCTAACTGACAACCCAAAAGTTCAGATGTGGGGAGCTCTGTCCATCAGGCCACATCTCCTTATTCCTGTCACGCTGTCAGTAAAGAGTGTCAGATGCAACATAGCAATGGAATACACTCACTGTTGACCGTCAAAGCGCCTCACAGGCACGCTCCCACTGAAGGTATTCAGCAGCACCTTCACTGCATGTACCCAGAGCCTGACCCCAGCTTGCCTCTCTAGGAGTACCGGTACTCTCTTGACACAAGGAGAAGGGAAGAAAACTGAGAAGTGCCGGTACTCAGTACCGGCCCATTTAAAGCACTGTCTGTAACCAAAGAGACACAGAATTGAATCCTGATTGGTGCAGTGGCGATTAGTTAGGAGCGTAATACAAGACCCTGCAGCCCCTTCGGTTAAGGGGCCAGTGTTACACACCTTTAAAAAAGCAAAAACTTAACATCTCAGCAGGTAACTCCTTTCCAATACCACTCAAAAAGAATAAATCTGCCTCATCAGGAAGCGTCAAGTGATTCCATTAATCAAAGCCAATACAGGCTTCCAGGCTCCCTTTTGACGTGTTGTGTATGTTTACACTTCTTTCAGGCAAGCAGGCACCCTGGCAAGACGGACTGTTTACCTGCATGTTCGCCTTTCGGTTTCACAGCACAGGAGACTCCCCTGCCTTACACTTCAGCTGAAGCATTTAATCTCTCAGGATTAACCGTCCCAGGACGGTTATCTTTTCACAGAAAGTATGAGAATTGTTTTCCTTATACTAAAAAAGTGTGAGCACATCGTGCCCCTCCGATCCCGCCCACTTCGACCACTGGCGTTACTCAACCTGCTTTTGAAAAATAATTATGTGAAATATACACCCTGCTATTGAAATACTCATTTGGGTTTGTTAACTTGCCCCGTGGGCTGAAAAAAAGTGTGTGGGGTGTCTATAAAGAGGGCGTGGCTTATGTGATTTAGGGCGTGGCTTAAACAGTAAACTAAGTCGCTGTGACATCCTTAGTGTGTCACCCCTGTGACCCGACTAGTATTTTGGATCCTCTATTTGCTTTCTGTTATTGTATCCAGATGTATAACACAGCAACTGGCATACATCTAAAACCAGACCGGACTATTGGCTTTGTCACTAGTTGTTAGCTGTTTAAGATAAATGATTAACAGTGATTTTGTTGTTTATAATTCATATTGGAAATGTATACATTCTGAATAAATAAGACATTACTGAGGCCTATGGAAGGGGTTTGTGTTTGGAGTGTCTCAATCACTCCCATTATGTTCACTCTGTTAGAAATGTATGCCCTTTTCTCTCCACATCTCGTCCATCTGTATATCTTACACCTCCTCTCTTTCCTCTTCTGCACCCTCTTCTGAATGCACTTCCTTAACGTCATCAACAACCCAATACGCCTATTCCCCTATAAGCCCTGCATTTACTTTTAATTTCGGCTTGTCAATATTTTGACAATTGTGTATCTCTTACACACACATTTCACTGAATCACAATGCCAACTGAAATAGATGACCACTTCTCTGTGCGCTCTTCAGAGATGCCAGTGATTGGATGTGTATGTATTTTGAACACCTTTTTGACCCACTGACATGCAATGTGGAAACTCTCACTGCCTTCAGCCTCAACTTCAGAGCTCTCAATGGTATTCCTAGTGTTACTCCCTGAGCTGTGCCCTCAGGGCAGCAATTACTGCATTTCAGAATTACGTCTTTTAAACCCTTACTAAAAATACTTGGAAAATTGATAACGTTCCTTAAAATATTCAAGGACTGAAGTTAGAATTATAAATCGGCCTACTGTAATATTTGGGGGACATTTTCTCTTTCCCCAAATATTCGAGGACTGGAGTTAGAATAGTAAATTTGACCTTGCAGTGTCAGCCACGCCCACTGCTGCAGTGGGGGTGCAGTTCAGCTCAAGAAACACGAACATGTGCTATCAAATAAGGGCGTTATTAACATATGGAGGCGACCAAGTTCAAAGCAGGCACTATATTACAGTAATGTGCCACTTGAAAAAAATACAGAAACGCAACATCCATGAAATACAGGAACACTCCTTTGGAATGCAAGAGTAAGTGAAACGTGAAATATAAACATGAACTAAATTACTGACATGAATTACCTTGAAGTTTTTACATTCATTATTCAGAAACCAATCCAGTATTTTTGCCAGCATAGTTAAGAACTTGAATATAGAGCCCTACTTAAGGTCCTTGTCTAATTTAGAGTTTGTTTTGATATCTTTTTGGTTGCATGCAAGATACCTACTCTGGGAATGCAAGGGTTCTGTTGGAATTCTACAGGTTGTTTAAAAAACAAAATCTTGTAGCCCCTATCCATTTGGGTGGGTTACTGTCGTACATGCAGTGCCGGAAAAGGGGATAGAAAATTACTCCGGTAACCCATAAATTGGTCATTAAGGTGTAGCAGCAGTAAGGTGGTGAGGTCACAATGGGTGAAGTCATGAAAAGCTAGACCTGACAGTTTACTTTTTTTTTTTTTTTTTTTTTTTTAAATCTGCTTCAAAAGAATTGGCATCAAGATCAAACGTGGCAATAAATGTGTGCTCTGGTTTACTTAATTGGTAACAAAGAGGCTGCATTTTTAAATATCTTACAGGTGTAAGGCACCTGCTGCACAGATCTTTGTATGCCTATATATATTTAATGGGCAATAATAATGGTAAGATAATTCTGGTGGTTAATGCACTTGCTGGGAAGGTCAGTGTTTTCTCTAGTTGCAGTTTTGACCCCTAAAGTAGCATAGACATTTTATGTTCCTGCTTCAAAGCACATCGTGTAGCACACAGCTCACACATCTGTATTTCATGTAGATAGGGAAGTTGGTTTCTGATTTTGACTGACAAAAACTTTTTTTACCTGCAGTTCATAAGTTGAAGTCCTAATATAGCACAGTGAGTGATAAACCGGCATCATGGAGCTGCAGGCAAATTGGAAAGCGAAGATTTAGACACCTTATTGTTTTTTTCCCCCTCAATCTGTCATTATGCTAAGGGTGCTAAAAGAGCCCCTTTGTTTAGTGATTAAGTCTTATTAGTAAAGACCACTCCAGCCAGATGCGTTATGTTTTAAATCCTGCCTGTGTTTCTCCCGACCATGCAGTCTTAAATTATAATGCATATCAGTATGGACAGTAAGTGACTCCGATACCTTCTAACCCTCATTGCCTTGTGTAACATTTCCTGTACATTGATTTACAGACCTGTATGGTTTATTCTGTGTTTTGTAGAGTGCTCTAACAACCTACATGGGGATGTGTAGCTCTATAAAGGAATAAAATAAATTAGTAGGTGCTATTTAAATTGTTATTTGTTTCTGACATTCTTATAGTGCATGAATGTCTCTTACATTCAGGGGTTGAGCGAAGTCAATTATCTGCCTCCAAATCATAGTTTCTCTTAAATACTTTTGAGGTAATAAGCTGTGTGCCTTTGACTCCCTCATTCCTTAGGCATTTAGGTGCAAGGGTTCAGATATCTCAAAGCCAGGATAATTCTTGAGTAAAATGAGGGCTAATCTCCCTTTAATCAGGCCTTTGTTTTGAGCTGAGCTGAAAATGTAAATAAGAAAAACGCCTCACCTCCTGTAGGTTTGTGCTCCTAACCGAAAGCAGACAAGGTGCAGGTGCCAGTGACTGTTTCCTGGTGTTGGCAGATTACACTGGGGCAAATTCAGCATATTTCACTGGGACCATCTCAGATCTGGTTCATAATAGCTGTTAGATCCCCATCATTTCCTGCACTCCCTACCGGTAATCAGGAGTAAACATGCACAGTAGCCAGTTTGCAGCTGCCTGTGTGTGTCCATGTGTAAAGGACCTCTGGTTCAAATCTCAGTCTTTCATAAAGGATTGGTCTATTAATCATGATTTACAAGCTAGTATTTTGAAGTGGAATCCTACCTTATCCTATTTATCTTACATTTATAGGCTCAGCTTTTTAAGTCTGATCCGTTACATCAATTGGTAAGGGCAGATTAAGAATAGACCTAAAGTATTTCAGTATGTTAGACAACTGTGTATGTTCGGTGTAGGCTGTAGACAGTTCTATTGAAACCTTTCTGACAGACTGATAAAGCACTTTGCTTTGTGCAAATTCTGGTGCATGTAGCACTCTCCGCTGAATCTTTAGTTCATCTGAGGGTAAGCATCAAATTTGAATGCATTTTAACAACGTGAGGTACATTAGGCCACACAAGAAAGACAGAGTGGCTAAGTTTCAAATCATAAAGTTTTATTAAACGATAACAAAGTTTCAAACTCAAATCTTCAAACTAGTTATAACCAATACATGAATGCAGTAGTCAGTGTATAGTTCAAAGCAATTCAAAGTCACATAAGCAAAGACAAACTCTTATAGAGTTGTCTCAAAGAAAAATGTAATAAAATCTGATCTTCCATAAGGAGAGCACCCTACTCTGCTAAGTCAGGCAAAGGTTCTGCTAGCAATTCTGGAAAAAGGGCTCTTGCTAAGAGTCCGACAAAGAGGTTGGCAGAGAATCTTCTGAACTCTTGTCTACATTGCATTAGCTTAAATCACAGAATTCTAACACTTGATACACCTATGCATGGTTCCGATAGAATGGATGAATCAGATTAAGGCACAAGTAGATAACTAAGCTCATTATTTTCTCATGCTACTACACAATGAGGCTACTCTAAACGTCCTTCAAACTTAGTTATCTGCAACATAATGAGATACATTGGACTAAGCTATATTCTGCAGGTGCATTGCAACAGTTTGTTAACACATACTGCAAGGGTTGTGCAAATGAAAACGTTTTACGTGAGAACGGAAAGCCAAGGGCACATCGAGGTAGTATATGTGGAGTCAGCTTCGTCTGTAAGAAAAACAACACGTTATGAAATCAAGATGGCAACCAGACGTTAGCCATTTTGAAATGCAGGATTTTATTAGCTATGGTCAATCTATACTTGAAAAATACAGTCAGTAAATTTACATGTTGATATGAATGTAATCCATGGTGTCAACAGCTGAAACCCATGAATGGATCAGCAAGATTGAGGCCGAATTCCTGGTCCATAATCAACCGAGGACACCCTATTTCTATGTTCTGCCCAAAATACACAAAGGTCTCCACTCACCACCTGGGAGACCCATTGTGTCAGGCATTGATTCCTTATTGGAACCTTTATCAAGGTTCTGCGATCACTTTTTCAACCCATGGTGAAAAAGACTCCCTCATTTTGACTAGATACCAGAGATGTACTTTGTCTCATACAAGATACGACACATACCAAATTGACTTGCTGGTTTCTCTTGACGTAAAGGCCCTCTACGCCAATATTCCCCCAACAGCCACTTTAGAAGTGGTTGAGAAGGCCCTACGCTCTGAAGACTGGACGACATACACTCCAGATAGCTCCATCATGGAATGCGCCACACTTGCCCTTACTGAAAACCTTTTTCAATTTGGTGAACAGTTGTACCATCAGACCCAGGGGACTTCCATGGGAAGCACTTTCACTCCTAGCCTGGCCTGCCTCTATATGGCAGCCTTTGAGGATGAAAACATCTTTCACATTTCAAATCCTTACGCTACCAACATATCTCTCTGGCGCAAATACATCAATGACATACTCATCTTTTATGGTTTAAATCTTTTTATTGAATACTGCAAAGAATGAATTCACATTTTAAGGGTCACGCAGAACCCGCCATGAATGCTAAGCAGTGCATTGATATTACAAACGAAACAATCGACAAATACTTCCCGCCCGCCATCCCGAAAGTTGGAAAAGGAAAAAAGAAGAAAGACATAGAGTAGCCCTCCCCCCTCCCATCCCCGGTCCAGTCTGAGGACGTAGCGCTATGCCACGTAAGGTATCGGCTCTCGAGGTTGTTCAGCCTACGAAGAGGCCTCCGGCGCTGTCAAGCGAAGAAGGCGCAGGTACCTCGGGCAAGACAGCTCCCGGAAATCTTGTGCGAGCAGAGTGAGAAATGGCTGCCATAGATCACTGAAAGAAGAGCCCTTGCCAGCCAAGGTAAGAGAGATCTTTTCCATGCCCAACACGTGCCATAATCGATGGTACCATCCCGTGTGTGCAGGGATGCGGGGGGTTCTCCAATGAATTAATATGTTCTGGACCGCTGTGCCCAGTGCTATAGCTATCGGTTTCCCCCGCCTGGATTTCAAGGGATGGGTAAGCGGGTTTGGCACCCCCAGTAGAACGTATGCGGGGAGTCTAGGGATCTCTGTGTCAAGGTATTTGTCCACGTCGTCTAAAATGAGTGTCCAGCATGTCTGGAGGTGTTCACAGTCCCATAGCAAGTGAACCAATGTGCCCCTCTTCCCACATCCCCGCCAACAATCAGGGCTCTGTGTCGTATCCGCTTGGTGGAGTCTCTCTGGGGTGTAGTACCAGTGATAGACTAATTTAGTGAGCGTTTCAGTGAGACCTACATGTGTTGCTGTGTGTCGCGCCCTATAGCATGCACCTTCCCATTCCTCTGGGTTAAGAGTACGTCCGAGATCCCTTTCCCAACGCGCACGCCCCGAATGGTAAGTATGAGTATATCTGGACAATAGCATCTTATACAGATCGGAGATCAGCTTCTTGTCGGAGGATCGCGTGATAAGCCACCGTTCATAAGGAGTAAGAAGCCTTGCCGCCTGCGGGCGGGTGCCAGAATGCATAGCCCAGTGTCGGACTAGATAGCGCATTCGTTCAGATTCTGGAAGGCCATAATCGGCCCGGAGCTGTGAAAAGGGTATAATGTCACCTTTGGCAAATAAGAGGCCTAGCGCGCGGCAACCGGCCTCTCGCCACGATTGAAAAGATTGCGAGTCCATCCCGGGGCTAAAGTCAGGATTATCCAAGATCGACGTAAGTGGAGAAGGAAAAGTCGTGAGATCGTGGCGTGTGTTAGCCCGATCCCATACCGTGAGGATTGTGCGTGTCACCTGTGAGGCGTATAAATTGGGGGGGCGGTGAGCTTTCAAGAGAAAGGGAATCTTCATGAGGGATGTACCTGCGACAGCGCGGTCTTGAAAGGGCCAATGTTTTTCGGATTCGGCCTGGCTCCATTCGACTAAATGTCGAAGCTGCGCGGCATTATAATAAAGCGTGAGATCTGGGATCCTAAGGCCCCCCTCATGGGGTGGAAGAAAGCTCACTACCCGCTTTAGGCGCGGTTTACGCCCTTGCCAGATGAAAAGGGAAAGTTCCGACTGCACCCTCTGCAGCCAGCCAGTTGGGGGTGGTAAAGGGAGCGTCTGGAACAGATACAGGATTTTGGGAAGGATCGTCATCTTGACGGCTGCGATACGTCCCAGCCATGAGATCTGGTGGTGTTTCCACCTCCGTAGTTCAGTGCGGATGTGGGTATGGAGGAGTGAGTAATTAGTCGTCCTCATGGCCTGCAAGGTCGGGGCCAAGTGGATACCCAAATAGGGGACAGCGTCGTCGGACCACTGCAGGGGATGACGGGCCTGCAAGTCAGCTCTCTCTTGGGGGGATAGGGAAAGACTCATCGCTATGAATTTAGTCAAATTGACCTTAAACCCAGAAGCGTTGGCGAAAGTATCCAGTTCCTCCAAAAAGGTCCCCAGTGCTCTCTCAGGGTTCTCTAAGGTGACCAACACATCGTCATCGTATAAGCTTGTGTGTGTGTCTCCGCCGAAGCGGATGCCCGTAATCTGAGGGTGATCCCTGACCCTCTGCGCCATGGGCTCCATATCGAGGGCAAAGAGTAGGGGCGACAGAGGACACCCCTGTCTCGTGCCTCTATGGATAGGAAATGGAGTGGAAGTGTACCCGTTGATCCGTACAGTCGCCGTGGGAGATCTGTAGCAATTAAAAATGTGTCCGCATTCTCTCCCCCAAACCGACACGGGCCAATGCCTGCTCGAGATAGGGCCAATGGACTCGGTCGAAGGCCTTCTCTGCGTCGATTGTGAGAAGCATATACTTCCCCGCTATGCGGGAGGCCTTTTCTATAAGGTGGGCGACACGTTTCGTATTGTCACTCGTCTGCCGCTGCGGTATGAACCCGGCCTGGTCAGGGTCCACACGCCCCTGCATATAGGGGGCAAGCTGGCTGGCCAGTATGCCAGTGTAGAGCTTCAAGTCGACGTTCAAAAGCGAGATAGGCCGATACGACCCACAATCTGACTTGTCTTTCCCCGGCTTAGGGATGACCGCTATCGCCGCCTCTAGCATGGAGGGAGGAATCGCCCCAGGTGCACGAAGGAGTTAAAAAGCCGGGTGAGCAAAGGGGCAAGCGTTGTGCAGAACTGTTTGCAAAAAGCAGCGGTGTAGCTATCAGGCCCGGGAGATTTGCCCAGTTTCAAGCGAGCAATAGCTGTAATGACTTCTTCTGGCCTGATCTCCCTTTCTATATGAGCTGCCTGATCTGGTGTCAAGGTGGGGAGTCGGGCCTGGGCCAGATATGCCTCGATGTCCGTCTCTTCCAGAGACTGGTCATCGTAAAGGTGAGCGTAAAAGTTGCGGAAGACCCCGACAATAGCCGCATCATCCGAGCAGGCTGTTCCCGTGCTGTCCCTAATCTCCTGAACCCCCTCGCGTAAACGAACCTCTCGAAGCCTGTGCGCAAGGAGGCGACCGCATTTGTCCCCGCCAGCGTAAAAGGAATGCCTTAACCGCATTGCAGCATACTCTGCTCTGTCTCGGTCTATAGCCGTCAACTGTGCCCGGGCGGCTGTTAGCTGTCGCCATATGCGGGGTGCCCCAGTTCGCTGGTGCATCTGCTCCAGTTCTCGCACCCTCTGTGTCAGCTCCTCCCTTTTTGCTTTACGATCCGCATTCTCTGCGGAGGAGATGGCAATGACCTCCCCCCTGATGACCGCTTTAAGGGCCTCCCAGCGCGTAGAAAGAGCGGTATCTGGACTATCGTTGTGTGAGAGGTAATCCTCTATTGCGCCTTGTATCTGGGTAACCGTGTCCGATCTGTGTAATAAAGTGTCGCGAAAGCGCCAGTGTCTGACTGGGTGCCGGATTTGCTGGAGAGCCAATGTGACTTCCACCGGGGCATGGTCGGACAAAGTCGCCACCAGAATGTCGGCCGAAAGCATGGCCTCGCGAAGAGCTTTGGAACCCAGGAAGTAATCCATTCTGGCATAGGTTTTGTGGGCGTTGGAATAGTACGAGAATCCCCGTGATTGAGGGTGTTGGTGTCTCCATAAGTCTGTGAGGCCTAAGTCGTGTAGTCTCGTGAGCCCTGTGGGTGAGAGGGCACCAACTTGGCTCGTGCGATGTGCTGACCTGTCGAGGTCATTGTCAAGCACTATGTTGAGGTCCCCCCCTATTAATATGTGACGTTCCTGAGTGGCAGTGGTGTCTGTAAGGGCTTAAAGCAGGAAACGTTCCTGACCTTCATTGGGGGCATAGACAGAGCCCACTATCAGAACGTGGCCCCCCACATTGAATAGATAAGTGAGAAGTCTACCTTTAATCTCGACCCCTCTATGTACCGCCTTCCCCTGGAAAGCCCTGGAAACGAGAATAGCTACCCCAGCTGTCTTGGATGATGCGGAGGAGAAGAATTGGGTCGGGAAGGCACAGGACCGAAGCCGGTGGCAGTCTTTAGAGAGAAGATGGGTCTCTTGGAGGAGACAAATGTCTGCCCGTGTACTCTCTAGATAGGAAAGAAGTGCCCTGCGTTTAATGGGGTTGTTGAGCCCTCTAACATTAAGAGTGAGGACCTTGATCGACGGTGGTGTCATCTAACGTCTGAGGATGGAGGAACGCCAGGTGGGAGCAATGGAGCCACTAGAGTACCTCCGTGCCAGCATAAGGGCGAAGACAGCATGGCACCTTGTGGACCGGGCCCCCCCGGGAAAAAAAAAAGGGGGAACAGCAAAAGAGGTAAGTACAGAAGAGAATAGAAGAAAGACCCGCAAAACTAAGAGTGGAAAAATAAGGCACAACTGGCGCCAAAGAACAAAAATAAGAAGATTTATGAGTTCAATCATTAGTCCGTCATCCAAGGATGAGCAGGAAATAAGTCTATGGTGTTGTAACGTGGCCAATGTGAGCCTCCACCCCCTCCCCCCAACCCCCGGAGCGCCTGTGAAAGGATGCATCTCACGGGCCGGATTCAGTTACATGGTTGACGTCTTGGCTAAGGCTCCCGGCAGCGCCTCAAGGGCGGCCTGTTGCTCCTTCTTGACTACCAGCGGGTCCGGTCTTTGAGCGCGGCGTCGGCGGCGCTGTTGTCGCCACCCTGGACGCCCGTCGCCGGAGCTTTGATCTGAGCGCTCACCCTCGTCCGTGTCCTCTGGGAGAGGGATCCCAACAGTTTGCTCGCTTCAGTCACGGAACGGAGTTGGAACAGCTTCCCATCGTGCCGGAACATGCGGCGGAACGGTTACCCCAGGAGTATGAGATGTTTCGTGGGCGCAGAGCCTCCGTGATGGGCCGGAAGGTCCTGCGTTTTTGGAGCGTGATGGCGGCAAGGTCTTGGTAGAGGGCCAACGTCTGGTTGCGGAAAGTGATCGGTTGCTGCAATCGGGCTTTACGGAGGATTTCTTCCTTGGTTCGGAAGTCCTGGACGCAAACCAATATGTCCGCTGGAGGGGCCGTCGTTGCCCTGGGAGGGCCCACTCTGTGTGCCCTGTTCAGCTTAAGATCAAAGTCTGGTGGATTGCCCAGGATATGATTGAAGAGGTCACGGATGTATTCAAAGATGTTACCAGCTTCCTCGTTAGTGCTCACTCCCCGAATTCGGATGTTATGATGGGAGCGGTTCTCAAGGTCTTCCAGATGAGATTGAACGTCCACTTGTTGCTCATGCATTCGAAGAACTTCCTGTTGCATAGCCGCTAGTTCCGTGTCCCGAGCGTCGCTCTTATTCTCCAGGGACGCTACTCTTTCCCCTATGTCATCTACGTCTTTACGAATGTCTTTGATCTCCGCAGTGAGATCGCGCTTCACCGTCTGGAGGTCATCCCGCAGGGCTGCAAACAGGGATTCCAAGAAGGCCCGCGTCACAGGCGCCTCTGTGGAGGTGGCCATCTGCGCTGCCGCGTCTGTTCCGCCGGAGGCCCCCGGCCCCCCGCTCTGCGCCCGGGCAAAGAGGTCCTTGAGCGTATTCTCTCTCGTGGCTGATTTGTCCTTTCTGCCTCGAGTGGATGTCATGCTCAACTTGTCCCACCGCGCCGGCCACGAGTCAGGTCGTACGGGATGCCGCCGCTATCCGGTATCTTCCAATATAACAAACTTCGGTTTTGCGGCGTCCGGCCCAGGCGGAGGCGTGCTTACTCTACCGCTTTCGGTAGAGGACAGCGCAAGATGTCTGCTGGAGGGCAGTGGGGTCCCCTCTGGTATGCCGATCTGCCTTCGCCCTCCGGGTCTTCAGATGCTACAGATGTGGTGTGTTGATGGTCAAGGTGCGGAAGAGGGCAAGGCTAACAGCGCGCCTTGCGTACATACCCTCCGGGCTTGAAGACGAGGAAGTGCAGGGGGGGGATGAGGCAGCAAGCTCCCCGCGCACAGCAGCAGCCCCCAAGGATGAGGCCCCCCCTGGCGTGAGGGTATGGGGAGTCTGTGATGGGCCGCTGCCAGAGCTCGACCAAAAGAGGCTCAGCAATGGAGGACCGCTCCGGTACGTCCAAGGGAGCGGAGCCGGCAGAAAGGTCACCGGGATCTGACGCACCAGCTGGACCGCCACGTGTTTCAAGGCAGACCAGGTGCACCGGTTGGCTCCGGGAAGCTAGGGCTGCAGCAGGGAAGGGGGAAATCGCAGGACTCCCCACCGCTGGCCTCTGGTTCGCTCCGCTGTGCTAGGGACCAAGAGGCCCCGGGTATCGTGCTCCGCTCGCGGCTGGCCTCAGGTGTCCCAGGGCTCAACGCTCCCTCCAGCCGTACCCCAGCCGGACCACCACCTCTATCTCCAAAGCGGCGGCCGCAGCCGGGAGTCGGGGTATGGCGGAGCCCACTGCCACTGATCTCTGGTATGCCCCCTCGTGGATTGCAGCTGGGAAGAGGGATATGGCGGGGCCCGCCGCAGGTCTCAATGCCGCTGCTGTGCGCCGGGAACCAGGGGCCGAATTACCCCCCGAAGGCCTGCTCCGCTCGTGTCCGACCCTAGATGCACCTCAGGGTCACCACCTCCACCGGTCGTGCTCCAGCGGGCCGTCACCTTCGCAACTTAAGATGGCGGCCGCAATTAAGGAAGGGGATATGGCGAGTCGTGCTGCCGCAGGGCACTGGGTCACTGGTGCGTGCTGGAGGCCGAAATGCCCCCCGAGGGTCCGCCAACCCCCGCTACCTGCTGCAGGCGCTGTCTGTGTCCGCTGTTCACCTCAGCCGCGGTGCGGCGGGCCGCCGCGGCCTCACTCAAGATGGCGGCCGTCGCTCCTCCGTCCGTCCGCCGTCCTCGGCCGCCAGACCCAGGCGGCGGAAGGGGTCTCGGGATCCTGCCACGGATCCAAGGGTGCTGCAACGTTTCGCGTCCCGACGCCGGTGGTATCAGCCCCACGGCTGTGCTGGCGCCGCTGACTGCAACGCCCTGACGCTTCTCCCTCGGGCCGATCCGAGCCCGCAACCAGGAACGCTGCCACCGGAGCCCCGGTAATCGCCGGTCTTCGGGTCGCCGGATGTCTCACGGTGCCTCAAGCCTCCGGCCAGTGCTTTCAGGTGGGTTCCAGGGCTTGGGCTGGTGCTAAAGATCGGCGGGTGGAGGAGAGGAGGCAGAGCACGTCCTAACTCTCTGCCATCTTGGCCACGCCCCCCATACTCATCTTTTAGAAAGGCGACAGTACCATATGTAACACTTTCTGTGAGTGGGTCAACTCCCTCAACCCTTTCCTCATGTTTCACCAGAAACGTATCAGATGACAAACTCTCCTTAGATCCCATGATTCACTCTGGGGAGGGTGGAAAATTGACTAAGACCACATTAAAAAACCCACATACTGCAATAGTTTCTTACTTTATGGGAGCTACCATCCCAAGGCACAGCGGGACAACCTGCCCTATGGGCAATTTTTACGGCTACATCATAACTGCAGCTCTTTACTTGACTATAATACACAGGCACAAAGACTCTCAGAACCTAGAAAAGCGAGATTATCCCCAACACTGTGTCAAAATGGCCAAGAAACAAGCCAGAATTAACAATAGAGACTCCCTTTTAGAACAATACAAAAAACTTTTTGCATTACTTCATACACTGCTGAGTCCAACAGGATACGCAAGATTATAAAAAAAACACTGGATACTGTCAGGAAACCTCACCATGCCACAACCGAGGTTTGCTTTCAAGCGCACACCAAACATCAAAGACATGCTGGTACGTACGAGACCCAGGGCACCAGATACCTCAGACTAAAGAATTCTGTGGGCCGTACCCCGAGTGAGGGGCCACTTTCCTTCCGGCTCCTGTGGATTCATCTGCCTCACCACCGCAACAAAGGAGATCACACTAACTAGTACGTTCACCTGGACACAAAAGATACACACTAACTGCAACACCTGAAACTGCAATTACACAGTGACATGCCCTTGTGAAAAAAGATATATAGGGATGACAACTAGACCAGTCAAGACTCGTATCACTGAACACCGCAGTAATGTTAGGTGCCAAAGGACCAGCACTAAGAGGTGCGCACATTTTGTCAATCAAGGCCACTCAGCTGACGACTTACGATGGACGGTGCTGGAAGCTCTTTCCAATCTCACAAAGGGTGCACTCTTAGAGAAAACAGTATTGGATTTTTAGATTGTCCACACACATTTTTGGACTGAATGAGTATATACCTTGGGGAGGAAATAAACCTGTAATTCTCATCTGTTTGGAAGCCCCCCCCCCCGTGTTTTTTTTTTTTTTTTTACCCGGCCCAACTACTGACATTGAACCATACATTACACACGTTCCAGCACCATAGTGTATGCTCATTTATGACTCTCCATCCTTAACTTGGGATTTGATGAACTGTTTGATGGCAATGCCAACCCGTTGTCTGTTTAATTTATTGATGTCCCATGCCTCTGTCACTGCCAGTTTGTGTTCGCATTTTCAAAACGCAACTGTCTGGGCGGTGAAAAACTCTTCCCCAGCCCCGCTCGTTCTTTTGCACGAGCTCGCAACAGACATGCCCACTGCCGCCGAATCAACACAGGCGGCGGGCTCCCTCCCATTCATCACGCGGGCACCTTCCTGCCCCGTGATTGGCCAGACCACTCGTTTCCACGAGTTGGCCTGCCTCGACAGGCATCACCCTCTAGCCCCGGAGGGAGCAGCATTCTCTTGGCTGCCTTAACCTGGGTTACACTTCACCAATATCTTTCCTGCATAAAAGGCTCCGCAGACTCACATGCGCTATCGTCTTGGCTGGGACCAAACCTTACAGCGCATTTCAAGATCGCGCCCGCGATTCCGGGACACTCTCCAGGAATTTTCTCACCTGCGATTGAGTGATGATTACACTAGATATAGGTGGCCGACTTCGCACTTGCCCTCACTCCAGAGGTGCTCGAGACGGAGTAGGTCACTGGCGATATGTTGTAAGGACGACGTAAATACTGTACTTATGTTTATTGAATAGGACCATGTCACTCCCCTGGGCCTTCTCATTGTCCAATTTGTCCGTCCACAATACGCAAAAATGTATCGTTTTCTCAGCGTGCTCTCGAGTAGGCAATCCCACTACTCACACTGGGTAAGTGATTTTCCCTCTTTGTTTACAGTGTATGAAACCATCCGTACTTGTATGATTTTGTCACTTGTGTGTCGCATGTGCCCCTGTTTGTGTTTTGCTACACTTTTGTGAGATTATCACAGTTGTAAGTATTCCAATGCTGCATGCTACTAAGATTGTATGAGATGCATTCATTTATTGAGTGATTCAACTTGTGTGTTTTTTTCCATCTATTCCATCAGGTCGGCCTTTTTGACATTATTAAGGTACACCAATTTGGGTACTAAGTGTTAGTAACCAGGAGTGAAATGTATGAAATGGAAACACTGTGTAGATCAGATTTGTATGGTCCTGACGAGTTGCCCCTGATCATTTTTTACTTTATGGCAACAAGAAACATGTTTACCTTATAAACCTCCTCATATAGCCACCAGAGATCATTGCCTCTACTGGTGACGAAACACAATTTTAATAAGACAGGAACACTCGCTGAATAAAAAATGTTTTTTTCAGTCTACACCAAGGGCCCCAAACTTGCACTTCACTTACGGCTTTGGAAAAAGATCTCCGATAAGAGCCCGCTTGAGGGCTGCATTGCAGCGACGGCCCGATGAGTAGCAAGCCCGATGATGAAGCATGACACCCGCAGGGATGTGAGAGGGCCTACGTTCCAAAAAGGAAACGCTCCCCTTTCTGTGCTCCCTATGTGTCTGACCTGATATCCTCAGGAACTGCACACCTTGTATTGATTAGATAGGAATGTAAAACATTTATTTATGGAAAAAAAATTCCTTCAGATACTCCCTCTGGTGACTGGGAGTCACCAAACATTACACTCACATTACTTTCTAAAGCCTTAACTTACACAACAGCTGTTGACTTTTGCAGCTTGCGTCTAGACTCCTCAGCTCATCATAAATGTGTCTCTGCATCTCTTAAAGCTCCACGTTAGCTGTATTCCTTTTTCTCCCACTCAATTAAGACAGTCACTTTTCTCCATTGCATCTTTACCCACCCTTTGCAGTAATCATTTTTACTCCCCTTATAAAAAGAAATAGGCTTAACACAGAAATTGTAATGATTAGTGTGGGGTTTAAGATATTGCCTATTAATCATCTACCAATACTACTAAGCCACTCGCCAATCTTCCCTACTGCCTCAGAGGCACCTGTCTTCTCCAACTCGTCACTTCTCTAGAAACATCAATTATGTAACTGATAAAACTTGTTAATTTTGTTACTTGTGTATGGCATATAAGTACAGCAGTGCTGAATGTGCAACATGCAGTAGACTGTGCCCTCTTTCGCAAGTAAGATCTAAAGCAAGCCTATTCTTCAGAACCATTGCCCTTTTCGCAAAAAGTTAAGAATTTATAGCAGTTAAAGCACCAACGATGTTAGTAGCGAGGCCACCCACCAAAGTAGACAGCTTTTTGATCTTCAAGTCATTCAAAATATACCTACAGAAGGCATCCTATCGCCCAAAATATCACCTACGTCTTGTGAAGCACTACGTACCAGTCTTCCATGAGTCACCTTCCCTTTATCATCTACCTCGTCTACATGATACACCTTAGAAAACACTAAAGCTAAGTGTTAACTGCCAATTCAGTTCGCAGGAGGTTAAAAATAAGCTTTCTTCCCACACATGCAATAAACTCCAGGAATAACAGGATCTTTCCTTACAATATTTGCTCACCTGCAACATCCAATCTCTGTACGCTTTTTACTCCAACTCACCATCTGAGGATTATTAACCTGTTCCTTTCATCTCGGGAAGCATAACGTTCCCTCCTGTTGTAAGTCCAAATTTAACTTTAGATGTATTCCTGCTTCTTTCAACTTTTTCCTCTTCTTTCTCCCAACCCACCTTGGCTGTTCTGCTTGTCCTCCTCTCAATCTCTTCCAGCCTTTCACCCAATTCTTCAGTAAAATCCTTGTCAGGCGTAGTCCATTTACACATAACCCTAGCTTTAATAAATTTAGTAATATCAATTTCTGTGTCGACCTTAAATAAGGACGAGGCCTCAGGGAGCCAGTGACCGCAAATGCGGTGACACTAAGGGTGGAGAAGAAATACAAGCATCCTTCAACAGATCAACCTTACATCAGAAGCAGAGAGATAATGTGAGGGCAGACTACATTATCGTGGCTACTACATGTAAGAGGGCAAATGCTCTCACCACCAGCATGCCCACACCGGACAGAAAATGGAAATAGTGGAGTGAAAAAAATGGAGAAGTTTATGGCTACAATTTGGCACATCGCCAACTTTAATGCCGTCCTTAACCGATATGCCCACCAGTAGTGGAAGGAAATGGTGGAGTTGATGTAGCTCCTCCCTGAGCCGTACCAAGCCCCATCAAAAAGACTTACCAAAAAGGCAAGGCTATCTTAAACACATGCTTTGAGTTGGCACTATATGCCGTGGATACTGTGGAGGGCCCCACCCTCAGAAGCCATGCTTTGCTATGAGTGTCAGAGTTCAAACAGGAAGTGCAAGTGGCGGTTCTATATATGCCCTTAACGGGCACCAACCTATTTGGCCCATCAGTTCACTGCAAACAATGAAGACGTTTAGCAACACTGCCAAAGCGATGGGAGTTCTCCAGTTTCAAGGGACATCCCATGGAAGACCATCACAAAGAAAACCACCAGTAAGGGAAGGGTCACATCCAGTCACCCCAGCTCTGTGCCTCAGGGCAGCCTAAAAAGCGCCCCACTTCAGTAGCAATAGCTCAGCAAGCTAGACATTTTTAGGCAGGGCTAGAGGAAGAGGCACCCCTCAGCAAGAAGCAGGGCACCCAATCAATTGACTTGCCATCAGGCCTCTACGTACACTCAATACCTGTAGGTGACAGAATCAGAGGATTCCTCAAAGAATAGGAAAGAATCACCTTCAACAAATTTACTCTAAATATAATATAGCATGGATATAATATAGAACTGTTATAAAACCTACTGTAATGGCAGCACAGCTTAGAAGACTGAGGATACATATTTTCCTTTATCTAGACAAATCGCAAGTAAGGGTGAGCTCATTCAGACAGTGCCAGAAGAGTATTTTTTTTTTTTTAAATTTGTTTATTAGACAGCTTGAAACACAAAGCATACATGCCCCAAATCTGGGACTCAGAAGTCATATACATGCGAATAGTAAAAATCCAAGCCATTTTTTACATGTTACAACAATAAATCTAATAACAACCCGCCACCCCAGCCCCCCCTCCCGGCACTTCGTATAGTCTGCTGGATCCATAAGCCGCACACACCTTCGAATTAATAGCAGATCTCATAAATAGTCCCAAGACAGCGACCACATGTAGCCCACCCACAACACATCAAATTTACTGTAAATCGGGATTCCCTAGGAGGTACACCGTAAGAGGGGCCCAAAAGTCCTTGGGGCGTGAGGTCTCGGGCAGTTCCTCTGAATATGCCTCCAGCTGCTCCTTACAGTAAATCAAGTCTCGAACCCATTTTTACAGCGTTGGCTTGGTTTTAGCCCCCCAGCACTGTGCCACAGCCCGCTTAGCAAGCAATGTCGAGACCGCAACCAGTCTCCGATTGCATGGCTTAAGGGTCTTTACCCATCCCAACAGGCAAATAGCAGGATCACATAACACAGGCTCCAACACCACTTCAGTGAGCATTCCCGTGACCCGTGTCCAAAAGGCATGTATCCCAGCGCAACTCCACGCCAAATGCAGGAAGTCTGCATCATCCTGACCACAACGCATACAGCAGGCACTCTCACGCAGGCCAAAACGTTTCAACTGGAGCGGCGTGTAATATAACTGGTGCAGGAATTTAAAATGAATAATACGGAGATTACAATTCGCCGTCAAGCGACCTGTGAGCGTACAGCAGAACTGCCAAACATCCAGCGTCAAAGCGGCCGCAAGAACCGAATGCCACTTGGCATAAGAGGGAGACTCGAGAGGCTCTCGTTCCCGGAGGGAAGCATTATACAATTTCGTTATAAGCCCCTTGCGCTCCTCACCCACCAGCACCGCCTGCAGTGCCAACAGTGGTGTCGGTTCCGCTGGATAAGCAGGGAAAATAGCTCTGATCGCCTGCCGCACCCGCACATACGTAAAACCCAGCATCATACCCAGGTCGCGGCCGGCCTGTACGTCGGAGAGTGACCGAAACTGACCCTGCTTATATAGGTCACCTAGTTTTGTTATGCCCGCCGCCCTCAATGCCTTCAAAGCCGCCGGCTCCCTCACCGCAGAGATCTCCGGGTGTGCCACAAGCGGTAACGCAGGGGCATACAGGTAAGGTAACCGCGCCCTTCTTGCAAGTGTCTTCCACGCCCACGCCGTGCATAGAACGGGGTTAATTTCATTCCTCGGCCCTCCACCCCCTCCAGTCAAGGTGGCCGCCACTAGTGGCACAGGCAGTACAGAATCCGCCTCAATTGCAGTGTGAGGCTGGAACCGCTGCGGAAAGTACCAATAATGCGTATACTGCGCCTGCGCACATAGGTAGTAAAGCCGCATATCGGGCGCTTCAAAGCCACCCCGCTCAAACGGTTGCGCCAGTACATCTAGGTTTCTTGCCACCCCAGACAAAGGTTGTCAAGGCCGATTGAAGTGTGTTAAATAAGACAATATTAAGTCGAAGTGGGATGTTGACGAACAGATAGAGAAGCTTGGGCAATATCGACATCTTCGTGACAGCTATACGATCCGCTAGGCAGAGTGGCAATTTAGCCCAATGCACCGCCTGATCCGTGATCTTAGAGATGACGCGCCCATAATTTTCAGAAATCACTACACTGGGATCTCTATGCAGCCAGATCCCTAAATACTTCACAGGATCAGAATACCAAGCCAATGGGTAGTCCAATTCCAGTGCTTGTGTACCGGCCGTCAGTGGAAACACCGTGGATTTCGCCCAATTTATACTAAGTCCGGAGTACCTCTCGAATTTCACATATTCACGTAGCAACTCCGGGAGGTACTTTTCGGGCTCGCGCACATATAACGACATATCATCGGCGTAGAGCGAAACGACCAGCGGTCTTTGTCTAAAACGCAGCGTTGCCTGTGCGTGCCTCTGGCGAAGCTTGCAGGCAAGGGGCTCCAACGAGAGCGCGAAGAGCATCGGCGACAGTGGGCAGCCCTGACGCGTGCCTCTTGCGATAGGAATAGCTTCCAAGACCCAACCATTCACCCTAATCCGCGCAACTGGGGCATTATACAATAATCTAATCCATTTGAGGAAAAAAAGGAGGTAGACCCAGTCTAAGCAAGACGGTAAACATATACTCCCACTGAAGGGAGTCGAACGCCTTTGCTGCGTCGAGTAGCACAGCAGCCGCCTGGAAGTCCGGCTCAAAGTAATGCAGTGTGGCAAATAGGGTTCGAAGATTATGCGATGTAGAGCGGGCAGGGACAAACCCGGACTGGTCTGGGAGGACCAGCTTGGGAATAAGAGGTTGGAGTCTGCTGGCTATTATTTTTGCCAACATTTTGGCGTCAATATTAATGATAGATAAAGGCCTGTACGAGTCGCACCTATTAGGCGCCTTGTCTGGCTTAAGTAGCGTAACAAGTAGCGCCTCTTTCAGAGTGGGGGGAAGCGTTCCAGAGTCATATGCCTCTGCAAAAACGTCCAATAGCCGTGGTGCAAGTTCTTCCGCGTATGCCTTGTAGAACTCACTAGGGAGGCCATCAAGGCCCGCTGCTTTGCACGTGGGGAGGGACATTATGGCCAGCTTGACATCCTCAACATCGAAGGGCTGCGTAAGATATTCACGCTGCTCCAGCGACAACCAACCCAGCGCAATGTCATCTAGATAGGTGTTGATATCCGCAGCCGTCACCTGTGCACGATCACTATACAATGCAGAGTAGAAGTCCAGCACCACCCCACTAATCTCGGACGTAGTGTAGTGCGGAACTCCCTCCGCATCTAGCATCTCGGTGATACAGTCCTGACTCCGGGGCGCCGCCAATTTCTGAGCCAAAGACCGACTGGGTCTGCCCCCTCACCATAATAACGAGCTATTCTCCGGCGAGACCTGTGCGCTATCTCTTGGTCCACCGTTGCGTTGTGTTCAGTCACCAGTTCCCGTATCGCAGAGTTTATCCGGGGCAGGTCAACACGCATACTCCCGCTCCAGAGTGGCTATCTCCTCAGCAAGCTTACTGATTCTTCGTCGCAGATCCCTCAGCACTCCGGCTTGCGCCCCTATACAGACCCTCCTGATGTTGACTTTAAATGCTTCCCAAAGGACGCCAGCGCTATTCACGGAACCTTCGTTTTCCCTAAAAAAGTTGCGGATCGCCTCGCCAACCGTGCACTTAAAAACCGGGTCTGTTAGGGAGGACTGCTGCAGGCGCCACGTGAAGGGAGGCCGTTCGCAATCCGGAACCTGCATCTCCAGTAATACGGGGGAGTGGTCTGACAACGTTTTGGCCAAGTGACGCACATTCACTACCCATGAGCACATGCTCCCCGAGACGAGCCAATAGTCCAAGCGGGACCAGGTGCCATGCACCGTGGATATAAAGGTACTTTCTCGCGCCTCCGGATGTCTCAAACGCCAAATATCGTGAAGGTCTCCGGCATCTAGCATCCCCAATAGAGCATCCGTCGCCTGTCTATGCCGCGCAGTCCCACTCCCGGATCTGTCTTCATTCGCATCCAAGCAGGTGTTAAAGTCCCCCCCCACTGAATCTCCGCGGGCGGGAACAGAGATTCGGCGCCAGACATCCGCAAAGAACGATTGGTCATCAATATTCGGGCCATACACATTCACCAGCAGTACCCCCAACCCCTCAAGCTTGCCATGCACAATCGCCACCCTACCATGCACATCGGTCTCGGTGCGAAGGACGGTGAATGGGACCCCCTTTTTTACCAAGATCATCACCCCACTGGAATAGGAGGAGGCAACCACCACGCGCCTATCCCCTTCTCAGAGAGCTTTGTGAGGTGTTTCTTGCAAAAAGGCCACCTGTACACCCAACCTGTCCAGATGGGCCACTACTGAGCGGATTTTCTTGGGACTATTCAGGCCACGTACGTTCCAGGTAAGGAACTTTGTTACCACCAGTGCATTTCTCGCATAATAATGAGAAATAGTGAGGTCTAGCATAACCATCGGCATGCAAGTGAGCAAACAGACAGCATAACTATCTTGCCCGGGACCATACTTGGTGCAACAGGAAGTACCCTCCATACCCAACCCACCCCTTCCCCCCCACCCACTTCAGCGTGCCCAACTTGCCAAAGCCATCCCTTCCCTAAGTGAACCACCCCCAACATTTACAACCCAAACATTTGCAAAGTGTGAGGAACTCCCATACAGGGGGCGTCCGAGTGCTACTGGCCTCCCACTTCGCAGGAGGTGGCTGATCAGATCTAGGATCTGTGCTAGGATCAAACAAGAAAACATTTGGTGTTATTGCATCACTTTCAACAGTCAAATACCAACTGATAAGGACCATCAGATAGAGCAGCGGCCCTGCACACAGGTAACGTTCGATGAGGCCTTCACGGAGGCTATCAGACCAGTAGTCATACTGTCTCTGCACAGCTAGCTCATTGATCTCCCTCGTCGTGCTCAGGCTGGGCATCGCGGCGCCGGCGTTTCAGTTTCTTTGCATGCTCCTTCGCTGCCTTAGGTGTAGTGAAAATTTTGAAGTCCCCCTCCGGGCCAAAACGCAAGCGAGCCGGATACAACATGGCGTACAGGATGCCTTCTGACTGGAGGAGCTTCTTCACGCTGCCAAACTCCCGTCGAGCAGATTGGACTGCGACAGTAAAGCCCGGGAAGAAGGACAGTGAGTTCCCCTGGTGTTCGATGGCGCCTTTTTCCCTGGCCAACCTCAGTATGGTATCACGGTCCCTATAGTTCAGGACACGAGCGATTATGAGGCGGGGCACCTGGCACCGGTCTCGCCGCCAGTGACCGATGGGCTCGCTCGACAATAAACATGGAGGACAGGTTCTCCGGGCCAAATAGATCTTTTATCAGAGTCTCTATGAAGGTCTCCATCCTACCAGTGTTCGTGGACTCCGGAAGGCCCGTGATTCTGATGCTATTCCGGCGGGACCGGGCTTCCAAGTCCTCATTTTTCGCCTGTATCAGCGCCAGAACTTTTTCCATATTAAGTGATTTACCCGCGATTTCACTTAGCCCCTCCTCCGTTGTTGAGACCCTTTGTTCCACCTCGCCCATTCTCACGTTCTGCTGTGCCAGCTGTGCAGACATATGATCCAGTCTATGATTCATAGCCGAAACAGTTCCCTAAATTGATTGAAGGCTCTTCTGAATAGCCATCAAGGTGGCTTCTAGCGTAGATGGGCCCTCTCCCAGAGTCTCCGCCTCCGAGGCCGCTTTTTGCTGGGCCTTGTTGGATTTGCGCGCCTCAAACGTGAGGCGAGGCTGAGTCTTATCCGTTTTCCCCATAGTAGACGGTGGGTGCAGCAGTGAGGAAATAGTGGTTCACGCAGTGAGACACACCCAGTCAGGAGTCCACCCTTCCACAACTCGTCAGCCGTACACAGCGCCAGGTATCAGAAACCCTGCGGGCCAGCGAGCCCCGCAGCTCCAGAGCCCAGCGCCACAGGGCCTCCAACCTGCCCACCAGAGAGCCTGAGCCACTTCCGGGGTGCGCAGGTGGTGTCACTGCTCCGCTGCTGTAGAAGGTGTGCACCACGTGTGCACCCTCAGATCCGTAGTCTATGCGGGGGAGAAGAACCCAGGAGCCGGCCACACAATGCAGACAAAGTCCCAAGCAAGACCAGTGCGCACCAGCCCATCAAACCACAACCCACCGATGTGTAGGCATGGGGCGAGATCACCAGATTCAAACCAAGCGTTGAACTGACTATACAGCATGTGGCAACAAGAATGCCGGCAGAGGCGTGATAGGTATCAATTGTAGGGCCATGGACCGATATATCCAGAGTCCAGGCACACCCAAGTCCGTTCCAGCAGCGCACAGAGAGTGCCCAGGGCCCCCAGAAACAGCCCAGGCCAGCGCCCACAGAGCCACTACAGCGATAAAGTATAGGGGCGCCCAGACCAATCAGTCAGTTATAGCTCAATTAGGCACCAGTGCTAAATGTCTCGCCAGGCCTACCACACGCCGTCACAAAACGGGGGGCAAACCACGTAGAGCAAATCTTGCGTGGAGCATCTATGGTGGCGTGTAGCAGTGTCACCACATCCCTTGTGCAGCCATGCGGGAACCGCCAGCCGGTGATGAGCAGCAGCGTAGATTCAGGCACTGCACTCGCCCGTCGCAACTATGCACAGTGGGCCCAAGGTGCCCCGCAATCCGCCCACGTCAGCCAACTGCAGCGCCGCCGGACATTTGTAGCACCAGAATGCTGCGGCCCCCTCCTCTCCCGCACACCGGCCCCCAGCCACAGCTCGCAGGCCGCGGCCCGCGCCTAGGCCGGCACCCGCCGCCGCAGTTACCGGTCCAGGCCAGGCCGTGCCCCACTCACCCCAGCCGGTACCAGTCGCGTTGATGTCGCCGTCGGGCCCCTCCGCATCACCTCACTGGCTCAATCGACTCCCGCTGGGCCTCCGCAACTCGCAGTCTGCAGCACAGGCTCCGCTTCTCGCACAAGCGCGGCGCCCTCGCACTGTTCAGCGGCGTCGGAGGTCTCACAGCACCGGTAGCTCCCAGGTAGGCTGTCGCTCACCCCTCTGGCCCTCAAATCAGTCGACCAGTCACCACTTGCCTCCTACGCAGTGTGCATCAACAGGCGAGCTCCGCTTTCAGAGCCCCGCGGCGACCCCCAGTTTG
The DNA here is from genome assembly GCA_963921515.1 of Calotriton arnoldi. Classification (NCBI taxonomy): domain Eukaryota; kingdom Metazoa; phylum Chordata; class Amphibia; order Caudata; family Salamandridae; genus Calotriton; species Calotriton arnoldi. The sequence continues at coordinate 696,736 of CAWUFW010004040.1, forward strand.
CCGATGCAATGCAGGGACCACGCTTGCCTGAAATAAAGACGTTGCAGCGGCCTCCAGAGATCCAAACGGCCGCTAGTGAAAGCAGGGGTGCACTCCACTTCAGATCACACAATTTCGGTTCCGAGATGCAGCTATTTCGAGCGGATATTGGTCGGATGAGTTATCAGCCGGGCAGAGCCTCACAAAGGTGCGGCCATTTTGCCGTTCGTCCTATAGCGCCCCACAGTGCCAGAAGAGTATAAAGACTGTCATACAATTACTCTACAAATTGGGATTCTGCCTAAACATCGAAAAGTCGTCACCACCACCACAGAGAGCAAAGACGTTCCTGGGGCAAGAAAAACTTGAGCGAGGCAAAAGCCTTCCCATTGTGCCTGAGAACTCTGGCACTAACAGAGTAAGCTCATCTTTACCAGAAGGGGCGGTCTCTGAATGTGGGTAAATAATGGAAATTGACATTGTGCATACCACGTGTATACCACATGCAAGGTTACGCATGAGACCGTGATAGGAGTGGTTACAGGATCGATTATCACAGGCATCCAAGAGTTGGGAATATTAAGTGGGTGTCACATAGAAGGTACAGAGGGAAATCCTGTGGTGGAGTATAAAAAATATCACAGTAGGCAGGCCTTTCAAACACCCAACTCCTTTACTGATCATCACAACAGAAGCATACTGGAGCTCAAGACACTGAAGGCCTTTCAAAAGCATGTCAATGAAAGACAAGTCCAGATTCAAATTGACAATACAACCACAATGTTTTGGAATGAATGAAATGAAATGAAAACAAGATTTATAAAGCGCCTGGTTACCCATGGGCATCCCCGCGCTAATGCCTGCTAACACACTAATCTGAAGCTATTCATTTAGGGAAGAGTAATGTTTTAATCTGCTTCCGGAAGATGAGGTAGTTCGGTTGGGCACGGATCTGCGGAGGTAAGCCATTCCAGATCTTAGCCACATTATACGAGTAAAGGCGGCCGCCACTCCGTGCTCTCGTTATTCTTGGAGTTGCCAGTAGATGTTTAGTTTCTGACCTGAGGGCTCTGTTAGGATGGTATCGGTGGGTAAGGGACTGGATGACCACAGGTCCCTTACCTGAAAGTGACCTGTGGGCTATACATAGAGCCTTGAACTCTATGCGCTCACGAATAGGGAGCCAATGTAAAGATGCCAAAGCTGGTTTAGCGGAAGACCGCTTTGGGATGTTCATAAGCATGCGGGCGGCGCAGTTTTGAACAATTTGTAGCTTCCGTATCGAGGAGCCAGGAGCTCCCAGATAAAGAGCGTTGGCATAGTCAAGTCGTGATAAAATGAGAGCCTGAATTAGGACTCTTCTTGCAGGGAAGGGGAGTAGTGGGAGCACTTTACGGATCATTCGAAGGATCCCGTAACAGCTTGCCGCTACCCTTTGCCCTTGTTCTTTAAAATCAAGGTTCTGGTCAAGCCAGACACCCAGACTTTTAATTTGATGTTTGGGGGTAGGGGCAGGACCAAATGAGCTGGGCCAGAGTAGCTCAAAGTTTATATTTTCTTTGTTCCCTAGGAGCATTAATTCTGTTTTTGATCCATTGAGTTTCAAGAAGGATCTTCCATCCACCTTGAAACTTTTTCTAGACAAAGGGCAAGACAGGTACTGGAGGGATCCCGCTGGTTGACAGAGACAACCAGCTGGGTGTCATCAGCATATGTAATTATCCGAACCCCAAATGGTAGCACAATCTCTGCCAAAGGCCTCAAATACACGTTAAAAAGTGTGGGGCTGAGGGAGGAGCCCTGAGGCACCCCACATGTCAGCGGTATAGATTTAGAAGAAATACCGTCTTCAAAAACTTTGAAAGATCGGTCTTCTAAAAAAGATTGGAGCCAGTTGAGCATAGTCCCCGCAATCCCTACCTCGGCCAGTCTCTCTATCAAAAGCTGGTGGTTAACCGTGTCGAAGGCTGCGCTTAAATCTAGAAGGATAATAGCTGCGCAACCTCCTGCGTCTAGGATTTTTCTCGCCTCTTCCACTACCACCAGAAGAGCCGTCTCCGTCCCGTTTTACCTCAACAAACTGGGAACAAGGTCGCACACACTGTCATAGTTAGCATAGGACATTTGGAGGTGGACCATCCAGAGGGGGAAAGCATCAGTAGCCATCCATCTGCCAGGGGTTCTAAACACGGAAGCAGACAAGCTAATTAGACAAACTCATCACACAAAGGGAACTAAAGCAGCAAATGGTAGAAAGCATCTTCCACAAATGGGGAGAACCATAGATGAATCTGTTTGCAACACAAGAGAATGCTAAATGCTAAAGCTTTGCATCGAGGTACCCAAATCAGTGGTCGGAGGGGAATGCCCTCATACCTCTGGTGTTAAACAAATGCAGACAAGTACCTATGATGCTGATACTCATCTCCCTCAGGGGGTTAGACAGACATGGTTTTAGAGCTGGTGGAGATGGCACAGTGTAGGTTGAGGAAATTACCAGCTCACCAAGATTTGTTAATGAAGAGAGGCCAGATACACCACCCAGAGCTAGCAAACCCTTCGCTTAGCCGCATGGTTTCTTAACACTTAGATTGGCCATTTAGGTCTCCCACAGAGAACTGTGGAAATCCTTAAAGAAGCCAGAAGAGGGAGCACAAGGCAGTGCCCCACGGCATAGTGGAACAGATTCATACACTGGCGTGACAGACAAAGAGCAAAAGATAACTGGACACAAGACACCATGGTGGTAAAGTACCTCACCGATGTTCAGGATGAGGTGTTATCATAAGTGTAAGGCATTGGAGTAATTAAAAAGAGAACCAACATCAGATAATCACAATCCTTCTCAGGATGAACCACTAAAGTCGCTAAATAAACTTGTGCTTGACCCTCTGGTAGCATGACACAAAACAGTCAGATTTAACTTGGAGACAACGTGTAAAGTATTTATGCAACACTCAAACAGTAATAAAGTGAAAACACAAGACAAAAATCTCAAACCAATTTAGAAAAATAGAGAATATTCTGATAAATGAAATGACAAAAATCTAATAAGTCAAACCGGAAATATGAATTTTTAAAGTTTGAATTAAAAATAGCACCATAAAGCACATGCACCAACCTCTGTTATCTGGTTGTGCTAAACTGGGTCACAGTTAAAAGTTGAGGATGGTCGAGATGTAGTGTGGGTCGGATACAGATAGCAGGTTAGTCGCAGTGGAAAGTGGTCATCGTCAGGACAAGCTGGATCCGAAGCAAGGCTTGTTGATGGTGGGTTGAAGAAGTCAGGGTCACAATGGGGTCGTCAATGAAGGCAGGGGTGCTCCGAGCGAGCCAAGTTTAAAGACTATACCCAGGAGGGCCTTGACATAGACAGGTTGCTGCTCGGTGTTGGTCCCGATGATGTCCTTTACGTTCAGACTTGTAAACCTTTCTGCAAATCAGATCTTCTGCAGGGCATATCAGCAAGCTGAGGCTGACCGGCGATTTGACAGCTGCAGCTTTGATGGCGATCCCAATCTCTGCCGGCTCTCCAGGTAAAACATTTTTAAGCTCTAGCTTTTGCAGTGTTTGGATTGAGAAGTACACTCTAACACCAGCCAAAGGTTCAGGACCTAGGGGGCACAACTTGGGGATTAGGACTTACTCCAACAGAGGCCAGCAGCAGGGTCTAGAGCAGGTCCATTTGGTACTGGTCAGCTGGGCAGATGCAGGGAGAAAGGCCCCTGGAAGCTTGTTGTGTCCCTGTAGCTCAAACAGGTGATCAGCCAGCTGAGCCTTCGAGTCACTTCTGGGGTCCTGGGTTTAAGGTACGCATATCCAGTCTTCTTTCGGGTTCTTCAGACAGCAGGGCAGTCCTTCCGATTCCCCACAGGTCCATGAGTGTTCTGAAGAGAGGCCTGTGGGGTCAGCTTTTATGCCCAGTGCCAGCCTGTGGTGGAGTGCAAGCCTTTGCTTACCCCTTAAACCAATTATTGTCCGTTCCTTTACTCCCACTGAGTTTGATGCCAGCCTGACTAAAGAGACAAAGGGAGACAGGCCTAGATGTGAGCTTCATCTGCCAGTGACAAGGTATGCATCTTTTAAAGCTCTGGAAGGGACTGGGCACATCCCCCATGCTATCCTGTAAAAAGAAGAGTCCCCCCTCACCACACCCAGAGCTCTTTGTCTTTTCTCTGGGAGCAACATATCATAGGGGAGCCCTGGACACTGGCAGGAAAGCCTTTTAATTTTAGGCAAGAGAATGACCACTTTCTAAAAGTCTAATTATCAAAATAGTAATATAAAATGCAACTTGACCATTAAGTTGGATTCTAAATTACTATTAGATGAGTCCTTGGACCACTTTCTGGCTACTCCCAAACTGAATCTAGAACTTATTAAATGTAATAGTATAAACCGGTGTTAACGTATGGGACAGCCAGCCTTGCCACATTGAAGAATGCTTTGGTCACTCGTAACAGAACTAATGTCCACACCGGGAAGTCGAGTACTGATATTATTTAATAAGTGCAGATTTTCAAGGTCTGACAACAGTTTCTGGGGAAGGACCACATAGCTCGGTAACCGTTTTGTCACTGTCACTGTCACTTTGGTCAGAGTGCCAACTCCCTCCTGGAAATTCTGCTCGGTTCGGGGTTTTTCCTCCCAGTTTCTTTTCCAGGTCCCGTCACGAGATAGCGGAGAGATCCCTCGGAATAAACAGTAATATGATATGAGAATTTTGAATAATAACCAACCATTTATACCGTCACCACACCAATCCAGTGCTCTGTGGTTGTGCTTCTTTATTTATCAGTAAGGGTGCTATCTCCTGCCTACCACCTCCCTAGTGAAAAGAAATGCAACGCAGTTGCCTGAGGCCGCAGCCCTCGGGGGTCGTGGCAGGGGGTGTCTCGGCATCCTTCTCCTCCTGAGGATGGCTAGACTTGAGAACGTTGCCTCTAGGTGGGTCGTCAGTAGGCTCGGGCTCTCCGCCCTCTGTGTCTTCCTGCTTTTCTTCCGGGTCCTTGCGGTCCCCCGCTATCATCAGGTTTCCCGTTCTCTTGTTCCTGCTCTTCTCTCCTCCTCCTCTGCTGCTCTCCAGTGTTTCTGTCTGGTCTTCTCCTTTGTCGTCTCTCACGGTTCCGTCTGGATCCTCCACTCACCTTCCCTCTGTCTCCAGTTTCTTAAAGGAGGCATACAGGCTCCTTGAACGCTGGTCCGTCACCCTCTGTGTTTCGGGTATAATTTACGGCAGCCATCTTGAAGATACCACTCACAGGAGGCACGGCATCACAAATGCCTTTGCAGGTTTTTCACTGCAAGGAAAGGTAAAGCATTAAATATACATGTCCTACTTTATAAATACCATGCACCCTGCTCTATGTGCTTTTAAGGAGGCCAACCTTAGGGTTGAATCATAAAAATTTAAAAAAGGAAGGTTTAGGTCCTGCAAAAGGTTTATTTTGCCAGGTCGAAAAGGCAGTTAAAAACTGCACACCCTGAAGACATGTTTTTAAGTGCTAATGTAGTGAGTGGCACAATGGATGCTGAAGCTCAGTAGTAACATTAAATTTACATGTCCTGGTTACAGGTAATACCACATGTTTGGGGCTTCTACGTAAATTAAATGTCAGTTAGGTGTATGGCAATTGTACATGTCTGGAAGCGAGAGCACAAGCACTTTACCACTGGTTGGCAGGGGCAAAGTGCCAAGAGCCCTATGGCCAATAAAAAATGGGTTCAGGAGTCCAGAATCTGGGAACCCTACTGGAAGGGCAAAGTTCCAGCATGGGGCGTCCCTGCTGGAAGGGCAGATTTCCAAGAATATTCCTTTAAGGTTCACATGAATGCCATAATAGCATACACTAGAAGGGTCAAAGGAAGAAGTCTATTCAGTACCCCAATGATGAAGAGTCTATGGGAGAGGAAAGAGGATAGCACTAAGTTTAGATTCCATAGCAGTGCGAGCACTGTCCTTTGTGGCGCTAACACAACTCATGAAACTTCCATAGGAGCTGATGCACAAAGCAGATCTCAAATGCCTGACACTCGAAACGGGTGCCTTGATTGCTGTCTTGTCCTTGCGAAGAGTTAGTGAATTGTAAGCACTCGCAGCTCACGAACCTAACCTACAAATGCACAAGGACAGAGTGATAAGAAGGACAAGCCCACAGTTTCTACCTTAGGTCATCCCATGCCTCCATGACAAGCAATTCAGCTGCCAGCTTTTTTTCCAATGATCCAAAAACACAGGCTGAAAGAGCCCTGCACAAGCTGGGTGTAAGAATGGTAGTCATGTATTACTTACAAGAAAGGTGAGGAAAGCAAACCAGTTCCTCATTCACACCATCCAACAAGGGCACACTGGTCAGAAATGTAGGCAGCTGCAGTGTGGTAGCCAAAACTATCCAGACATGCTACAAAACATGTACTGTAGTGCTAGGACAGAGACCAAGAGCACACTATGCAAGGAAGAAAGGGACCACATTAGCATTCATAGCGAATGTCTCCCTTAAAGACGTGTATGTCTGCAATATGATCTTCCGTTCACAACTTCACAGACATTACTGTGTGGATATCCAAGCAAACAAGAGGCACAGGTGTGACATACTACTAAAGCACATGTTCACATCCTCAAACCTATTTCATCTCAACCTCCCAAGGCACTACACATTGAATGTACAGCATGTAAATCCAGAAAATATTCACTCTGCAAAACGAAAAGGTTGCTTACCTGGATTCATATGTGACCCACTTCCCTAGAAATGAGGAGGCTGATAAATAGGAAGGTCTAAAGAGGAGCGAGTAAAGTCCTGGGAAGCCACTGAAAGGAAAAAGTCATTAAGGAAAAAATCTGAGGATGGCGACCAACCAAACGGGCTAGGAAAAATACTCAGGACCCAACCACTAGATGGGGAGAAAATGCACAGGATGTGAATCCAGAAAATTCATCAAGCTCCAAAATTGCTCCTACATGTAAGAATTAGTTAATTATTCTTACCTCCCTTGTAATCTACATGCTGTTCGTGCCTCTCTGATGATGACCCAGTTATTCTTTAATTTAGTTGACAAATTTCTTACAGGGCAACAAGAATTCTTAGATTTAATTCACAAAACTTCGCGTACAGATTGGGATGGTTTTTTTTGCCAGTCTGTGTTTTTACTGGCTCATTAGGAGGTAATCGGTTTATATCCAAGCTAACGTATTACCCTTATTGGTTTCATTCGAAAGAGATTTCATGACTCAATATGTTAAGGTTTGCCTCCCTGCTGCTACATACATTGATTAATTCCCAGAGAACCCCATTGACACTAGTAGATAAGATAATTTTTTATCCCAAACCAGTTGAGTTGAAGAGTTAATCTCTTTCTTATGAGACTGCTGGTTCCTTTCTTGGATTTTCTGGAGACTACAGTATCATATTGTTTGTGCCATCATCTCTCTACCCCCCATTCACTGTTTTTCAGCATTAAGGCGAGTGTACCCAAAGAATCATTCATTGTTGTGCTACTGTTTAATACCCCAGTCCTCTACTGGATCTCATCAAATCTTTCAACCTGATCTCCTAAATCTATGGCAACAACACTCCAACCAAACTAAAACTGAAAAATCCAAAGATAATTGAGAGCACAGGGCTATACCGCTACTTATTAGGCTGTCAGATAATCGATACTGCATAATAACCCAAGTAAACCAAGTCACAAAAACAACTTCTACACTGCATGTACTCTACAACTTATTTTTCTGCATCTAGGATTGCATTAGAATCTCCGAGCTACCACCTGCCTTGTTCTGTCATGTCTTGACCATAACTGGGATTCTTCTTGTCTCTACTGTGAGGATTACAAATAATCCTGGATGTCGCAAGGCAGCTTCTGCTGACCCATCTAAGTGAGCACATCTCATCGATGTTTCAAGCATCTCATATCCCAATACCTCACAGTCAGTTCTCGATAACCCATGCTTGAAGCAGAGGAGCTGCCACAGCAAATGCTGAGGTTCATCCAGATAAAGCTCCAAAGGTTCATATTCACAGACTAGAACACTCTGCTCTAGACTGCCTTCTATCTGACTAGCCCACCTTAGTAGAAGAAATACATCTGTAGAAATGTCTTCTTGAAACTAGGGGCTAATATCTCTCATTCTCTCTTTCTTTCTCTCTCTTTTGAATTTCAGGAAGACTTATCTTTTCTAAAGATAATGCCATAAGGGTATCCAAAGCTCTCTAGCTTAAACTAGAGAGCACTCACTTTTTATCTGGTATCACAACTGAGTTGTAGCCTTCCTTAAAATAAGTGTGTGTTGGAGCATTTTTTTTCCTGTATAAGCAAAACGCTCGAACTGTGTTTTAGCAAAGATAAAACACATCAAAGTCCACTTATAGTTCAGGAAGGCATTAAAAACGTGTCTTTTCCAAAGATGAGGCAACAAAGAATACACCTTACAATCTCCCATGACTAGGAGGGACAGACAGTGTGTAATGATGAGGTCCAGTAGCCGGGATGTAGTTTAAGTAGGTTTATTGAGTCTTAGTTGTAGATTATAAAGTTCATGTAGAGGAGCCCCACCAGGAGCAGCCTACCTGCTGCTCAGCCTATACTCCAACTCACACTTCACCTCACAGGCACCCAAACATTCTACTAAGGTATAATGGCTGCTCCTCTACTGCTCCTAGCTGGACAAGTCTGCCATGTTCTGTGACTAAGAATTGGATGATCTTCTGCCACTCCTGCATGTACTCCTCAGAGCTTTACTACAGCTTACTCTAGTAACCACTCTTCTAGGGCAGTTGTACAATTCTCAGTCCTTCTGATTGCTACTTTGTCACCTCTGGGTGGACTGCTTGTAAAATTTCCTATGGTTTGATAATTCATGTGAGTTGCTCTCTGCCACTCCAAAGTAAACGTCTTTGAGCATATATTTTGATTGGCTGTAAACTTACCCTGTTCCATGGTTTGCTCCTTGTTTCTTCTAGGTGTGGACTCAGCTCAAAGTATTTATCATAGGCAGTTGAATACCAATTCCAGTGGGATGATCCTTGCCTTTCTTGCATTGAGTTTGCAGGCATATACTGTATACCGTCATATAGTAGCTGCTCCTCCGCTGTTCCACCTGGGACCCCAAACTCCACCAGTCTCCACATGCAATTCAGTATGGGTGGTTGTATAAAACTCATTGTTAATCATCATCACCATCTTTATTCGGTCATATGTATGACCATAAAAGCACATTAAAATAACTTGCATCATATCACAAACATTAATAACCATGATTATACAAACTTTAATAGTAAAACTTTACTCTCAATCAATTAACAGGGTATCTTATAATTTTGCCCAGTGCCAATCAGTGATAAATACAGTGCAATCAGAGGGTAAATCAGCCCTTTAGAAAGTTCATAACACATAGTTATTTCGTAGTTTCAAGGCATGCACGATAAAATGTAGATTTTCCCCAGCTTTGATGGTCAGAAAATCTGGATTTTATTAAAGACAAGGAGGCTAACATTATTGCAATCTCCTTTAATTGCGCCACTCACAGCAGCCCCTTTAAAGAATGGAGAACAAAAACAAAATTCCAGTAGCAACAAAAGGCAGAATCCCCAGCCATCATCCTTCTTTTTTGTGAAGTGCAACAGAACCAATTCCAAACATGGTGATTTTCAAATAGTCCATTAAACACGAAGGAAGAAACATTTCTGATAAACCAAAATTATCTTTTTCTTTGAAATTCCATCTGTCGTCTTCTACTGCTGTTGACCACGACCTAGAATACAAAGATATTAGCATTACCAAAACAGGGATGGGAAGGGAGGGATATTAGCCTCCGTGTCTTTAATAAAATCCAGATTTTCTGACCATCAAAGCTATGGAAAATCTACAATTTATGTCAATACCGGAGGCTAACATTATTGCAAGTTTATAGCTTCTCTAAAAGACCAGAAGCAGCATTCACAACAGGTTTAAAATAAAACTTTCGAAAAATGTGACCAATCCGCACACCTCAAAATGTCTTGTAAAGCACCTCCAAGCATAAAAGCTTTTGAAGCTGAAGCACCCCTTACAGAATGTGCACCAAACAAACTAACATCCACTCCTGCATTCATCATTATTTCTTTCACCCATCTAGCTAGCGTTGGTCTTGAAACCACCTTATGAGTTTGTCTAAATGAAATTAACAGCTGTTTTTCGTGTTGGAAACTAAGACCAAAAGTCCTCCTCTCATACTCTTTCAAACAACGTACCACACATAACTCCTCACGCTCATCAAAATAAGGATAGAAAATTCTTTCAGAGTTCGTCTTTGTTCTCCTACTTAAGTAGAAACAAACTCCTTCAGTATTAAAGATCCTTCAACAAACATCCAACGCTCTCACATCCGAAACTCTCCTATAAGATAGTAAACATAAAAGAACTGTCAACTTTTGAGTCAAACATTTCTTTTTTTTTTGGGGGTCGTTATTCTTTATTAATTTCACAACATATACACAGAAGAAGTGGGTACATAGTAATAAGTTTCAATCATTGGTGCATTACCTCCAATCTACGTCAGTGAGGGGGAAGCCTCGTGTGCAACTGGATTATATGAACAACAAACAGTGCTAGCCTGGTGCGATGGGGGAGAAGGACGGTGGGGGAGGGGCATTAGTGTGCCTGGGGGGGTATGCATAAGGTGCTTTTGTACCTTCTGCGCTGTGTAAATCCTTCATCTGCGGGGCTGATCTCTGCAGGCGGAGGGTCGCATGTCGGGATCGTTGAGTGCTTCTTGGCTCCTTTTGGGGTCATGATATCATATCGGGCATATTACTCGCGTGGGCCCTATCTGGGCCGCTAGCGTCCTATCAGGATCCAAGAAGAGAGGGGGGGACATCCCGGAAGAGACGAGTATGGTAGGGGGGGCTTGCCTGAGTATGGTGTCTTGCAAGCATTACAAGGGCTGCTATGAACAAATCCAGGTTTTGGCTGACGCTGAAAAGGCTAGGCACCGTGGTACTGGGCTGAGTCAGGTTTCGTCCATAGGGAAGAAGGGCCCCTGTCTCTGCCACTGCTCCCGTTATCCCTTGTTGTGCACGTCCACCGTGGTGCCGTATTAATCTCTCTATCCTCAGCAGTCTCCTTCAGTTTTTGTTAGTGGGTGGGGGCCGTCTGGTCACCTTCCAAAGTATAAGGTCCGTGAGGGGAGGGGGCAAAAGCCAGCGAGGTCCTGTCAGGGGGGAGGGGATAGGAGAGGACGGTGGGGGGGGAGATAGAGAGAAGGGGGAGAAAAAAAGGGAAGGGGGGTGAGTCAGACCTTTCAAATCCAAACCACTATTATTACCCAAATCTTTCAAATACTTAAGTACTATAGACACATCCCATATTGAATTATATCTAGAAACCGGTGGTTTTGAAACTCACGCTTCTCATTAATCTTCTCACCAGAACATCTTGTCCCGCAGACACCCCATTAATCAACTCATGTCCAGCGGCAATAGCCGATCTATGTACGTTAATTGTTCTGTAAGCCAGACCAGAACTAAATAAAGCAGTTAGGTAGTTAACCACCTCAACTATACCAACTGAAATGGGGATCAAAGTCCCTCTGCACACACCAGCATAACCATTTCTGCCATGCCAATACATCTTTCTAGTTCCTGGAGCCCAGGATTCCCTAATAAGCTTTGAAGCTTCTTGCGAAAGTCCAGGGACTTCCCAAACACGCCTGAAATTTTCCATGCCACTGACCTCGATTCGTCTGAAACCACCAGTTCGTGAAACTCTCCCAACGGTCCCAGGAGCAACTCCCGAAACATGGGGAGTAGGGCAGGGAAATCTATTGACATCTCTAACAGAATAGGGTACCAAACCTGAGACTTCCAGAGGGGTGTCACCAATATCGCCGACTCCCTCCATCTGCGCACCATCAAAGTTACTCGAGTGATCATTTGCAAATGGTGGGAAAGCATAAGACTTCAGACCACTCCAATCCTGTCTGAAAGCATCTATCCCTGCTGACTCCGGGTGTGGCCGCCAGCGGAAAAATTTCTCCAGATGGGTATTCATTCTGTACGCAAATAGATCCACCTGACATGAGTTCCATCAACCTCAAAAAGACTGCCCTGTGGAGTCTCCAATCGCTCGAATCCCTGTAATTCCTAGAGCACCAGTCTGCCTCCACATTTTTCAAACCTGGGATGTGTTCTGCTTGCACGGTCACATTTTGGATCAAACAAAAATCCCCAAATACGTTCGCCAGGTCCGCCAAATTGTTTGATCGCGGACCCCCCATTTTGTTCACGTATCTCACAGCAGAGACATTGTCCATCCTCAGTAGGACTGAGCATTGAGCCCTGCCTCTGGTAGAGCTCTTTCTAGCAAAAGAACCTGCTAACAATTCTAAACAGTTTATATGGAATCCACTTTCCTCCTCCGACCAGATTCCTCCCTTTGAGATGTCTCCACAGCGAGCTTTCCCAACCGGCCAAACTCGCATCCGACTCTATTACCAAATGTGGATTCTCCCCAAATATTGCTCTCCCATTCCAAGCATCCATACATTTTAACCACCAAACAAGTTCCTGCTTTGCCTCCTGTGTAAGCACAATCTCCTCAGAATATTTCATACCATACCTTAAGTGTCTGCCCTCCAATCTCTGAAGGGCCCGATAATTCAAAGGACCTGGAAAAATAGCCTGAATCGTGGAAGATAACAAGCCTGTCACCCTCGCCAACATCCTCAATGAAATCCTTTCTATTAATAAAACCTTTCAGATCTCTTTTCTTATTCTTTTTAACTTGTCAGAAGGCAACTTCAAAACTCCTTGAACAGTATTGACTAGGAACCCCAAAAATTGAGTTTCTTGACTTGGTATCAAACAGGACTTCTCTCTGTTCACCACAAAACCCAAATTTTCCAACAGAGTCACTGCGGTCGTTGTATGATGTTACTCTCAACCTGTCCTGATCCATTAACAAAATATCGTCCAGGTAAATAATGAATCGAACACCTCTCTCTCTCAAAAATGCTGCTACAGGAGGAAGGACCTTCGTAAAGCACCAAGGGGCCGAAGATAACCCGAACGGAAGACAAACAAACTTCTACTTCCTTCCTGCCCATTTGAACCGAAGAAATCTCTGATGTTCTTCAAGTAGGCATCTTTTAAATCCAGCCTAGTCATCAGTCCCCTGACTGCAAGACATCTCTCAACATATGCGTCCCCTCCATTTTGAAATGGTGATATTCCACCCAATAGTTCAGACTTCTTAAATTTATAACCGGTCTCATTTCTTTTCTACCAAGAAAATATAGCTCACAAACCCTGGAACCCCATTTCTTTCCTCCACAACTGCTCCTTTCTTTAACAATTCTTCTACTTCTGTGTTTCGGAACGGCTCCCCTATGAAATCTATGTGATACCCTTGGACAGTCTGCAGGACCCACGGGTCCTATATAATCGAAAACTATTGGTGTTGAAATTGGGCAAGTCTGCCACCCAACTTTACATGGGCAACAAAAGGGTCTAGACTTACCTGAGCCTCTCGAGCGATGACTTCCTCTAGCCGCGCCTCTCTGTCTTTGCGGGTAGAAGTTTCCTGGTTGATATGAGGTCTGGAATTGATAAGGTCTGTATCCTCTAGAAAACGAGGATCTATTGACCCCTTGTCCACGGCTGGGGAATCAACCTCGTATTCGCCCGGCCCGCCAAAAACACGGCAATCGAAAACCTTTTTTATTTCTCTTTGAGATTTCTGCAAGGAGCTGAACGTGTCAACATATTTTGACATTTCTTTTATAAAGGTGTCCCCGAAGAGAATACCTTTGGCCTCTAAGCCTGCCTCATTGTTAGCTGGTTCAGCTAGCTTGGGGTCGATTTTAAGAAGGATACTCTTCCTTCTCTCCACTGAAATAGCTGTATTCGCATTACCCAGCAAGCAAACGGCTCTCTGGACCCACTCTCTTAGTTCTTCCACATCTAGTTCTTTTTTCTCTATATATGCCTCCTCCGCCATGTCAAAAATGTTGGTAAGTGGACCAGTAAGATCTAAAAGCCTGTCCTTGCCCATTCTGAGCCCTTTATCGAGACCCTTCCTTGGGTCATGACCCCCTTGGCCAATGAAGGCTAGAATCTTTGAATCCAAATCTGGTGTCATCACAATCTTATTAGCTAAGCCCGGTCTTGGGCATTCAGAGCGTAGGCGGATCCTAACATCTTTGGGAAATTGCTTCCGTAACCTAGTCTCTACATACTCTGCCCACATGAGGTGCAGGGCTCCATTCAGGGGAGAGAGGGTGTTTCAGGAGCATCGGGTCAAACATGGACTCCCCAAGAGGGTTGGTTAGCGAACCAAGATTAAGACTGGGTTCCCCATCTAGCTGTCCTGAGGACTTTACCGTCCTTACTTCTTCAGTCTCCGAGTCGAAGTCTGAGGAACAGCTTATTTCAATTTCCACACTACCAGAAGAATCATCACATATAATAGAGGTATATTTCTGACCATTCTTGGATCTCATATTGCTCTTTGATGGAACCGTACACTGGTCCCCTTGTGTGTCCTCGACACTACCTTGTTTCGCACGATTACGAAAACCTCCATCTGCCAGTGCAGGTTTGCTCTTTTTGCTCATAAATCCTGGATTCTCCAAGTTCTTACGTTTTCTATTAGTTTTACCCCCTTTTTTATCGCTGGACCCTCACCAGCTGACCAAAAATGTTCCTCCTGTGAGGAAAGACCCCTCCTTTGCAAATGGGCATCTATCCTCTATTCCATCTTCCTGTCTAAATCTAATGCAAATTTGTTTAACATGCTGCCAATTTTATCCTCAATAATGGCATTCTGCTCTCCATTCGAATTGTCACTTGCCAATTTAAATAAAGCTTTCACCAACTAATTATTCCTCTCAAACTAAAATCAAATCCCTGACCTGACACAATAATATTGAGGAGAAAATGGTTCAACGATCGTTGCGTTATACTGTCTGTTTCCGAATCAGATGAAAGGCACAGGTCCTGTCAGATTCCAATGCGTGTAGGAAACTGACAAGACTCTTGGCGCCACGACGTCCAAGATCAACAGCTCAACGCGTCCGCGATGTCAAGCCGGTCCAACGGGTAAGTCAGAGTTCTAGACTTAACCCAAGATGGCCACCAGGAGCATAACACGTCAAAGTAATTGTGACGTGTTCAGCGCTCCACAAGAGTCTCGCAGCTGACGTCTCCCTGACAAACGGTAAAGTTATCTTTAAAAAATTTTAAGCTGTGCCCGATTCAAACCAGATTCCTCGCATCTAAATCTACAAATGCCCCTATACTGAAATCAGCCCTAAATTTTTACCGGCTCAAAACTTCTGAGGTCGAGTCTAAAAAGAGTCAGAGTCAAATCCCACTGCTCTCACAGCCCAGAGGCAGAGTCATATCTCATGGCCCTCGTAGCCCAGCAAAAAAAGTAGATTAAAAAACGCAGAAAGGACAGAAAAGCCATTCTCAATCTTGACCAACAAAACCAAACAGAATTTATATACCAAGTATTAAAATCAAACCCATCCCAAATAGGAATCTAAATCCTGACTACGCACCTATGGTAAAATAAAGCCCTTTCAGCAACAAAATAAGCCTTCCTTAACGAATAAATAAAGGCCAAGTAGCCGAGCACACGTAAATACAGACACTCAATCAAAACAAAGCACAATCCACACGGCAACATACACAGCCTCAGCACACACAGATTTATCTCTGTAAGCAGCAGCAAAAAAGAAGCATGATGGCTAGGGATTCTGTTCTTTTGTTGCTATTGGAATTTTGTTGTAGTTCTCTATTCTTTAAAGGTGCTGCTGTGAGTGGTGCAATAAAAGGAGATTGTAATAATGTTAGCCTCCGCAGCAGGCCCTCTTGACCTGTGTGAAAGATCTGCCACATAAAATAGGACAAAGAAAACATTTTCCAAAAAAAGAGTACAATGTGCAAAATAGCACAAAGTGATTTGTTGTTTGAGTAGAGACCCCATCACATAGGCAACATGGCAATGAGGTGAACCAAGTACCTGTAATTGGAAAGGCTCCTAGACAACGTATTGTAATAACTCTTAGCAGTGTTAGATAAAATCTTAATTCATGGGTCTTTATCCAGACTAGATATGGTTCCATGCTGTCAGGGGTTGAAAATGGCACGTATTATTGGACAGTGACCATATTTAGTGCTTTTATTATCCTATCATTCTCTTTGTGAAAAATACCTTTTCTTGATCATCTTCTTGGTAAGAGAACTGATGTCACCCGTGCTTTCAAAAAGACTGCTCAGACCTAAATCTCGTAAGGTGTTTTTGACATACTTGAGCTACGGGCTGGCTAACGCATTTGTTTGCTTCAGGCAGTCCTCAACTATTCTGCGTGTGAAGCATTCATATTCAGTGTGGTTTAAATTGTAGGAGGCAAAGTGATGCAAATGTGGTCAATATCCGCATGTAGTCACGCGCTTTATGGTAGGTATCCACATGTACAGGTGGTCTCTCAATTTTCTTCTTCACCAGGCATATGCCCAGCTACCTTCTTGCGCTGACATTCTGTGAATGGTCTCTACCATACACGCACAACGCCAAACACTTCCCATTTAGGCCACACTGCTTCTGCCCATACGCACACTAGAATTTAATGTTTAAGCGTTCAGCCTCACTCATTTTCCCTTCAGGGTAAGCCACAGTGCCATTCATTCTCACACACAGCATCAAAATACTACGTGTACGTGCCACGTGAGTCATATATTCTTCCATCCAAAGCACTGCCATGGAGTATCGTGCTGCCTGTCAGCAAACGCACTTCGGCACTTGTATGAAGTGCTACATAAACGCAACTACGATACATTTCAAAATCCAATAGACACCTACTTGGCAATAGTTTTATTGCAGTGTGTAGGATATGCCGAGCGGTGTACTTCACTGAGATTTGATCAGTTTGTAGGTTATGTGCAAAATTATTCTACCTCTTATGGTCTGTCAGTTTTTCTTGCGTTTAGTCATGCTAATTAAATGTGCCAACAACTGTTCATTAATTAGCACCTGTAATTTAGTAGCTGTTGTGAGAAACACATGTTTGATATATACACTAGATTAAAATGGGTAATACACCGTTACCACTCAGTTTTTAGGAACTGTAGCTCAAACTGCCTGTTAAAATTATTTGAAGCGAATTTGAGTGAAACCACTCTTCTGAGAATCCTGCCCTTCGCGTCTCTGAAATCCAAAAAATAATGCGTAAGCAAAGGGCTTTTTCAGCAGCAAGTGTGATTTGCTAGTGGAATCTGGACCATGCTTTAAAAGGAGTCTCCTACTGCGGCTAAAGAGGTGAAGCCGCCCCTGACTTTGAGCTGCACAGCAGGACTCGATGCGGCCCTCTAGTTTAGCAGTACAGATACAGCACACGCCATTTGAACCGAGTCATTTTCTCTCTCTGTTCAAATAATGCAACGTCATAGTGGCTCTCAGACCACATTTAACATGTTAGCCTCTTCAGAGGAATTTTCTATCCCCAACCCCAGGGTAGAGCAGTGGTCTTCAAAATTTTTTTGGGCGTAAGGACCCCCTCCAGACAAAAATTTCTAGAACCTGGTACTCCTTATCATTGACAACCATGAATGTTCTCCAGAGAAATGGTCAATCTGTGTTTGCACCTCATTAGTACCAGTTCAACACCCAAATATAGCAATAAGCAACAAAAAGGTGACCAGTACAGCTTTACGAAAGGCCTTCTACAGAGCCGCAACACCTGTTGCTGCTTTTTAGTAACTTTTGAATCTTTTGAGTTAATACATTTTTTTGGCAGGTGATGGATTATGTGGCAAATGCGTCAAATATGTAATTATGCTATAATCGCTGTGGCCGCAAATCACATAATTCCAGTGGCCCTTGGTATAATGGCTGTAATGCATGGGATGAAACTTTATTGCACAGCATTAGAGGAAAACCATACTATATTTCATGGGATGCTGACGGCTTGGCATTTACAGCTGCATGTAAACACGCAGGAGGACAGCAGACAAGACAGGTGCTGCTGCTGTATATTTTAAATGAAGCCACGATTGGGCCAAGAGGACTAGAATTGAAGGAGGGTAAAAAAAAAGACAACCGCACATCGAGTGAACCCCGGCTGGGGTCTGAGATGTCATGTTACATAACTAATGGATACAGTTTTGGACACGCCATATGTGTCTTTCTTTAAATACATTTAAGGCTGCCCTTTGGTCTGTTTTAGTCCTGTGGAAGACCCACCATGATGTATAGTCAATAACACTTGAACACGGTCGAAACGTCGACGACATTGTTATGTCCTATGTCAGATATCCTTGGAATATGTCAAAAAGATATAAAGATACACTGAACAAAACAATTTTGGGACATATTGATTATATGTGGTTCAAAGGTCTCATGTTTGTGTACGTGATCACTGGGAGATTTTTGATTTTCACTATGCATATTTTAATGTGATGTATTGTTCTTTGTTTTCTGGGCAGCCGTTGAAAAGAGAAATATGAAAAGAGATAGATATACATTTTTTGATATATAATATATTTAAAATAAGTTGATGGTTGTGTTGTCAGTGGTTTTTAAATATCATTTTTTTGAAAGATTTTTGTTGAGTTAGGAGAAGTTTCACACATGTTTGTGGGATCATTTGTAGGCCTTTCTAGTATTTAATGATTAATGAAAAACATTATTTTACAATTCCCCTTGAGGAGATTTAGTTCACCCGACAGCTACGTTCTCGTGGGCAAAATATCTTTCCTGTGCTTCATAGAATTTTTTCTGCACGTCCTTTCATACTGCCCTCTTCCTACTGTAGCAGCTAGGACCAGTCTCTGGTGAGAGGTTGAGAAAATTCCAAGCAGTTGATGCAACGCCTAGAGTGGGGACCCCAGCGACTGCCCACTGAGCTGCTAAGTTGTTTGTGTTGTTGTTCAAGTGTTTGTTTTGTGGTGTTCATTTTGTGTTGTCAAGTAGCATTGTTATGCTGGAGTAACGTATCGTTTTATGTGCTGTTGCAGCATTATGGTGTGATATTGTGGTGCTGATGTGCTATGTTGTTTGAATTTGTGCCATTTTGTTGAGAAGTTTTACAGTTGTGTCTTTGTGTTGTCTAGTTATTGCAGTGTTGTGTTGCCAAGTAGCACCAGGTAAATTTGCCTTGGCAACACAACACTGCAATGTTATTATATGGAGGAGGGGGGAATGGGCTGGTGTCTGGTGCCCCCTCCCAATAGCTTACAGAGCCAGCATACACCTCAGGAACAGTCAAAAACTGCCAGAGATGTGCAGATTAGATGTTTGGGTTACTCTAGACCTCTCCCTTGAATCAGCAAAAACATAAGACATCTCATTGAGTGATTTCAGAGCATTTTATTGTAATCCAGGAAAGTGCAGAACATATGCAGAATAACAGTGGCAAATATCACACTTATTGTGGTAATAGAGAAGGCAAAGTAAATATTGTGAGAAAAGCTAATGTGATATTTTGTATTTCACCTTCTTGTAAACCACCTTCCACTGATCTTTAGCAGCTAAAAGCGTTGCCATTGTGAGAGATGGAAGACAATCATTGCATGCCTGATGACAAGTGCCAGCTGCCTGGAGCTGGCACTGCCAGCAGTCTGTGGAATGCCATGTTAGACCAGACGTTCCTGGAGTGAGGATCCTCCTTAACTGAAATTAATGCTCTCTCTGCCCGAAAAAGAGCACGGCTCCCCATACTTAATCATTCACATGAGGACCATAGGAAAATGTCCTTGTAACACTGACACATGAGAAGAGTAACATGGGAATTCGTATGCAACTGCACATATGCAGATCAGAACTATGCCTAAATAAAACACTACGATATTTTTGGAACTATATACATAATATCGAACATCAAGCAAAATTGTTATATTTGCATATGTACATAAAGCACTTAAAACAGTTGGCGACCAAAGGTCACAAGTCACTCAATGCATAATTTTGTTGATGCTGTTGTGTGGGTCTCTGGGTGTTTTTTGTCATTAATCGCATGTTGACAAAGTTGTATCCTTGTCGCGGGGACATTGTGCAGAGCGGTTGACCATCAGACGGCGCTAAGTGGGCCAATTAGGGACCAAGGACATTTCTAAGGGTCTCATACATAAATTGGTTTATACGTACGTGTGTGTATGTATATTATATATATCTATTAGGGCTTGAAGGACCCAGATGCTTTTTAAGGTGGTGGAAAAGGAAAATCAAATCTGCAGGTGTAATTTCATGTCGGCAATAATTGATACCAAGGTTATGTGCAGCACCAGGAGTAAGCTTGGAAATGTCTTTTTTTCATAGATTTCAATAAATATTTTTGTGCATTTTGTAAATCCCTTAAAATGGAGAACTTTATTATAAGAAGAATCTTAAAATTAGTACATGCCCACTTTTTTTCTAAAGTCAATGCCTAAATATTCAGATCCTTTTCCAAAATAATGTTTTCTGTTTTTTCTTCTTCTTCAGATGCCCCCTTATGAGCACAGCAAGCCTGCAATGGAGAAAATGCTTCAGCAGTTCTCTAATTTCAGTATAGCAAAGGATTCCAAATTGACAGAAGATTCTGTATACCTGTTGGATATAGACATTCCAAAATCTCAAGAAGAAAAGACAAGTCACTTCCTTGGCGTTTCTTGTTCTGACAATTCTGTAAAGTTGTTTAACAGAGAAAAGTTAACTTTGATAAGGGAGTACAGTGAGAATTCTGGTCTGTTGCATGGCATCAGATTTGCTCATACAAACGAGAATGTGTTATGTTCAGCATGCAGTGATGGAACGGTCAAGTGCTGGGACTCTCGTTTGTCAAGCTCCAATCCAGCACAGCTGTTAAAAGGTTTTCCTTCAAATGTTTTCATCAGCTTTGATGTCAGTTGTAATGATACATTAATTTGTGCAGGCACAGAGAAAGTTGAAGATGACGCCTTCCTTGTTTTTTGGGATGCAAGAAACACCAATAATGTATCTGCATCGAAACAGCCATTAGGCGTTTATTCCGAGTCGCACAATGATGATGTCACACAAGTCTGTTTCCATCCCAAGTCTCCAAATCTCTTACTTTCAGGGTCCACTGATGGGCTAGTTAATGTATTTGATCTGAACAAAGAAAATGAGGATGACGCATTAATAGTCACCTGTAATTCTGATTCTTCAGTGAGTTTCATTGGCTGGTCTGGACAAGATTACAATCAGATCTATTGCTTGACACACGATGAAGGCTTTTATTGGTGGGATATTGCTCAGTTAGACACTCAGGAACCTATCACTTTATTGAAGATCCAGGATTCAAGGGAAGCGGTTAACACCAATTGTGGTAACCTCGACTATCTGACTGGTGGTTTCTACAATAAAAAGGCAGGTGCATTGTTTGTACTTGGAGGAGTACACACTGGAAACCTCTACCTAATGAACTGTCAGGCTGATGGACTGCATTATTGGTGCGACCTTCAAGGTGGACACTCGTCCACTCTGCGTTCTTTCTACTGGAACGACGAGGACCAGTCTCTGTTGACTGGTGGAGAAGATGCAAGGCTGTTGTTATGGAAGCCCAAAGCTGTTGAAAAGCCTCTTGTGGGGAAAGACTCATTGAAAATATCTTCCTCTATACTTCAGAGAGTAAGAATTCACAGCAATTCAGCATACAAAATCAAGCAAAAAAAAGGGAAGCACTGACCTTATCTTTGGCCTGGAGTTTTTTTCCATTTGCTGAAAAAGGCTATGACTCTGTGACAGAAATTTGATGGTTCTTTAAATTGCATTTGTGGATTGTAAACTAAATGAATCAATTTGTATGATTTTTTTAAATATATCAGTGTTTTACCAATCTTATTGAAGCAGCCTTTAATGAATTACAACTAAAACCGCACTAACAACTTGAATTCCTGTATCAGCCAGTTGCTATTTCTGTTAGAATACTTTTCCTCTAAAAATGGAAATTAGGGCCGGTTATGCAATAGAGTGGGCAAACAAGTGTCTGCGGTTGTTACTTTTGCTGTGCTGTTTATATAGAAACAAAGATTGATCAAAACTCTTGGTACCAACTGTCTTTGGTCTTGACCTTTTGGTGTGCGTCTGTCTTTTAAGATGCCCAAAATAGTCATTAAATTGCTTCAGATGTTTTGTTGTTAGTCTGTGTTCTGGAGTTTCAGTTGTTTTACCATACAGGATTTGAGTATGAGTGATGATTTTGAGAGTTGTAGTAGTTGACTTATTAACATTTGGGTTTATTTTTCTTGTTTATTGATCACAAGACTGTCTGAACATCCTTGTTATTGTTACTGGCATACCCGTTACTACAGAATATTAGGCAATTATACAGCATGGGGTTCGATATTCCTAAAGAGCTGCTGTTCCTCTCCCCCCCCCACCCCCCTTTCAGGAATTCTCAACAGGGAGCCAATCGTGTCTATTGGTTTTTTGGGCTAACCATTAAGCGTTATTTTTCTGTACAATTAGTGACCAGGTTTTGAATCACGCTTTCACATCAGTGTTTTTTTTTACTTTCTTTCAAAGAGGATCGATTTTTGTACCCGCTGGCTGAAAATCGTTTGATGAAGAAAATGTGTTCTGTTATTTGATTCTTGGTATAGCGCACGGCTCATCCCCGAAGGGACATCTCGGCACTGCAGAACAGGTAGGTAAAGAAGAGGCACTGATTAGACCAACCAGGTTTTCAGGCTATTCTTGAATTCAACTAAGCTTGGGCATAAGCAAATGGAAAGAGGAAGTTTATTCCAGTGGAGCGAAGCCAGATAGGAGAAGGCTCAGCCTCCATATTTTGCGGTGTGAATTTGTCAGGAACGTAAAAGAGATTGGTGGCTAGATCGGAGGTTTCTACTTGGGATGTAGGAGGTAAGCTTATTGTGGAGGTATTTTGGCCCTGACCCTGATAGAGATTTTTATGTCAGGAAGAGCAATTTGAATAGTGATCGCTTTTGGATAGGGAGTCAGTGTAGATCTCTAAGTATGGGGCCTACGGAGGTTCTAAGGGGTAAGTTGCTAACCATACGTGCAGCTGTGTTTTGGACGATTGTAGTTCAGCCAAAAGGGATTCATTAGAGGCAAGAAACAAAGCATTCCCATAGTGCAGGCGGCTGATAATTAGTGCCTGGGTGAGTGTTCTTCGTGAGCTCAGTGGTAGCCATCTAAAGATTTTTTTTGAGCAGACTCATGATGCCAAAACATGTGCCACATATGGAGGCGATATGGTCTTGCATTGATAACTGATAGTCTAAAATTATGCCTAGATTTTTTGCGGTTCTAGTGGGCCGAAGAGCAAAGCCCAGTTCTGCCAGCCACCAATCATCCTTCCTGAGACTCTGAGCTTTGTGAAACAGTATAATTTCTGTCTTCCCCCGTTAAGTTGGAGGCAGTTGAGGGACATCCAGATGGCAATCTCTTTCATGCAGGTGGGGAATTTCTGTTGACACTCTCGATGTCCTGCCCAAATGAGATGATAAATTGAGTGTCATCTGCAAGGTGTCTCGAACCCATAAGATTTAATAAGTTGGGCCAGAGGGGTTACGTAGATATTGAAAAGTGTAGGGCTTAGAGAAGAGCCCGGAGGGTCACCTTTGTTCAGTGAGATGGTTCTGGAGTGGAATGTACCCATGGAGGTTGAATGAACCCATGGAGGTTGAATGATGACCAATTTGGTCACTGACTCATTTTATAAACCACTGTTTTATAGTGCATCGCTTAGTTTAATTAATTTCCATAAGCTGTAACTGCTGCAAAGTGAGCTGAAGGAAATAAAAATATCTGGTCACTTATTTCACTTAAGCAAAATGTAAAAGATGGCACCGGCAGACGCACAAAGGGTAACAAGCAAATCTATAGCTTCTGGAATAGCTCCCCTAAAAATAAAACGTTGGTAGCTCAGATCCACACTGAGATAGTAGACCTCCTGTTAAGCACTTTATTTATATGACTACCGCAACTGGAACATACCAATCTTTTTAAATAAATTTGGGCCCTGCCCAATGAGATTATCATATGGTCCAACATGAAAGTTCAACCTAGAAATGTTGGTCTGTTTTAAACAGGTTATTGCGAAAAAAGGCAATTCAGAATTTCTTTGGTAAGATGTGCATATGTGGCTTATTTTGGAAGATAAGCAATTTAAACCAAATTTGTTTGTCAATCAAGTGCAAGTTGGGCTTGTCCATTTGTTTTCATTTCAGTTTTTTAGGCAGTGATACTTTATTTATTGAGGGCACATTCGTATCAGCAGCCATTCTATTTAATCCAAGCATATTAGTTCATTACACAAGTCTCTACATTGTAGCCAGCGATCCAAGCACTACTTGTATGATGGTACTTCCAAAGAAGGGTCATTGAGACCAGCTATGGAGGAATCTTTTTCCTTCTTTAAGACTTTTGGTGATCTTTGCATGATTTTTTTTTAAACTTTGTTTTATTATCATGTTAATGAAATGAAATACAGTCGCAATTACAGTTATCACTATTCTTCACTCATCAATCGAATATCATCTGGAGGTATGACCAGAGGTATCATTTATTGGAAGTGTCTCATTGTGTGGTCTTGAAGTGTGTGTCAGGAGAAGGAACAGCTACCATCTCCTTCTTCCCACCTTAATATTTCCCTGTGGATTCTTGTACCTCTCTATGCACACCATGATTCCCAGCTCATCTTCCATTTTTGTGTGCCCCCTCCTCCCTTCACAATCTTATTTTTCAGGTAACATACATTAGTGCATATCCTTTCTCCATATATCATTCTTGAGTTGGGATGGGTGTGACCTGGACACGCACTTGAAAAGCCTTACAACATTAGTCCTAGCCACGGGCAAACTAAGGGAGCATAATGTTTTCTGGGGTGGGAGGTATCTCTTAACTCAGTGTTTCCAGTATACATAGTTTTACACTTTTCTCAACGGTGGGCCCCTGTGAGGTGTATTAAGGATTCCACCACTCCCTTTCAAATAGAACCAAGGCATGGGCATGACCACAATGTGTGGATAAAGGTGCTGAATTGGCCACAACCTCTGACACACGTGCCATTCCTCCTACTGTCTTCCTCATCCTCATTTAGGTATACACTGGAGTAATATGTCCTATGTAGGATTTTATTTTGTATCAACCAGAACAATGCCTTAATGCAGCTTCTCTCGGCTTCAAGTGCTTCCTTCCATTCTTCTTTGGTCATCTCTTCCAAATGTTTCTTTCACCCATCTATCCTTGATTCTCCCTAAGTATTTCAGTGAATTATTTCTTGTATATTAGGGATATTACTTGTTTTTAGGTTAGGGTTCCGAAGGAATCCTGGCTTTAGTGGGAATAATCTGCAAATTCAATGCAAAATGGGATATGGTCCTCCAAGGCATGCCTGTGTAGAAAATCTTTATATGCTTTAGGAGCCCCTAATCCATATTCCCTCTCCAATGTCTATGGGGTTATCAGCTTGTTTTTAACCCAGATATCTCAATTTTTGCTGATTCCTATTAAGTCCTACTTCGGGATTCCAGGGATGACACTAACTTCTCTCAGCATGCCACTATCCTATAGTGGGATAACTTAGGGCAGGACCTCTTCCCACCCCAGGTATTATGTTCCAGAGTTCTTCCTATAAATATCAGAGCGGTAACACCAGGTACCTATCATATGTTTATCAACCTTTATAAAGGGTTCGTCCAGTGGAGAAAAGACCTATACATCCCTATCCATTTGTGTGTGTGTGGTTTTTTTTTTTTTTTAATAGAACCGTTCAAGCCATGACCCACATTTGGGTCTGAAACACATTTTTTCCAGGGACTTCAAATACATAAGACCACGCAAGGAATCAAAGTCTTGTTTTGACCTGACTCCTGCCGATTCCAGTGCACCCTCTGCACAGGTCATACATCAATTGAAGCATGGTAGATTAAATCTAGTCCTCCTATTGGGCATGAATCCAACTGGTCCGGGTGTGTGATGTTTTTCATTACAATCTAGGTCCCATTATCTTGTCTAGTATCTCGCTATTGGCTTTTAGAAAGTAGATGGGTTTATATGAGGGACATTCATCTTGTGCTTTCCCCAGTTTGTGTGTTGCCACAGTCATGGCCATACACAAATCATATGGCAGGATACCCTCTTTTCTGGCATCGTTGAAGATATTTAGCAGGTTGTTACTCAGTTTGCTTGCCATTTTTTTCATAAAGCTCCATTGGCATGCCTTTGGGTCCTGAGGATGTACTAGCTGCACCTGATGGTATATCTTTGACTTCTGCTTTTTCCTTTGTCATTATTTCAAATTTTAGGTTGTTTTGTCTTAAGAAGAGAGGCTGGGAATAATATCTGTCAGGAATACCTGAACACCACCTGCTGTACCTCTGGTTCTTAAATGCTCCAAGCCATCTGCCACTTTCATCCATTTTTTCAAGCTATGCTTATTGCTTTGCTGCTTTCTTTCCTACTTCTTAGGGTCAACTGTGTCAGATCAAGAATTGATTTTGCACTTATTACTCATTATTGCTTGATTTTCTTGTCCTTTTAACTTTACTGAATGTTCTAAGTCTATATCTTCTGTTTATAAGTACTGTCTTTGTAGTATTAGCATATCAGTCTTGAGATGATTGGCAATAGCCCACCCCTTTATTTTATGAGCAGCTGTTAGGGAAATTGCTTGTCCTATGACCACAGCCTTATAGGCTTCCCAAAGTGTTAAACTTTAGTCTACGGAGTTCATATTTTCCAAGAGATATCAAATGGTGGTCTTTTTTTAGCTCCACATCACCTTCTGTCCCGCAGGGTCCATGTAGCTAGCTTCCATTTTGATCAGTATATCATGTCTATGCTGGCTATTTTGGTACTTGGTTGAAGATTCTCTGAAATAGAAATTTGACATTCCTTAATTTTTTTTGTATGTTCTGTTTACGTGTCATGATGTAATCTAAACGTGAGAAGGAATTGTAGAGCCCCGAGTAGAAAGAATACTATCATCAAGGTGTTGTGTGACAAACGTCCACTAGACATAGGGCTTCTATGAAATGGTTTAATTGTGTATCTTCTCTCTTGCCTTTTATGGTGCTGCCTGTCAAACTTGTTAATGTTGCCCTCAAACCCCCGACTAATAGTTACTCCAATATACATGCCAGAAGCGGTCCGATTCGGTTTATGGCCATTGTTGCACTATTTTTTTGAATTGTGTTCAAGTGTGTTATGATTTCATATGGTTAAAATAAACACATTTCTACTTAAAGTGTGAATGCAAACAGTGCATGTGAGAAATTGGGTTGTTGGTTGAGGGGGGTGTGAGTCCTTCTTAAGCAACAGCCTCCATCCTTGTCAGGGGGGAACCACAAAAGTCAGTAAATTAACCTGTGCTTAACCCTTTGGTAGCTTGGCACAAAAACAGTCAGGCTTAACTTAGAGGCAATGTGTAGAGTAATGCAGCACTCAATCACTAATCGAGTGAAGACACAACACAAGAAAAATCCCACAACAATTTAGAAAAATTTAGTAAAATTTAATAAAGTATTTAACACCAAAACAACAAATAACCAGTCAGAACCAGAGATGTGCAATTTCAAGGATTTAAGGTAAGTTTAGCGCCTAAAAGCACAAAGCACAAAGCACCACTCGTGGTTATCTGGTCATGCGTGACCGTGTGAAAGTCACAAGTACAGGCTGTCCATGATTGAGTGTGGGCTGGCTACAGGGACCAGGTTAGTCCTGCTGAAAAAGGTACCCTCTAAAGTCCAGCGCAAACGGTTCCGTTCACAGTGGAGGAGGCCGCGACGTGCAGTGAGAGCGTCATGGATGGTCGCTGATTTTGCGTGAAAAGCAGACCAGGGTACTGCAGACCGTCATTGCTGGAGCTTTGCATTGGCGTTCACTGCGGGCTGTCAATGCTGTATTGCGAAGTGTAGATGTCCCGTTGCTGGTCGTAGCTGGTGGTCATCGTAGCGCTAAGAGTCAGACTCCCCAGAGCTTCGCGTTGGCAGTCAGTATGGGCGCCAAGATCTTTGTGTGAATGGGCCTGGTCTTGAACTTTAGGATTTTTCCTTCTTTTCTAGGAGGAGCTCAGCTGATGCCACACCAAGGGTCCCGAACCTGGGAGGCACCTCTGGGGAATCAGTAGCTCACTCAAGCAGAGACCAGCAGGGCTCAGGCAGGTCCAGTGCAGCAGGTCAGCCGAGCAGTTGCAGGGAGCCTTTTGGAGCTTATTGTGTCCCTGCAGCTTGTTTTGTCCCTGTAGCTCACACAGGAGGCCAGCTAACTAGCCCTTATAATCAGTAAGCTAGCCTGGGATGAAGGGAGCAGGTCCAGTATTCCTTCCCAGACAGCAGGGTAGGCCTCTGGCAGCAGGGCAGTCATACTTCTGTAGTGTCTACCGGTCCAGGAGTATACTGAAGCGTGGGTCTGAGGGTCCCATTTTTATACCTGGTGCTAGCTTTGAAACGGGAGAAGCTTCTGTAGTTCGCCACCCTATCCCCCCCACAGAGATGTTGGGAATTCCCTACCTCCCTGCCATGCTTCCAGTCTGTCTGGAGTCACAATAGCTTAGTGGAAGTTCTTTGTGTGTTTGCTGAGGCGGTGTCTTTGAAGTGCAAGTGTAGTAAGTGGTAGCTCCGCCCCTCCTATTAAGTCATGATGACCCATCCTGCCAACACTAAGTCCCTCTATTGTGTATCTGTCTGGGAGGAATAGACCAGGGCCAACTGCCACTCACACCTATCCATGTGACCCAGGAACAGGATATGGGCTCTGTTAGACCTGGTACCATTGGCGTGAGTCTCCCTCCCATTTTTTGCTGTTGTCGTCTCTGTTTTTGATATGTTTTGCTGGTTTTAGATGCTTTGGGCACTGTGCCACTGCTAATCAGTGCCACAGTGCAAGTGCTCCCTGTTGTAAAGTATTGTAATGGATTAGTGACTCCATGATTGGCTTGTTTGATTTACTTGTCAGACCTTAGTATAGTGCACCATGTGTGCCCAGGGCCTGTAAATCAAATGCTGTTAGTGGTTGTGCCACCCACAGAAGCAGCTTGTAAAGTGTGTCTCAGGCCTGCCATTGCAGAGCCTGTGTGCAGTCTAGTACTGCCATGTTGACTTGGTAAGTGCACCCACTTGCCAGTCCCTAAACCTTCCCTTTTCTACATATCAGACAACCCTAAGGTAGGCCTACGGGCAGGGTGCATTGTAAGTAAGAGGTAGGACATGCCCTGATGTGTGTAGCATGTCCTGATAGTGAATTACAGCCAATTTCGTTTTTCACTATTGCAAGGCTACCTGTCCCCATAGGCCAGAATGGGCAGTTTGATTATAACATCTTATAATCCTAACTGACCCAGGGAACATGGTAGAAAAACGAATTTAGTATGCCTGAACTCAGAATGATAAAATACATCTTTTAGTGAAGTTGGTTTTAACATTCTGTGTTTGAAAATACCACTTTTACAAAGTAGGTATTTTCTTGCCTAACCATCCAGCCTGCCTCTGCTAGGTTGTGTATTGCATGTCTGGTTTGTGAGTGACAGGAGGGCTGGGGCCCCAGCAGTCTGATGAGTCAGGGCTGGGCTGAATAGGACCTTGGCTGAATAGAGAGTGGGGGGCGGAGATTTCCTTTCACTCCCCTGAGCCCTCATAGAATAGAGAGTAGGGGGGAGGAGATTTCCTTTCAGCTACCTGGGCCAGGTCTGCTTTCAACAATGCTGTCTCCACCTCCTGCCAGGAAGCTGCACAGAACTGGTTTTGGCTAGGTACAGGCACCCTCTGCCTTCAGAGGACAAAGGATTTACTAGTATAACTATTGGGGCCCAGACCCAAGAATTTAGATCACCTCTGGGAATCAAGACGGACCTTTGCCAAGAGGAAGAAACCAAGGAAGCTGAAGGATTTGACTGCCCCTGTGCCAGTGTGCTATTTTCTGGGGTTGGCCTGCAGTGGTTACTTAATTGCCAAGGAAAGGGGAAAGAACTTTTATTGAACTTTCATCATCTTGAAGAAGAATCTCCAAGGGCTTGAACTGTGCTTGCCTCCTGCTGAAGTCTCAGGCATACAAGACTTCACCACCAGCTCCCCCCTGAATTCCCTTGCTGGGGATTCTGTCTGCAGAAGCCTGGGTATCGTTGGGAGCTGGAAGCGCGACTCAACGAGAAGAAGCGTGACGCCGTCGCAGCTGTTGCCGTTGCATCATCGGAGAAGCGTGTCGCTGCCGCAGAGGTTGCCGCCGCATCACCGGAGAAGCGTGTCTCCGTCGCAGCTGCTTGTCGTCGCATCACCGGAGAAGCGTGTCGCCACCGCAAGGGTCGTCGTCGCATCACCGGAGAAGCGTGTCGCAGGGCCTATCGCGGCTCAGTAGTTACCGAGTTCGCCGTCGGGCGTGCTCGCATCGCCTTCATGTCGTCGCATCGCATCAAGAGATCGACGCATCACCTCCTCTCCGGTAAGGAACAGACGCATCGCCTACTTTGCGCAATCACTGAGGAACAGAAGCATCGCCTCCCCCGAAGCAAGGAACCGACGCATCACCCTCCCTGCGACTCTTTTTGTTTGTTTTGCGTTACGCATTTAAGGTACTTTTGTGAGAAACGTGTCGCATTTACCATCAACTTGAACTAAACCATTTCTAACATCTTTAAGTCTATTTTTGAGTACAGTATTGTGGATTTTTGTCGTTTGGGTCTTAAGTCTATATAAAGAATACTTATTTTTGATAAAACCTGTGTGGTGTCCATCCGTAGTGTTTTCACTGTATTACTGTATGTGTTCACAAATGCTTTACACACTGCCTCTGAGATAAGCTTGCCTGCTCGTGCCAAGCTACCAAGGGGGTGAGCAGGGGTTATTTAGGAGTGTAGCCCCCTTACCCTGACTAGAAGCAAGGGTCCCTACTTGGTCAAAGGTACCTACCTCTGCGAACTAGAGACCCCCAGTTCTAACATTGGTGGTCAGCGGTGAGGATCTGGACTTGCATTTGTGACTCATATACAGTAATTGGTGTACACTACTAGTGAGTGCAGACCAAACGCAACCACATACATTTTGGTAGAATTTTTTTTCTCCTTGGAACTGTTATTTTTTGCTAAAGACTAACAATTCTTATTGCCATGAGCAAACCAGCATCCAACGCGTCTATGGATCTAGATTTTGAGGAAGATAGGGTGGATACCTACACTGTGAAAATGCTGAAATTCTTCTGTAGAAAATTTAAAGTTGCTACTCAAGGCCTCACTAAGAAGGATGAGTTCCAAAAGGCGCTGAGGGCCTGGTTGGAAGCTAGAAATGCCTCTGAGCATGTGGAAGAGCCTGTGGAGGATGCAGAAGGGCAGCTAGATGGGCCATTGGGCCCAGCCAGGGAGAAAGCACCTTCCCCGCCAGGCAGCAGTGTTTCTTCCAAAGACCTGTCCCCAGGAGAGCTGGAGGATAGGGAGAGAAATAGAAGGCATAAAATGGAGCTGGCCAAGCTCAAGATGGAGGGTCAAAAGGACCTAGAGAATAAGAAGCTAGAGTTTGAAAATAACAAGTTAGCATTGGAAAGAGAGAGAATGAAATTAGAGCATGAGAGAATGTTGAGGGAGTTGGAGATCAAAGCTAAAAACTTAGAAATTAATCCCTCTGGTGGCAGCGCACCATCTGTGCCTGCAGAAGGCAGGGTATATATCCCCAAGGATGTCATAAAGGATTTTCATAAGCATGAAGATATTGGGCAGTGGTTTGCAGCCTATGAAATAGCAATGTTGGCCCACCGGGTCCCTGAGAAGGATTGGCGAGCGGGGTTGTGGGGCCGCTTTGTTAGTGATGGGAGGGATACTTTGTTAGACCTGCCTGTTGAGAATAGGATGTCTTATGCCCACATGAAGGAAGCCCTGATGACCAGGTATGGGTTGACCCCAGAACTCTATAGACAGAGGTTCCGGAATCGTAGGAAGCTGGAGGCAACTACCTGGGTGGAGTATGTATCTTTCTTTTGCAGAGCTATGGATGGTTGGGTGAAGGGTAGCAAAGTGAATACTTTTGAGGAGCTCTATGATTTGTTTGCATTTGAGCACTTGTCTGGTAATTGTTTTCCAGAGCTACGCCAGCACCTTATTGATAGCAAGCTAACTAACCCTAGGAAGCTTGCTGAGGAGGCGGACCGCTGGGTCAGTACCCGGGGTCCACAAGGGTCATGTGGGAGACTTTGCAAAGGTGGGCAGGGTCCCCAGCAGAAGAGTGGGGGGCACAAGGGTAAACAGAGGGAGTTCCAGAAAGGGCCCCAAAGTAATTTCCAAGGGAAGGCTTCCCAGCCTCCCCCTGAGAAAAAGCCAGAGGCCCCGACAGGTAACCCTGTTCACAGAGGCCCCCCCCTAAATGTTTTTAGTGTGGTCAAGTGGGCCACCGTTGACATGATCCCAAGTGTCCCAAGAGGGATCCCAATGCACCACCTCGTGCACCACCCCGCCAGATGGCAAGTGTAGCCCTTGGAGGGGAGGAGATGGGAGCCCAACGTGGGTGGGGTCCCGCAGAAATGTCCCTTGTCTCTTTAGGAGATTGAGAGATGGTCCCTAGTGTTGTATACTTCATAGGGTGTCCTTAAACGGGCTTTCTAGAATCATGTCCTTATATAGACATAACCCAACCTGCCCTTATATAGGCATAGAATCCCAGGCCTTATTTAGGCATAAACTATGCATACCAAATACAGGCATAGCTTCCGACATCCGTCCACCCTAGCGTCTCAACGAGTCCATGAAAAAACAGACCCTCAGGCTGCGGGAGTTTCCCTTGCCCAGGACTATTGATTTCTTCAAGGCCTCATACATTATGCATGAACCTCTTATTCCCTAAGGGATTCATTCATGACGTCTTTCGCTACCCAACTTACGTCAATGCTACCATTCTCAGGTATAAATATACCTTCCCAATCCCCTGTAAATCAGAGGAGACCTCGACTTCAGAGGAGCCCGATTCCCGGCCAGACGCACTGAGAAGACGCTGCCCTTCCTGCTCGCAGAGAGTCCAGCTTCCAGTGATCTAACTTCCCTTGCGGGGTGTTGGAGTTCAAGTCCGGAAAAGAGATTCCTACCTCTCTCATTCTTCAGGTATGGAGCAGACTAGAACCTAGAGGGACTCTTGGCATACTAGACTCTTGGCATACTCTAGTCAAGGATACAGCACCTACTTCTCCCTACACCTAGGATAGGTTAGGTAGACTGGGGTAGAACTAGGGTAGAAACGCATCGTATGAGTACTCGCATTTTTAGGCTGTGTCATTTTATGTAAATGCATATATGCTGAAAAGATAATGCTAACGCAGTATTATTTACTTTTACTGCTCACCTTGTACATCATTTATCTCGCATACTGTCTTGTGATCATAACAGCACATCTACTTTCCAACAGAAACAAGACTGTTCAATAAATCCTTTTATTGAAACGCCCGTCTGTTATTTCTGTGTAACTCTGAGAATAACTGAAACATGCACGACTGAGCTGAGTGAAATAGTTATCTATTGTTTCTACGATTCTGGGACACATCCTGATTCTGTAAGGGAAACACAGTGGTCATGTTTTGCGGCAGCCAGAAACTAATCCCTTCTTGTCATCAAGAAGTTTCTAGTGGCCTCTGAGCTAGCTGGCACAAGTAATTAAGTTTAATATACTCGATGGGGACATACCGACCTTAGTCCTATGTCAAACCTATAGGATATATTATTCCAATGCGCAGAGCCTATAAGGGAAATAGGAGCTACACTACATGGCGCCCAACGTTTGGTAAGGCAGTAATTCAACGTTAGATACTGAGTAACTCAGCTGTGCACTTTTATTTTTCTCTCAGAGACCCCTACCCTTATACTCCAAAAGACGTCTGGAGTGGGCAGGGTTAATATCCGCCATGGCTATATAGGGCAGTACCCTATACATTAGCTGTTTGGTTTGCTCAACGTTGAAGGATAAACAGTTACACAATATTGTGCATCTTATCTTTGTTTCCTTGAAACTAGTTCTACATTTTTTTTTTCTCTTCGAAAAACAAAATGAATGTAGACGCCGAAAACGGTGTAGCTGCGGTTGAACCAGCCCAAGCAGCGTTATTTAACAACACAGGTTTAAATGAAGCAGAAGAGGGTGTCAAAGACATTCCTCCTAACTTAAGAAGAGCCATTACTCTAAAACTTATAAAACATGGCCTATCGCCGAGAGGAGGTAGAGCAGTTTTTGTGATAGAGGCACACGAATCCTTTCAGACAGAGGTATTCTATTCATGGGTAATATTTCCTGAATCCAATCCAGTAACTCACTTGTTTAACTTCTACAAAGAAGATGAACAACCAGAGGAATACATTCCTTTCGAGGATATTGAAATTCCATTAACATACCAGGAGCACCAGCTCTGGTTTAAAGGCGCCCTAAAACATCACAGAAATATAACCAGGCTCGGTCCACTAGGTAGACCAGGAGCAACATGGCCGATTCTAGCCGGCTACACACCTCACCCAGACATCGAAATAATGTCAGATGAGGAACTACTTAATCAACTCACAGAGTTAATAAAAATCTACAGACAATTGGTTCAATATGTTATGCGGACTTTCACAGACCAACAGCCATTAACACTTCCAAATCAAGCTCCTCCACAGGGGAGTACACTGAAAATTACACCACAGACTCTATATGCAATCATGGGTAAAATACCCACTAAGCGGGAGCAAATTCCGTTTTGGATAGCTCAAAAAATTACTCAAATCGAAGCAGTATTTCCAAATACTAGCCCGCATGAGAAACACAGAATCCTAACCATTAGTTTACCAATGGGGATCACACCACAACTGGAAGACTGCACCACTTGGGGCTCAGTCTTTGCTGCCATCTACACTAAAACACACGGCATTCCGTCAATTGCGGTAATACCAGATGTCCTAAAACAGATTCAAAACGAATATGGGGCAGAACCTGCTTTAAATTTAGGTATGAAATTACTGAAAAATTTTGAACAGGTCTCAACAATAATATTATCTAATATTAAAGGAGAGGCAGCAGCAGTGGCGATCAGACAAAAACTAAGGGAATTCGATGTTACAGAACATCAAACAGAGCTACCCAGAATTATAGAGCAATCATATGCAGAATTAGGCAGAGATATTTTGGGTGGGAGACCAGTTAAACCAAAACTATCTGAAAGTCCTGAGAAGGACTCAATTAAACAAACTCCTACATCTTCTAAAAAGAAGTGGGAGATTAATAAACAAAATTCAAACGAGAAAGGTTCTCAGTCCCGAGGTAGGTCTCCTCAAAAGGAGCCCTCTGAAAGGAGGTACAACCTCAGGAATAGGGATAATTTGAGAAAACCTGATAGGTATCAAGATACTGATACACGTTCCTCTCGTCCCTTTCAGGTCTCATCACAGACTACAGAAAGAAGAGGACGTACAGAACATAGAGAACAACGCGTGAAATCGAAAGACGACAAACACGCTCAAAAAACTAAAGCAAAACCTCAATTCTCCAAAAGAAAGTAGCAGGTCTTAAAGTAAGACATGCCGAGAATACTGAGATCGCAACTCAAGAACGGAGAATGGGCTCAGACAATGCTGGACAGTGCAGCAGAAGTCACAATAGCTCGCCAGAACCTGATGGAACTTCTGGAGATAGTGGACTTGAATGAGTACATTACAGTAGAGACTGTAGATACCAGGGTTAGTACTCCACAAAGGTTATATGAAATAACAATCCGGATGGAGGGAGACAAACCTAGACAGGTTAAAGCACTTTTTTGGGAAAAACTATCAAAGGGTTATGACATACTTCTAGCAGAAAAAGACTGGCCACCACAGTTTGTCAGGGAGTGCCCACACGGCGAGGACATAATTATGCCTGCCTTCTCCAATCATATACGAATTCACTTAAAATATACATATGCCAGAAAATGGGCAGTGGCCCAGGCTCCAGCATTATATAAAAATCATGTAGGATGGGATGAGGACTCCCTCACCATAAAATAAATCTGAAACATGAACCAACTGCACAAAGGCAGTATCCTATTAAGCAAGAAGCTAAAAAACAGGTCAGGGAGATTTTAAATCAACTTGAATACCAAGGGGTGATTGAAACTTGCACCTCATCTATGAACAATCCTTTGTTTCCTGTCTCCAAACCAGACAATACATATCGTTTAGTTTTGGACTACAGACATTTAAACACTTGTTCTAAAACTTTTGCAGTGCAAAATGCACACAGCACACCATTAATGAATAACATTGTGCGTAAAAAATACAAAACAACATTAGACATATCAAACGGTTTCTTTTGTCAAAATATAGCACCGGAAAGTAGGTACTTAACGGCATTCTCCATAATGGGGACCCAGCGTCACTTTTGTCGACTCCCACAAGGGTTCAAGAACAGCCCAGGATTATTCTCAGCGAGAGTAACGGAGTTACTACAAATTTATGACAACGAGGCATTGTCCTATGTCGATGATATTTATCTGACAGACGATGACTTAGAACGACACTTGAACAGGGTGAGCACCATTATATTGGGATTCGCCTCTGAGGGCTACAAGTTCAACTTCAAAAAGTCCCGAATTGCCCATCTCAATGTCCTATTTTTGGGATATGAGCTTTCAAGTGAAGGTAAGAGCTTAGCAGCTAACTTTCTAAAGAAATGTGCGCTGATCCAACCTCCTAAGACGCTAAAAAATTTACAATCAATCCTGGGATTCCTAAATTTTGGAAGAACATACATTCTAAACTACGCAGAAAGGGTTAAACCACTCTACGCATTAATAAAACCTGATTTTTCAATAAAAAACTGGACACAGGAACACACAGAAATTTTGCGTTCACTCCAAGCTAACATGTTAGCAACAAATCACTTACAAACACGCGTAAGTCAAAGAAATTTGGTGATTCGAATAACTTCGGGTCAATATGGATTCACTTACTTAACCTTTAATGAGGGTGAGAAAGTACCAATTGCATACAAATCACATTTGTACACACAAGCGGAAATGCGTTTCAGTCCAACTGAAAAAATTCTGACAGCAGTTCAAACAGCTGTAGCAAAAGAAAGAGCCTTAGCACAAGGGAAACGCATAATTGTCGTTACCCCAGTACCGGCTTTAGAAGCAGTCACAAAAGCAAGCATTCCTAATGCTAAAGCTTTACATCCAAGATGGATACAATGGGTTAATTCTCTTGCTGCAACTGATGTTGAATATGTATTTGATGCAGATTTAAAAACTCAGGCATTTCTCCAATATGAACAAGAATGTCCTCTGCCCACTGAGATTCTGCCTCTCGATCAGTATGAATTCGTAATTTACACTGACGGATCCGCACAGCCCGCAACAGGGAGTAAGCAAGCTTACAGTGCAGCGTGTGCAATCGTTAAAGGTCGCATGCGAAATGGCATCTTCAGACCTATGGTCACAAAAACTCAGTCACTAGGTGATTGTACAGCTCAGTGAGCTGAACTACAGGCATTCAAACTGGCACTTGAAAGTACGGATCGAGAATTCCTCACACTGATAGTGTGCGATTCCTTTTACTGTGTTCAGTCGTATAATGACTATATACGAACCTGGCTTGAAAATGGTTTTAAGGATGCAAAGGGTGGCACAATCAAGCACAAACTGCTTTGGGAACAGGTAGTTCTGTTGAAAAACGAACTACCAAAGGCTCACGTGATTCACACACTGAGTCATCAGCGTGATGGCGTTCACGTTGCAGGGAATTCATTGGCTGACGAAGCCGCGAAGGGGGCTGTTCAGACGGCTTCCGTAGCTGCGATCACTCGTTCACAAACAAAAATAGACGGTGAGATAATGTTAGCTGTCAATGCTTCGAGCAAAGGCAGCAGTGCAGCGTTACCGAAAAAGTTTCCACTCAAGTACTCTTATGTAATTGATGCGAATAACGTTCCTTTTGCTCGAATCCCTGGAGTGGGGGATAGGGTAATTCCAAACATGGAACGAAGAGCAGCCTTGATTTATGAAACACATTTGGGGGAAGGTCTGTCACATCAAGGGATCTCAAAAACAATTTTAACATTAAAAGAGATGTACTGGTGGCCTGGAATGACTACACACATTCATATATTCATCAACAACTGCTTAGACTGTAATTTACAGCGAGAAAGCCACCAGACACCATGCAGCGAATGCGGCAGCCCAGTGCAGACACCTCTGTTAGACAGCATTAGGCTATCTAATTGCCAGCGTCCTACTGGACAAAGGCATTCCCGCAAATATCAAATCTAGGTTCCTATGGTTATGGCCTCAGCGCTCGGCTGACGCTCGAACTGTTATAAAAGATTTGCGAGTCTTTATCGGCACATACGCACGTTTCATTCTGACCAGGGTCCTGCGTTTAGCTCTAGGGCTTACAAGGAGGCCATGGCCAGTCTGGGCGTTGCATTGCGGTACTCCTCTCCATTCCATCCTGAGGGAAATTCTGTTGTGGAAAGGAAAAACCGAGACATAAAGCAGTCTATAACAGCTAGGGTATTAGGCTCGGGTGATGGGTGGGTCAGACACCTAAATAGCGTCCAGCGCTCTCTCAATAATTTGCCAAGAAGTTCTCTAGGGGGGTCACTCCATATGAGGTCCTGTTTGGGACAAGAATGTGGGTTCCAGACTTAGAACACGTAGGCACAGTGGTGGACAAAAAGAATTTGATATCACAGATCGTTTGGCTGTTTTACAGGAACTTAACAAGTTAAGAACGAAACAAAGCAACGTATCCTTACGGCCAACCACCACTGGGGAAAAATCGGCGGTCCCAGCAAGGCCTGTCTGGATTCCAAAAATTGGGGATCTAGTCAGAGAAAAAGTCGCGGACAAGAAGGAATTTGGACCTTCTTACAGACAACCGGTACCTGTTCTAGCTGTTCAAGGAACAAGGACAGTACTTCTGCTGCCCCTTGCTGGAAGAAAGGAGAAAAGATTTGTGTCAATCGACCTCATCAAACCACAACATGTGGCCAATACTAAACAGTAGGCCTCGTGGACTCCGACCTAGTAGCAGACGCACTCCTCTCGCTACTATTCAAGAGGTTCAGACTGAAAGACTGATCACGATCGAGAATTCAGCTGTAATAAATGAAGGACTTAGTAACCAAGCTATGGAACTCATCCCTCTTGACAACCAAATAACAGTTCGTCCAAATACACCTGTCTACACCAACGTGACACGTGAAGAACTGGTTCCTGTGATTTCATCGAATCCTGATGCAATTCCAACAATTGACAGAACAGCTTCTGGCTATTTCATTGACTTTGATACGTTTTCAGAAGATCCCAGCGAACCTGAAACTACGCCAGCATCATCAAAAATCAAGCAGCAAGTACAAGACTTTATTCACTTTCTGAAAAAGACTTATCTGGTTTCTTCATGGATTGAACTCTGGATTACATCTGGACTTTTTGTTTTCCTGCTCTGGCTCGCTTTGGTAACAACAGTAAGCATGCTTATAAGTGGCAGATACATCCATGAACAGTGAAGGAAAAGACGTAAACGTGCTTTTGAAACCACATAAATCTTCCCATCGTGAAGCAAGAGACTTGTCATCAGTGAACATCACAGCTGTTCCTATACAGGATGGTATAGTGTGGGACAAAACAGACTATGAAATCTTCGGCCCCAGTGAACAATTGAACATTCCACATTTGTTTAAAATTTCACTAAGTGATTTGATAACGTCCAGTACCTATTCAGATGATTGGGACTTACAGACTGTTCAAGATATAATGTTTGATCTAGAAAAATCTGCTGCATTTTCTAAAAATGAATATTTAGAAGGTTCATCTGATTATGAAACACTGTATTGTTATAACCACTATGGTCATCATTATTTGCACAAAACTGCATATCCAAGAAATGTGTTTATGTTTAATCAATGGGAACACTGTCCTACACCACCACAAGGTAGTTCGAAAACTTTTGCTAGTAAATTTCCATATTTTTCAGGTTATAATACATCTGATCAAGAAACGTTTTACTATAAAAATGTAAACAAAACAAAACAAGACTGAAAATTATTTTAACAAATACAAAACAGATTTACTCTGAAGCATTTATTGCCCAACTGTCTACACAGGGTTTCGACTTATGGAAAGACACGATTGAGACAAAGACTGTCTGGGGTAGTAAAGATTGGCAAGTACAGGGTATGGAAGCTTTGTTTAGAGCCTGTATTATCCCTGGACAAATACTGTTTTTGAATGACACCGTCCAACAGACATCTTGTCTTGGATTAGCCAAGATCAAAGAGATGAAAACACCTTCTGTTGACAATATACTACAACTCAACAGAACTCATCCTAATTGGGAAAAATGGTTGATCTGGCCCACAGACACAAATAACTGTCAGGAAAGGTTCTTGAACAAAACTCAGGGCTTTACTATTCATAGGCCAGACCCAAGATATGTCCAAAGACAACATCCGGGGTAGTAACAACATACAGTGTAGGAAAATTATGCCTCGATTGGCTGCATAGATCTACACTACAGGATGTGAAGCAACACTTAACCTTACTTGCACACGACGCAGATCTTAGGGAATTCTTGCTTGGACCAAGAAAACCGCATCAAAAACGTTTCATATATGCCGGCATCTATGCTGCTTATAACGAAGCATGGAAAGTGTCACAGATAGAGGCTGCAGAACGAATACGTGAACTTGATCGTATTAATTTAGAGAAAACACTCTCTGTAGTCGACAATGGGTTAACAACTTTGTCCTCCAGAATTTATTCGTTGGATGGCATTGTATCCTCTGCTATTGACATTCTAGAACAAGATTTGGCTATGTTACAACAAGGTCAGTCTCAATTACGTTCTATTGTGTTATTAACATGGACGCTGCAAT
This sequence comes from Calotriton arnoldi, assembly GCA_963921515.1. NCBI lineage: Eukaryota > Metazoa > Chordata > Amphibia > Caudata > Salamandridae > Calotriton > Calotriton arnoldi. Next base: position 737,505 of record CAWUFW010004040.1, read on the forward strand.
CTTTGCGAGCGGGCTATGTGCCTTGGCGTTTCATCAACACGTCGTCTCTGTTTGCAGAATACAATCTAACTGATAAACAGATCGAACTGGCACAAAGAGGAGCAAGGTATACAGTGCTGAGCATTGAAAAATTTGACAAATTACCATTCACAGTGGCAGAAAAACCAGCTACAGAATGGCTTATTCATGGCAAAATAACATTACCTGTGACAACTTTTCAGTTTCAGTATTGCCTCAGACAGATGCTAAGGTTGGGTAAGGAATACATTAAGACATCTTGGAATTTACCGTATACACATACATGTTGGAGTGGGGATCGTGAAGTGTTTCTTAGCGGTATTAACTGTAAACATGCGCTGACAGGTTCACTCATATTTCAGGACATTATTTTACACGGTGCTTGTAATGGTTCTGTGGCAAACTTGTCTTGTCATCAGCAAGGTTCACCAGCTGCTGTGATTAATCCAGCGTTTGGACAACTTTCGAATGGGAGTTACCTCATGTTGAATGATCAGAGCTGCTGTGGAATGTTGCCCGGCATCCCATATCTAGTAACGGTCAACTCCAGGGTCACTTGCTGTATGCAAGTATTGTTTCCACCGATAGACACAGTCAGGGAGTCGGCTTTATGGCCTTCACTGAATGTCTCTTTTATAAGATTTGATACTTTAAGCAGAATGAAAGCCATGCTTTTACAGCAAACAGTGCCTTTGACCTCGGCCAGAGAAACCTATGATCTACAAGTTGCAAGGACTTCGGCTGAGATACAGACTTTAATACGTACAAACTGCCCCATACATTTCGTAGAAATGTTATCACGTATCTTCAACATGTCAGATACAACAGGAATTGTACATGTATTTAAGAGCATTTGCACCGATCTCTTAGCACCGTTCCAGGCAATACTTGGAATTATTCGAACTTTGCACATTCAGTGTTTGGTGGCATACCATTAATTCTAGCACTTGTTGCGGGAATTCTCTTCATCTGTCTGCTATTGCGCTATGGCCAGCCTCTTCGCAGAAATATCTCCGAGCGAAATGGAGAAAGCTCTCCTTGAAAGAAAGTGCCGTGAGCGAATAGTACAGCTATTTGGCATGACTCGTCTACGGGACCTTAATACCACATGGTTCCTGTCATTCCGACCAATCTGGCAAGATTGCATCTTACCTGTTCTACGCTGCCTGTTATGCGGTGAAGAATGCGTGTTGGACGCTTGTCTAACATACCCATCAGCTGCGCCAAAGGACGTCGATACTTTGCTGGTCCCGATAACGGTCCATGCTTCGTGTTGTCCCCAGAGGCTCCCGATACTGATGTCAGCATTCATTGAGATCTCACAGACGCCTCCTGCTGCTGCTGAGGTACGAGAAACAACTCCAGGCACACAGGTAACCATGGACGCGAACATTGCTGCAGCGACCTATGCTGAGGGCAATGCTTCTCATCTTTGTGCGGTCAATCTCTTACATGAGGTGTTCGAACTTACACCAGCGACAGTGGATGATGTTTTGTCTATTGACATAGATGACCTAATGTTTACACCAGACTCGTGAAATGACTCTGATTCGGCATACTGTGTTCCAGTGCAGACAGCAACAATTTGGCCTTCATTTTTTTAGAGCCTTGGAACAATTCCAAATTTGAACTTTTTCCCATTTTTTCGAATGAAAATGGCACTCCGATCTGCTTAAAGTAAAACTAGCCTTCTAATACAGACTTGGCAGTACTTCCAGGGATACTTAGTCATCTTGTGTGTCTAAATTAGTTCATTTAAATTTCATGACAGGAAATGACTTTGACAACCTTATCGATCATTTTCGTCATATGTTAATATTGCATTTTTATTTCATTCCAAATGCATTTATTTCAGACTTTATGCAGGAAATGAAAAACGCTGCTTCTTGATGTACAGAAAACTTTGCATTTTAAATGTGTCTTTTAAAGCTTTTAGGATATGTTTTAAAATGTGCGGTACACGGGTTTTTATTGTATAGCATTCTAAATTTTTAGGCATTTTTAGTATTGTTGTTTACACGAAAGAGGAGTGGGTGTTGTATACTTCATAGGGTGTCCTTAAACGGGCTTTCTAGAATCATGTCCTTATATAGACATAACCCAACCTGCCCTTATATAGGCATAGAATCCCAGGCCTTATTTAGGCATAAACTATGCATACCAAATACAGGCATAGCTTCCGACATCCGTCCACCCTAGCGTCTCAACGAGTCCATGAAAAAACAGACCCTCAGGCTGCGGGAGTTTCCCTTGCCCAGGACTATTGATTTCTTCAAGGCCTCATACATTATGCATGAACCTCTTATTCCCTAAGGGATTCATTCATGACGTCTTTCGCTACCCAACTTACGTCAATGCTACCATTCTCAGGTATAAATATACCTTCCCAATCCCCTGTAAATCAGAGGAGACCTCGACTTCAGAGGAGCCCGATTCCCGGCCAGACGCACTGAGAAGACGCTGCCCTTCCTGCTCGCAGAGAGTCCAGCTTCCAGTGATCTAACTTCCCTTGCGGGGTGTTGGAGTTCAAGTCCGGAAAAGAGATTCCTACCTCTCTCATTCTTCAGGTATGGAGCAGACTAGAACCTAGAGGGACTCTTGGCATACTAGACTCTTGGCATACTCTAGTCAAGGATACAGCACCTACTTCTCCCTACACCTAGGATAGGTTAGGTAGACTGGGGTAGAACTAGGGTAGAAACGCATCGTATGAGTACTCGCATTTTTAGGCTGTCATTTAATGTAAATGCATATATGCTGAAAAGATAATGCTAATGCAGTATTATTTACTTTTACTGCTCACCTTGTACATCATTTATCTCGCATACTGTCTTGTGATCATAACAGCACATCTACTTTCCAACAGAAACAAGACTGTTCAATAAATCCTTTTATTGAAACGCCCGTCTGTTATTTCTGTGTAACTCTGAGAATAACTGAAACATGCACGACTGAGCTGAGTGAAATAGTTATCTATTGTTTCTACGACTCTGGGACACATCCTGATTCTGTAAGGGAAACACAGTGGTCATGTTTTGCGGCAACCAGAAACTAATCCCTTCTTGTCGTCAAGAAGTTTCTAGTGGCCTCTGAGCTAGCTGGCACAAGTAATTAAGTTTAATATACTCGATAGGGACATACCGACCTTAGTCCTATGTCAAACCTATAGGATATATTATTCCAATGCGCAGAGCCTATAAGGGAAATAGGAGCTACACTACACTAGGACCCAGCTGCCCGTTAACACTAAAAAATACAGGCAGTGGGTGACAATCAATGGCCATAGGGTGGAGGCTCTAAGAGACACCGGGGCCAGTGTGACAGCTGTCAGTTGTCGGCTGGTGTCTAAGGAGCAGGTGGTCCCCCATGCATTCTTCCCTGTAGTTGCCGCGGACAACTCAGAGAGCCAGTGTGAAGTGGCTCAGGTTCCCTTTGAGTGGGGGGGGGGGTCTCAGGTACTCTTCAAGTAGCTGTGAGGCTAGCCATGCCTGTTGATTGTCTGTTGGGCAATGATTTAGAGAACTCCCCTTGGGCTAAGGTGGAGAGAAGGTCTCATTTGGAGATGTTGGGTCTGCCTGAGTGGGCGTGTGTGACCACTCTGTCTATGGCAGCCAGTAAGGGTGTTCAAGAGGACCTGGAGCCTGAAAATATGGCCCAGGCACCTGCCTTAAAGAGAAGAGGTAGGGGGCGCGGGAAACCGGCCCCCATAGTTCCCACGGTCCAGGAGGAGGCAGACCTTGAGGGGGATGCCCTGGAACCTACAGGGGAGCAAGTGGCTGAACTGGGGGACCTGCCTGAGCTGACCCATTGGCAGCAAGAAGGAGGACCCTCCAGGGAGGAATTCTGTGAAGAGTAGAAGAAGTGCCCTTCTCTTGAGGGTTTGCGGCAACAGGCCACAAACCAGGCAGCAGGTGATCAGTCTGGATCACATTGGATCTACTGGGAGAATGGTCTCCTGTATAGTGATTCTAAGGTTGCTGAGCCTGGGTCAGCCCGTGTGCTGGTGGTACCCCAGCGCTTCAGAGCCTTCCTACTGGGTTTGGCTCATGATGTGCCTTTGGCAGGGCATTTGGGGCAGAACAAGACCTTTGAAAGGCTTGTTACCCACTTTCATTGGCCTCAAATGCGCAAGAGTTCAGATACTCATTGCAGGACCTGCCAGACTTGCCAGGCAAGTGGTAAAAGTGGAAGGAAGCACAAGGCTCCTCTCCAACCTTTCCCTGTAGTCAGTACCCCTTTTGACCGGGTGGGCATTGACATTGTGGGGCCTCTGGACCCCAAGACAGCCATGGGCAACAGGTTTATCCTGGTCTTGGTGGACCATGCTACCCGGTACCCGGAAGCCATCCCGCTCAGAACAGTGACGGCCCCCGTGGTGGGACGTGCACTGATGGGGATTTTCTCCAGTGTGGGGTTCCCCAGAGAGGTGGTGTCAGACCGTGGTACCGACTTCATATCTAAGTATATGAAGTCCCTGTGGCAGGAGTGCGGTGTAACGTACAAGTTCACCACTCCTTACCACCCCCAAGGTAATGGGCTGGTTGAGAGATTCAACCGGACCCTGAAGGGCATGATTATGGGTCTTGAGGAACCCATGAGGCGTAAGTGGGACGTCCTCTTGCCATGCCTTCTGTTTGCTTACCGTGAGGTGCCACAAAAGTCCTTAGGGTTCAGTCCCTTTGAACTGCTGTATGGTCACCCGGTAAGAGGACCTCTGAGTCTGGTTAAGGAAGGATGGGAGAAAGCTCCCAAGAAACCACCCCAGGATGTATATAGCTACATGATGGCCTTCAGGAACCAGACTAGGCGATTCAGACAACTCGCTCAGGCGAATCTGAAAGCCATCCAGGAAGAGATGAAATGGTGGTATGATCAGAATGATACTCTGATCGAGTTTCAGCCTGGACAGAAAGTTTGGGTCATGGCCCCAGTGGAGCCCTGTGCGCTCCAGGATAAGTGGACCGGACCATTTGAGGTGGTGGAGCGCAAGAGTGATGTCACCTACTTGGTGGACTTGCGGTCTCCCAGGAACCCTTTGCGGGGCCTGCATGTTAACCGCCTGAAGCCCCACTTAGAGAGGTCCGAAGTGGGCATGCTCCTAGCGACAGATGCTGGAATGGAGGAGGAGACTGAGCCTCTTCCTGACCTGTCTGCAACAGAGCAAGATGGGTCAGTGGATGGTGTAAGCCTCTCTGCCACACTGACCCCTGAGTAGCAGAATGATTGTCGCCAACTGTTGGGACAATTCTCTGATTTGTTCTCCCTGGTTCCTGGTGTCACTGAGTGGTGCGTCCATGATGTAGACACTGGGGACAGTCCTCCAGTTAAGCACAAGGCTTACAGAGTGACTGACAGGGTCAGAGCTTACATCAAGGAGGAGGTCTCCAAGATGTTTGCCTTAGGGGTGATTGAGTCCTCTAACAGCCCTTGGGCCAGCCCAGTGGTCTTGGTCCCAAAGGCTGCCGCACCGGGTGCCACTCCAGAACTCCGGTTCTGTGTGGACTACCGAGGGCTCAATTCAGTCACCAAGATTGACGCGCACCCCATCCCCAGAGCCGATGAGCTCATTGATCGGCTAGGGGCTGCACGGTACCTCAGTACGTTTGATTTGACGTCTGGGTACTGGCAGATCGCCTTAACTGATGGGGCCAAAGAGAGGTCAGCATTCTCCACACCAGATGGGCACAACCAATTCCGGGTTATGCCCTTTGGGATGAAGAATGCCCCTGCCACCTTTCAGAGGTTGGTCAACCAGGTGTTGGTTGGACTGGAGGATTTCAGAGCCGCCTACCTGGATGACATCGCAGTGTTTAGTTCCACCTGGGATGAACATCTGCGCCACCTCTGGGAAGTGTTGATGGCGCTGCGGAAAGCAGGCCTCACGATCAAGGCGAGTAAGTGCCAGATCGGGCAGGGTTCTGTGGTGTACTTGGGGCACCAGGTAGGAAGCGGCCAGGTGGCGCCCCTACAACCCAAGATTGATACCATCCTGGCATGGGAACCCCCCAAAACCCAGACACCGGTCAGAGCCTTTTTAGGACTCACAGGGTACTACAGGAGGTTTGTCAAGGGGTATGGCAACACTGTTGCACCCTTGACTGAGCTGACTTCCAGGAAGCTGCCCAAGAAAGTGAACTGGACTGACACCTGTCAGAAAGCTTTTGATGCCCTGAAGACTGCCATGTGCACAGCACCCGTGCTTCAGGCGCCCAACTTCTCAAAACCATTCATTGTTCAGACAGACGCTTCAGAGCATGGTGTGGGGGCTGTTATTTCACAGATGAATGAGGAGGGCCTAGACCAACCTGTAGCCTTCATCAGTAGGAGGTTACTTCCACGGGAACAGAGGTGGAGTGCAATTGAGCGTGAGGCATTTGCTGTGGTCTGGGCACTGAAGAAGTTGAGACCATACTTGTTTGGGACTCACTTCCTGGTTCAGACCGACCACAGGCCCCTCAGATGGTTGATGCAGATGAGGGGTGAGAATCCAAAGTTGTTGAGGTGGTCCATTTCCCTGGTCCATTTCCCTACAGGGCATGGACTTCACGGTGGAACACCGCCCTGGTACAGAACACGCCAATGCTGATGGTCTGTCCAGATTTTTCCGCCTTAGTGAAGAGAACTCCCAGGAGGGTGGGTAGTTCTCCCCACATTTCAGCTGGAGGGGACACGTGTTAGACCTGGTACCATTGGCGTGAGTCTCCCTCACATTTTTTGCTGTTGTCTCCTCTGTTTTTGATATGTTTTGCTGGTTTTAGATGCTTTGGGCACTGTGCCACTGCTAATCAGTGCCACAGTGCAAGTGATCCCTGTTGTAAAGTATTGTAATGGATTAGTGACTCCATGATTGGCTTGTTTGATTTACTTGTCAGACCTTAGTATATTGCACCATGTGTGCCCAGGGCCTGTAAATCAAATGCTGCTGGTGGGCTTGCAGCACTGGTTGTGCCACCCACAGAAGCAGCTTGTAAAGTGTGTCTCAGGCCTGCCATTGCAGAGCCTGTGTGCAGTCTAGTACTGCCATGTTGACTTGGTAAGTGCACCCACTTGCCAGTCCCTAAACCTTCCCTTTTCTACATATCCGACACCCCTAAGGTAGGCCTACGGGCAGGGTGCATTGTAAGTAAGAGGTAGGACATGCCCTGATGTGTGTAGCATGTCCTGATAGTGAATTACAGCCAATTTGTTTTTCACTATTGCAAGGCTACCTGTCCCCATAGGCCAGAATGGGCAGTTTGATTATAAGATCTTATAATCCTAACTGACCCAGGGAACATGGTAGAAAAACGAATTTAGTATGCCTGAACTCAGAATGATAAACTACATCTTTTAGTGAAGTTGGTTTTAACATTGTGTTTGAAAATACCACTTTCAGAAAGTAGGTATTTTCTTGCCTAACCATCCAGCCTGCTTCTGCTAGGTTGTTTATTGCATGTCTTGTTTGTGAGTGACAGGAGGGCTGGGGGTCCAGCAGTCTGATGAGTCAGGGCTGGGCTGAATAGAGAGTGGGGGCGGAGATTTCCTTTCACTCCTCTGAGCCCTCATAGAATAGAGAGTAGGGGGAGGAGATTTCCTTTCAGCTACCTGGGCCAGGTCTGCTTTCAACAATGCTGTCTCCACCTCCTGCCAGGAAGCTGCACAGAACTGGTTTTGGCTAGGTACAGGCACCCTCTGCCTTCAGAGGACAAAGGATTTACTAGTATAACTATTGGGGCCCAGACCCCAAGACTTTAGATCACTTCTGGGAATCAAGACGGACCTTTGCCAAGGAGAAGAAACCAAGGAAGCTGAAGGATTTGACTGCCCCTGTGCAAGTGCGCTATTTTCTGGGGTTGGCCTGCACTGGTTACTTAATTGCCAAGGAAAGGGGAAAGAACTTTTATTGAACTTTCATCATCTTGAAGAAGAATCTCCAAGGGCTTGAACTGTGCTTGCCTCCTGCTGAAGTCTCCGGGATACAAGACTTCACCACCCGCTCCCCCCTGAATTCCCTTGCTGGGGATTCTGTCTGCAGAAGCCTGTGTATCGTTGGGAGCTAGAAGCGCGACTCAACGAGAAGAAGCGTGACGCAGTCGCAGCTGTTGCCGTCGCATCATCGGAGAAGCGTGTCGCCGCCGCAGAGGTCGCCGCCGCATCACCAGAGAAGCGTATCTCCGTCGCAGCTGCTTGTCGTCGCATCACTGGAGAAGCGTGTCGTCACCGCAAGGGTCGTCGTCGCATCACCGGAGAAGCGTGTCGCAGGGCCTGTCGCGGCTCAGAAGTTACAGAGTTCGCCACACGGCCGTCGGGCGTGCACGCATCGCCTTCACGTCGTCGCATCGCATCAAGGGCGCCATCTTCTCGCATCGCACCGGATCGTCGCAACGCATCGAAGCGCCATCTTGTCGCATCGTAACCGGAACGGAGTAAGAGATCGACGCATCGCCTCCTCTCCGGTAAGGAACAGACGCATCGCCTACTTTGCGCAAGCACTGAGGAACAGAAGCATCGCCTCCCCCTAAGCAAGGAACCGACGCATCACCCTCCCTGCGACCCTTTTTGTTTGTTTTGCGTTACGCATTTAAGGTACTTTTGTGAGAAACGTGTCGCATTTACCATCAACTTGAACTAAGCCATTTCTACCATCTTTAAGTCTATTTTTGAGTACAGTTTTGTGGATTTTTGTCGTTTGGGTCTTGTGTTAAGTCTATATAAAGAATACTTATTTTTGATAAAAACCTGTGTGGTGTCCATCCGTAGTGTTTTCACTGTATTACTGTATGTGTTCACAAATGCTTTACACACTGCCTCTGAGATAAGCCTGCCTGCTCGTGCCAAGCTACTAATGGGGTGAGCAGGGGTTATTTAGGAGTGTAGCCCCCTTACCCTGACTAGAAGCAAGGGTCCCTACTTGGTCAAAGGTACCTACCTTTGCCAACTAGAGACCCCCAGGTCCAACAGGCCCCAATGGTTAGGACAGATAAATGCCACCTAAAAGTCGAATTTTCAGAATTGTGACTTGAAATCCGACTTTACCATTAGAGGGTTTTAAATTACAATTTCTCAGACAACAAACATGACATTAATACCTGCTCCCAAGCAAAAGTTATCACAAATTAAATATAATAGGACAACCCATTGTTATCCTAAGAGAGAGGCAGGCCTCACAGAAGTGAGAACAAATTTGAGTTTTCACTACCAGAACATGTAAAGTTTAAAAGTACATATTCAACTTTTTAATTACAAGGCGCCCTACCCTCTGGACTGTTTAGGGCCTACCCCAGGGGTGACATATGTATTAACAAGCATTGGCATTGCCAATAGGTCTCGCCTTTGGACCTTTTAGCCAGAGCTATTGGCTTTGCCAATGTTTTTAAGTTATGTTGTAGAGCAGTGTAGCTGCTGTGCAGCATGTTGAAAAGTTCCCCCCTCGAACCATCTACCAGCACACGCCCTCCCTGTGTTAAGAAGTGGACAAAAGCATGCATGTGCTTTACAGATAACGGTGCTGGATGACCCAATGCCAACAGCGCCACACTGATACTGCCTTTTCTTTTCTCTTAATAACCCCAACAGCTTCTGGGAGTTGTAGTCCTTCCTCACCTCTTTTGAACCGGTGTTCTATAAGCTACTGCAATCTAGAAAGGAAAACGGGACTACACCGAAATATGGTGTCTTTGTTTATAGTTGGCAAAATTATGCATCGAGACCTCTCCTCATTTATGCGGTTTCAAACATTAATTCCCAAATCCTAATTTATTACAAAATACACATCTTAAATAATTAACAACATAAAATCGTCACGGCGGCACGTCTTCAGTGTGGAACTGTAGAAACACTGCAGGCCTGCGATGCGCACGTACTACGCCGCCTTATTTGGCCCAAACTCGAATAGTTACAGTGCGCAAATGTTTGTGTCATAGTTTTGTACCGAAGGCAATAAAGCAGAACCGGAATATAAGAGCACGTGCACGGTGAATTATTTCAAACAGACTAATGGAGTGTGCAGCTTTTCCCAGGAGTTGCAATGTCAGTTTTGTACATTAGCGACATGGTCATTATTTAATTTATGCTACAAACTGTGAAATATTGCACAGATATCGTGCACTTTTATTGCCATGTATATACACATGGTTAGAATGCACTTGAAGAGTGGGCTTAAAGGAAACAATTGCGCTGTCGGACGCTGTCTGTCCCGGCGCTGCATCGTTTGCAGTGGAACACTCCACCCTGAGCAGCCCGCTGCATCAAAAAAGCCATAACTCTCCACATAGAATTAATAAAACTAAATTTAAGGCCGTTTTATTAGGATGCACTGTTTATTTCTCTAACCTTAATGTATCTTCCTTCCTGTAGGAGCGAAGCCCTTCTTGTGCTCGCAGCGCAACTGAGTGTTCGCCGACAGATCCAAGTTAAGTTTTCGAAACCTGCCTACTGTGTACATGACCGGTGGCGCTCGGCAGTTTAAAGCACCAAATATGCTGCTTCTCTGCCGCTTTTTATCAAAACAGCTTAAATTTCAGCTGTACTAGTGGGCCAAAAAGAATAATAATGAGGATTAGAAAATAAAAAGACTTACAGGGCCGTGGGAGCTCGGTAACATACGCGCTTACTGCAACAAGCCGTGGAGATTGTCCCGCAGCTCTGAAAGTGAAAGCGCACTGAAAGTAAACAAAGCAGACTTTGTTTACATGACCGGTGGCGCTCGGCAGTTTAAAGCACCAAATATGCTGCTTCTCTGCCGCTTTTTATCAAAACAGCTTAAATTTCAGCTGTACTAGTGGGCCAAAAAGAATAATAATGAGGATTAGAAAATAAAAAGACTTACAGGGCCGTGGGAGCTCGGTAACATACGCGCTTACTGCAACAAGCCGTGGAGATTGTCCCGCAGCTCTGAAAGTGAAAGCGCACTGAAAGTAAACAAAGCAGACTTCCTGCCTCAAGTAGGACAAACGCAATAAAGAATTAGTGCTTACGTGTAAGAGCCGAAGTAAAGGGACCAGTAGCCATGGGAGGACTCAAATGACCACATGGCCGTACTAAGGAGGGACTAACGAGCCTATAAACGAATCTGAAGGCAGCATTATGAATGACAAAGACACAAGCCAATGACAAATATGGGTGGGGTAGTGAGCGGGGCTTCACTCCCGTACTGAACTACCCCAGATCTTCGCAGAGCAGCGCTTGTGCGCTGACTCTACGCTCGACCTAAAAGGGAGTTTTGGGCTTGGCAAAATGAACATTTTGTCAACTTGAATTGGCAGTTTAAAACTACATACAGGCTACAGCAGCAGACCTGAGACATTTTAGAAAAGCTACTTAAGTGGGGGGCACAAAAAATGCTGATGACCCCCTAGTGCCATTTAATTACAGGCCCTGGGTTACCTCTAGTACCACTCTACTGGGGACTTAAAAGTAAATTAAATGTGGCAATTGGGTGTAAGCCGATTTTACCATTTTACTGGAGGGGTGAAGGCATACCGTTTGGGGGCGACCCTGCAGAGAGGGCCAGGTGCAACAATGCAAATAAACCCAAATGTGTTTTTTCATTTGTTTGCTTCCAATGTCATTAGTATATCAATGTGCTTTAGTATGTAAGGATTTTTGTGGCAAAAAAAAAAATGCTCTGGCTTGTATGAAAACCAGTAATGGATGACTCGTTTAATAAAATTCCTTACCTCCATGCAAGAAGAAAATACCACTGAAATGAAATGGGCTGAACGTGTTCAGAGAAAGACACGGCAAAGTATATTTTCTTCCTTTAAGATTTTTGGTGGTCGTTTTATTTAGTAAGTAATTCTTCAAATTGTACTGCAGTGGTTTTGATTTCGGTTTAGAGAGGGTCAGACCAGACCAGAAAATAATTCGGGCACCAAAATGAAAGTGGCCCCATTAGTTAATCAGCTAAAATGAGTGGCCCACATTTTCAAATCGGGGGTGTTTTGAACTTGTAAAGATACACTGTGTAAGTGTTGTGCAAGATGTAGGGAGAGTGCAAGCATGTTTGTGGTAATAACGGAAATAAACAGTAAAATCTAGACCATAAAACAGGCCACAAACAGTATTTAAAAAAAAAAAAAAGCCCCCCCCCCCTCCCCCCCTGACCTGTCAGAACAGCCCCGTTGGCACTGCCAGATTGCCAAATATGCCAGTCGAACCCTGCGTTCTGATAAAATAAAAGATACACTATTTAACAAGTATGAATGTATATTTTCTTTTTACGGAAACGCTACCTGCATGGTTTTGGTGTACTTGTTGTAGTTAAGGTCCTGTGAACTTGAGCTAGTTTGTTATGACTTGGTTATGTTTAGTAACAGAAGAAAATAAAAGTAATGCATGGGCCTGTGAATCTGTGTTTTATTGTGCTTGTTTTTTTTCTCCCTTATCCATAGGCATATGTTTCAGATATTATGGCTCTGTACAGTTCTAACTTCAAATTCCTCACCTTTAGAATATTCCCCAGGCTCCAGACTAGATCTGGAAACTTTTCATAGCAGTGCTCCCATGTGGCTCCATGTAGGCTTCGTTCTGCTCCAGAACTGACAGAGTGGACCCACTCCCCTACACGCCAACATATGGTTCTTTATTTCCACACCTTTGAAATCTGATCTGGAGCTCTGCTCCTACTTTAGTAGGTCTTTCAATGACTCCCAAATATTGAATCCAATGTGCAAGGGAAATGTCCCTGCCAAAAAGTACTGGTTTCAAACCATGTTGCAACTGCAGAAACCAAATGCCGGTCACGGACCCGCATGAGGTGTGCCTTTGGTGTTTGGGCTCAGTGCATGACTCCAAGTCATTCGATCAGTCTGTTCTCATGCATCCGAAATCAATCTGGGACCATGAAGTGAAGCTGTCCATCGCTGAACAGAGACCAAAGTCATGGACTCAAGAAGTCGCAAGGCCATAAGGTGCCACTCAATCTTGTCCCTAGTGCCCCATTGAGTAGCCAATTCCACAATTGGTCCTGTTGCGCCAGATTTCCTAGAGCCATCAGCAATGCCATAGCAAGTTGAGACCATTAAGAAAGCTATGCTCTGCATATTTGGTACTCTTCCGGTTCCCTCTGTCATGCCTTAGGGCCTTAAAGAATGTGCAGAGGCCTCGAGTTGGGTTACTGCTGACAGATCCATCTTCAGTGCCGTCTAAGCCCCTGAAACCTGTCTCGAGTTCTGCACTGACTCTGGCGCAGACTAGTGCTCCAAGATCTACACTGGTCCCTTCCCCATCAATGCCGGTACTGACTCCACAGGCACTGGATGTGGATCTTGTGCCGACTCCCATGTCTGATCTCGATCCAGCTTCGTCTGGACCCTGACCAAGGTCTTTCTCTGAACCTGCTGTAACGCACCTGGCCTCCTTACCGCGTAGGTGATCCTCGGTCTCCATTACCATGAAAGTATACTATTAAGTGATGGCTAGATGCTTTTATTAGTCTCAGCCGATGGTAATTACTCTGTCCACATCCCAGTCCTTTGTTATGTTGCACAGCAGCCCTCATCAGATTGGACAAAGGCATATGTAAATCAGTCTTGACCCTGCCCCAATAGGAACAGTCCAGCCCGAACTGCCCGGCCAAGTCAAATCTGTTAAAAAAATAAAATAAAAAAAAAGCAACCCAAGACCAGTTTCTTCCTGGTTGGGGCACTTCAGTCAGTTGTAGCTTAGTTCCAGTGGTACAGTGAGCAAGGGACCCACATCTGGGCATACCCTTCGCTCTTATGGTGTTGCACTGAAGCGCACTAAGTGATATTTTGAATGCTTGAATTAATCTTAGCCATTGGTAATTACTTGGGCTGCATCCCAGTCAATCGTTTTTTGTATAATTCCATTACCACAGCGGCATGCTCAGAGACTCCATTATCAATTTGACACCGATTCTGACCAGAGCTTGCCACCATCTGGAGATGACGGTGGTGGGGATGGGATGATTTACCTCCTCACTATGAAGATGACTGTATCTTCATGGACTTACAGGAGGCCTGTGGGCTTGATACTTCTCCTGATAAAGGGTTGATTTCTCCACTTGGGCCCCCAACAGAATAGAGTTCCTCCTTTGCTGTGGTGATTCAACGAACTGCTGAGGTCCTGGACCCACAACTGCCCTCTGTTGTAGTTCGGCAAATATCCTTAAAGAAGTTTTGCAACTTGGACCTGCTTCATCTGTGCTCTTGTTCAACAAAGCCCTCACTGATGCCTTGATAAGCTCTTGGTCAAAGCCTTGTTTTTGCCTGCCAGTAAATAGATAAGTGGCCACACACCCTAGACTGGTTCCTGGGGATCCTAACTTCCTTTGCATCATCCTACTCCAGAGAGCCTTATGGTCCAGGCTTCCATCAGCAAGGTGAGCCCCAATTAATTCTCTACAACCTTCCCGGTCAGGGAGTTAAGGAGGATTGAGGTGTTACGAAAGCACATGTTCTCTTTGCCTAGCCTGTCCTCGAGGTTGGTAAATACTGCTTGCCTTTTGAGCCGCTACATGGACGCCCTATGGGACCTGGCCAGTGAGATCTTGCCAGCAGAAGAATTTGAGGTCTCTGTGGCTCAAACCATTCAAGATGGTCATGAATCGGCCAAGTACATGATTCATGCTTCCCGGCTGTTGCTGATTGGCACTAGTGTGGTACTCTGCTGCCATGTGTGGATGTGAGCTACGGAGTTTTTTTGTGTGGTGTGCAGGCATCCATTATTAATATGGCTTCTGATGGCTGTTAAGAAGAGTCTGCCATGGCACGCTTTCTGGTACTTATGGCCTTGTCCAGACAATTTTCTCATTAGTTACGGGGCTTTGGAGGCTACTCCAGGGGGCTGGCATACAGGCACCGCCAGTCTCCCTATCCCTTGCTGCAGTCATCCCAGTGGCATCTCCTAAGGGTGGGGCAGGAGGGAGGGGTCATATAGGAACTGTGCCCCTGCTCTATTTGTCCTGCCCCCTGTGCCCCACCCTTGTGCTCCACCACCACAGTTACTGAATGTGCCAGTAGGCAACAGAGTGCACCTTGCCACATATGTTAATTTGTACAACGTGTTTCTTTGCAAAGCAGGTGAAGTCTGACCCCATCTATATGTGAGTATATAACTGTATTTAAATATTGATATATACACAGTATGAGTCAAACATTCCAAGCATATGTATGTCTCCATTGTAGGTGGCCCCACCAGTTTTACCGGTGGCCCACTGTGTGTCTCCCCCCCCCCTAAAATTCATGTCTAGAGACGCCACTTGCATTGGTCCTCCCTGTCCCCCTCCCTTCAAGGTCTCTTCAGTTTGCCCTTTGTGGCTCACAACTACCCTGTGGGAGGCCGGATCCACTACTTTCTCCCAGGGTAGTGATCCATCAAATCTGACAGATGGGTCCTCCAAATCGTTCAGGATGGCTATGCCCTACCGTTTCTTTCTGCCACTTCACAACTTATGCCCGCATTAGACACGCTTTCAGAGGAGTACCACCCTTATTTAAGAGGTGTAAGCTTTACTCTGCAGAGGTCCCATCGAGGGGCTGATGGGCTCTGAATTAGGGAGGGTTGTTACACTCGCCATTTTCTCGTGTCGCAGATGGATGGAGGTCTTCTTCCTATCTTGGACCATTGCACTCTGAATGCCTTCCTGCTGAATGTACTTCCCCAGGAAGATGGCCATTCTGGTGTTGATCCCCAGGATTAGAGCGAGTTTGCCCGCCAAGGTTGGGCGCGGGCACTCCTCTTGTAGGCAGGCCCTCACCTCTTTCTCAAGGAGCTTACATAGGTGGCTGGCCATGTAGGTGGCGACCTTCTCAGCTGGTGACCATTCAGAAGAGGGTGGGTGTAGGAGGTCCTCCGGGCCCAACATGTCATAAGTAGAAACATCCGCTCCCTGAGGGGTGGATTAGGGCACTGGGGGTGGGGCGTTCAGAGAAAGAAGGACCGCCTGAAAGGGTCTGCTCCTTGTTGGAATCCCCATGGGAATCGTCATTGTACCTGTCTGGGGTGTATGACTGGCAGGCTGTGCCCTTGAGGGGGGTGGGGTGGGGATGGGGCCTGATGGCCCTGCAGGTTCCTCCTCAGTTCCCAGGGTAGGGCAGGAATGCGATAGGAAGGCTTTCTTCAGCCTGTCAAAGGCACTCCTATCAACCTGTCTCGTGTTTGCATTTTGCTGACCATTGCGCCAGAAGATCACTGTCCAGCCCAGCCAGTTGTAAGCGGGCCCCAGGGTAAGGGTTGCTCTAGGTTCAAGTTTAGAGGGCTGGGAAAACATAGCTTCCACTCAAGAGTTTCAAGGGCCGAGGCCACTGACTGGCGGATAAAGGTGTCAACAGTCTCACAGAACTCATCATTATTATTATTATTTGGGATTTATGCAGCGCAACAGCTACTCAAAGAGTGTCCCGGCGCTAACAGTAAAATCCAGCCCAACAAATAAAAGAACTAAAAGGCTGACCCAAAATGCCAAGTCTTGAGAAGTGTCTTAAATAGCAGAATAGCCCTTGTGGCACAGAGTTGTAGTGGAAGAGCATTCCACTCCTTGGCAACCAAATAAGAATAAGAGCTGCCACCCCATTTTTCCCTTCTAAATAGGGGGATGACCACCAGCAAGAGTTAGAGGACCGAAGTGGCCTAACCGGTTGATACGGAATAAATACGTTGGACAGGTACTGAGGGCCTTTGCGATAGAAAGCTCTATGGGTGTAGAATTAAACCTTTGAACCTCACATGTTCATCCTCCAGCGGGGAGGATGGAGACTGACTTCTCCATGTGGGCGCCTTCCGCCTCACTGGGCATACTGGGCTAGCCCAGGACAACTGCTTCGGATCCTGTAGCTTCTGGCAGGCTTAAGGAGGGAGGTCAACTAATTGTAGCATCCAAAGGACATCGTAGGGGGTCTAACCCCGGGGCAACACACCCCTTGTAACCAGTGTTGCAGATCTGGGCTCTGTCCCATTAGTGCTGCGCACAAACTTGCAGTTAACACCCTGCTGAGCAGGAGAGAATACAGACCCAATCCCGCTTGGTGTGGACACAGCTTTGAAAATTCAGTTATTGACCTGCAAGACATGTCATGGAGCAGCCCCTCCCTAGGGGCTGCGCTAACACCCACCCTGCACATATCCAACAAAAGTGTCACCAGTCAGTGCAAATAAAATAGTTGAAGCACGTGCCTGCCAGTTTAGTAACCATATATGCAGTGTCTGTGTCATCAGTTCTTTAGTATGTGGGCCTAGGGCCCACGACTTTACATTGGCGACTAAGGTGTACAATCCCCCCTTACACCCAGGCCATGGCCAGCTCTGACTCTGGCTAGTGCCCTCCCGTTTTCAGAGCAGGCAACGATCGTCCTGATGCAGGAGGTGCCCTGCACAGAAGCCTCCTGGACCGTGGAGGGTCTTGTCCTGTGTGGGCAGAATCCATTGGAGCTGCCCGCATTTGCAAACCTGCAAAGCGGAAAAAAATAAGTTGGCAGCCCCGCTGTAAAGGAGGTGCATTGGAGAATCTGGGTGCCCATCCTAAAGTCAGTTATGGGAGAGAAGGGCCCCCACATGTCCCAAGGGAAGAGAGGCTGCAGGAGGCAAGAGTAAGCCACCAGAGGAAGTTTCAACCCCAGCGCCTCTGAAATGGAGCAACAAAAGTCTGCACTTATCTCCGAAGTGGCCCAGGTACCTGCAGCTGTGACAGGGAGGGAAGACACCGCACGCCTCCTTGTGGCCGTCTGCCACCACTGCACGGGGAGTAGACCGTTCTGCCTCCCACGCAGTGGTGGCTGGCAACCTTAGAAAGTGGTTTGACGAGCAAAGTGCCCCACCACTTCCCAAAAAAATAAAATACAGCACCACCTCCCGCCAAAAGCTCATAATTAAACTCCCCTCCCAAAAACCCAAAATAAAACACTACCTCTCTCCCTCCACCAAGAATAACACTTACATTTCAAATACATAAAACTTAAATAAACGGTACTTGCCGACCGCCACACGTCGTCCAGTCCTCCTCAGTGAAACTGCAGTCTGCTGTGGAGCTCCCCTAACCAATCCTAGCATTGCTCTCATGCTGTTAACCAGCATGAGAGCAGCGCCACGTTTGGGTGGAGTAGGTTGGTCAGACGCTCCCGTAGGCCCTGGAGGCCTTTGCTTGCTCTCCACCCAGCTGTCTAAGAGAGCTGAGTGGAGAGCTGCAAAGTGCGCAGGCCAAGATGGCCCTCGCAAGATGGCCGGCCAAACTGAAATGCGCTCTTTGGAGCATTTAGCCAGCGCTCCAATCTACTATGCTGCCAATCGGCAGCTGGGGACACGCCCCTTTCTTGGCTCCGGGCAATGCGTGCGGCGCGCACATTGGAAAAATAAAAGGGCAGTGAAATCATTTCTTTCATCGCCATTTTATTTTTTCACGGGTGGCTCGTGGCGGGGGGGCTGTGGCGATGCTCCCCCGCCCTCGTGGAGAAACCGCCGCTGCTCCCACGACACCCCACAGCTCCAGCATCGTTCTCCAACAAGAGAAGGGAAGAGGTACAATAGTGTAAGAATAGCCTTCACAGACAAGAAGGAAGTTGGGCGTGTGCCTGGCACTCGGCTCAGGTCCCTCCCTACCTGGCTGGAGAAAGACATGCATGCCGGGGCCAGGGAAGATGGGACGGGTGCAGACAGCACTGTGTGCCCCTTTGTATCTACCCACCTCCTTCCCCACACAGGCATACTAGTAAACAGCAGTTTAGTGGGGAGAGGCAAAAGAAAAGAAGCCCCCTGCAGAAAGTGCAGTGCCTGATAGTAATTCTCCTTTTTCTTTTTAAGTTTAAATGCTTTATTTGAAGAAATAAAATCACAGAAGACCAGCAGTACAGAGAAAGTCATCTTAAAAAAGGGAAATATAACAATAAAATGGCTGGTATTAAAAACAGAAGAGAAAGCTATTTAAGTTTTGAAGGAATAAAGGGGGGGGAGAGGAAGGGAAGGAGGAAGGAGGGAGAAGGGGAGAATTTATAAATGGATAAAGAATCAAATCTTGAGGCAAAAAGGTAACTGCATATTACAAAGGAATGTGAGAGATAATTTTAACAAAACAATATATATACTAAACCAGTAAAAATAGAAATCAAAGGGCAGAGAAGATAAACATTCAAGGAGGTTTAAAATTCTCAGCATTTAAACGAGAATTGTGTTAACGCTAGATTGTCTAAATAAGTAGTAAGAGGTAACCAAAAGAGATCTCTATTAACCATTGGTTTACAGGAGGAGGCAATAGCAAGTCGATGAAAGTGGCAGAGACTATTCCACCAGTGTTGGATGGAGAGTTTTGTGAGCGTTTTCCAGTTAAGAGTGATGTGTTGGAAAGCTAAAGCAAGCATGAGGTCAAAGAGACCATGTTCATGGGGGGAAAGATCTAAAGAATTTGATAGACTTCCAGAGAAAAGAAGAGAAATGGAGTAGGGAATGGAAATATTAAATATACGAGAAATATAGGACCACGTTTTCTCCCAAAAAGTAGAAACAGAAGAGCAAAGGAAGAGAAGATGCATAATATCAGCATTAGAAGAGCCACAAGTCCAGCAGTTGGTATCAGTAGAAATAGAAAAGAGAGCCAAGGAAGTAGGAGTAAGATAAAGTCTGTGATATAGAAAGAACATAGATTGAGTGAGAGAGGCAGAGCGAGAGATTTTGAGAGAACGGGACCAAAGCTTATCCCAAAAGGGAATGTTCCACTCACATCCCAGGTCAGATTCCCATGAGAGCTCAAATTTAGTCTTAGCACGTTCTGGATTGGGAGCTGAGAAATATTTATAAATTAGAGAAGCTCTGGGTACCAAAAGAAGGACGTTAAGAAGAGAATTAGGAACAGAGGGGAGGGGGAAGATGGAAGAGAGTAAAAATATCAAGGATAACCGTCATTAGAATGGAAAATTTCTGTAGGAAGGAACGGGGACAGCGAAATGTGGCTTGAAATTGGGGAAAGGAACAAGGAGATATGCCATTAAAAAGATGTTTAACCCAAATTATACCTTTCAGTCTCCAAGCTTTCCAGAATATGGTTCTATTATTGAGAACAATAAGGGAATTATGCCAAATAGGCGATTCTAAAAAGGATTCTCTGGACATAGACTTTGGAGCGATGAGAGAACTTAATAAAGAACAAGTGTGTTTAAACAAGGGGAGAGAAGTGTGAGAGGTTTTGGCAGAAAAAGAAAGGAATTCTTTGAAAGAGAGAGGCAATAATAAGGAGCGTTCAATGGAAAGCCAAAGGGGAGTGAAAGGGGAGAATTCAGAAAGGAGCCACTTTGAGGCCTGGCGAAGACAAAATGATTTGTGATAAAGGCGGAAGTCAGGAAAATTAACGCCTCCAGTAGATTTTGTCTTACGAAGAGAAGATAAAGAAATTCTAGCCCTTTTGTTCTTCCAGAGAAATTTAGAGAGACAGGAGTCAATTTGTTTAAAATGACAAGCAGGAATATGTACAGGGAGCTTAGAAAAAGCATAGATCAAAATAGGGGTAATCATCATCTTGATTGAGTCTAATTGACCCCACCACGAAAGAAAAAGAGGATTCCAAGAGGAAAGTAGTTTGTCAATCCGAGAGAGGATCACAGACATATTTAATTTAATAGTAGAGGCGATGGAGTTAGAGAACCACATACCTAAGTATTGATTTTGGAACTACTCCAAGCAAAATCAGTGGAGGAAAAAGAATGTGGGAGACAAAATTTGGTGAGAGGGAGGATTTCTGTTTTATCTGAATTGATTTTATATCCAGAAACAAGGGAAAAAGAAGTGAATTCACGTAATAGAGGGGGGACAGAGGTTTCAGGATCAGAAATAAAAAGTAGAATATCGTCCGCATAAGCGGAAAGTTTTAAATGTTGATCACCATAAGAAAATCCAGAAATAGAATCATTATTACGGATTGAAGATAAGAAGGGTTCAAGAGCAAGAACAAAAAGAAGGGGGGAAAGGGGACAGCCTTGACGAACTCCGCGTTTAAGGGGAAAATAGGATGAGACGCAACCATTAATTAGTACCGAAGCTCTGGGGGCAGAGTATAATAAAGAAATAAGGGAAATCAATTTGGGACCAAAACCATGCCATTTCAAAGCCGCAAAGAGAAAGGACCAATCTACTCTATCGAATGCTTTTTCAGCGTCGACGGAGATGGCCGCTAAAGATGTGGAAAGAGAAAGAATCTTGTTTAGAACATTGAAAAAGAGGCGAGAGTTATCCGATGTCAGCCTACCCTTGACAAAACCGCATTGCTCCTTGCCGACCAAGTGAGGCATAAGGGGATCTAAACGTAATGCGAGTGATTTGGCAAATAGCTTATAGTCTACATTGACCAAAGAAATCGGTCGATAATTTTTACAAAACATGGGATCTCGTCCCTCCTTGTGAATGAGGCAGATTGTGGCCTCTTGAAAGGTGCCTTCTGTTTTGCTGGAGCGAAAAAATGAGTGAAAAAGATTTAAAAGTTTAGGAAGCAACAGGTTAGAAAAATGCAAGTAAAATTCAACTGAAAAGCCATCCGGGCCAGGAGTTTTCCCTTTTTTTTTTTTAATAAAGCCTTTAGCGCAGAGGATAATTCATTAAGAGATAACTCTGTTTCAAGATCTGATAGATTGAGGTGGGAAGTAGATGGGGTTGGAATGTTGTCAAGATAAGATTGGACAAGGGAGCTGGAGGGAGGGGATTCTGGGGTATAAAGATCCATATAAAACATTTTGAATGCATTAAGAATATCCTGATCCTTGTGTAGAAGCGAACCATCTGGAGAATAGATAGAATCAATCAGAGTACGATCTTTACGGGTTTTAAGATAGTTCGCTAAAAGTTTCCCAACCTTATTTCGTCCTCCATAGTAGCGAGCACTGCTACGAAGAAGAATCGAAGATGCATTATCAGTAGAAGTTTTGTTAAATGTTAATTTGGCATGGATCAAAGCTGGAAGTAGAGAATCCGCCGATGATGTATAAAATTTATGTTCTAAGGATTTAATGTGTGCTAGGGTAGCTTTATGTTGTTGAAGAAAGCGTTTCTTTTTTTTTTTATAAACAAAATCTATAATGAAGCCTCTCGCAGTGGCTTTAAAAGAGTCCCATAGAACATGGGGGGGAAGCAGAGGCGACACTGTTTAGATCAAAGAATTCGTTAGCAAAAGAGACAAAAGAGGAAGAGAAAGGAGGATCGAGAAGGAGAGAATTATTGAAACGCCAACGGGAGGACCTGGGACGTGGTGGAAGTAAATCAAGATCAGTTATAATTGGAGCATGATCAGAGATAACAATAGGTTCAATAGAGGAGGAAAACAAATTTTGAGACAAAGATTGAGAAAGAAAAATATAATCTATACGAGAAAGGGAGTTATGAGGGAGAGAAGAAAGTGAAATCAAGAGAATCGGGATGAGAAAGTCTCCAAGAATCAACAAGATGAGATTGGGATATAGTGTCAAGAAAATGTTTGTGTGATTTGTGGGGAGTGAAACGAACCTGAGATTGGCGGTCAATAAAGGGGTCAACAACTTGATTGCAGTCACCTCCTAGTATAAAATAGTCATCTCTAAATTGAATACATTTCTGTGTAATTAGAGGCCAGAAAGAACAATCAGGATGAGTAGGCCCATAAACATTAAAAACCGTTAAAGAAATATTATTAATTAATAACTTAGCTAACAACCATCTTCCTTCAGTATCAATTTCCTGCGATATAATTTTACATTTCAGTTTTTTATGACAAAATTATGACACAATTTTTCTTATTTGAAGTAGGAGAATAAAACCGAACCCACCCAGCCACGTTTTAATTTTAATGCCTCAGCTTCTGAAAGGTGAGTCTCTTGTAAAAGGACCAGATCAGGGTTGTAAGAGGCAAGATGAGATAATATTCTCTGTCTCTTAATAGGGTTGACAAAACCTTTCACATTCCACGAAATAACTCTGAATGTAAAGTCATCAAAAATACATAAGGAACAAAAGATGCAATAGTGAAGAAGTATAACAAACAATAAATGAGTAAAGGGGGAAGGAAATAGAAAAACCAGTAGGAAGCAGAAGAATATAAGAACAATGAGGAAGAAAGGGGATTAGAGATAATAAGGAGGGAAGAAAGGAAGGGAAGAAAGAGTAAGAGCAAAAGAAGACAGTACATGTCAAACGACGACTGTAATACGTACCTTAGGGGAACAAGGAAGGGATGAGAGGCGGCAAGGGACAATGAAAACAGCACACCCAACAAGGGGCAACACATCACACCAGGACATCACTAAAATAAGTATAAGCGGGAACAAGGAACACGGATTGAGCATGAGAAAATACATTGAACCTGTAAAAGGAAACAAAGAAATATGTGAAGAGAACAAAGCGGCACAATGAAATCCAATAACACAAAATGAATCAAACAAGGGAATCAAATATTACAACAGGACGTCTAATAAAAAAACCAGAAGATGAGGTGAGTACATGAAGAAGACTAAAGTAAAAACAAGAAGACTAAAGTAAAAACAATGTACCTGTAAAGGAAACAAGGGGTTATTTAAATTAGACCTAGAAAAAGCAATGGAGTCTAAAAGATAGGAATTAAGACAACAACTTCAATGGGATAATACAATAAAAGAAATACGACAGTCAAGTTCCAGAAGAAGGAGCCGTCTCCATCGATGTAGGAGAGTGAGAATGGATAAATCTGCGGAGATCAGCTGGATCTTCAAAGGTGGAAGTCTTGTTGAGAAATGTAACTTTGAATAGACATGGATGGAATAAGCCATATCTTGCACCTAAGGAGCGAAGATCCAGAAACTCCTTACGACGTTTGGCAGTCAGTGAAGAGACATCCTGAGAAATAAATACTTTGGTGCCATGCCAGGAGAGATTCTTTTTGGTTTTTGCAGCATTTAGTACCAGCAAAAGGTCAGTGAATTGCAGAAATAAAATAATAATTCCACGAGGATTGGAAGGTGCAGATGATGAGGAAAGGCGGGGACCCAGTCTATGAGCTCGTTGTATGTTCAATTTGATGGTAGAAGGGAGATCTAAAAACTGAGGCAAGAAAGATGTAAAGTATGTGACGGGGTCGTCACCTTCAAGTCCCTCAGGGAGGCCATAAATGCGTAGATTATTGCGACGGTTCCTGTTTTCCAAATCCTCAGTCGCTCTTTTCAATTGTAATACTTCTTTCTCCAACGAGGACAATTTGGTAGATGAGACCTGTACATCATTAAGATGATGTTCCACCACAGTGATACGGGACTCCATGGAAGACCATTTATCGTCCAACGTTTGCAAGCGAGAATTGGTTTCCTCAATAAATGGTCGGAGGGCGCGTAATTCCTCCCAAACCATGTCCAAGGAAACCGGAGAAGAAGACTTAGGGGGAGAAGGAGGATCCTGTTTAAGCCTCTTGCCTGTAGTCGAGGGTAACGGCCCTTTAGACGCCATGGCAATGTGACTTTCTGTGAAATTAAGACAGTCTCCGTGTGGTGATAATTGAGATAAACAGGAAAATTTATTGAAAGTAGAGACGCTGGTTCCAGAAGTGGCAGGAGTATTTGCGTCAAACTTGGAATGCTGTAAAAGTCGTCTAGTCCTACCCATGGGGCGAGGTAAAAAAAGAGCGCGAAAAAGTGCTACTCAGATTAAAAGGTCAAAATACTTCAAAATTCCGACAGAACTGAGAACCTCCCACAGTAGAACAAGAGTCACAGAGAAAAAGTACTGAAACATGCTGGAGGTATTAAAAAAACTGCAATTAGAGGCATCCTGAAGAGAATTATGAGGAGAAATCCGGCAGGAAAAAGACAAAATGGCGGCCGCCAAACAGCATAAAATATTCACCTGAATGAATTCATTATTTCCTCTTGTCAGCGCAGACTGCAAAAGGCATTTTCTGGAAGCGCTTCCCTTCCGATTTAATGTAGTGGCAGCATGACGGTGGGGAAGGCAGCAGAACCGCTACAAAAAGCGTTTCGAGTCCGGCGAGATGCGGAGCTCCTACGCTAGGCGGCCATTTTGGGTCGCGGTGCGCGCCGTCCCCTCGATAGTAATTCTTCTGATCAGCCTTCACAAGGTAGTGCAAGCCCCATACCAGAAAAGAAGCGCTGAAGGTAAAGATCGCTCGGATTCCGCCTGGAGAGGAGAGACTCCACGCCTGACAATTTCTATCCCTCACTGTTATGCCACGTTCATTGAGAATTATAAGGGGCAGGACAATGGCAAGAAATGCCCACTAGAGGGCATTGCATGATCAAAAATGCCAGTAAAAGGATGACAGACACTCCTCACATGGGATGGGACTACCACCTTAGAATTAACAAGCATTTGCAATGCAATCGGTCTCGCCTTTGGGACCTTATATGTATTTAGCGATGCAGCACATCATCGCACATTACTGCAACATAGCTTCACTCACATGTATTTTTTAGCACAATGAAATCCCCAGGTGATGGTAATCACCACAACTCAGGGAAGACCCAACGACTTCCGGTGATTATTATACATATATATTTTTTAGTCACAGAAGCACAAGTAAAAGCAGAAAAGTAATTAATAATGGCATCAGCCACTAAACAGGATTAACGGCTGTCTAATAGGCAAAATGAAATTTTGGAGGTTAGCTGGAATCTGAGATTCAGATACTCGTGTTTATTGGTTATTTTTAGTACTCTAGAAGCAGGCTCTACCACTAACACAGGCCGCTCTCTTCAGCTAAACACACATGGAAGGTGAGCAGACTCCATGTGAGCCTGTGATCCGGACACAGCTCCACCCTGCCACACGTAGCTCCTTACCTCTCCAGTGGCTGCCTCCAGGCTCTCTGTAGTACACAGAGAAACAGAGGCATGTAGTCACGCTCAGGCAGAGGCACGTCTGTAGCAAAATCCGACTCACTGCCATTTCCGATCAGATTGTCCGGCGAAGAGTTCCAGGCAGCGTGATAAGCAGGCAGAAGGCACAGGCGGCACAAGCAGGAGGCACGCGATCAGCAGGCGCTGGAGGGCTCTTAGAAGCCACTTGGGTAACAGTCACTGGCTGCACAGGGAGAGTCCCTAGGTCAGCTGTCACAGGCAGCGGCGGTATGATGAACTGCCACAGGCAGAGAGGACAGACAGCGGAGTAAGCAGGCAAGGTGCACCAGGCAGCACTTTTTGCAGGCAAGGGCAGGGCAGAAGCGACACGGTCAGCAGCCACAATCAGCAGGCACAGGCAGAACAGAGGCAGCACACACAGGCAGTACGGTTAGAAGATACAGGCAGGGCACAGTTAGCACAGCCGACAGGCACAGACAGTACGGAGAGCAGGGACTGGTGGCAGAGTGAGCAGGCACTGAGAAGGCACAGGCAGCAGAGTCCGCAGGCACAAGCAGCAGGCTGAGTTGGCAGGGTAGGCAGGCAGCGCACTGGCAGCCGAGGTGAAGTTGAAGCATCGGCTCCCCTGCACTGCAGCTCGCCTGGCCCTCCTGATGTCAGATGTGTGGACAGGCGGGAGTCCTCACGCAGTCCCACGCACCGGAGAGCGCGAGTGCCAATCGGGGGCAGATGCCGAGCAGGCACTGTGCGCTTGAGGAAAGGAACAGCCTCGGGTAGAGGGGGTGTCTGTGAGATGGGGATGATGCAGAGAAGCTGGGTCTCCTACACACAGAGCTCTCACCCCACTCCGCAGCATCATGTCCCATCTGTTCCTCACGAATCGTGACAACGCGGGAGGAAGGAACACAGAAATCCAATTTATTACAAAGCTTCTACCCCAGCGAGTGACGGCAGGCCATGGCTGCGCACTGACTGACTGATCGTGACCTACCTGCTATCTCAAATCGACTTTAAACCAGTCACCTCTTGCTGCCTGCGCTAAGTAGCCTATTCTAGTAGCCATTGCAGTGTCTTGCCTTCTGGTGCATATGGGCATCCTAGCATACTGTGATTGAGTTGTCTGCCACACGTTTGCAGATGTAAACACAAACCCCTCCAGCCACCCCAGTGACACGTTGTCTGCCCTCCAGACGCTTTCAAATGGAAGCTCGAGAGTGCGCTCTGGGCGCGGCGCAGGCCGTTTCCGGAGTCACAACACTCCGACATCAGGGTGAATGAGGCTTAATTGGAAATCCAGGCCTGCTTCTGCAAAGTGTTCATTACACACCAGAAGAAACAAGCATTTGCAATGCAATAGGACTCGCATTTATGCGAAACCTATTGCATCACGGACAACAGGAGGGGGGCACGGACAACGGGAGTGCGGGCGGGGGGAGGGGGGAGAAGGGGGTGAGAAGGCACAGACAAAGTAGTGCTCACAGTCTAAATAACACGTACTGTACCGTGTAACACTCGAAGTAAAGGGGCCAGTAGCCATGGGAGGGTACAAATGACGACATGGCCATAATAAGGAGGGATTAACAAGCCTCATAATCAATCAGAAGGCAGCATTTATGAAAGACAATGACACGAGCCAATTAAAAACATGGGCGGAGAGTGGGCGGAGCTTCCACTCCATACTCCATTACTGCATGCCTCGCAGAGCGAGCAGCGCATGTGCACTGCCGCTATAGGCTCGACCTAAAAACAAAAGCGTGACCGACCCCTCTAGAACACAGAGAAATCTGTCATTTAAACTTTGGTGCACATACAGAAAGTACACTAAAAGTAATGTTGCAAAAAGGGTTCAGTTGGCTGGAAATCAATTCTTTTCAGTAAAGACAATCCCCAACCATGGTGGTACGTTTTAATTTCTGAGTTTGTTTCTTCGGATCAAACACTCTTAAAGTATACTGCCTACCAGTATGGGTGACGTGACTCCTATACCTTGTAGTCCTCTTTCTGATGTAACATTTCCTGTACACTGATTTACAAACATGTGATTCATTGTCTCTGTCAATCAATCAATCAATCAATCAGGTCACTTATAAAGCGCACTACATACCCGCGAGGGTCTCAAGGCGCTGGGGGAAGAGGGGGGGGGTGCTGCTACTGATCGAAGAGCCAGGTCTTGAGGAGTTTTCTGAAGGCCAGTAGGTCTTGGGTCTGCCGAAGGTTGGTGGGGAGGGTGTTCCAGGTCTTGGCGGCGAGGTGGGAGAAGGATCTGCCGCCGGCGGTCGTTTTCCGGATGCGGGGGACTGTGGCGAGGGCGAGGCTGGTGGAGCGGAGCTGGCGGGTGGGGGTGTAGAAGCTGAGTTGTCTGTTGAGGAAGGCTGGTCCGGAGTTGTGGAGTGCTTTGTGTGCGTGGGTGAGGAGCTTGAAGGTTATCCTCTTGTTGACAGGGAGCCAGTGCAGGTCTCTCAGGTGGGGTGTGATGTGGCTGCGGCGGGGGATGTCGAGGATAAGACGTGCAGAGGCGTTCTGGATGCGTTGCAGCCGTCTCAGGAGCTTAGGTCGTTCCTGCGTAGAGGGCATTTCCGTAGTCCAGCCTGCTGGTGACGAGGGCCTGGGTGACTGTTTTCCTTGTTTCGGTGGGGATCCACTTGAAGATCCTGCGGAGCATTCGGAGGGTGTTGAAGCAGGATGAGGAAACGGCGTTGACCTGCTTAGTCATGGAGAGGGTGGGGTCGAGGATGACCCCTAGGTTGCGTGCGTGGTCGGTGGGTGTCTGGGCTGTTCCCAGTGATGTCGGCCACCAGGAGTTGTCCCAGGCTGAAGGGTTGGAACCAAGGATGAGGACCTCCATCTTGTCCGAGTTCAGCTTCAGGCAGCTGGACCTCATCCATTCGGCGACGGCCTTCATTCCTTCGTGGAGGTGGGCTTTGGCGGTGTGAGGGTCTTTGGTGAGGGAGAGGATCAGCTGGGTGTCGTCGGTGTAGGAGATGATGTTGAGGTTGTGCTGTCGGGCGACGTGGGCGAGGGGTGCCATGTAGATGTTGAACAGCGTCGGGCTGAGGGAGGAGCCTTGGGGTACGCCGCAGATGATCTTGGTGGCCTTGGATCGGAAGGGGGCGAGGCGGACGCTTTGAGTTCTGCGGGAAAGGAAGGATGTGGTCCAGTCCAGGGCCTTCTCTTGGATCCCGGCGCCGTGAAGGCGTGTTCGTAGTGTGTGGTGGCAGACCGTGTCGAAGGCGGCTGATAGGTCCAGGAGGATGAGGGCTGCTGTTTCTCCGTTGTCTAGCAGGGTCCTGATGTCATCGGTGGCGGCGATGAGGGCGGTTTCGGTGCTGTGGTTGCTGCGGAAGCCGGACTGGGAAGGGTCCAGGATGTTGTTCTCCTCGAGGTAGCGGGTCAGTTGTTTGTTGACGATTTTCTCGGTGACCTTCGCGGGGAACGGGAGCAGAGAGATGGGTCGGAAGTTATTGAGGTCCTTGGGGTCTGCCTTGGGTTTCTTGAGTAAGGCGGTGATCTCGGCGTGCTTCCAGCTTTCCGGGAAGGTTGCTGTCTCGAAGGAGATGTTGATTATTTTCCGGAGATGGGGCGCGATGGCTGTACTGGCTTTGTTGAAGACGTGGTGAGGGCACGGGTCTAGCGGTGAACCGGAGTGGATGGTGTTCATGATCTCGCTGGTGTCCTCGTCGTTGATGTTGGTCCAGGAGAGCAGGCGGTTGGTGGTCGTGGGGGCAGTGGTCTCGGTGGTTGCCGGGGCGGTCGTGGTGTTGAAGCTGTCGTGGATGTTGGCGATTTTGCGGTGGAAGAAGGTGGCCAGTGAGTCGCACAGGTCTCGTGACGGCGGGATGTCGTTGGTGTTGGAGCTGGGGTTGGAGAGTTCCTTCACGATGTTGAAGAGCTCTTTGCTGTTGTGTGCGTTGTTGTCTAGGCGGTCTTTGAGTGAGGCCCTTTTGGCGGATCTGATGAGGTGATGGTGACTGCGGGTGGCGCTCTTGTGGGCGGCGTAGCTGTCCGCTGTCCGTTCGTGGAGCCAGATCTTCTCCAGTTTTCGGCATGTTCGTTTGGAGGCCTGGAGGTCTTCGGTGAACCAGGTGGCTTTCTTGCTGGTGTGGCTGTTGGGCGGATTCTTGAGCGGGGCGAGGGTGTTGGCGCAGTCGTCGAGCCACTGTCTGAGGTTGCGGGCGGCGGTGTCGGGGTCGGATGGTTCGGCGGGTGGGCTCAGGGCGAGTGTGGTGGTTAGCTGGTCTTCGGTGATTCTGCTCCAGCAGCGGCGAGGCATTTGTTGGGTGCGTGGTGCGTGGTGGGCTTCCTGTAGGTGAAGTGGATGCAGTGGTGGTCGGTCCAGTGGGGTTCGGAGGTGTGGTTGAAAGAGACGTGTGGGCTTGCGGAAAAGATGGAGTCTAGCGTGTGGCCGGCGGCGTGGGTGGGTGTTGTCACGAGCTGTCTGAGTCCGAGGGTGGCGAGGTTGTCGATCAGGGTGGTGGAGTTGGTGTCCTTGTTGTTCTCGAGGTGGAAGTTCAGGTCCCCGAGGAGGATGTAGTCCGTGGAGGCGATGGCGTGTGTGCTGACGAAGTCAGCGATGGAATCGCTGAACTGTGGTCGGGGTCCGGGGGGTCTGTAGATGAGGGTTCCTCTGAGGGTGGTGTTGGGATCGGTGTGGATCTGGAAGTGCATGTGTTCGGCGGTGCTGAGGGTGTCGTCGGTGTTGGTTGAGACTCTGAGGGTGTTCCTGTGGACGATGGCGATGCCTCCTCCGACTCCGTTGGTGCGGTCCCTGCGGGTGATCTTGTAGCCGTCCGGGATGGCAATGGTGATGTCGGGGGCTGAAGCGGGGTTCAGCCAGGTCTCCGTCAGGAAGGCGACGTCTGGGGAGGTTGAGTCGAGAAGGTCCCAGAGTTCGATGGCGTGTTTGCGGGCTGAGCGGGTGTTGAGGAGGATGCATCTGAGGTAGTTGGGTTCTTTCCTGGGCGGTGGTTTGGCGGGGCGGGTGCTGGCGAAGCTGCAGTTCCGGCAGGTGAAGGGCCCTTGGGTGCGCTTCGGGGTGGTCCGGTAGCAGGCGTGATCTTTTCCGGGGTTGAGTGCGTGGAGGGTGCTGGCGTCGTATCGGCGTCTGTTGATGTGGCGGGCGCGGGGGATGCCCGCACCAGGGGTTCTGGCGCTGGGCGCGGTCCAGGCGCGGACGGGCGCAGACGGGCTTGTGTAACTTGTGTGTGATGTAAAGGGCTCTGACACCCTGTACTGGTATGAGTAGCGCTATAAAACGAAAGAAAAGCATGTGAGAGAGTCGTTATGGAGACTTGGGGGTCACTGTTAAAGGGTGGTGATGGAATTCATGGAGAAGGAAGTCACGGGGGGGGCACCAGCAAATATAGTCGCACTGGGTGCCACCAGCCCTAAAGCTGGCCCTGGTCAGGGCCTTAAGTGGGATGAAAAAACTGGGGGGGAGGGGTCTCTCAAAGGAGAGTTGCAGATGTAATTAAAGACGCGGCTTAAAAACACGTAAACTAAAAATCTGTGTGCCGCCCAACTGGTATGTTGCTACCTCTTTCCGTCATTGCATCCACATATATAATACAAGTAACATTACACCTACAACAAACCAGGACTATTGGCTTTGTCAATAACAATGGCTTTGTTGTATATAAAATTAAAAATGCTTTGGTTCTGAAATGATGAGACTGTGAAACAACTATAACTAGTCTCTTTGTTGTTACATCAAAGGCAGTGAAGGGAGGTCCTGCAGAGTTAATATTTTTTTGTCCACCCTGAGGGTGAGTGCAAAAATACAGCGCTCAATGGGGACCAGTCTCAGAAACTGCTTTTTAAAAAAAAAAATTTAAACTGCCGTTGCTGTGACTAGCTCCGTTGCGAGTAGGTTACTTTGAATGTTTGGTATTTTGAGGATTTGGCATGTAGTGCATGACGATTAGCAATTGCATGGGCTAAACACTGACACATAGCATGGCTGTTGTATAGAATAAGATCTTGGTTTGTAGTAAAATAGTAGTATAAGGGAACGGGGGAACACAATGTTGGCACAATGGATGTATTATCATTCTGACGTTGTTTTTATTTATGTAATATTTTCGTGTGGTGGTCACTCCCTAAATTTGGTCTCTTTCACTGTACTTGCATGGGATCATGCATGTTTAATACATGGCACCTTGTGTGATAAAGCAGAGTGGACAGGATTTTAAAATTTGTACAATTGTTTTTGTAGGTGGGTTTTGTTTTGTGTGTGTTACCCATGTCCTGATGAGGCCCGACTCAGTGGGCTGAAACGCGTCGACCAGAAGAAGAGGAGGAGTCCATCAAATTGAAATGTGGACCTATGAACTTTTATAACACACACTACACAAGTGACTGAATAGAGGGGAGTTTCTCTCTGTTTCTGTGGTGTGTTGAAAGGCTTACCTATCCCCGGATTGCTTAGATATATGCATCTGATTGCAACCGGGTTTAAATGGATGGGTACAAAAAAAGTTTGAGAAATTTGTTGTTTTGATTATGTGCTTTTGTACGTATAATGGTTGTCTTATGTGTAAAAATGTATAATTGTGTAGATATCTATATAAAAAAATAAAACAAAGATAAGTGAAAGAATTGAGGATGCCTTCGTGAGTAAGTAAATTGTTTACAAGTTATATTTGGGGACTAGGCCCCCACGCAGGGGATCAATATTTTTGTCCCTTTTTGCTGTAGCAATTTGTGTATATTGATCCCCGGACATCATTTCCTTTTCTTGGTTTGCTTCCGCCCAGATGTATTCTTGGGGGGGTTAGGGCATAACCCGTTCTCTTGATACAAGCTCCATAGCTAGGCTTGTGATAGCAGGTTGACAGCGCACCGACTGCGGAGCATAGACGTGTGTCAGGAGCCAGCTCAGCCCTTTAACGGGACCTTGCGAACGTGGTTGAGCAGATTACTCACTAGGGCAATCTGCTTAACCACATTCGCACGGTCCCGCTCAACCACGTTCACATGGTCCCGCTCTAATCACCGTTCTGCAACGCGAATGGAGTATTGAAACGGGCTTCACCTTTCAGGAAAAAGGTACAAACACTGCCCAATACAATTTTAAATACATAACCTCTGCTCTAGATTGGCACCTCGCCTCAAAATCCCACCATGCAAGAAAAAAACCATAGGTGGCAAATCCTTCTCTGTTCAAGCAGCCAAACTATGGAACTTTTTACCTCCAAACATAAGATCCACGGATAACTACCTTATCTTCAGAAGACTACTCAAGAGTTGGCTCTTCCCCACATAACCTCAATATGCAAACAGAAATATACAGCACATCCCTCTGTATAATCATTTATTTGGACTATAGATGTGTACCTACATATGTGCATTGCTTTGTATAAATGTGTATAATAATTATGTTTTTAAATATATAGATATTCGTAACTACTGCTTAACAAATGCACATATTACTTATAGTTATATTAATCTATGTTTAACATGTGTATAGATGAATGCATAAATAAGTAAATCTTTTATCATAACTATTTATCTACAAGTGCTTCACTATTGAATTACACACAAAAAATTAACACTTGAAAGTCTGAGTTTATTAAATACAACTTAAATCTACATATATTACCTTCCTTATACATATATACCTTCCATGTCCTTATATTTCGTTACATTTATTACTTTGCTTCTAATTCAGCATCTCCAATGCACTACCCTATATCTCACCCTATAACTCTCGCAATATATCCTCTACCTCCACTCTGACTCATCTCAAACCTCATTCTACTACTCTCTCCAATGCACTACCCTATTTCTCACCCTATACTTCTCTCAATATGTCCTCTACCTGCACTCTCTCACTCATCCCAAACCCCTTTCCACTACTATGACCCCCCAAAATAACCCTTTATAGACTCTTCCCTCCTCTACCCCTCTTTGCATCATCTCATACTTCCTTTGCTATTCAGATCGCCCAAACAAGCCTTTATAAACCCTTCCCTCTGACTCTTCCCCCTCCCCCTCCCCCTTACTCATTCCAAACCTCCTCCTAATGCTATGAACTCCAAAAAATAAATACATTTATAGACCCTTCCCTCTTCTATCCCTCCACTATTCCTTTTCAATCTTAATAACAGACGAACATGTCCACTGCTCAAATTAATTTCATATTCCCCTATACTAATTTACCACTAATCCTTTTTAGGTTCCCGAGTAGCATGCTACTTGCCGAAAAGCGCTTCAACACCTCATCAGGGGTAGCAAGCGCCATATAAATGCAAACCCTTTCCTCTTCTATCCCTCCATTTTCCTTTTCAATCCAAATAACAGACTAACTTGTCCACTGCTCAAATTAATTTCATATTTCACTATACTAATTCAACACTAATCCTTTTTGGGGTCCGGAGTAGTGTGCTACTCGCCGAAAAAGGGCTTTGACGCCTCATCAGGGGTAGTAAGCACTATATAAATGCAATTACAATTATAGCTCGAATCATGCCAACAGTACCGAGCTAGAAAATACTCATTTGTGTGCTGCTGGAGCAGCTAAGAAATAGGAGGCTTAGAGGTAGACACAGACCTATATGGGACATTCATCTATTGAAAAAGCCTAGTTTAGATCCCAGTTGTCTCAGCAACTTTCGGCCCATCTCTCTTCTTCCATGGGTCAGTAAAGTTGCAGAAAAATATGTTAACTCGGTGCTCTCTAGGCACTTGGAGGATGGCAACCTCCTCCACTCGTCTCAAACGGGCTTTCGCCCACGCCAAGGAACTGAGACTGCGTTGTTAGCTGTTGTCGAAGAAACTAGAAAGATCCTCGACGCGGGAGGATCGGTGTCCGTGATACTTCTAGATCTCAGCGCGGCCTTTGATACGGTGAACCACCGCATCTTGGTCCAACGACTCCACAAACTGGGTGTGTCCGGAGCTGCCCTGAAATGGTTAAGCTCCTTTTTAGAGGATAGATCCTTTCAAATCTGAGGGCGAAGCCATCTCAAACCCCCGGCCCCTCCATTGTGGAGTACCGCAGGGCTCGTCCTTGAGCCCCTCCCTTTTTAATGCTTATATGGCCCCCTTAGCCGACAGTGTCCTCCCCTTCCGAGTGCAAATCATCACTAATGCTGACGATACTCAACTGGTGATCTCACTGAACCATGCAGATAGAGCCTCTTCCTGTCTGTTGCCCTGCCTCGAAGAAGTCACCAGATGGATGACACTGTCTCATCTTAAATTGAATGGCGACAAAACGGAGCTCATGCTCCTGGGTAATAATTCCCCCGCTGAAATAGATTCCATCTGGCCAGCATGTATGGGCCCAAAGCCCATCCCAAAAAAGGAAATAAAGAGCCTAGGCTTCTGGCTAGATGATGAGCTCAGTTTTAAAACACAAGCCAGAACAGTTGTTGCCACCTGCTTTGGCATGTTAAGATTACTTCGCAAGGTGCTACCGTTACTCCCTTTTCAAGCAAAAAAATTGATGGTTCAGGCCCTTATACTGTCTCAACTGGACTATGGAAATGCCCTATACCTGGCCGCTCCTAGCTCGGTTCTGGCGAAACTCCAAGTCGTACAGAATTGTGCCGCCAGGATCCTTGTAGGGCTCTCAGGGCGTCAATCGGCCAGACCCGCCTTAAAGGCCCTCCATTGGCTCCCGATCAGGGAAAGGGTCCATTTTAAAGCCCTGTGCATTTCCCACAAGGTGCTGAGAGGGAAGAGACCAGCCATTATTTCTTCTCTGGTCCATCCTTACCGAGCTAACAGGCGGCTTCGTTCGGATGACCTCCATTTAGTCTCAGTTCCCAGAATCCGGAGGGCCAGAAGTGGTGGCCGACTGTTTTCATATAATGCGGCTAAACTCTGGAACGCCCTCCCATTGCAGCTTCGTAGGGAACCCAGTCATAATATTTTTAGGAAGGGTCTGAAGACCTGGCTTTTTCCCATCTAACCCTTTTGCAGTTCAATTAGTGCCCGCCAGCGCTGGGATGCCTCCGGGTAACCACGCGCTTTAGAAATGCTACCTCATTCATTCATTCATTCATGTATTCTGATTGGTTTAAGTTTTTCTGTTTTCTTTCCAGGTAGTTCATGGAAAAGGTAGTTTGTTAAATGGTGAAGGCTGCTGTAGAAAGTTGATCATAATCCTGACAAAGACTATCGCTTTACTGATAACTCTGCTCCCTTCCTTATTTCGGTTTTTTTGCCATTAAGAACACTTTACTTTTTTTAAAAGCATTTTATGTAGAAAAATACAAACATGTACTTTGTATTTCATAAGGGCATACCATGAGTATTTAAGAAAACATTTTAACAAGTTATTAATCTCCATATGAACAAAGTAGGACTCTTTTTAGTCATACTGAAGCGTGTGGTCAAAGAAAGATGCTTATGATATTTCAGTTTTTTCTGTATGTTCTTATAGAGCTATACGTTGCATTTCACTGTGCTTCCGTGTTTATGGACTTGGTTATATCAATCAGGAGTTTGTATAGCGCGGCTACTCACCCGTGAGGGTCTCAAGGTGCTGAGGGGGTGGGGGGTAGGTTGCTGATCCGTCTGGGTGTGGAGGTTCAGTCGAAGAGCCAGGTCTTGATGTTCTTCCTGAATTGGGTCAACGACGCAGATCGCCTGAGGTGGAGGGGCAGGGTGTTCCAGGTCTTGGTGGTGAGGTAGGAGAAGGATCTTCCT
Source organism: Calotriton arnoldi (assembly GCA_963921515.1). Lineage (NCBI taxonomy): Eukaryota > Metazoa > Chordata > Amphibia > Caudata > Salamandridae > Calotriton > Calotriton arnoldi. The sequence continues at coordinate 773,900 of CAWUFW010004040.1, forward strand.
CTGGTTCTGGTCTTGTGGATCCGTGGGATGGAGGCCAGGGTGAGTTGGGCGGAGCGGAGTTGTCTGGCGGGTATGTGGAATGCGAGGCGGTGGGTCAGATATTCTAGTCCTGCATCATGGAGGGCTTTGTAGGCATGTGTGAGGAGCTTGAAGGTGATTCTCTTGTTGATTGGGAGCCAGTGGAGTTGTTGGAAGTGTTCTGTTATGTGGCTGCGGCGGGGGATGTCGAGGACCCATCTGGCTGCAGCGTTTTGGACGTTCTGTAGTTTTCTGAGCTGTTTCTGAGTGACGCCGGCGTAGAGTGCGTTGCGGAGTCAAGTCTGCTGGTGATGAGTGCGTGGGTGAGCATCTTTATGGATTCTGTGGGGATCCATCTGAATGTCTTTCGAAGCAGGCGGAGCGTGTGGGAGCAGGATAAGGATACTGCATTGATTTGGCGGTTCATCGTCAGCGAGTAGTCCAGTATGATGCTGAATTTGCATGCGTGGTTCATAGAGGTGGGAGGGTTTCCTAGTGCGGCGGACCACCAGGAGTCGTTCCAGACTGAGAGGCCGGGTCCCAGGATGAGTACTTCGGTCTTGTCCGAGTTGAGCTTGAAGCAGCTGCCTTTCATTCAGGTAGCAACGGCCTTCATTCCGCTGTGAAAGTTGATTCTGGCGGCTGTGGGTTCGTTGGTGAGGGAGAGGATCAACTGGGTGTCGTCGGCGTAGGAGACAATGTTGAGTCTGTGGCTTCTGACGATGGCTGCGAGGGGGGCCATGTAGACGTTGAAGAGGGTGGGGCTCAGGGAGGAGTCCTAGGGCACTCTGCAGCTGATCTCTGTAGGTTCTGAGAGGAATGGGGGTAGTCTGACTCGCTGTGTTCGGCCGGTAAGGAAGGAGTGGATAGAGTCCAGTGCCTTGTCACGGATGCCGTAGTCGTGGTCGGTCCACAGGAGTTCGGTGGTGTGGCTGTAGGTGATGTTCCAGCTGGCAGACAAAACGGGGTCAAGTGTGTGTCCTAGTGTGTGGGTCGGTGCAGTGACTAGCTGCTTGAGCCCAATGTTGGCGAGGTTCTTCAGTAGGGAGGTGGTGTTCTGGTCACTGGGGTTGTCCAGGTGGAAGTTGAGGTCTCAGAGTAGATGTAATCAGTGGATGTGAGTCTAATGTAAAAGACTTAAGGCAACAATAATATAAAATCACAGCAATAACCTAATGAATTGAGACACATATATAAACAAAGAGAGAACCACAATATCTGATAGTTATATATAAAATTTAAAAAATGTTTTATTGATGAACAATAAGATAATGGCAGAAATGTATAATATTAAAACAATACCCCAATTATACTAATTCAATCATACTATCATTCATACATTAAAAAGTCACAATTGATTTTGACAGTATAATAAAAACACTTAATGTCTAATAGTCTTGATCAATAAAGTACAATGTGGCAAAATGAACTATTATGTTCGTTCTACGCGCGTTTCGGCACAAACCAGTGCCTTCGTCAGGAAAAGGGGCCACAAGGGATCAAGGATGATTTCTTAATTCACTCCTATAGGATGGTAAAAGAGTGACGAAGACTGCTACTGTTATTGAAACATGTCCAAAATCTTTAAGCAATGGATGTCCAATTTGTAAATGGATTTAACCTAACATCACAACCCAAGGGTTTAAAAGACTGACGTCCACCTCAATTTGGATCGTCTAAATGATTTTAATTCCGATAGTTAACAACTAGATAAAAATTATATTTTTAGGACGTTTTAAAGATGCCGGATAAGGGTTGCCTCCACACGCTACGATATCCACGCGGGAACTCGTGGATGTGAGTGCCTGGGGTGCAATGAGGTCTACAATGGCGTTGGTGAAGGACGGGGGTTGGAGGGCCTCTAGACTAGGGTGCCGCGGAGGGTGGTGTCGGGGTTGGTCTGGATCTGGAAGTGGAGGCGTTCCATGGTTGTCAGGTCGTTTGAGTGCGTGGTCAGTCGGAGGGTGTTCTTGTGGATGATGGCGATGCCTCTTCCTGGTCGGTCGGCACAGTCCTTGCGGATGATTTTGTAGCCATCGGGGATGGCGGTGGTGATGTCCGGTCCAGAACAGGGGTTGATCCAGGACTCCGTGAAGAAGGCAATGTCGGAAGAGGCGGCGTCGAGGAGGTTCCAGATTTCGGTGGCGTATTTGTAGAGGGATCGCACGTTGAGGAGGATGCAGTTGAGCCGGTCGGGTGCACTGTTGGCCGGCTGGCTGGCGAGAGGATCTGGCATGTTGGCGTGGGTGAAGGTGTGGCTGCAGTTCCGTCAGGTGAAGGGTCCTTGGGTCTCCTTCAGCGACACAAGGTGGCAGGAGGCGTGGCGTCCTGAGTTGAGGGCGAGGAGGGTGCTGGCGTTGAAGTGGTGGAAGGTCCGAGAACCGGGGTCCCTGGCGCTGGGCGCAGTCCAGGCGCGGACTAGTGCAGATGGGCTTGCCTTTGGCGCGACCGCTGCGTGCGGCCACCATTAAGTAGCGCTGCGAGGGCTGGACAGTTGGGAGGCGGGAAACGCAGGTAGGGTCACTGGAGGGGGGCAGGGCAGCGGGAGATTGCAGGGCGAGGGCAGCGAAAAAAGGGAAGAAAAAGGCAAAAGCAGAGAAAAAAGCAGAATTAAAGCAGAAAAGAGAAACCGAGGGGAAGCCCAGCAGCAGAGCAGTGATGCTCTACCACTAGACCACCAGGGATGAGGCGTAGGCAGGAGCCTGTGGGTGGAGGAGAGCCTCGAACTCCTGACCAGAGGGCCAGCAGCAGCAACAGGGGCAGCAGCAGCTACCGGGCGGAGCTGCGCTGTGAAGGGATCAAATGCACTAGGAGGTCAGTGGACTGCACTTTCACTGTGCAGCGGTCGTGCTGAAGGGGGGGAGCTGGCCAGCTGGGAGGCGGGAAACGCAGGAGCGGGAAGGGTCACTGGGAGGGGGCGGGACTGCAGGAGCTCGCAGGGGCTAGGGCTGCGAAAAAAGGGAAGAAAAAAGCAAAAGCAGTAAAGAAAGCAGAAGAAAGGCAGAAAAGAGAGACAGAGGGGCAGCCCAGCAGCAGAGCAGTGACGCTCTACCACTAGACCACCAGGGATGAGGCACAGGCAGGAGTCTGCGGGTGGATGAGGGCCTCGAACACCTGACCAGAGGGTGAGCAGCAGCAACGGGGGCAGCAGCAGCTACCAGGCGGAGCTGCGCCGTGAAGGGAGCAAGTCCACTAGAAGGTCAGTGGTTATATGTACATTTATTTCTTTATATACATTTTATTAGTCATTCCATTCCTTAAGTTAACCCATCAGGATACAATTTCCAGTTTAATCGAAATAAGTCCTACGCTTTTGGAAAACGTATGTTATGACGTGTGCCTTTCCTCGACTTACAGCCCTTGCAGCATCGAGTACAGGCCTCCCACTTTGCAACATCTGGGTCATGTTGGTTGTGTCTGTGGCCTCACACTCTCTCTGTCCAAAGTGTATGCCTTGAAGTGGTGGTGCAGTTAAAAAAAAAAAAAAAAAAAAGCACAGAGCATCTTCAGGGGCAAGACATGCAGAGTTTGGTGGCCGTCTTTGTCGGGGACCCAGTATAAAAGGCAACCACGCTCTAGGCTTCTTGTCAGTGGCAGCTGGCACGGATCGCGGGACCGGAGGGTGGCTTGCAAAGGGGAGAAGGGGGCGCAGGCACATTTTTAAATAAAGAAAGAAAAATACACTTACCTTGCCGCCGGGTCCCGCGTCTCCGCTCCCCTCCATCTCAAACTCCAGGAAACAGCCAGGCTCCCCTGACCAATCACAACGCTGCAATGCAGCTTTGTAATTGGTAAGCACCCGGGCTCCCCTGACCAATCATAATGCTGCAATGCAGCTTTGTGATTGGTCTGAGCGCCGTGGTTCAGCGCTCAGCCAGGGACTGGGGGCCTGGGCATGTTCTCCATACAGGCTGTAATGCAGGTTGCATGGAGAACAGGGAAAGTGCGCGTGACTGTTTTGGGCGGCCCGAGAGAGCAGACCAAACAGTCATTGCACACTTAGGAGGGTTCTACCCCTCCTCCCCTGCTCTGCAGCCCCACCTCGTCCCCTCACGCAATGTTGCTGCAGCAGGAGGACAAAATAAAATGATAATAACATTACGTTATTATCATTTTATTTTTTTCCTTTTTTTACTGCTGCAAGGCAGTGGGGCGACGCTCCTCCCCCTTAGCGGAGGAGCCACCCCTGCTTCTTGTTCAGTATTTAGTACTGACAGCGGGAGGAAGGCTATCACGGTTCCTCTCGTAGAATTGACTTGTGCATCACCAGAAGCCCTGAATCCGGAGGTCTGCCCGGCAGGCCCGTGTTTGGACCACTTCACATGCATATTAACACTAACCTTGGTTATATGTGGGTCTTGGGGGCACAACTTAGTTTTGTTTAAACAATTTACATTGATTTTTCATCCTAGACTCTCGTCACGATTGCAGAACACAGTAGTAAACATTATATCACAGCAGGTAGTGCATATCAAATTTTGTTGAATGAGCCTGAATATGCTACATACTGAAGCAGTAAGGCATCTCATGTAAATACATGTCAGGACGTGACAAACGTGTCATCATTCAATTTATTAATTCAACTGTAAAAACTAAAAGTGAACATGGTGATTGTTGGTGCCAGTAGTATACAGAATGCATTTTTTTTTATTACTGTGGGTACCTGCTCAAGGTCCACGCATGCCCCTGGTGGTTTATCGTCAGGGGTTTAATACATTTGGTAATATGTATTCAGCTGTATTTGAGTGTGGCACCTAAGATAAATAGGGACTTATTTACAAACCCCTTGCGCCGCAGGTGCATCACTTTTAATATGGGAAAAAGTGACGTACCACTGGTGTAAGGGGCTTGTAAATAAGCCCCATAATGTCACATCTTGATCGCTCTCTAATTCAACACATTCCACGGTATTAGTCTCTTCCTGTTTCTACCATTTAACATTTAGTCAGTCAGCTCTGCACTGGTGTTAGTAATTCTAAGTGGATTTGCTGGGGATTGTTACCACTTTAAAGGACAACATAAACTCTTCCCTCCAATGGGTGTATTCATAGTTGCCCTTACCCTTCCAATTTCCCAAACACAGTGCCTTTGCCACCCAATATAATACGTTTCGGAACCATTGCTCTATTCTCTGCCCCGAATGGATTTCCAGGTAGTGTCAATACCTTTCCTTGCCAGTACACATACCAGGTGTAAAAATCTGTTTCTCACCTTTCTATTTTAGGGCAAGGAAATAGCTCTAATATACATTTCAGGGGATTCAATACACTACCTGTCAAGTGTTGTTCCAATATTTCCCCAAATGTCTGCAATGACTGGACATGTTCAAATTGAATAGAAAAAAATCTGTGTTCTCCCCTCTACATCTAGGGCACTCAAAGATGGCTGTAGGTTATACCCTTGCTATACATTTAGGAGTAAGATATGCCTTATATAGGAAGTTAATTTGTTATAATTTAAATCTCACATTTCTTGACACTCGTGAAAGATAATCCAGTTTGGTATCTCATTCCCAGTCAGACTATTCCGGGCCAAGGTCCTGAGCCTATTTGTCCCTCAACTTGGTTAGCATACCACTTAAATCGGACTACAGCAGTGCTCTATATATGTCGAGAATCTTGCTCTTTCCTTATCCTTGTGGTGATTTCATGTTTAAGGTACAACTTCTGGCGGGCTAATTCAGGATCATGGGGACCCACTTACCATGCGATGTACCTAAGAGTTTGACCAGATGACATTGCATGTTCATCCATTAGATCAGCAAAGTCTCATAATTTACTTGAGCCATATAGGTCCTCCATCATTGCAATATTGTGCTCCTCCCACATCTTTGCCCTGTTCAGCACATTCCCAGATAAAGATCTAAGACTAAGTGGTATATAATGGGTATAAGATGTTACCTACTGGAATCCCTTGCCATCCAGCTACAAGGGGAGTGTCGGACATGGGGCATCCCCCTAGCGGGGGATAGATAATTCTGATGTCTCCACAATATGTTTTGGGCCCTTCCCTGTCGCGGGTCCTTAGGCCACCCACACAAGTGAGGTAGGATTTGTGTCGGGAGACCTGGGGGAACGCTGGGTGATAGGAAATTTGTGTCGGCCCGGAGATCCCCCAACTTTCCCACATAATAATGTGAGGAAAATGTAATTTTTGTTTAGCTAAATTTGAGGTTTGCAGGGGATTCTGGGTAGGAAAACATTGGAAGATCCACACAAGCCACACCTCCTTGGACTCACCCGGATATCTAGGTTTCAGAAATGTCTGGATTTGGTAGGTTTCCCTAGATGGACGCCGAGCCCGGGACCAAAAACGCAGGTGCCCCCCTTGCAAAATCAGGTCGTTTTGTGATAGATAATACCGATGTCTCCACAAGACATTTTGGGCCCTTCCCTGTCGCAGGTACTTGGCCCACTCACACCTGTGTGGCAGCATTTTTATACGGAGACCTTGGGGAACGCTGGGTGGTAGGAAATTTGTGTCGGCCTGGTGATCTTACAAAGTTCCTACACAGAAATGTGAGGAAAATGTGTTTTTTTTAGCTAAATCTGAGGTTTGCAGGGGATTCTGGGCAGGAAAACGTTGGGAGATCCACGCAAGCCACACCTCCCTGGACTCAACCAGGTGTCTAGTTTTCAGAAATGTCTGGATTTAGTAGGTTTCCCTAGATGCCCGCTGAGCCCGGGACCAAAAACACATGCGACTCCCTCGCAAAACCAAGTGTTTTTTGTGATCGATAATTTTGAAGTACCACAGTACGTTTTGTGCCATTTCCTGTTGCTGGCACTAGGTCTACCCTTACAAGTGAGGTACCATTTTTATAGGGAGAATTGGGGGAATGCTGGGTGGGTGGAAGTTTGAGACTCCCTGCAGATTCCAGAACTTTCCATCACAGAAATGTGAGGAAAATGTGTTTTATTTGACAAAGTTTGAGGTTTGCAAGGAATTCTGGGTAATATAATCTGGTGAAAGCCACACAAGTCACCCCGTCCTGCATTCCCCTGGGTGTCTAATTTTCTAAAATGTACAGGTCTGCTAGGTTTCCCTAGGTGCAGACAGAGCTAGGGTCCAAAATCCACAGCTAGGCACATTGCAAAAAAAGGGTCAGTTTTCTGTGGAAAAATGTGATGTGTCCATGTTACATTTTGGGCCGTTTCCTGTCACAGGCACTAAGCCTACCCACACAAGTGAGGTACCATTTTTATTGGGAGACTTGGGGGAATACTGGGTGGGCGGAAGTTTGTGGCTCCCCACAGATTCCAGAACTTTCCATCACAGAAATGTAAGGAAAATGTTTGAGGTTTGTAAGGGATTCTGGGTAACAGAACCTGGTGAGAGCCACATAAGTCACCCTATCCTGGATTTCCCTGGGTGTTTGGTTTTCAAAAATGTACAACGTTTGGATGGTTTCCCTAGGTGCCGGCTGAGCTCCGGTCCAAAATCCACGGCTAGGCATATGTGAACAAATTGTCAGCTTTAAGTGGAAAAATGTGATGTGTCCACATTGCGTTTTGGGCCGTTTCCTGTCGTGGGCACTAGGCCTACCAACACAAGTGAGGTAAAAAACAAATTGAGAGACTTAGGGGAATACAGAATAGTAGAACAAGTGTTATTACCAATTGATTTTCTATGCATTTTTGCCTTCTAAATGTAGGACAATCTGTAAAAAAAAGTCATTTTGAAAAAAGCCCTTTAATTCACATGCTAGTATGGGTACCCACAATTTCAGAGATGTGCAAATAACCACTGCTTCTAAACTCCATATTTTGTTCCCATTTCGGAAATACATAGGTTTCCTTGATACTTATGTTTCATTCTTTATATTTTACCAAATTAATTGCTGTGTACCCGGTATACAATGAAAAGCCAGTGCAAGGCGTAACTCAGTTATTGAGTCTGGGTACCTCGGGTTCTTGGTGAACCTGCAAGTCCTATATATCCTCGCAACCAGAAGGGTCCAGCAGATGTAACTGTATATTGCTTTCAAAAATCTGAATCGCTGTTTTTTTCAACTGAATTACAATATATTTTTATTTCAACTGTTAGTTTCTATTGGAAAACCTTGAAGAATCTACACAAATGACCCCTTGATGAATTTAGAATTTTATCTACTTTTCAGAAATGTATAGCTTTCCAGGATCCATTATTGGTTTCACACCCATTTCTACCACTAATTGGACGGAGGTTGAAAGCACAAAAAATAGGAAAAATAGGCTATTTCCCAGTCAAATGCCAAAACTTTGTAGAAAATGTTGGTTTTCTGACAAAAGTCTGCCTGTTCCTGAAAGCTTGAAAGATGGTGATTTCAGCACCGCAATATACAGTTACATCCGCTGGACCCTTCTGGTTGCGGGGATATATAGGTCTTGGTGAACATCTCAAATTTGCTTGTCATGTCTGTATGCCTTGTAGTCATGACATTTCAACAGATGTGTTTTCCCACAGTGTTATGTCTGTATGCCTTGTAATCCTGCCATTTCAAATGATGCATTAGCTGTGTATGCTCCTTTCAAGCAAGTTTGAGATGTTCGGTCACAATAGGTGTAGGAAATTAGATTATTATTTGGGATGGATGACTACCCACCTCAAGGAATAATCGCAACCCTTGTCAGGGTGTACCCTCAAAGTTACTAAATTTACCTGGGCTCAACTCCCTGATATATATCACAAAGCAGACTGGCTTACCTTAGGGTAATGTGTAAAGTATTTATGCATTAACCTAAACAGTAATAAAGTCAAAATAACAAAACAATAAAAATCCCAAACTGAATAAGAAAAATAGAGTAAAATGTAATTAAAAAGATGACACCAAAATAACAAAAACTATCCAGTAACGGAAACCGAAGTATGAATTTTCAAAGTTTTAAGTAGGAATAGCACCAAGAAGCACAAAGAGCCAATGATAGTCAATGGTCGTGGTAGACTAGTACCTAGGTGTAATTTGATGCTGACCACGATGGAGCGCGGGTCAAATACACCAACCAGGTTTGTCCTGGTCAAAGAATTCAGCTTCTGACTTTAGTCCTTAAATCCCAATCCACAACATAAGTAGACTTGTAAAGTCCTCTGTGACCTTAGGGGAGGCACTTCGAGACTCCCATGGTTTTAAGCAGGAGCCAAACAGCATGGTCCAGTCCAGGTTCAGTACCACTGTTTAGCTGATTATGTGCATGAAAGGGCTCTTATGGCTTACTGTAGCCCTGTAGCTTGAGCAATTGGTCAGCTTTATGACCCTTGGAGTGCACTTCTTTGTCCTGGGTACAAGAGAGGAGCAGGTGCAATCCTTTATGGCTCGTTTCAGGTCTCAGACAGCAGGTTCAGTCATCCTCTGATCTTCCACAGGTCCAGTAGTGTTTAGAAGTGGGTGCCTGGAGATGCATTTTTATGTCTGGCATGAGGTTGTGGGCGGGAATGACTCCTGGGCATGCCCTCATCAATGGGGTAAACTTTCCCGGGGTCAGCCCTTCCCACTTTTGGCAGTTTCAAGATGGTGAAAGTCTTCGGCCACATTAACCTTGGGCTCTGTGTGTTGCGGGTGTCTGGCGGAGTTTACTATGGTAATCCTGGTGTCCTCCCACATTTAACACTAAAATCCAGTTCACAGCAGTCACTGTACCACAATAAACCCAGAGACAGAAGTAGGACTTTCCAACAACCAGACAGTGGATACACAAGAACTCTTTTAGCAACCTGTTTCCATTCCTTTCAAGCATTCCCCCCACATTACATGTAGACCCAGCAGACCCATCAAGCAGGATTTGACATTCAGACAGGATTTGACACTGTAATGTCAAGAGATGCTCACAGCCCCATGCTACATATTCTGTCAGGTTCAGAGGAGTCACCTCTGACCATTCAGGTCAGCCTGTTGTTTGCTCTCGGGAAGCACTTTGCACATTTTCCACACCTATTCAAATGCAAATTACTGGCTGGCAGAAGTGGAAGAGCAAATGCAAATTTAGCTTCCAGGAACTTCAGGCAGAGAACAGGTAACTTTCTAAAAGTCACTGTTCCATAATATTAATAAAAATCCTAATTCTGAATTGATTTGGTCTATTAATAACTATTAAAAATAGTTGTTTGATTATAAATATAGCTAGTCCCATTACCGAGATATAGTATTAGTATTTTAATCTGTACTCTACATAGGACAGTTAGGCCTTCCAAGGAGAAAAATAGCTTTTGGGTGCTAGTCACTGTAAGGACATGTTAACATTAAATGTCGCTATTTGCTACTTTTAAATACCATGCACCCTGCCTTGTGGACCACAAGCCATACACATGGGTGATGTGACATATTAATATTTAAAAAGGAGGTTTTGACCTCTCAAAAGGTTTTATATAGCCAGGTTTAAATGCAGTGTTTAAACTGCCACAGCCAGGCTACAATGGTAGGCCAGAAGTGAGGTTTTACACTGTCACTGTAGTAGATGGCACAATACGTGTTGCATTCCACTAGTGACATTTAACTTACAGGCCCTGGGTATATTTTGCACCATATACTAGGGACATATAGGTAAGTTAAATATACCAGTTAGGAAGATGTCAATTCAACCATGTTTAAAGGGGGAGCACAGACTCTTTACCACTGGTTAGCAAGGTTCTAATGCATGCAAATATATAGATTCCATAAAAAAATGAAAGATTCAGGGACCACGCAGAAATAGCAGATTTCTTACAATAGCTGTTTTTGGCACTGTATTTTCAAGCATGTGAAGTTTGTCCTCTGAGGAGTGTAGTTCTGATTCTAATCTTTTCTTTGCAGTGGCCTCATAACAATTCTAAAGGCCTCACATTCAATAAGCATGTTCAACTCTCCCCTTGTTTTCATGGAAATACCTATCTCTTCCCCAGTCTCCACTCTGAATGCTGGATCCTCCAGCGCTGCAGGTTGGAGTCGCCAGGCACGAATGGTTTGTTCTATTATGTCTCATTGTCAAGTGCAGCAAGAATGAGCCATGATCTCAGTAGGTCTTACCAAGATATACCAAAGGAAGGAAATCCCTGGTACAGTAGATATTATCAAGTCAAACATGTAGGTGATGCATGAATAGAATGAAAATTCTTTGGGCTCAGGGTTTCCTACGCACCATACATCATTTAATTTCCAGTGGGACTGACAGAGATTTGTCTATTCTCACTGTCACAGAGTTAGGAAGTGGCGGGTGTAACCTGTCTTTAATAACATCTTCAACCCTGTCATAATCCCTGCCTACTATCATTTGGACACCCACGATGCCAGATAGTTTATTTATTACATTATAAAATATATTTTGTTCTGTGTTGGGGGCACAGATTCTCACCAGCAGGATTTCAACACCATCAGGTTTTCTCAACAGTAACACATAACAACTATCTTGATCTTTATGCACAGGTCAGTCGCAATATCAGCACTTGTTTTTACATCATTAGGACCCTGAAAAAGATCTTTCCTTACATTCCATTGGAACTGCACCAGACAGTCACTATCACCCTTGTCACCTCACGGTTGGACTACTGTAATGCACTTTACCTTAGCATCAATCGTTCCTCTCTGAATAAACCTTAGGTCATACAGAATGCGGCAGCTCACCTTATTCTGAACATTTCCAAATGGCACTCCATATCAGGAGGCAAATTTCTTTCAAGGCCTTATGGTTAATTTTGAACGGTCTTCATCACAAGGGCCCCATTCAAATGAATGCTCTTTTTCATCGGTACACTCCTGGCAGACCAATTAGATCCACATGTTGTAAAAAACGTAGGAACCCCAGATTTCGGACGACTAGATGGGGTGGCCGCTGCTGAACTATGGAGCACTCTGCCTACCTATATCTCAGAAGCAGATTCTTTTACGTCCTTTAAAAATCATTTGAAATCCTGGCTCTTTTCACTTCAGAAACCTTGACTCTTAGCTGCGCTGCTCTTGTTGACTCATCTGTCCCGCTATAGCGCTTTGGCACCTTCGGTTTTAGTTTGCTCTATAAATTCTATCCTATGCATCTTACATTTTAAATGGCACTCTGGTGGGATCTATACCAGTGCGCTCCTAGCAAACACTGAGCTTCTTTTGAGCTCCCCTGAGGAGATATCAATTACCACTGTATCAATTTTCTGTTCCTTTGTCTCCAAGGTACTGATTATTGCTGCCAGTATAATGTCTAGCTTTGCTTGTGTGCTACAAAAATGAATGTGTCCTTGTGTAAATGAACTGGTGCTATTGTGAAGTGTTCCAATACCTTTGGGTGGTGTTGGCGCAATATAAAACTGCACCCAAAAAAAAATATGAAATGCAAAGTCAGGGGAGGAGGGGATCTGTGCAACGGAGTTCAGCAGGGCAAGCAGCGGAGGGTGGGAGGTGTACGGGCAACCAACAGCAAATGCAGGCTGGATTAGGCACATTTTTGACTTGTTTCTAATGTTTTCTTCTCACTTGTGCTTTAAAATGCTATATTTGGAACCCCTTTTTTCAACAATTTGCAGTAAATATGTGTTGTAAAATCCACCATTTGATTCCATTTTTCACAAAATGTTCTTGCGGGGGGAGAAAATCCCCCACACCTTCCTTTTGCACATTATACTTGGGTAAAAAAATGATGCCTCATCACTTTGAAAATCCACCAGCCGCCACTGCCTGGGAGCCCTCGCAGTCCATGCGACAGATAGCACTTCGTCCGGGGTTCATTTGCAATCCTCATTTTTGGCTTCTTTCAGCCTTCCCATCATACTATAGTTAGGATGTCATATCAACTTTAATTTGCTACTTCTCTTGCGTAAAAGTAATGTCTGCCCTCCCAGGCCATGCTCAGTCTGTTTCTTATGCCCTTTGACAGCCTGGGGGTTGGAATACATGGGAAAGTACTATAGTTCCTCTCCCTTGAAGGATTATGGCATGTGCATCATGGATCCAGGGGCCATTTTCTTCTAATATTTTACACTACTTCTCCTTGATGCCCTCTATTTACTGAATTAGACCTCACCAAACATTCCTTGTGAGTAGCACTCTCAGGTGTCCACCAGGCTCGCCTCACCCTAAATTTCACTCAGTGGCCTCTGCTCTGTTGGCTCCAACAACAGCCCCATTCACCTGAGAGTTCAGCTCCCCTTAGGTACATAGAGAAGCCAGCAGGAGTGTCAGTCTTATAGGCCCCCGTGCAGCTTTTTGTTTTTACTCCTGTCCCAACCCAGCCGGGGGCTGCTTGTCCTTGCTGAATTCTTTCAGCCGACATACCAGGCGACCTAAGCCAAGCCTTCAGTGGCAAATGACTGACCCACTTTGTAGATTATTTCTGATTTATATGCTGGGTCCATCTTGAGCTCTGTGAAGTGCATCAACTATCATTGCCTGCCTAGCAGTGCTTTCGCCCCTTTCTACTATACTCCAGGGTTTTGCTGCTAATGGTGGCGAGGAAGATTTGTGTTGTTTATTGGTCCAGTGTTTCGTTTACGTGACCTTAGTTGGGGACAAACTTACACTTTGGATAAACCAATATTTGTTTTTGATTGTTAATCATGTTTTAATCAAAAGCTAAATTAACTTGAGTGTATTATGCTGTTAAACCACTTCGAGTTTTTGAAAGCAAGAATGATCATTTTACCCCAAACATTCTGGTATGTTGCTGTTTGAGTGGAATGTCCTTTTATGGTAGTATGAGCATGTTTATATGAGCAGATAATCAGTGATCTTGTTTTCCCTATTGGAGTAGTCCTAATCCATCATTATCCTCTTTACACCTTTTTGACAGGAAGTTAGGAGCCAAGTTGTGAGTTATGAGAAAGACTAATTGAAAAATAGGGATAACAATAGCGTCCAACAGTGTCTCTTCCTGTCCTTCTGTTGATTCAGGTCCCCTTCCTTATTGGTCCATACTCTAACGCTTTCTCATCTTCTGGCCAGTCTGACAATCTGTACTGTTCTGTAATAGTATGTAGTCAGATGGTGATACCCTTTGGGCATGGTGCCAATCCCAAGGATATCGGAGGTTCTGACAGCTATGAAATGAAATTCAATACTTCAAGTAAACTAAGGCATTTACCTTTCAATGGAATTTAATTGTATATTTTCAGTGTTTGTGAAGTGCATTTCTTTCTTCTACTTAAGGTGTTGGGTTGGAAAAGTCCCCAATGTGCTGGATAGGTGTGTACCCCTGCCATAAGTGCCCAACTGCTTGTGAAATTAGTATTCTTTGTTTTATTTTTGGCCCTGGCGTCATGGTAATCTGAGGCCTCTCCATAGTAATGTGAGGGTCAGAACCTGTTCTGTGACTTGGAGGGGCATACAACGTGTGCCTTCATAGTGGGCATTGGACTATTACCTATGCCCTGGATGCTTCAAGTAAAGCAGTGGTGGCAGTGTGCTGTGTTAATTAACTTTATAGTGTGACCAGCCTTTTTTCTTTGTGTTAAGGAGAAGCGAGCCTACAGGCTCCTCTTTTGTACAGTTCTGCTGTAATTTGAAACCTAGAACCTTGTGCTGGCATCCCGTGTGCATGTCAAGTGCATGTGTGTGCAGTGAGTGTGTAGCACATGTTTGTAGTAGGTGACCCAGACCTTGTAGTGAGGTAGGAATGGAGAAAATGCTATCTTTAGAAATTCTATGAGGACCCTTTTATCAAAGGGTTGCAGATTAATTCTTCCTGAGCAGAACAATTAAGTAGATGGTAGGCTTGAGGGGTGGGACTGCAGTTTCTATTGTTCAAAGTGAGGAATTTTTAGGGAGGGCCTGCCATTTTGTTTGTCCCTGATTATTGCTTTAGGAACACCAATGATAGCCATGTGCTAAGAGGTCTCATTTAATTGTGGGCATGTTTTGGATACTCCTGCTTGAAGCCATCACTTTACACAAATGCTAAACTGGAGAGCAACCTGTGAATGATATCTGAAAAAGAACCAAAGCAAACTGGTTCTGAAACCATAGACAGTGGATCCACATCCCCTATCTGTAATATGTGATCCAAAGTAGGGGTGGACGGTAAACTCTGCTACGCTGGCAGATTGCGGAGTTTTGCCCACTTCATGCTCCACTTGGAGTGCTTAGTTTGGCAAAAAACCCCGCGTGGCAGAGTTTTTCATGCTTGCGGCCTCGCCAACGTTAACACCAGCAATTGAGAAAAAACGAGCGCTAAACCACCTCCTGACGAGATTTTTCAACGTAGGCAGTTGCAACAGGTCGCTACTGCTTATGTTGAGAAAGTTGCTGCTCGCATTGTGGAAGTTGCTTCTCGAGTAGAAAATCTATGTGAGCGACAGAAAGAAGCAGCATCCTCTGGCGCTCTGCATGGTGCAGTTTACATTGATTTTACAGCGCAGGACAAGTTCTCGGTGATAAAAATCAGCACGAGCTGCGCGACTGACCGGAATTCCGTCGCTCGCAGAATCCCGTAGAATCTTGCTGAGAATTTAGGTAACTCCGTGGAGGAATTCTGTCCACTCCTAATTTAAATCACGTCACTTTGTTCCAGCCCCTAATTCTTCTGGACCAATGAAGGGAGTATTCCACAGAGTCCTTGAAGAGCTGTTGTGAACCAGGGCTTGTGTCTGCCTGACAGCAAGTTTCTCAAAGGTGAGAGGACATTAACTTTAGTCTGCACTTTCAGCTGTAGAAGCGTGTGCCAGGCCCTGCAGAAGGAGAGACTATCCAGGGAAGCCAGCTTGTTCTCCGCATGAAGAGCATGCAGTGAAAGCTCACATGCTCAAAGAGCAAAGCAAGGAGTGACCCTTGTCATGGAGGGATCTCTCTGGCCTCTGTCACTCAGCATAGTTTATGAAATTATTATTGAAGAATATACATCAAATTTACAGGGAGCTCAAAAGAATCTTAAAAGCAACACCTCCTGCTCACTTACGGAAAAAACAATTCCAAAATGATCATCCTTCCTCCAACTAGACAATCTGTATTACAAATTCTTACTACCACCAATCCCTCATGATATGTTGATGACCAATGTCTGCAAGTCTAAAAAAAAATCCTCTGTCCAAGACATTATTACACACCTCATTCTAAGAACCATCAACTTGAACAAGACACATTTCCCATTAAAAAATCAACCTGGATTCTAGAGACCCGTAAGATCGCTGAGCTTCCTTCTTTGGGGAAACAATTGTGACAGGTGTTTCAAAACAACCTCTTGCTCACATTCCCAACAACTGCCTTCTGAACATCTTTCAATCTGGATTCTGCCCTGAACACAGCACAGTAACTTCTATCCTCCAAAATCTTGACCGCATTTTGCACATTCCAGACAAAGGTAATATTGGAGTTCCTGCTCCTTTTCTGTAACTGTTTATAGATCAGTTCTGCGCATCCTTGGTTGGATAATTTCACAATGGCATAGGCAGTGTACACTTTGCACCTTACACCATGAAATAATGTGTACTTAGTATTCTGGCATGCTGGCACCGGTTTCAAGGTTCTAGGGGACAACATGTCTGTTTCAGTACTATCTTGACGTGGTCTTGGGTAGATGGGTGTTCATCTACTAACTCCAGGTCCACGCTTAGCATAGGGGCACTCTGTGTGGATTACTTGTAAGCAGGAGCTAGTGATTGAGCTCCTGGATAGACAAAAACAAAAATGGGGCTCTGAGATTGTGGGGATAAAGAAAACTGGGTAAGCACCACACTATCATAGGAAAACAAGCTCAAACACCACCCTCTTCTCCAGGGTAGTGAGCTTTGTCCCCTTCAAAAAAGTCATAGACCTCACTATTCAGTGTTTCCCAACAACCAAAAGAGATCTTCATTTTGCTTGAAACTAAATGTAGGTGCGCAGTTGCATTAAGGGGATGTTCTATCACTGGTTTCCTCAAATGAGGGTAATCTACGAGGCAACCACTAGACTCACTGCAAAAATAGATCAAACCCTGCTAAGGAATAAGGAATGTTTAAAGTCTGGAACATATCAATAGTCGCTTTTTTATCTCCATTGCAGATCTCTACGGCAAATGCTAGAAGTTGTAATAATGAATATCGCAATTTCAAAATGAAGTGGCTTTGCTCTCAGACCACAGAGGGCTTCTCAGTTACGACATCCAGCTCTTCCAAATGCTGCCTCTTGAAACACACTCATTCTTTCCTTCAGTCAGGAAACAGGCAGTCCACATTCATACTTGAACATGACTTACTGCCTTCACTATCTCAATGTGTCCACTTCCAACTCCCTGATTGTCTATAAACTGGATTACTGCAACAAACTCCTCATCAACCTCACACAATATTGCTTGTGCCTCCTGGATGGAAATGCACAATTTTCAAATGGCACCAGGACGCCCCCATATCCCACTGACACCATCACACAAAATAGCTTTTTCATGTACCCAAGCTTCTCATCATGGGTTGCGAGTTGACTCCAATTCTCCTAACATGCCTACATCATTACCCTACTTGCTCCAGCTGGCTCACTCTGCTTAACAACACAGAACCTTGTTTTCAACCCAAGCACTCGTGAACCCGCCAGCCAGCTTGAATTCACCGGTCTAAACCCTCTGCACTGGAAAGCTCCCCCCTCGACCTGGTACCATCAATCTTTCTCTGTTCAAGAAAGCGTCACTTCAAGAAGCTGCCAAACTACGCCACACAATCCAACATCATCAGCTAATGGTACCTGACTAATCATAGAAATGTATACCATTTATGGATCGCTAGTGCAGAAAGGTTTGTAGGGAGCTCTAATCATCCTTCATCAAAATGGAGGGAGTGAGAAGGTGATAAAGAGGGTTACCTCAGCCTCCCAGGTACACACAATAAAGCAAGAGTATAGAGGACCCCCTGGTAAGGCATTTGTAGTCTCTCCAAACCTCCCATTCACTCGGAGCATCCTTGATTGTTTTTATAAGAACTCTCACCCCCCTGGGATTACCAGTGGCATGCTTCATCCTGGAGCTCTCCTGCAGAGGCCTATTGTTTCTGAAAGATCTATCTTACCTGTTAGAAATAGGGTCTCTAGTGGCAGAGGTATGCCCCTTGTCCAAGTAGGGACCACAATCCTAGTCAGGGTAAGTCACAACACAACCTAAATTAATCTGTGCACTCCCTCTGGTATCTTGGCACAGAGCAGGCAGGCTTAACCTAGAAGGCAATGTGTAAAGTATGTGTGCAATACCTCATAAAGTAACACAGTGAAAACACCACAAAAAGGCTCCACACCAGTTTAGAAAAATAGACCATATTGATCTGAGTAAAAGAAGTCCAAAACGACAAAATTCCAATAAATAGAACTTGAGATATGAATTTTTAAACAATAAACCAAAACAAGTGCTTAGAAGTCAATAGTGCTAAGGAGTTACTTGAGGTCGCGCTAGACCGGGGCTAATCCAAAGTTCAGGCCGGCCACGATGGAAGGCAGGCCGGTTACAGGACTCAATGTGGTAAGGACAGCAATTGGTCCTGACGTCCCTCCTTGGAAAAACCAAAGAGGCAGTGACTCTTGAAATTAATTAGCTGAGTCACTGAGAAGGTTTTCACATAATCGTTACACAAGAGAGGAATGAATACTCTTCAAAATACACCAGAGAGAAAGACAAAACAACTGAATTATAGAGAAAAAAATCTTCTTTATATTCTTTTGTTTTGAAAATAGCATAATCAATAAAACATATGAAGGTATATCAATAGACGGTCGCTCTAGGAAGGAGTGCAGGAAAAAAGTGCTCATGTGTGAGGTGTGTAAAAGAAGGGTAAATCAAAGAAGAGACAGTTGAAGAACATAGTATCATAACATTACCTAACAAGGGAGCTCTTTGATATTGTTGTATGGGATAGTGAACAAACTGTTTGGTCTAAGATGCCCCTGTAGAGTACTTGAGGGTACGTTGGAAAATTTAAAGGAAATTGGGACGCTTACTGAGAGAAATTTATATCCCTAACGTCTATTGGATACCCTGAGTTAACAGGAGGTTTGGAGAAATTACGAATACCTTACCAGGGGTCCCTTCTACCCCTGATTTATTGGGGGCTTTAATTAGTCAGCAGGTAGAGAGAAAGTTAAGGAAAGATTGGAAATAAACGCATACAACTAGAAAAATATACGCACTACCCGCTTTTCACCACTTTGGGATAATGCTAAGTTGCGTAAAAATATATCAAATAACAAACTGTCATGAAAATCAGTCGATTGTGTTCCCTATAGGTGTAATAGGACTGTAAGAGGAAATATTGTAGCAGGTGTCTTAACGTAGTAGGCTACCTTCATGCCACAGGTTTGCCAGCCTGTGAATTTTAGAAGGCCTGCACAATTTAGGAAAGGCCTTCTGACACTGCTTTTTTAGGTCGAGCCTAGTGGCAGCGCGCATGCGCTGCTCGCTCTGCGATGCATGCAGTAGTCGAGTATGCTGTAGAAGCCTCGCCTTCTCTCCGCCCATATTTTGGATTGGCTGGTGTCATTGTCCTTGGTAAATGCTGGCTTCCGATTGATAATGAGGCTTGTTAGTCCCTCCTTGTTACCGCCCTGTCGCCATTTGTTACCTCCCATGAGGACTGGATCTTTTACTTGTGGCGTTACACGGTCTCCTTCATAAGTCGGTTTGTACAATTTTTTTTTTTATTTGCATTGTGGGACCTGCAGTCTCGCATTTATAATGAAAGTTATAGAGTCTATAAACTATAAAGCATACAACCTTGACTGGACAAACTATTTATTCCTGACTTGAAACAACTTTAGATCACTACTCGAGAGTGCTATTCTAATGACCGTTCTGCATCTGGCACTCAAAGAAAGATAACGGAAAACAATTCTTGGCGTCCATTTATTGTGCACTGTATGTCTCGTGAGAACCCAAACAGAGCTCCTAACCCAAATGTTTGGAGTTACTGCTCCTCGCATATCAAGATGCAGAGCTACTCAACCGAGATGATGGGGTTTTTAATTGGATCTGAAAAAATATCTGTAATGCAAAAACTCTGTATACAGCACTTTAATAGCATGTTATAGTCACACATGTTTTAGCACTCTGAGGGAAACTGCCTCGGCAGCAAAGCAAAAAAAAGCATTTGCAATGCAATAGGTCTCGCATTTACGCGAGTTTAAGCTATTGGCATTGTAAATTACAATGCTTTTTATTTAGTTTTAAAAACGAAAGCAAAAATAAAAGGCATTGTTATTTGCAATGTCAATAGCTCAAACTCGCGTAAATGCGAGACCTATTGCATTGCAAATGCTTGTCTTAATTGGCCACCATGAAAGGCTTGGCAGTCACATGTAAGAAAAATCATCAATGCCCCCACTTCAACTCCCGGGCCCCAGACGCTGGTGCTTAACTCCCAGTGAACCTAGGCCATTGCTATATTGTTTCCCAGAAACAAACTCCTAACAGTGCTGAGTGGGACGCCATGATATTTTTGCCAAAAGGGCCCTCTCATTGTATAAATTGGGTGGGTTACCACAGGACCGGCAGGTGCAGAACCACTGCCACCCTAACGATCTGACAAACCTATCATTAAAATTACCCCCTACCGCAAGGGGGAGGCCTACCAAC
Source organism: Calotriton arnoldi (assembly GCA_963921515.1). NCBI lineage: Eukaryota > Metazoa > Chordata > Amphibia > Caudata > Salamandridae > Calotriton > Calotriton arnoldi. The sequence continues at coordinate 794,368 of CAWUFW010004040.1, forward strand.
ACCGGTCTGCATGTGTGCCAACATCTCCGCAGAATGTCAGATGTAACTGATAATAAATGTAACTCTCCTTGCCTGTCTCCTATCTCCTCTTTCCCCTTTCTTCTGCCTTTTTCTGTCTGCCTTTCTTTCCTTTTCTCTAACTATCGATTTGGGGGGTTAGCTAAACAAACGTGACACAATATCTCAGGACACTGATGTAAAAACCGCGCCTGGGGCAACCTATGCTAACCCTGTAACAGAATTGCTAATGTGTTTCTTGTATAAAAAAAAAAAAAAAAAAATGTTGAAATCAAAAAAAAATTACCCCCTACATTCCAACGCTTTACATACAGATTCAAAGTAGTTAAAAAATACGTAGGCTATAGTCTATTTGGCAAAATTTAATTAACACGGTTATATATAACAAGCATTGCCAATATCAAGCGGTTTCACTTATCTTCACAAACAAGTGAGACTGATTGCCAATGTCTGTTTAAAGTTTTCTTCAATGTTAGTCAAGATCGTTATTGTAGCTTCGATATTTCTGCTGCAGTTTTTCTAGTGACCACTATGTGGCACTGAAAGGCCTGGTGTTTAAATGTGGCTCGATTTACAATGCGGGCTTCGCACCAGGAAGAATGACGAATCTACTGGTGCGAATCCAAAAAGCTCTAGTGGTTGGGTCAAAGAGAGGAAAGCAACAAATAGGAGCAAAGCAACTGAAATTGACATGCAAGCCAAAGAATCTTGAGCAAGTATTAGCTCTCTGAAGTACAATACCTCACTATTCAGTGTTTCCCAACAACCAAAAGAGATCTTCATTTTGCTTGAAACTAAATGTAGGTGCGCAGTTGCATTAAGGGGATGTTCTATCACTGGTTTCCTCAAATGAGGGTAATCTACGAGGCAACCACTAGACTCACTGCAAAAATAGACCGCAAAAATGGACACCTAACATTACAGCACAATTAATAACTCAGTAAAACAGATGATGTTATCATGTCCCCCCCCTACAATTAAGGGTTTGGAATGGATTGTGTCAATGTTTGTGGCTACAACTGTGGTCACCAACCATTGATGAGTTACCAAACCCAGATTTAGGTTGGTAACTGATTCAGAAACGGGAACTAAGGGGCCCCCTTAGGACTCCTTCCACTTTGTAAACTATTTCAGTGGCACTGGAGAAGCAGGCAGTGATGTAAAGGACCAATGTCTGCCTCCTCCCCGATATCTTCCCAAATGGGAAACCTTTCATTATTTTTAAAGCAGCAACTCCATTTATAAGAGACAGGGGCTGCTTTAAAAAAAATTGGAAAGCAAAAGCAGGGACAGAGAACTGATGTCACTTGCAGGCCTCTCCATCTCTACATCGGCAGCAAGTTACAAATTGCAACAGGCTTACTTAATATTTTTAGGCTGGTAATTTTGCGATCCTCTGCAAAAAGACAGTTTGCCATGAGACCTATTGGTACATAGGTCACATCGCATTCCAATTTGTAAACCAGTTGGTGGGTACATTCTACAGAGCTCACTAATGTTAGAGGGACACAGGAGTGGTGAAAAAATGGAGACTACTACTTACTACTAAATGGAACAGGTTTAGGGAAATTTAAGGAGGGCTGTGGGAGGGACATGCTAATACAAAATGCACCCACAAAGTCCACTTCTAAAGTTACTACAGCCCTAAATGTGTCAAAACAAGCTCAAATGTACCCCAGCCCAGCCTTGGAGTACGTTGAGTCCCACACTTGGCTAACTACGGATACAGCAACACACTTCCATAGAAAGCAACGGAGAAAATTAAAATACCACGCCATAAGCACTAATGTCAGATAAACTAAATGAATACTGCATGTAAAATGTTATATATATATATAATATCACTGAAAAAACCATAGGTTTCAGGGGCGTTATAGTTAGTTGGACATTTCACTCGTACAAAACCCGTGAAATTCCCCCGTTATAGTTAGTTCAGCTAACTATAACTCGCGCCCCCGCAATGCACTGCTGATGACGTCACATATTACATCACTCATGACATGGTCAGTGACATCACTGATGACATCACTGGGTGTTTGCACACATGTCACCTCAGGCCCCGCCCCCTCCCTTCACCACTGTGCAAACGCGCCCCGTGGCGCGTTTTAAGTTGGGGGATAAAGTCCCCTTGAATCCTGAGGGTCCCTGGGGTCCAACTAGCCCATCAGGTACCACCAGTAAGCGCCACAGAGCTGCGTTGCAGAGAGGTGTAAAAAGGGGCGTGGCCTCTGAACACCTCTCTGCAATGCAGCTCCCTGGCGCATTCTGGAGGTTCCTGGTGGGCTAGTTGGCCCCCAGGGACCCCCAGTATGCAAGGGGAATTAGTTCCCCATCTTACAACGCGCCAGGGGGCGCGTTTGCAGAGTGCTGCAGGGAGGGGGCGGGGCCTCCGGCGCGATGCAGGTCTTTTTTTTCTTCTTTTTTTTTTAAGAAGGGGAGCTGTGTGGCCCCCCTAACTTTCCTATTTTATTGGCCCTGGGGACCCCATCCCCCACGGCCTCACTACTAGTTTTTTTTTTTAAATGGAAGGGGGCCGCGTGGCCCCCCTCCCGAGGCCATATGCGGCCCCGGGGACCCCATCCCCCGGGGCATGGCCAGTGTTTTTTTTTTAAATTAAATTATTGGAGGGGGGCTGCGTGGCCCCCCTCCTCAGGCCATTTATGGCCCCGGGGACCCCATTCCCCGGGGCCGGCCTTTCCGTGTTTTTTTTTTTTTTTTTTTTTTTATAATGGGGGAGGGGGGCCGCGTGGCCCCCCTCCCGGGCCACTCATGGCCCCGGGGACCCCATCCCCCGGGGCCTGGCCTCTCGTTGGGGACCGTGGGGGGGTCCCCAATTCCCCCACGGTCCCGCCGGCTCCCCGCCTCCTGTGGGAGCCGGCATTGCTTTTCCACACGGGGAGCTGCTGACATGCAGCTCCCCGTGTGGAAAAGCAATGTGGTTTGATTTCCTGCTCTCGCTTTCAAAACCCAAACCACAGTTTGCAATGACAGGGCGGGAGCCGCGAGGCTCCCGCCCTGTCGTCGCAAGCAGCAGTGTCCCGGGGTGTGCACCCCGGGACACTGCAGGAGCCGGCCCTGGGGGTGGCGGTCCCCAGGGCCATCACAGGCTCCAGGAGGGGGCCGCGCAGCCCCCTCCCAACATTTTCAAAGCCCCGGGAGGTGGTGGTCCCCGGGGCTCTGGGGGTCCGTTACGGACCCCCATATTTAAATATTTAGTGCCCCGGGGAGGTGGCGGTCCCTGGGGCGTGTGGGGGGGGCTCGAGCCCCCCCACTCAGGTAAATTATTTACAAAAACAAGCCCCGGGGGGGTGGCGGTCCCCGGGGCTGTGGGGGGGCTGTGTGCCCCCTGCAAATATTTGACAAAGAGGGGCCTTGGAGGCACCCCCCAACATTAAAAAAACCAAGCCCCGGGGGATGGCGGTCCCCGGGGCTGCGGGGGGGCTGTGTGCCCCCCGCAAATATTTCAGACAAGCCCAGGGGGGTGGCGGTCCCCGGGGCTGTGGGGGCCCCCCTGGGCCCCCGCAATTATGTTGAACATGCCCCCGGGACCTGGCCCACCAGGGGGCTAAATATTAAGGAAGCGCGGGAGTCCGCGCTTTGTTTTTTTTTCTTCACGGCGGGATTCGCGGATCCTACGCAATTTTTGCCGTTTAAAAAAAAAAAAAAATGCTTTTTTGGGCCCTGGGGGTCCTTGTGGGACCCCCTGAGCAGGCCTAGGGGGTCAGGGTGTTTCTACCCTGCCCCCTTTTCTTGTTTTTCGCATTTGTTTTTCTGTTTTCTTGTGACTCGGTTCTACCGAGTCACAAGATGGCTGCCAACACTTCCTGGTTTGGAGTGTTGACAGCCAATTAGAATAAAGCTCGTGGTCGGGAGGGTCCGCGGATCCTCCGTGCCTCTAAATATCGAAACTTTTATTTTTGATTTTCTCAGCAACTACTGAACGGATTTACACCATTTAAAAAAAAGGGCGCTTTCTGAACCAAGCACTACCTTTTTGCCAAATTTGGTGTAATTCCGTTCAGCAGTTTTGGCTGTAACCGTGTCTAAAGTTTCCTATGGGAAATTGATTTTTTGACCTCTATTTTTTGATTTTCTCCTCAACTACTGAACGGATTTACACCATTAAAAAAAAGGGCGCTTTCTGAACCAAGCACGACCTTTTGCCAAATTTGGTGTAATTCCGTTCAGCAGTTCGGGCTGTAGCCGTGGCTAAAGTTTCCTATGGGAATTAACATGGAGAAGACACGTTTTGGGACCCCCTTTTTTCCTTGGCCCCCGCTTGCCGAATCACCCCGAAACTTTCAAGACAGGAGCTGACCGGAGCACCCCACTAGTTTTGAAAATTTCGCGATGATTCGTCATCCGGCGCCAAAGTTATTGGGAAAACAAAAAACGCTTTTCCTATGGAAACTAGGTGCTAACTATAACTATCTACTGGCGACCGCCAGTAGATAATGTATACATATATATATATATATATATATATATATATATATATATATATATATATATATATATATATATATATATATGTTAAAAATAAATTACACTTTTAAATTTATTTAAAAAATGTAAAAATGTCATAAATTAACTAAATACATAACTTTTGACCATGTTTACTAAATATAAAATAAAAAAGTTAGGGTGAGTAATTTGTTTGAATTTTTAATTGAAAATTAACATTTATAAATTGAATGTGGATTGAATTTTTAAATTATATTATTATTTAATAATCATGTATTTTATGATTTAATGTGCTTTAACACTTTATTTTATTATTTTCAGGTTAATAATAAATATTTTAAATTATTTTTCATTTATATTGTATATTAAAACCTTATGTATATGTATAGTTTACAAACTTTATTGAATTTCCCTATACTTTCCCATAGGGAGCTCTCCACATCGGTAGAGGAGATCTCCACCAAGAGATAAAAAGTTACAATTAGTAACTTCACACTAATAAATCCTGCAGTAAAAGACCTCCCAACCCCAATTGGAAAAAGTGGAAGCATGTATGTCTACTCCTTGGTTTAACTCTCCATTTGGGAGTTTTGAATAGCAAAAAAGTGGACAGTTGCACTTAGGTGTAGGAGTATATATACACAAGAATAATTATTCACATGCATATTTATCAAACATAAGCATGACAGCGGACCTCTAGCACAAATCGCACCTAACCCGTTATCCCTAGCTAATCAGAAAACATTGTATACCTGACATGTGCACTCAATTTCAGCACCTGCTGCCAAGGTGCAGTCCAACAAGGGGACTATACAGATTCAAATGCACAGAAAGGTGCACCATATAACAATTTTTTCATTTCCATGAATAATAAATAAACAGTCCAATTGGATTACCGAAATGTGTGCAAATCTTCTTTTTATTCTGTATATTTTTCTAAGGTTCTTATATGAAGGGTATATACAACAGATAACAGCCAATGCGTTTCGTCCAGCACACTGGACTTCTTCAGGGCTGTAAAGACAACACATGTAGACATACATAAATATATACTTAAATATACATATCAAAAACATCTGCGACATAAAAACAAATATACAAATACCTTATAAGTTCCACTTGTGGACCAAAGACATCAAACCACATGCTCATTTGTTCCTTATAAACACACACATGTGCTCATGGTGCATCAAGGTTTGATTCTCATTTTTAATACTTAACATGTCCAAACAAACAAGGAGAAACAGAATACAACATTAGTCAGAAAATCACATGCATATTTACCTTTGTGAATTTGACCCATAATATTTCCTTTTACAATCTTTGAAGGTATCTTTTCATCACAATCAGGGCTTTGTTTCACAAATCAAATTAATGCCATTGTGAATGTCTACAGAAAAGGAATGAAATTCCACAGGGAATAATTCAATTAAACGTTGTCCTGAGAGACAGAAAAACAAAATACATCACACAAGCATTGACTGACTGCAGAAAAGGGCGCTTTAATTACAACCCTTACCATCCATAAGATTTGCTTACTCAATTATACAGGCCAAACAGAATGTCTTAATACTTCAACGTAGTATATTTATATATAGGGAGATCTGCATTTGTATCAGGTGACCAAGGTGTCCATATGTTTGTCGTTTACAGTGGAGCATTTGTTTTGCCACAAATAGGTGCATTTATAGGATTTGACATGTATACATGGTTGTGGACTGCTTATAGATGGAGAAATTAATGTGTATAAGTGAAGAGACTTCTTCCCTGTGTTCTTTGGAGTTTTGGTCTCTTCTTTTAGACTGTTGTTACATCTTGCTGTTAGTTTTGAGTAAAGTGGAAGCATGATCCTTGCCTTTTGTTTTCAGTAGAATCTAGCCTTTCCTGTACGCTAAAGTGGACAATCTCTATTTGGCTTACTTACATTTTCTCCTACTTTTAGAAGATTAGACTAAATTCCTTAAGCCAAAGTTAGCCAAAATTTGGCAGGCGACGATCTGTTCTAGCCTGGATTCAGCTTTTAACAGCATCCAGTTTAGAGGAAAAACCATAATGAAAATTGTAGGAAGGTAGCATCCTTCTGCATGATTACCCCCACTTTTTGCCCTGGTGCTAAGCTGTATTTGACTAGTCTGACTGGACCCCAGTCTATCTGCTTTCTCCCTAAATTGTTGTGTTGAGTACTTGGGTACACTCCAGATTGGATACTGGGGTACTCTTATCATTCCCTAGTATATGGTACTAAGGTACCCAGGGCAGGGGTACCCCAGAGGTCTCCGATGGGCTGAAGCATGCATTATGCCACCCATGGGAGACCATGCAAAATGGATCTACAGGCCTGCCATTGCAGCCTGTGTAAGTTGGTGCTTGCACCACTTACTTAAGATATAGGTTACCTATATCTAAGGGCCACTGTACTTAAAACCTATAAGTCACCCCTATAGCAGGCCTTTGCAATCCTGAAGGCAGGGTGCTTGGTTCTAAGTGAGAGGGTGCCCCCTGCATGAGCAGGACACCCCTGCAGCCTACGGAGTCCATTCTCCCGGGTTGTCAGTGAAGCAGCCATATACTATATAGAGGGGCACCGCGTAATTACGCGATGAACATCTCGAAAATGGCTGCAACGAATCCTATCATGTTTGATATCAAACAAGTTGGAATCATACCCCCACACCGTAAACGGTGAGGGAGGTATGATTCCAAGCACTGGATGAGCCCTCTGTTAGGCTCTCAGTGTTCCCGGTACCAGCCTTCTTGACCCAGACAGCACAAAATGGTTGCTGCCGACCAGAGACACATTCCTGCCCTCCTGCTGCTGAGCCAAGCTCGAGCAGGGGAAGGCAGAACAATAGGCATCCTGTCACAGGGAGGTGTGACCACCTCCCAGACAGGATTTAGTGTATTGGGACCGGGTAGGTGCGCTTGCCAGTGCCAGAAAGTCTGCATGAGGGCACATTTGGTGTCCCTGTGCATAGTCCATTTCAAACCAGTCCTGGGAGCCATTGGCTCCCGCTCTGGCACGAAAGTGGACAAAGGACATGGGAGTAACCTCCCCCCTGTCCAGACCCTCCCCTGGAATGGTCCCCTGAATCTTCCCAACCCTTTCCCTAGGGTACTTAAGGGCTTACCTGGGTGTAGGTCCCTAGATTTGTCGTGGGATAAGATTTAGATCAGACACCACTGCACTTCTACCGTCTGGGCACTCTGGACTTCGCTGGACTTCGTTTGGGCCTGACTCCATCTCCCTTCCAGTCTGCTGCATCGTCTGTGCCTGTGCATCATACAGGAACCTTCCAAGGCCTGTGAAGCATCAAAGACACCTGAAGAAATCTTGCAAGCACCACAACTAAGTCGACCGGTCTGCAGATCCTGAGCTCCTCCGGACTCCGTGGGCTCTGCAATACAGGTTGTTGTTTTCCACAGCTCCCGAGGCCTGCTCTACCCTCTCACCAAGATTGAGGCCAGTATTCCTTGTGGGGGTTGCAATAACTGAACCCTTGTGCACCGCGTCCAACTTGCAGTTGCAAAGGCTTGTTGGTTTCTTTCCAAGAAGATCTTCGGGCTCCAAGTAGCCCCAACCTCGAGCATCTCCTGTGACCAGAATCTTCAGCCACACCACATTGTGTGCATCGTGGCCTGCATCATTTGGTGAGCTGCTTGAGGTCCTCTCGCGACTCCAGTGCCTCCAGCCTGTAGGTCCACTTGAGGATCACACTTGTTTCTTTTGAGCTCCCCTGATTGCTTGGGGCCTGCCCTGACTCCCCTGCCTTTGGTGAGTCCTCTGGACCTTGATGGTCCCGACGTTGCTCCTTTTTCGATTCCTGAGTAGCTTGCCCTTGCCAAGGCTTGTTGGTGCTCCCTCCGGACACAGACCCCTCAGCACTCAACATCCTTTGTGGGACAGCTTGTGCATGGCTCCTGGTCCTCCTCAGCATCGCCTGGTCCTCACAACTGCAGAGTCAAGGTCCTCGTCATCCATCCTGCAACACCCGACATCGGAGGGCATTCGTCTTCCAAGTCTCCGGGTCACCCCTGAGTGACATTGACTCTGTCCCCTCTGCTTGCAGGTACCTCTCATCAAGAATCCATCCTTGGGTTCCACCGGACACTTTCTCCCTCTTCGCCAGCGGCACTTTCCTGAAGTCCTCCATTGGGTTCGACTGCAGTTTCCGACACCACTTCACACGTATGCACCTGGCTTCCCTGGTGTAGGTAACGTGGGTACTAGGGTATCCATGGGTGGGGTGGCTCTCCAACCTTCTGTCTTCCATGGGGTTTCTTCAGGGTCCACTGGGAAGGGTCCTTAATCTTTAAAACTCCAACCATAGAGTTGTACAGAGCATGCTGTCGTGTTTCCACACTGCACACGCTCTCTGTGGGGTCCCTATCTACTCACCTTGGGTGGTTCCTTGGTGTCCCGCACTTCTACATCCTCTCGACACTGTCTTGAATCGAGTCGTGGTTCTTATAGCACTTTCTTAGTATATGGTTTGCTCCCCCCCCCGAGCCACTGTGAATTTCGTGCTATTTACTGTGTTTCTTTGCTAAAGTATTGTGTGCATTGTGTTTATCTCGGTGTAGGGGATATTGGAACGTACTAGAGAGTATTATATAATACATATTTTTATAAATACCTGGTGTGGTTCTTTTTCACTTAATCTATACTATAAGATTGCATTCTGGTAAAACAAGCTGCTTTACACTCCTTCTGGACTAAGCCGGAAGGCTGCTCTCCACAGCTACCACTTGGAGAGCTTTCTAAGGTTGTCTAAGACCTCTTAAATCACCATAGGGGTTGTCCCCTTACATAAGTGTACATCATATACCAGGCCAGCTTCTCACAAAATACATACATGTATGTACACATAGAGGTGCTCTCGGTCAACCCTCTTCATCCTCTGGTCTGCTCAAGAGTCATTCACAATTTGCTTCAGCCCACTTCAGCCATTGTCTCTCTTCAGTGTTCCTGGTGGCATTTTGCTCTTGCACATGCACACATCTGCCTAGAAAGTAATCCACTACAGTGTCATGGCTGACAGGCCAATCGCTGCTTCCCTTTATGGTTTCCTTTTCATATCATTTTTTTAAAATGTATTTTTGGGTCATTTGTTTTTACCTACTTTTTTTTGCAAACATGTATGCCACCTTAAGAGGTGGTATTTTTTACTTTTTATTAATTTTACTCAATTCTAATGCATATGTTTGAAAAAAATGAAATAAAAAATGCATGCCTATTAAATAGCCGGACCTAGTAGCTTTGTCAGTGAGTGTTCTCTATTAATTTCTCAAGGGTACCATTGGTTCGCATCTTAAGGTATGAATTTATGGAATTCCAGTCTGATCAATCCGAACTACTCAATATAACAGTGCATGGCGAGGGTGCGAGTTATAGTTACCTTATGGTATGAGGGCAGCCAACCCGAAGCTGCACACGCCCTTCATCCATGCATGGCATGGTTGGACGCAGGGCCTGCCAACAACCAACCCAAGGGGCTGCAAGGGGAGCCCTAGGGCCCCTGCAGCTCCGTCAGCTCTCCTTCCAGCACTCATCAGGAGTTACAGCGTGACACTGCAATTCCTTTTTTTTTTTTTTTTGTTAAAAAGATTTTGGGAGAGGGGTGTGTAGCCCCCATGCCCAAGTTTTTACATGTCCCGGGGACCCCATCCCTCGGAGGCATATTATTTTTTATGGAGAGAGGGGTCCATTTCACCCCCCTCCACAAGCCTTTAGTGCCCCAGGGATCCCATCCACCAAGGATTTTTTTTTTTTTTGTAAGGAGGGGTCGTGCGGTCCCTCTCCCCGAGCCACTGCTGGCCCTGGCGGGCCCTGCTAATTTATTGAGCGAGGTGTTGGCCCCCCTCCTGCAGGCAATAATACAAAAAGATGCTTTTTGTATGGAAAGATGATCCTAAAACCTAACTATAACTGCCCAGTGCCAAAATATATTTTGCTACTAATGGGCCTGCAGTACTCATTGAGCCATGCACTTTAGGAGCTCCTTAAAATATGTCTCAGGCCTGCCATTGCAGCCTGTATGCAATTCTGAACTGTCAATTCGACTTGGCAAAATAATCCCTTGCATTCTAAAGCTCCCTTTTTATTACATGTAGGTCACCTCTAAGGTAGGCCCCAGACAGCCCATAGGGCGGGGTGCATTGTAATTAAAAAGTTGGACATGTACTTTTAAGTTTTATATGTCCAGGTAATGAAAAACTCACTAATTCGTTTTTCACTATTGTGAGGCCTACCTCTCCTATAGGAGGATAACATTGAGTTACTTTATTACATTTATTAAGTGATAACATTTGCTTGCGAGCAGGTAGATTTGACATGTTTGGTGTCTACAGAATTGTAATTTAAATTCCTCTTTAATGGTGAAGTTGTTTTTTAAGTCACAATTCTGAAAGTGCTACTTTAGAAATCTGGCATTTTCTTGTCCTAACCATTTTGTGCCTGCAGCATGTTTTCCTGGGGCACATGATTTGGTGTAGCTGGCAGTTGGCCTTTGTGTATTCCTCTCAGACAGCCACACAATAGAGAGGCTGAGTGTTGACAAGATGTACCATCCAAGGTAGGATTGGGGCGGAGCTGTTCACACCCCGACTTGAACTTCAAAGACCCCGCTTCAGCACCCACTTAAAGAACTTCACATTAGCCTATTGTGTCCGCAGACAGACTGGGACCAGGGCAGGGAGGCAGGAAATTTCAGACTCTTCTGTGGGGAAAACTCCAGATGTTTCTTCCAATTCAAAGTGGGTACCAGGTATCAAAATAAGACCCTCAGAGCAACTCTTCAGTTCACTTCTGGAAATGCGGAAGGACTGTCAGAGGACTGACCAGCTGCCTGTGGCCTTCTGTGCCCTCAGAGGACTGCCATGCTGCTTGAGACCTGCTTTCCTGCCTGAACCCAAAACTTCCAGAGTGACTCCAAGGGCTTGTGGGCTGGCTTTCTGATCTGAGCCTCTGGAACAGAAAAGGCTCCAACCTTCTTGAATCCAGACCTCCTTTACTGCCTGAACCCAAGACTTTCAGAGTGACTCCAAGGGCTAGTTGGCTGGCCTTTTGTTCAGAGCCTCTTGGACAGAAAAGGCTCCAACCATCTTGAACCCAGACCTGGACCAAGCCTGAGTGATTCCTGACCTTCGAAGTGGTGCCCCTTCAGCCCTGGACACTTGGAAGTGGTGCTAAAGGCGCCCAGATAGCCCAAATCCAAAACTTAGGACTTGAAAAATGTTCTGGCAAAAAGTGCTTAAAGAAACGATAGGAGACTGGGATCTACCATCTCGCCAATCCGCCAAAGGTGCATCGTCGGTTGGCCTGACTTCTTCACATCTTCCACTACATTCTTCTCCGCAGCAGCAACCCCTGTTCTGCGGCTCCTCGCAGAAGGGCTATCCGGCCTCCTGGAGCTCTCGGTGGCTAGAGCCTGCAGCTTCATCCCACTGGTCATTTTAAACTTCCATAAAAGAGACTAAGGCCAAACGTAGAAATCTTCTCAGCGACTTTGTCCAGCAGCTACCTGACAAAGACGCATCCTCCTCAGAACCCGCCGGCTGCCTTGCCTCGCTAAACTTTACCTTCTCATACATTTTTCTTTAAAATTTCTTCTAAGTCCGAACGTAAGCAGAGACTGGGCCCAATGCACTTTGTGTATCTGATCCGCGCTTCATCGCGGTCGGCCATAGCTTTCAACTTTGACCCGGTCTTGTGCGACTAGATGTCCGCGGTTGGCACTTTGATTTTTTTAGGCGCTATTTTACACTTTAAATATTCATAACGCCGGTTCTACTGATTGGATTTTTGTAATTCTGGTGTCAAATAATTTATTAAAAATGTTCTCTATTTTTCTAAATTAGTATAGGTTTTTTTCTTTGTTGTGTTTTCACTTTATTACTGTTTAAGTGCTGCATAGATACTTTATACATTGCCTCTAAATTAAGCCTGACTGCTTTTAATGCCTGCTAGATGAGGATTTAGCACAGGTTCATTTAGTGACTTTTTGTGGTTCACTCTGACAAGGATTGTGGCTGTTGCTTGAGTAGAGTTTCACCCCCCCAACCATCAACCCAATTTCTCACATTCACCCTTCATTAAATTTCGGCATGTCAAACCTGCTGAAATTTAACAAGGAAAAATGGTAATGAGAATTTTGGTGCTATTTATCGCACTGTATAAGTAACATACCCCAGGATATTGTTATTTATCAGGTGTGTTATATAGTACCTATACTTTGAATCAAGGCCCAAGTAGTTATTGATCTGCCACATTTTCCATACTCATGAATTTGGCTTTTTCCCCTGACTAATAATGCAAACTGGCATAACAACATAATTTCTATCATTTCGCCTAGCAAGTGTAAATGTGATATACTGGAAATTACACGAGATTACACCGGCTTAATTTTCCCGGGCCTACTTAGGAGGCCATTTAAGAGAAAGTAGTTACCATACCTGGTTCGTTCGTTTTAACAGGAAGAAAAGGAAAAATGCTGGCAGCTAGACATGGCGGTCCAGAGTGGCACAAAACAATCAAAGCACCCTTGGGGAATTACCTCAAGTCAAAAAGCGAAGACACAGAAGGAGCATCCATATCACTGGTTCTGCATGCGTAATGAGGTCAATTTCCATGTGTGCATGATCATTCATCTTGCCTGTATGTATGTCACCCTCTTGGATCAACATCGTAAACATGTGCGATGCTGTACCCCCACACTTTTCAATGTCTGCCACTCAGTTTTCTGCATTATATGTAAAAACACCAACTGCAATGTAAAAAAGATATAATGGCGTTAAGAGAGTAAATGTGTCACCAGCATGGAGTAATTGCACAATATACATAATCATTGTTTTCTTTGAAAAGCCATTATTTCATAAGTGATATTTTTAAAGTGCAATCATCGTCGTTTGATCACTTGACTTCCAACCCTGAAGTGTTTCATTAGTCTGCACACATACTGCATGGCTCCTGCTTGACTATATACATTCAATAAAACCACTTACAAGTGGGTAATGCACCTTTTGTGCTGCTGATTTACAGAAAATGGTTGGCACTGAATGACACTGAAAGAAATAATTGAGTATTATAATGTGTTCTGCCACTGCAGTCTATGACATGCTGATCTGCTTTTGTTCGTTCCCTAAAGGAACTGGCACATGCTGAGAAAAGAGCTAACCTGCCTATTTGTTGCAAGCAAATGCTTTTTTTTATCTGCAGCAAAATAAAGTATTACGGAAAAAAATTCCTTTCCTGAGCTCAGAGCAGGTGTTAACATTGGATGTGATTTTCTTACTTTAAAAAAATGGCTTTCTCTGCTATTTAGTGTCTGAAGGGTTTTAACACAACATATTTCCTGATCATTTCCTGCCAAAGCCTCTTAAAGATGAGTCACTGATGCTTGTACATTTTTACACTTGCAGGTCGCTTTTAGTTGTTGCCTTGTCACAAGAAAAAGCTTTCCTAAATGCTATGCTAATTTAACAATAGTGAACACTGAGGCCTCGTCTAAAAGGATTATAGGGTTGATTGATAGTTTACAAGCGTTATAATGTAACTTTTTATGAAATGCACTTGTAAGCGGATGAAGGAATATAGGGGCCACAGATACCTGACGACGTCCATTTTCTGCAATAAGACCACTGCTGAAAAACGTGTTTCTTGTACAATCATGCCAAGAGAGAAATGTCACAGATAAGGCAGAGAAGCTTGTATTAGTAACGTTTTACTGTGGTATACTGAAGGGAGTGTGTGGAGTGGATTTATCGGACGGGCATTTTGAGTATCGAGTAATGTCAATGACCTGGAGATGGTTGCAAGATTTATTATGAAGATGAGAACTACAGATCCTGCCAAATAGGGTGAGGGTATTAAGTCTGCAGATGTTTCCCTATCAGCTGGTCCCAGATTTCCAACTATTCACAGCAATGTGGGCAGGGAAAGAACTTTAGAAGCAAACCTCTGGGGGTCAAGGGTGAGCAATGTCCAGAAAATCTTCTTTGTGTATTTAGTAGCCATCAATCCGCATTTTCGCCTAGTGGATTGGTGTTAGGAAGAGGGGCATGGGACAGTCATATTGCTCTAACAGAGAGGCAAAATGTATGATCGAGAGCTTGACGGGTCTTGCTAACAATGTTGGGCATAAGGATTGGAAGTGATTTATTGGTGAATTATTTTTACTTAAAGAAACGTGTATGAGGACTCCTTTAAGTAGGGGAGGCTTTCAGACGTTTTGAAAGCCATCTACCAAATGGGCACTAGAAGTGGCCTGCAGACCTTGGTGTCAGTGTTACTAGCACCAGTGCTTAATTTGTAAACTAATAACTGCCAGGGCTCTCATCAGGAGCCACTGCAGCTTGCACCACCGAATTGCCCCTGCCAGTGCTGCCAATGACAGTACCTACACAACCACTAACCATCACACTCCTACAAGTGTAACAATTCAGACTATTTCAGGCCAGTAGTATAAAGGGATACCATTCATGTCCTTAAAAGTGACCGGTCCCCCCCGCAGGTCCCCCGCCGTGTCCTTAAAAGTGACATGTGTGTCCCCAAAAGTGACATGTCTGTGTGTCCTTAAAAGTGCCAGCTGAGTGTCCTTAAAAGTGACAGGCATCAAGCCCCTGGAAATACAAGGGTGTGGCATAGGGTTTGTGTCAGAGTGTGAGCGTCGAGAGATGACCATCTGGTCCAAGGGGCGGTCCTAGGGCGGGCTGCTTTTGGAGACAACAGCGAGCCAGAGCCCTATGACGCCTCTATGTCATTGTTGTGGTGTAGAGGGGCACGCCCCCTTTTAGGATCTGTTTAGGATACATATAAGGCATCCTTAAGAGCCTTGTACAGCAAGCAGACGGCTGAATACGAGAAGGTTCCCATAGCAAAATGAAGAGATACAGCCCGCTTGTGAAAAGACCCTTGTTGGGTGGTTCCCAACCCCCTATCAATAGATATTACCGCAGCTTAACACCCCTGGTAATGGACGAGAATGCTCAACAAGAAACACCTAAGGATATGGGCTGCGACATTACTGGTTTTGGTAATGGCCTTTGTCGGGGGGGTGCAAAAACTCAGTCTCAAGGAGTGTGTATGCAGGCTGTCTCCCGTTAAGGACGCCAACAGCGAGAGTGAGGGCTCGTGTAGTGGCAGCGTGTTTGCTGGCCTCAGTTTCGTGGACATGGAGGAAGATGAAGAAGCTGTAGAACCTCCTAACACACCTGTCTATGAAGACATGGATCTTCAGGAGGATACGGAGCCTGAGAAGGTCGTTGAACAACAGCCGGGTACAAGCGCCGAAGATGTTGGGGCATCGCAGGACATTAGCGACTCTCAAGATTTCAGAGCCGCCGCAGAGGGCGGGGAAAATGCAGAGGTTAGTAAAACTGTTATGCGCCGGCAGTTACAAAAATGAGGTATTTTATTTCTTCAACTAATGGCATGTCAATCTTTCTTCTTTTTGACCCCTAGAGAGCAACAACAGCAGGATGCACCTACTTCATAATGCACTATGGTAAAGAGGCTGTAGCACCTCCTAACACACCCGTCTATGAAGACATGGACCTTCAGGAGGATACGGCTGCTGAGTAGGTTGTGCTGCAACAGCCGGGTACAAGCGTCGAAGATGATGGGGCATCGCAGGACATTAGCGACTCTCAAGATTTCAGAGCCGCCGCAGAGGGCGGTGAAAATACGGAGGTTAGTAGGAAAATGTTATGCACATGCAGCTATATAATGATGTATTTTATTTCTTCAACTAGTGGCCTGTCAATATTTCTTCTTTTGAACCCTAGAGAGAAGCCCCAAAAAGACCGGCGGCAGAGTGGCGACCTGCAAAATCGAGCAATGTAATCTTCAATTGTCTGTGGTGTTCAAAACAGGCTGAAAGCTCCACATGCCAAAACCGTGAGGGATGCGACAAGTGTGTATGCGGCTCTAAGAGCGGCGCGTGTGAAAAAGAAGAAGATGTAGGATTGTCCTACTATGACCGGCAAGAAGTTAAGGGTTTCACAGCGACGGTGGTACTAAACTGTGTCAAGCGTGACTATTACAGCCTTTGTCACGGACACCAAATGAACGATCCACAGCAGGCGGCTCACGAATGTTTGTGCGAATCATACAGAACAAGAACAATACGCTATATTTGTGGTTTGTTAGACCCGTATAAGGTGTATAAACTGCTAAGGGTGGTGTACGGGCTGCACCCTGAAAAGAAATATGTACACCCAGATATGTTGAGGATCTTGACAGCGGCACTCAATGATATCCGATACGCCTATGACCCGAGCGTAAAACTACCTGATATGCAGGAGATGTGCACGACTTTTGATAGAAAGCTGATAGAAAGACTCGTAGAAAGACGTATGTGTAATATGTATAAAAAAAATAGTCTTCGGGGGGCATTGGCCCCCCGAAGACTATTTAACTAAGGTCTTATGTACCGTTACAGGATAGTGTGTATTTAGAACAAACGAGTGGAATGTTACACCGCAAGGTGGCTATGTGTTAATTCGTACTTATGACACTTACTGTGAAAATGTAAAGTATCTTTTGCTTAGGTCTTGCTAGTATTGTTTATTTTTTTTTAATAAAACGCTCTTACACAAAACAAGCGTCTTTCATTTCATTTGCTGTAACGGATGATATCATGTCGGGTGCTAGGTTAAGAAAACTTTATTATGATACAAGTGGGGTTGGCAGCTTTGGAAGTGTCGAAGCTCTATACAGAAGGGCTGCAGATGAAAATGAGCCCGTAAGCAGAGACCTGGTCAAGACATGGCTATCAGGAGAGGAGGCGTATTCACTCCATAAACCGGTCAGAAGACGTTTTAAGAGACGTCCTACAATCGTTAATGCGCAAATAGATTATCAGTTGCAAGCGGACATAATCAGCCTTCAAGATATAGCAAAACATAATAACGGCGCTTGTTATATATTAACCGTCATAGACGTGTTGTCCAAGTACGCCTACGCAGAACCGCTAAGCGATAAAAGAGGGGCTAGCGTCACGGCCGCTTTTAAAGCCATCTTCGAGAAGGGCCAAATTCCTCAAAAACTACAAACAGACGTCGGTAAAGAATTCTTAACAAGGCATTTCAGAAATTATTAAACAACCACGGTGTTCACACACGGAGGTGAAAGCAGAGGTTGTAGAACGGTTTAACAGAACTTTAAAGTCTAAGATGTGGCGCTATTTTACGGCCAACAACACCTACAGATACGTGGATGTTCTACAGGCTTTTTTAGATGTATATAATGCCAGTTATCACCGGACCATCAAAACATCCCCCGTAGAGGTAACTCCTAATAATTCTTTATCTGTTTGGAGAACGGTGTACGGGCATAATTTCGCTACAAAGGTGAAGAAACCTATTTTTAAAAAAGGTGATCACGTGAGGATTTCAAAATTGAAAGGTGTCTTTACGAAGGGCTACCACCAGACTTTTAGCGACGAAATATTTATAGTGGAAAATGTGGAGCTTAAAGAAGGGCTGTATATTTACAGGTTAAAGGACTACGATGGGGAAGCTGTGTCGGGGGTCTTTTACAAGGAAGAGTTACAAATGGTACCTGATGATCCGAACCGTGTGTATAGGGTTGAAAAGGTTCTGAAAAGGAAAGGTAGAGGGGTTAACAGCCAGGCATATGTCAAATGGAGGGGCTGGCCGGAGAAATTTAACAGTTGGGTGTTGGCCAGCTCCCTGAAGGGTGTGTGAGCTAAGGAACATCTAAAAGCCGCTGATAAGATGGAGACAACTCCCTTTTATATTACCTTACCATCCAACGCTTCTAAGGGCATGTTCCCCGACAACAAGATTTCTAATTATACCGTGAAACTGGCTAAGCCGGTGGACCTGAAAGGGGATTGGGAGGTGGCCCTAACAGAAATCCAATACCCTAGAACCTGGAATACATTTACACAGGGCGAGGCCAAGTTTTACATAAAGCGTGAGCAGGATCCAGTGAGCATGCACGAGAGCATTCCATACGGTTACTACCCAACCGTTTTTAGTGTTGTCGATGCCGTCAACAAAGCCATAGACCGCATCGAAACATATCCGAATACTCATCTGTCGCTAGATAACGTCAGAAGGAAGGTGTTTCTTAAAGCACCAAGCCGCACCACGACGTTTAACTGCTCCGGTAAATTAAGAAGGGTTTTAGGCACAGTGCTGCATGCGAAAAGTCCGAAGGAGCAGGATCACACGTGCCCTGATATTAACGGTGGGTTCTATACGCTCTGTGTTTAGCGATATTGTAGAGGCCCAGAGGATCGGTGATAGTTACTCGCCGCTGTTAAGATGGGTCTATGTACAGGGCGAAAATAATATGATGGTTAATATTCAATTTAACAAACCAGACTACGTCGCAGTTTCTAAAAACCATTTTGACACTATTTCAATTATGATCTACGATGATCAGTCTGAGCCGGTGTCCTTTAAATACGGGAAAGTTATTGTTAAGCTTCATTTAAGACCGAGACGCGACAGCGGTTATTAAGCAGGCATCATGGTGGTCGTGAAAACATACGGGGACCCTGCTATGTACAGGGACTATTACAGAAACCAAGCCGGATAAGGCGGACCTCCGTACTTTCAAGGGTCGCCGGTTATGTATGGGGCTGGTTTAGGGGGTTTCTTCAGGAGTCTGTTTAGAAGAGCTATGCCGTTCTTGAGAAGAGACTATGAAATTGCAAAACCGCATGTTAAGGCGGCTGCTACGAACATTGCCCATGATGTTGTTGGGTCTGTTACTTCGGCGGTTGCAGAGCGCATGAACAAGCAGCCGCAAGAAGGAGCGGGCTGGTGTACAAGCCGCGCGCGAGTGTTAAAAGGAAGCGCCGTGCTTCGAGACGCAGGGGCCTACCGGTCCCCTATAAAAAAAGGAGGAGTTCTTCAAAACACCCTCAGAAAAGAAGAGCTCCAAGACGGAAGAGAGCTGCGAAGAAGAGAAACGGCTCTAAAGTCAATATTTTTTAAAGCAGCGTAAACTAAACCATGGCCTTTGTACATTGCGCATCTGGCGAGTGCGCCAAATCCGAGTTAGACTTGTTTACTCTAAAACGCACGCAGACAAGCATCGAAAACAGCTTCTTCATGGAGGCATCGCCTTTAGCCGCATTGACACCGCTGGCCCCTATAGAGTTTTTTGTGTCAGGGTCCACGGATATGTATTTGGATCTCAACAACACGCTGCTGCATCTTATGTGTAAAATCGTAAAAGCGGATGGGTCCGACATAGCAGCAGACGCTAAAGTGGCAATGATCGCTTATCCCCTAGCGACCATGTTTAATCAGGTGGACATCACCCTGGGCGATCGGCTCATCACACAGAACGATAACATGTACGCCTACAGAGCCTACCTCAAGAGCATTCTAAATTACAGTAGCGACGCCCTTGACACGCAGCTTTCAGCGGGTCTCTTCTACAAGGATACATACGGACAGTTTGAAACCACGCCTCTGGTTGGTGCCAATCATGGTTTTGTAAAAAGAGCAAGGTTTGCAGTAGGCAGTCGCAACTTTGACCTCCTGGGATGCATACATTCAGACCTCTTCTTCCAAGATAAACTGCTCATCAATGGTATTGATCTTAAGATCAAGCTCACTCGCAACAAGGACTCATTCTGTCTCATCAGCTGGGATGCGGACCAGTACAAGCTGGACATACTGTCCACGAGCCTGTTTGTAAAGAGAGTGAAAGTGTCCCTGAGCGTCAGATTAGCGCACGCCGACGCTTTGCAAATATCAAACGCCAAGTACGCTGTGGAAAGAGTAGCTCTGAAGGTGTTCAGCATCTCAGCAGGTACCCGATTAACCCAGCAGCAGAATTTATTTCTGGGGCAACTACCCAAACTCATCATCATCGGTTTTGTGGACAATACAGCTTTTAGCGGCACCTATGCCTTAAACCCCTTCAATTTTAGACCCTACAGCATCAACTACGTGGCGCTGGTCCATGAGGGCACGGTGATTCCTGCAAAACCCTACACCCCCAGTTTTATAACCTCCAACTACATCAGGGAATATCAGGGGCTGGTTTCAATAACAGGGAAGCATCTAAGGGACTGCGGTGTAGCCGTGTCACGAGAAGGCTATGGGGCCGGATACACGCTGTTCGCATTCGACCTGACACCCGACATGGAAGACGGCGATCACTACAACCTTGTCAAAAACGGAAATCTAAAAGCTGAAATACGATTCAGTAATCCGCTACCGGCGAATGTGAACATGGTCGTATTCTCGGTATTCGACAGCATCCTTCAGATCAACCACGCAAGACAGATTTTGTTTGACTATCTTTAAAACATTTTGTGAAATGGACACTGTGCAGATACGGTCGTTCTTAAGCAGGCATAAATACGCTAGGAAATACTTTTTAGGCGTTTTCCCTAGCGATGGGTTACCAACTGAAATAGGGCTAGAAAGACCCCTCACCCTAGTCTTTAACACCGATCCGCATGACAAGAGCGGAACACACTGGGCGGCCTTGTTTATAGACAGTGACAAGGTTATAGTGTTTGACAGTACAGCTGAGTTCCCCGAACACAGTATCTATACGCAGCCTATATTCAAGTTTGTCAAAAAAGCCGCTGCGAGGGTGGAGTATAACAAGCTGAGGGTCCAGGATTCCATAGCCATCACATGTGGGGAGCACTGTATTTATTTTATCAGTAAAATGTCAGAGGGTATGTCGTTTAGAAATTTCTTAAATCTATATTCGCGTGACCTTGTTAACAATGACCTTATAGTTGTGAAATATGTAAAAGAAAACACAAGGGTCTCGGTCAGGCCTGTGAAACCAGAATATGTTGCTTGTCAAAATTGTAAGGCCGTGTAACATGTGTATGTTTAATGATGAACGTCTAAAATAAAGACAATATTTTTTAAAAAACATGCATTCAGACTCTGTATTTCTATGCTACCACATACAACATAATTAAAACATTTTAAAAGACAACAGAGGCAGGTTGAAAAGTTATAAAAAGTGTTTATTACAAACAGCTATGTAGGGGTGCATTACACCGACAGCCAATGCTCAAGAAACATAAGAAGAAGAAAAATCAGACGTTGCTATACGCGTAATAGACACATTTATTCCAAAAAAGTCTGTAGAAACATTAGGGTGTAATCCAGGTGCCGGGTTTGAACAATGTCTTTTTTCGCTGTACACCCACCGCTGCAGGGGTAGTCCGAGAGGGGGATAGCCGTGGAGCGTCAGAGCCTGCTGGCGATGGGTGTACGGGGGCCTTCAAATTTTCAAGCAGGCGGCGGTGATCGTTATTACCCACGAGCGTGGAAGGGATGTTGAGTTCAGCAGTGGCTCGCAGAAACTGATCCCAGCCGCGCGGTGCATTTTGAGGCGTTAGGATTTTGGGGTGCGTGAGACCTTTGACTAGATCGTATATGTGTGACCCTGCAACCGGCTGTCCCTTGTAGAGAAATTCGCCTCGTTCATTCCAAGATGTTAGGTCTTTAGAAGTTGCAAGTTTACTCATCAGCATTTGCGCGGCCCCCCTGTGTCTTTGACTTATATTTTTTAAGATATCGTCAACAAAGGCATCTGAGGGTGATGCAAGGTTTTGCGGTGGTTGCAGGGGTTGAGGGGCATTCGTAGGGGCGGCTGGTTGTTCAGAGTCCGGGGCGTATAGAGTCAACTTATTTTTCGCGGTATTCCACTGGTTGTAGTAACTTAAAAAGTTTTTAAGGGTGCTGGTGTAAAGGTTAGCCTTGTCGTAGGGGTTTAGATCGGTCTGGTTCAAAATGTCTTTAATTTCAGCATCCAGGCGCAGAGTCTCATTTCGGCGTATATCCCAGGCGTTGTCCGTTGAAGAGCCCAGCTGGTCCATTTGCTGTCTAGGAACCAAATACATCTTTGTGGCATGCTCCATCACTGTCCCAAGAGGAGGCTTGTAATTATGGGTATTGCTATGCCCAGCAAAGAGCCTATAAAACCTCCAGACTGTTTCACCAGTTTCTTCTTGGTAATGAGTGAGGCCCTTTTATTACTGAGCTTCTTGATAAGAGCCCTCTTCTTCTTCAGAACCTGTAACTGACTCCTTGATATAGGGACGTTGCCTTTTAGGGTATTTAGGGCAATTTCTGAAATGGCAGACACTAAGTCGTCAGAAGCAGCGCACAGGATGGCCTTTCTGTGCTGGGGACTGGCTGTAACAAGCATTTTCAGGAGAGCTAAATTGCGGCGTAGGCGGGCCGACATGGTCAACACCTTGTATTATAAGGGCAGGCCTGTAAATGTCTCTAAAAGTCATCAGCGCTGCTTTTTATAGGCACGGGCCTTGGGCTTAGGGGTGTAAGCGACTGGTAGATCGGGGGTAAAAATATCAGCCCTCAGTCTATAGTCTTCTAGAGTTTCATTTTTAAGTCGACCAACAGGTAGCCGTGGGGTTTTGCTGTAGCGTCGTTAAAGGCCTCCATGAAGAAGTGTGTGTTTCCTGGGTACATCTGTGTAGCTATGACTGATATTTGTTGTTTGTCACTGGAGTTTTTAAATAAAACAAGGTATGAAGCGTTGAGAGCTATAGACCTGCTGTTCTTGCCCTTGTAAAACAAGTTCTGCACAATGTAGCATATGCTTAGATTGCGGTGATGTGAATATTGAGTAAAAGCTCTCTCTAACTCCGGATGATCCCCACCTTCACGCATAAGGTCATCGACAATTATCATGTTTACAAGGGACGGTGGCAGTAACTCATCATTGTTGAGATTATCTGGTATGCCTTCTATAAATCTGATATGGGGGAAACTACGGGACAGGTCGGTATAAAGAGCTTGCCAGCATGAATAAAGCCACACAATGTTATTAGGGGTTTGGGTTAAAACATCGGCAGCATTTTCTAAGAGCTTTTTATAAAGTAGCTCTTACCGCAGTTTGAGGGCCCTGCTAACACGCAGGAGAATGGATGCTGTAATCTGGTGTCCATGGTGTGGGGGCTGCCTCTCTAATGAGGCTAATAACCATACGGCAGTGTTTTATAGTCATCAGTCAGGACCCTTTTATCAAAAACAACGCGTAATGTTTTATGTAAGGGTTGGGTTGTAATTTCCCACTTCTTTTTGGATCTGACTATGCACGGTTGGTTCACAACTATGGTTTTAGCATTTTCACAATTGTCGGAGGCAGCGTATTCGTGCACCAAATTCTTCAGACTGTCAAAATTGATTTTTAGGGTGTTGCTGACATTTAATGTTATGCCTTTGACCTTCATACACACTTTGTTCTTGTTTGTGCGGTAGGAGTAGGTCTTAGGCCCGGATGAGGCGTATTCTATTATATGTTCATCCTTATCGAGCTCGCTGGTCAAATTACCCAGATAATCCCCAAGAGGAGGGTCTTCATCCCCTGGTTTACTCAGAAAAATCACTGAGTCGGTATCATGATACAAGCAGCGGTCCTGGAGTTTATCCATAACCCTGTAAAGCTCTAGACGAGCGTGGGCGGTCGTGAAGCACGCTATGAAGATGTTGATGTTGTTACACGTTGTGGGGTATGCTTTTGTGTATTTCCAACACACTGCCGCGGTCTCGTCATCGATAACCCCGCAGCTGGACACCTCGTAACATGGGGCAAATAGGTACTTAAACAGCTCATCAGGATCTGTTATTAAGGTCATATTTGACAGGTTTGTACGCTGTGCGAATTTTCCCCATAATGAGTTGAGGCAGAGTTTGGCTAACTGTCGACGGGCCGGGTTGACCTCTATCAAATGGGGGCGTAAATGGATACCCTCGTGAGCGTAGTAGTCATCGATGTATTTCTGCTTTGCATCCTGACTAGTACACCATTCGGGATACCCTGAGGCCTCCTGCTTATCTCTGAGAAACAGATTAATGTATGGGGCAAAGAGCCATGTCGTGGTCCTCTTAAAATGCCACACCTCGTGTATCCTCCCGAGCCGGTAACCTTTCTCTAAGGCAGCTTCTACCTCGATGCTGCACCAGGTCCCTGTGAGCATCCTTTGTTCTTCGGTGTGTCTACAACCGTCAACCTCTTTAAACACAGCACATGTTCGACAGAGGGGGAACATCAGTTTACCATCGACTCTGTATGGTAACACAGGAAAGTAAAGCTGCCTTGGAGGATAGATTTCACATTTGATTAGCCCAAAGTATTCGGATATGGGCTTAAAATCTCTATATATGATGGTGGGGTGCCCTAAGGGGTATACCTTCATTTTGTTCACAAATGGGTACAGACTGGTGAAATCATAGTAGTGTATTTTCTCACCCTCACCCACGGCCCTGTACAGTTGTATGGCATTTGTACGACCTCCGAATAAGGCATCGCGGGGTTCCAGGGGTTCTGGTAAATCACGACTCTGAAGGAAAGAGCAGAGCGCGGTGTCGGTTGTTAGCATCTCTAACCACTCATGCTCCCAAAGAACCCTCATAGCAAAGCCACATTTTTCAACATACTGGGCCTTCAACAGAGTACGTCTGTGTAAGTGTTCAAATTTGACACCCAGCAGTCTGTTAAACTCGTGGGGTTTGTAACACTGAGGGCAGCCGTGGTAAAAGCAGCCGTTGTATTCAAAGGCCGTCGGCACTCCCTTAATTACAGCGTACCCATCCAGGTAATAGGGACCCACACGGTATTCGCCACCCTGTAAGGCGTGTTGAATATGTATGTCTTCCTTCTCAGAGACGTACATGAGCCACCGGATCGAGGGGGTTGAATATCATTTCTGTTTGCCATTATAGAGGTCTGTCGGCACTAGAGCAATACTTTTTGGTCTTAAAAACATGTGTTTGTAGATGGACATACACATGGAGGCCAATGTGATGTTTTGAAAAGGGTCTATGTATTCGACCGTCTTTGTCATTTCAGGCGTCTTGGGTTTCAAGACCCTGACTTTCTTTGTCATTTGAGGCTTCTTGGGTTTCAAGATCCTGACTTTCTTAGTCATCTCCACCACAACATCTCTGAAGAGGTTGCACGCTTGTCGCAGGATCATTACATCAGCCTGACAATAAGCTTTCAACTCTGTTTGAAAATGAAACTCCTTTTCACGGTTTTCAGAGTACCATTGTAGAAAGCTCTCTTTCTCGGCTGGCATCATATATTCAACCCCGTAACTGTCAGGAGGTGGCATGGGGCCCACATAATTCTGGTTCGCCCAGGTGTTAAAAAAGTGTGGAAAATAACCTTTACACCCGGGGAATCCAAAGGCTTTTGGCAGCTTGCTCAATTTCATAGGTAGGAAATTCAGGGTGTCTATAAACCTTATTTGTAACTGACCGGCTGTTAACAACATCAGCTTGGAACCCTGAGTGATGAGTTCTACTTGTACCTTTTCACGAATCATATTTTGTAAAATAAAGAATGAGTCGTATGCTTTTGAGTTATGGGCCAACATGGTATACCCTTTGAATTTGGTTTGAATGAAAGTGTTAAGGAAATCACCAACACACGTTCTGCCTTCAAACTCCCAGCTGTCGTCGGAAGTTAGATGGTGTGCGTAAATATAGTTAGGTTGGTGTACTCCCGTCTCTTGTGTGCACTCTATATCAAATACTATGTAGGCTTCGGTTTTGGTCTGGGGTCTGCCTTTAACTATGTAGCACCGGTGGTTGGTACCGCCTCAAAAGACGTCTGGCACCGTGGGCATTTCATGCCTTTGCATTTGTGATCTGTCGCCACATACCGACCACACTCAAAGCAATCCATTTTAGGGCTGCATTTAACAGCTTTCTTATGGATGCTCAAACAGTCTTGAGAGCGACAAAACATCTTACAGGTGCGACACCTCACCTTCCGGCGACGTCTACGATGCAACCATCCCTCCGGCACATCTTACAATGCATTTCACACTGATGACATTCCTTACTGCTGTATATGTGGTCGCAATGTGTGCACACGTACTTGACTCCCATAAAACTTTTAAGGTTCAAGATACCGTAAAAGTGATTTTCGTGGTGAAGGATATATACGGTCTTGTTTCTCACACGGTCCCCTGTTGTAAAGTACTTCCAAGAGCCGTTGTGATAAAGAACTTTCACCGTCACAGAGAAATAGTTCTCAAAAAGACCTATGTCGCCAAAGCCGACCATGCGGTCTGGAGGTATTTCAAGAACCTCATGGGCTTCAGCCGCTCTAGACATGATGGCCGCGTCGGTGGTGTTGCGCCCCATCAGCAACCCTACGATGCTGGCCGCCAGACAGGTGTTGGTTGTGTCGTTGTTAAAGTCGAGCAGCCAACGTTGTTTCTTACCAATTATCTGGCTGTATAGCACGCTCTTTAAAGGTCTTGAAACACCCCCTCACGGCCCCGTACAATGAGGGCTATGACTCGGAAAGTGCCATAGGCGACTAGTTCAGCCTTGCTCTGTAAAAGCCTCGAAAGGTTTTCTAAAAATTCCACGGCGTCAAACACATCTCGGGACCTCCGTTTGGTGAACAAAGGACTGTCAAAACCCTGCCCCTGGAAGCGTAGTTGGAAAAAATCATTAGGACCCACATCGCGTAACAACCTTTCTATGAGCGTTTGCACCGCCTGATGTATAGCTAAAACACCATGATCGGAGGACCTTATCTGGTGGAGGTTGGCAAACCTAAACTCCTCGTAGTGCTCTGTGGCATTAAATCTCTCTACATCACGCCTGTAGCTTCTAATGCTCTCTAAATAGACGACCTCTGAATCCTCATCTTGAGGGATTTGACTTGATGGGGAGCTTGCTGCTGTATCATTTTGGGGGTTCTGGTTTAGTAAGGGCTCTGGGGGTCTTTTAAGCAATCGTGTAGCGCATATTCTGGCTTTCTTTAGTTTACTTATTAAAAGCCGGCGCTGCTTGGCGCTATTAGCCCACTTTTGTTTTTTACGGGACCAGGCTTTTCTAGGTAACCGCCCCCATCCTATCTGAACAGTATGGTCTTTGCCTATGTGCGATGTACTCATGGAGGCCTCTGCTACAGGCCCACCCCTCGACCCCTCTATGTGTTCCGGTTGGCGTAGTGTTGGCGCTCTACCACCAACGCCCTTCAATTGTCCGCCCCTCGGACTGTTCTCTCCTGAACTTGCGTATTGGGGGGTGGCTGGTACCGCTGTATGTGGTTCAGGCGTATCTTGTGAAACGGTATGACTCTGTTTGTGGGGCTCTATGTACTTTTTACGCTGGAGTAAGCGAAAGAAGCGCAGGGACTTTGTCAGTACTGTTTGGACCTTACTGCTATATTTTGATGTGTGTGCTTTTTATTAGAACCATGGGCATGGGGTTTCTTTAGGGGATAGCGCTGTCCTAGTCACGCCTGTATACGCCATATGTCCGATCCCGCTTCCTGACACGTTTTGAGGATCACCCTTTTACACATGTCAACCCTTTGCAGTATCTTCTGCTGTGCCTCCACCATGGCCCTGTCACCGCTACCCCCAACCCCAATTTTAAGGTTGCGGTGTTCGCTTGGCGTTTTAGCTTTCTGACCGCCATTTGTATATCCTTTACATGAGCATCTAGTACCGGTTTTGGGTTTACAGAGTCATATTGTGGAGGGGTAGGGATGAATACTGTGTTTGGTTGTTTAACAACCTTTAACACCCCAGGGGCCTCTCGCGGTCCTTCATCCCCAACACCAATCTGTAACTGAGGGCCTGGGGGATCATAGAAACAGGATCCCAGTGCGAACACCCCGGGGCGTTTGGGAAAGGGGCCTCACTAAATGCCACATCCGTACTATGAATTGACCAGTCGTCCCGGCCCGTACTGTCATTGGTGTATATTGCCGGGGGTGTTGCGGGGCTTACACTGGGCGCGGGGCTGGTTGGGTCATACGCTCCCGGAGGGGTGATAGGGGACATAAGGTATGGGGAGTGTAAATGACTGTCGAAATAATCGAGGGTCCTAGCGGCTAAGGTATTGTCAGGGCAGTGGGTGGGTGAATGTGTAACAGGCGTCTGCAAAACCCCCGTGTATGTGCTAGAAGGCCCCTCGGGCGCTGCTTCTGAGGGTCTATCAAGTTTGTCTACCATACTTGCCAGCGTATTGAGACAGCCTTTGCTGTTGGTATACGAGTCTCCTAAGGGTTGCCCTTTTTCAGACTCGTTGCCCCTAAACCCATCAGGAACGACTATAGAAGGTTTTGAGGGTTGTTCTATGGGGCGTTCCTCTACCGACGTCGCTAGTTTATTTGAAATTATAGAGGTCTTCAGAGGATGGGAAGGGTCCTGCGGTGTAGCAGGTTTGATTAAGGGCCCTTCCAATGTTTCTACTTGTAACGCCTGTACCCCTTGCTTATTCTTAAGATATTTTCTTGAAAGAATGTTG
Organism: Calotriton arnoldi; assembly: GCA_963921515.1. Lineage (NCBI taxonomy): Eukaryota > Metazoa > Chordata > Amphibia > Caudata > Salamandridae > Calotriton > Calotriton arnoldi. The sequence continues at coordinate 823,117 of CAWUFW010004040.1, forward strand.
ACTTTAGGTTTTTGGGGTTGTAACAGAGCTTCCACATCCGGCGTCACAGCCGGGGGGCCCTTAGAGAGCGCTGGGGTAGATGGTTCATTCCCCTGCTTAGTAACATTTTTTAATGTGAGATCTAAAGGAGTAGTTAGGGGCTCAGGGACCCCCTGTTTCTTGCTGAGGTCTAAAGGGGCTGCTTGGGACTCCAGGACCAATGACTTCTTCTTGAGGTTTAAAGGACCTGTTTGGGGTTCTGAGTTCAGTTGCTTCTTCTTAAGTGTGGGTTTGTTTGAGATGAGATTCCCTTTTGAGGCCTGGAGAGGGTTCAGATACGCCTCGGATACGCCGGTTCTCTGTTGTATGTGGGTGTAGTATGTGTAGATCTTATTCTGGCGTACACGCCTAATCACTCCTTTTGCCGCAGGAAAGGTGTTCAGAACGGTCTTTGTTATATCCCTCAGCGGTTTTGTAGCCCCCTTAGCCTTATGCGTATCTTCGCCGAGGTTCTTTTGAACAGCTCCTAGAATGTAACATAAAAAATATATATTAGAAACAATAAGGAACCTGTATAAGATGTTTACACTACCCCCAGTAGTACATCTGGTACTACATGGCTGTGCCCCCCCCCTCTGTTTGAGAGAATACAACCCAGAGAGTTCGTTTTTCACACCCTTTTTGTACAAACACACCTTTTAGATGTCTTTTCCCAGATCGTTTCTTTGTCACAGGTCCGTCGTTAGATGTTGAAGATTTCCTTTTCACAGGCCTTTCTTTTGGTCGCTGCGCCGGCTCTTGCACAATCACGGCTTCCGGGCGTGACTCCGAGGACCCTGTAAAGAAAAAAATAATCAGATTTGCAGTATACAACAGGCCTTAGCAGGCCCCTCTGAGGAGCGTTCCTATAGTTCACAACTGTAGCTTTTGGGACTAGACACTCCCAAGGCTTAGACCGTTTAAAGAATCAGCGTCTTTTTGATTTACCTGTAAGAACAGTGTTATCCTGTACACTCAGCGATGCGTCTTGAGCCCCCTTGTGGCATTGTAGACCATCAAGAATCCTTTGTAGTTCGGGATCCATATCTATAAAATCACACATACATGAGAACACCATTAGAAAAGCAGAGCTTCTAAGATACATGTGTACAAAACTACTTAGAACTATACACCTCAAAATACATATACCTGTCTGTAGGGCGAGCATTTCAGCGTCTGTTAGGATTAATTCCGGCATGTCTTGAGTCTGGGTTAAATAAAAAAAAAGCGTCTGCTTTAAAACTACACCTCATAAACATGGCCTTACAGTTTGTTACATACATCTTACAAAATACAAATCATAAATTGAAAATTGAAAAACAGCACATGTGCATTTACGTTTACTTTTTAATAAGAACCCAACCCTGATTCCTTCCCCATAAGCCCCACCGCATGTACAAACATAACCTATACACATATCTATATAATGGATTGTGCAAGCTGCTCTTGGGAACCCTTTAACAATCAGGGCTTTATATTAGGCTTTTAACTTATAAACTGCAAGTAACAAATGGATATAGTGCTAATACACAATGCTTTGTGCCGCACTTACGTTATATACACTCCGGGCGGCATTTAAAAGGGCGGCCTGGTGAGAGCAGAAGCATTCATTTTAAAAAGTGGCGACTGTTGGGGCGCAAAAGCAGGCATTTTAAAAGGGTGAATGGTGGGGAGCAAAAGCATGAGAAAAACTCTGCTACATATCCTGGGATTCTGGGTGAAGCACTTAATGTACCAACACACACGGACCTGAAATAAAATGTACCCGTGTGTAACATAATCAATGTGCCCGTACAAAGCGCTCCAAGACCTTCAGGTCGAGTTTGCGCTATATAAATATGACCCCAATGAAAAAACAAAATAAAAGCCACCGGGACTGTGCTATATGGTCCCTGCAAATTTTTTTTAAAATTTATTTATTGAAAGCCCTTGCTGCCATCACCATAGCAGCTGAGGCATCCACCCTGGAGGAATCCCCAGCCGGGAGCTTCCCCTCCGAGGCAGAGGTAGAAGGACCCGCCCCTTCAGTGATGTCAGGGGAGTCCCCGGTGACATCACTGCAGGGGCGGGCCCTACCACCGCAGACACAACGAGGAAGCTCCCTGCTCCAATGCCTCAGGCGCCATCGGGATCCACGAGGGCGCCCAGGAACAGCCGCCATCCGCCTCCCAACCCCAGAGCAGCGCCGGTGGTAAGCGGGCTCTGGGGCCTTATTTATTTTATTTTTTTATTTTTTTTATGCTTCGGGGCTTCGCGCCCCATACTACCCCAAGGCCACAGGAGAACCCACCACTGCACCACAAGCCACCCGGAGCACCGCATGGAGCACAGCGGGCTCCGGGGGCTTCAATTTTTAAAAACGGGGACTCGCGCCCCACGCACACAGACGCCACCTGAGCCCCCACCCCAACCGCACAAGCACCCCCGGAGCTCCGTATGGAGCACAGCGGGCTCCGGGGGGCTTCACTTTGAACAAAAACGGGGCCTCGCGCCCCATGCACACAGGCGCCACCTGAGCCCCCACCCCTAGCCGCACAAGCACCCCCCTGGAGCTCCGCATGGAGCACAGCGGTCTCCGGGGGCTTCAATTTTTAAAAACGGGGCCTCGAGCCAGTGCACACATGCTCCACAGGAGCCCCCCCACCCCTGCCGCATAAGCCGCCCGGAGCACCGCATGGACCTCAGCGGGCTCCAGGGCCTTTAATTTTAAAAAACGGGGCCTCAAGCCCGTGCACACATGCTCCACAGGAGCCCCCCACCCCTGCCGCATAAGCCGCCCGGAGCACCGCATGGAGCTCAGCAGGCTCCGGGGCCTTTAATTTTAAAAAACGGGGCCTCGAGCCCGTGCACACATGCTCCACAGGAGCCCCCCACCCCTGCCGCATAAGCCGCCCGGAGCACCGCATGGAGCTCAGCGGGCTCCGGGGCCTTTAATTTTAAAAAACGGGGCCTCGAACCCCACACTGCTCCAAGGGCACAGGAGCCCCCACCACTGCAGCACAAGCCACCCGGAGCACCGCATGGAGCACCTCGGGCTACGGGGGCTTCAATTTTTTAAAAACGGGGCCTCGAGCCCCTGGAGCTTCAATTTTAAAAAGCGGGGCTTCGAGCCCCACACCGGCCAAAGTCCTTAGGAGCCCCCCACCAATGCCACACAACCGCCCCTTGGCAGCACACGACCCATAACCCCGGAGCCCCTCAACGGTCTCCGGGGGAATTTTATTTAAAATATGCTGGGGGACAGACCGTCAACCCTGACCCACCGGACCATATCGCACTCTGCCCCATAACCCTGGAGCACCGCACAGGCCTCCGAGGGCGGCCTCCCCATGGCTCAGATGGGAAACCACACGTTTGACCCCCGCCTGTGCAGAGCCTAAACCCCTGTTGGTGAGTACAAATCTGTATTATTTATTTATTTTATTTGTAAAACGTATAGTATATTTGGATACCATTAAAACCACAGAGGTTCATGTAAAATGTTTCTATACCTTGTTAAAGTGTTAAGGCTGTTTCACTGTGCATACTCCAAGCCATTAGTGGTATTCACTCTTAAATGCATTCATAAAACGCTCTACACTGTATTTAAAACGGCAGCATTGTTCACCTTAAACACCCTACCAACCCTCGTTAAACATTAATTAAAACAATGTAAACACCATCATACCTTGCGTTAAACAACCTTTAAAAATGCAACTCTGTTCACTTAAATGCATTCACCAATACATTAAATAAACCCTTACACCCTTAATCCTGTAACACATCCCTCTTATTTACGTACCTCCATTAATGTGTAGCAGGCAGCGTCAATCTGTGAGAAGCTGCTCTGATCCATTGTGGCCTTTAAACTTCGGGGTTGGTGGGCCTGTGCAGCAAAGACAATCCACGTACGTCGCTCCTAATGGGTTTTCGAATGGCTGATTGTGGCGGCACTCTAAAGTATGCTTTTTATACCTGGCAGGGCATGCTAATTGGAAGGAGGACCCCTTTATGGAGGGGAGTGTTTAGAATCTTGTAGTGCGGGTCATTATTGGTAATAGAACATTGTAGTGAGGGTCATTATTGGGACCGCTTTCTGACCAGTGCATTGTTTTGTTAGATGTCTCTTTAGACTTTGACATCTGTTAATTAAACCTAGGGCCTGTTGTGGGATGAGCTCCGGCTGAAGTTTTAGGGTCCTGGCATGCTAATTGGAAGGGCACCATCCTTTATGATGGAGATTGTTTAGAATGTTTTCCGGCCATTGCCTTGTTTTGTTATGTGCCATTTTGCCCCCTTGACAGCTGTTAATTAAACCTGCGTATCTGTTAATTAAACCTTCGGCCTGTTTTGGGAAGAACTCCGGCGGAAGTTTTAGGGGCATGCTGCATGACCATGTGAGGGTCATTATTGAACACGTTTCAGACCACTGCATTGTTTTTGTTAGGCACGCACTTCAGCATTTGACATTTGTTAATTAATCCAACAGGCCTGTTCGACTAATCACCTTGTTTGGGACTCCTGCTCCTGGGAAGGATGGACTGATGTTTTATAAACAACCCCTGTACTATACAATTTAAGGCTCGTGGGAAGCTTGGGACTGGCTGATTAGTTTTTCCTGTTCTCAACGGCGCTCTGTCGGGGTAACTGGCCTTTTGTTCTTGTGTTTTCACGTTGTGACTTGTGACTTTTGTTCTTGTGTTTTTACGTTGTGACTTGTGAGCCTAATGGGTAGTTTTCTGCCCCCAGCTGCGGCTGGGACGCATTTCAAATTGCAGCATCTGATTCTAAAGAAAGACCCTTTTAAAAAAACCTCTGCACCGTAAACCCATGTGTTAGACAACAATGCTGTCCCGGGTTGGGGGACTTGGGGATGCCTGCTCAGACACCAACTGCCACAGCACTACAGCCCTCGTTTTTAAGCAGACCCAGACATTTCTCTCTTACAGGAACACACTTTTTTACACACACCCCTAAACAACCTGCTAACATAGCATGGGCTTCAACATGTGCTCGGCGCTCACACTCTGACACAAACCCTATGCCACACCCTTGTATTTCCAGGGGCTTGATGCCTGTCACTTTTAAGGACACGCAGCTGGCACTTTTAAGGACACACAGACATGTCACTTTTGGGGACACACGTCACTTTTAAGGACACGGCGAGGGGCGGGGGACCTGCGGGGGGGACCTGTCACTTTTAAGGACACGAATGGTGATGAATGGTATCCCTTTATACTACTCAGGCCCCTAAAGCTATAAGAATGGCTTGGGCAGCAGGTCTTTGTTGTTTTAATGTATATTAAATTAATAAACAACTGTTGGTCTGCTCATCTCTAAATTACATAAACAATGCCACAATGTGGCAGACTGTAATAAGTGCCAGTGTTGACAATTAAGTGCCGGTGCCGCGCACCGGAAACCACTGGCTCAAATTAAGCACTGACAGCACTAGAAATGGAAGAGATTCCAACAATTAACAGATCATAATATCTGTTAGACTTCTTCAGATAGATGTCCTCCAGTACTACATATTAAGGTTTATAATAACTGTGTGCGAAATCAGCAAAATGAGACACATTTTCGGGTAAATTATGCAAAATTAAGAGCATTAACATAAAATGCAAAACAATTTGGTGCTATATTTCAGTGTGAGATGCATCCTCGTGTTAATTTTGGAAGCAAGGATGCATTTTACGCAAAAAAATTGCGTCAAACACAAGCACCACAAAGAGCAGCCTCTCGCGCTCTAGTCACTGTGCTTGTGCTAACTTTATGTTATGTTAGGGTCATTTATAAAGCGCATGGCTGCCCCAGCAACAGGGCGTCCCAGCGCTAGCGGACGAGTGACCAGAAGAAGTGAGGCTAGATGGAGGAGAAAAGCCAAGTTTTAATCAGTTTCCTGAATGCCCAAAGATCGTGGGTGCTGCGGGCAGCCAGTGGGATAGAATTCCATAACGCAGGGGCCTGAGCTTTGAAAGAGCGACCCCCAGCTCTACACAGGCGAACCCGTGGGACACACAGCAAGTGGTGGTCAGCGGAGCGCAGTGCTCGTGTTGGGACATATGGGGTGCATAGTCCTTGCAGGATTTGGGGGCCCTGGCCATGTACAATCTTATATGTGGTGCAGAGGGTTTTAAACTGGACTCTCTGTTTAATTGGCAGCCAATGAAGACGGTGAAGGAGATTGGAGGTGTGGCACTAACGTGGTAGGGCAAAGAGAGTACGTGCTGCTGCATTCTGTACCCGTTGGAGTCTTGCAGTAACTGTTTTATTTACGCCGAGCAGAAGACCATCACAGTAATCTAGGCGCGATTGAACAACTGATTGAACTATCAAAGCATCAAAGAACCCCAAAATGGGTTTTAGACCGCGCAGGAGGCCACTTTATGCCAAGAATGAAGTGAATTCACACAACGTGGCACAATAGTATAAATTCGCGGAATTTTACGTACGAAGCATAATGCGAAATTACCAAAATAATGCAAGATTATGCGGGCATACCTGAAATTTCACGCAAGCCTAGTTTATAACACAGGCATCTTCTCTGATGGAACTTCGCAGGAAATGGGTAATCAGAAAACTTCATAGTGAAATACCTGAGCTATGTCATTTATACTGGTAGAATCGCAATGGATCAATATGTCAGTAGAAGGATGCTTGTAAACTTAACAGTCTTTATTTTAATTATTTCAAGGCATCCTTGTAAAGTATCATTTACCAGAGAAATGTGTTGTATCTGAAGATACAACGTGACGTGTGCAAAGACTACCTACATGGATATTGTTTTTCCTGCAGATTTAATTTTATGAATACCTTCTCGCCCACGCTTGAGAATGAGGAAGTGGAACATCTTTGTCATCAAAATATTCACTTGCCAAAAGGACCAACAGTCCCTATCACCTTCATTAATATATAGTGATCCTATCCCTTTAAAACATCCATGATCCAGAACAGCAGTTCATATTATATACACAATCATACACAACATTATTCAGACATAGATTATTTTTTAGCAATGCATTTTGATTTTTTACAGTCATTTGAATAAAAAAAGCCTCACTAACACAATACAATGGTAAATTGGTTTTCCTATCAGCAACTGCCTCCTACCTTCATTCAAGCCACACACTCAATCCGTGCCAAGATATGCAACTATTGCACATCTTTCCTCGTTTCAAAATAGAAGTTCATAGAAAAAATTATCTCTCCTCCAACAACTAATTCAACCTGTTTCCTATGGTGTGCATACATTTTACTCGCTTACCTTTTGTACTCTAAATAATTAGCATATGCATTATGTAATGTTAGATAATCTCGATCTTCTCGGTCAAGGATCGTCTTTGTGTGTAAACTTTAGCGAACTTTTAATGTGAAAAAAACTAGTCTTAATCATCCATAATATTTGCGTTGTACAGTTGATAAATGAGAGTCTGAACGAAGGGTAGGTCGTGTGCAACCTTATCAATTTCACCTATTTCTGTGTTGATATTTTCTTGTCCTCTTCCCACAGATCCATGTAGCCTGCAGAAGACCATCAATATCTGATACTGGGGAGAAACTTTCTCCTTCCATGTTGTGAGCACCTCCTGTCTATTAACTTTGCAGTCGTAATTAATTGAGCACACTGCTATAGTGGCGGCTCAGTCTGCTAGATTATGGAAGGAGCAGTAGTGTAAGACTCCCCTGAGCGGATTCTAAGACACAAACTAGGAAACAATACCCACAAGACAGTCATCTATGTACACTAAACTGAAACAAAACAGTGACTGCTTCCTGGACCCAATAGTCAGAATACTGTTAGCAAATGTGGCACAGGAAACCACACCCAGGGTTGAGGCAAAAGAAAGGACCATTATGTGCTTGGGAATGTCGCATCCAACCTTGGAATTAAAGGTCAATTGTAAGTGTAGTATGAGTAAAAAAAAGAAACGATCTCTCAACCCTTAAGATTTTTACTCAGACTATATGGAGAAGGCAAACACAGAAGCTAAGGAACTTGATCGCTGTTCATTCGAGAACAAAAGAAGAAGCATCCTGGATTTGGAAAAAGAAACAAAAAATACAGTCACGAATAATGAAGTACAGAGGTATGGAATAGGCATCACATAACAGGCATGGGAGGTATGTTAATAAAGTGTTGCCAGATAATATTAATGATACGCCTTAGCTTGTAGGAAGAATTGTTGAACTGTACAGAGTAATTTACCTAATCAGAAAGAGGAAAAATCCACTAGATACCGGACAGGTATTTTTTTTAATCGGTGTACAACTGTCATTAAGGATTTGAGACAGTTTAAAGAGAGGAATCTATAGGTACTCTGTTGTTCTTGCACATGGTAAGCCCACAAGTCAGAGGGGGAGGGCCTAGATTGGAATGCGAGCAGAGTCAAGTCCTGCATCCTATTTATTTCCACTCCCATTCTGCTTTCCCCTGGTTACGCCTACACACCAGTTCCACGTTCTGGGCCTGGAGTGCAACGAGTGGCCTGGTCGAATTGTCTTCGCTCCTGCCGAAAATGGATATAAACAGGGCCGGACTGAGAACACAAATCAGCCCTGGCAATTTTATTGGACCGCCCCCGTGGGGGAGGGAGCAGGAGGGAGTGAGGATGCAAGTGTGAAGCACTGCTGCTTAACTAAACCGGCCCCCAACACTGCTGCTTTTGTTACTGGGTGCCAATATTGCAGCACTGCTGCAAATCCGGCCCCCAGTAACAAAACCGGTCCCCATCCTTCCAGCGTCCCGGGGAAACGCCCGATGCCGGCTTCAGCCAGTCCGGCCCTGAATATAAAAGTTAGTGCTTAAAGGAGATCCTTTCAGAAATCTTTCCATTGAGGAATTTTCTGGCTGGATGGCCCATGAGTAAATTAAGATGACACTCACCGTGCTGACAGCTCGAATCGTTGCCTTACAAGCAGTCCATGTTGAAGTTTGTCTTCATAACCACATAGATCTTTTCCACCATATCTTTGACCAGCAGACCTGTTTGATCATTTAGACAGTAAAAACCTAACCCCACTGTTGGTTTTGGAAATCCTTGGATTCCCTTGAGTATTTTCTTGGAATGCAATACTTTGATTGTGTATTCATATTGGTGCTCTAGCCCTAGAGAGCAGTGGCCCCCACACTGTACACATACACTGTGTAGCGGAATTGGTATGTCTTGGGTGGGGGAACCTTGAGACAATGTCTGGTTGCACTTTCCAGGCATCCAGAGAAATCATTACATCTTTTACATGAGCATGTCCTCTTATGGAAATACATTTGGGATATCTGTTAAGCTGTGGTCTGCTCAGGGAAGATTTTCTTTAATTGACCTTCTTCCTACACACAAAACAACCCTTTGCAGGAAGTAAGTATTCTTACCCAGCTACTCTTATGACCCTTGGACATCTGTCCTGTCTATGATCCCTGAGAATTGCCAAGGTCATTATTGTCCTTGGCACCACTTTAGCACACCTGTCTCGGTCAGCAGCTATGGATCTGCAATCTAAGTTTAAGGAAGAAGCTTTCTCAGTTCCATTGAACAATAATCCAAGAAGTGTTCTACTGATAGGATGTTGCAAGAGGAATCACAGTCTTCCTCCCATCACAGTTCATCTTCAAACTATGCATCCAAGCTTCTGATGAGTCCTGGGCCCTTACTCATAGAATTATTATTATTGCTATAGAGACCTATAGTCAACCCAAACCACCTAATCACAGCATCAGTCCTTCTCATTTAGCTTCGCAATGCTCTCAATCTCACTGTGGTGAAAACAACACTAGGGTAAATTTCTTATACTCTTCATTCAACAAGGACATGTCACAAGCTAACTCAAAACTAGACTGCCATTATGGCACACCATCTCCAGTGGTGTAGTTATCCATATATGACATTGGATTGTTAAACTATGGGAGAGAGAGAGAGGCTAAAAGGCTGAAACAAACTGACCCGAAAAGGTAAACCAAATTCTGTGTGTAATCCCTGGCTCACCTGTGGTTGATTAGCTACCCTAATAGAAATGCATGTGACACATGCACTACTACCAACTGAAAATACATACAGGTTAGAAATAAGGAGCCTGAAAGTTCAAAACAAAGTTAGTGAAAATGGTAAGGATTTAATAAGTGGAAACAGAAATGAAGAAAATTGAATGGCAGGGGATAAAAGTTTTAGCAAAATGTAATTGTATTTACTTGTTGGTTAAGTCAGCTTTATGCAGCAAACCAAATAGTTCCTTTTTTAAAATGGCCACAGGAGTGCAGAAGTTCATTATTGTTTGACAGTGACAGAAAGCAATAAACTCGAAAGCAGTTTCTTTATGAGACAATTGTTTTAGAAAAGGAAGAATCCCTAAATTCTACTCAGTTGGATTAGTATTACTTAATCTCCCAAGAAATGTTTCTTTTGACTAAAAAAGTACCTTGATAAAAATAGTCTTCAGAACTCCAGAATTCGTTTTTTTCAGACCCTCGTCCATGGCTTCCATTTTTAGAACATTTCCCACAACTTCGGTTCAGGTTTAAAGTAAAATGTTCACTTCAAACTTCCTTTGCAGCAGTAACAGCCTCCTCTGTCAACAGGACTTTCCCAACCCTCCAACTATTGGTGGGAAAGTTCCTAGGATCACACAGGAAATATGGAACATGCTGTTTCCTCCATGCTGACACCAGCTTCCTCTGCTCTAGGATCTTTTAGACCATTTAGACCCAGGAAGTAGGGTCCTCTGGGCAAACAGACTTCTTTGGCAGGAGCTGGACCCTTGTAGCCATGGGGTTCAGCAAGAGTATAGCCCAGCTAGCTTTTGAAAAAAAAAATCTGATCTTGGGAACTCAATACAGCTGATACCTTCGCTCACCACGGTCCTCTTTTAGGCAGGTAGTAATTCATCAATGCAACAATAAGGGAAGTCTACTTTTCTTCATCTGCCTGATGAAGCTCTCTCATTGGAGTAGGTCAAACAAGGTGTGAAACCAGTCTGCTTTGACTAAGACAAAAGTTCCTTCGATTCCCCTTACAGAATTTACATCATTGTGCTCCAGTTCCTGCTTTAAGGACATGCTTTCATGATACAGCTCCTTGCACAACACAACTCATCATGGTGTATCCTTTCCACAGCTATGCTGAGCTTTCCCAGTCTCCCAACTCCATCCTTAGCCTGTCAACTTATTCCTACCATATCCATATCTCTTCTTATGGGATCTGGCACCCATGTTCTTTCTGTGTGCTACCACCTCAAACAAGATGGTGCCGAAAGAGCTATCCGGAGGCAGAAGTGTCCTGAAAGGACTGAGGTCAGTAACCCCTCCTGCTCCTGGGTTAAGCTGAGCAGTGGTGTTAAGGGATAGAAATTCCAATTAACTTTACCACTGGTATTTTCAGATCAGATTACAAATGTGCTGCAAATTTAGGGCCAGATTCACAAAGGTAAACTTAGACCAAAATTCTACGTTAACGGCTTTCTGTATTCACAAAGGTAAGTTACGAGTAGTATCTTTACATCTGCAGTTGGAGATTCTACTCTGCACATGGAGCACACTCTCTGAATAGAGTACACTCCGGGTGCAGAGTGGAATCTCCGCACTCCGCCCGACTGCAGACGTAACTATACTACTCGTAACTTACCTTTGTGAATACTGAAAGCCGTAAACTTAGACTTTTAGTCTAAGTTTACCTTTGTGAATACCGAAAGTCGTAAACCTAGACTTTTGGTCTAAGTTTACCTTTGTGAATCGGGCCCGTAGGTTTGATAGCACTCTCCTATCAAAAGTTACTGAATTTGGGGCCAGATGTACGACCATTTTTAGCAGTCGCAAACGGAGAATTGGGACGTTTGCGACCGCTAAAACAACTTCTGGCATGTACTAACCCTATTTTATGAGTCGGTAACCTAGCACTGACTCGCAAAATAGGGTTTGCGAGTCACTATTAGGAAGGGGCATTCCTAGTGGCAAGTCGCAGGGGCATGTATGAATGTTTTGCGACCGGAATGCGGTAGCAAATCATTCATACTTTACCGACTCTGTGAAGGAGGTGGTAACCCATTCGCAAACTGGATGGAGTCCCTAATGAACCCCTTCCCCTTTGTGAATGTGGGCACCAACATTTTTTAAGAGCATGTAGTTGTCCCACGGACCGCTGCCTACTCTTAAAAAATGAAAAGGAAACTTTTAATTTTTCTTTTTTAAATGCATCCCATTTTCCTTTAAGGAAAACGAGCAGCATTTCAAAAACATAAAAATTGCTTTATTTAAAAAGCAATCACAGACATGGTGGTCTGCTGTCCACAGCAGGCCACCATCCCTGTGAGTGCCGGCAATTCCCTGTGGGTTGCAAATTGTGACCTGCCTCATGAATATTAATGAGGCAGGTCCCTTGCGATCCATTTGGGAATCGCAAACAGTGTCTGAGACACTGTTGTGCATTTCATTTTGCGAGTCTCTAATTGCGAGTCGCAAAAAATAGCAATTCGAGACTTGCAAAATGAAACGGTCGTACATCTGGCCCTAAGTTTTTTATCCATGTTACACATTGGAATATGCTGTGGTGCAGAAAACACACTCTCATAAAAGCACGTCACATTTTAATGTGCAAGCGGAGAACTTATTTCCTTTGCTTCTGTGCGCCATATCTGCTTTCTCTAGAGGAGCACAGGTATTTTGCACACAGACAATGGTTTTTCCAGAGTAACAGTTATGGAAGTTTAGAATTATAAATGGTTGAAAATAGAACCACATTGGAATAAGGCCTTACATGTTGGCCACTTACCAATACAGAAATCAAAACACTATATATTCAGCGCAAGAAAGTGGGGGAATACAGCAAAAAGTTGGATTTCCTTATATCTTTGCGGATATTGAGACATGAAGAACTGCTGTTCCGTGGAGCTGGCGTTAGAAGAGAAATTGGGAAACCCTCATCCTCTCTAGGTCTAAATCCTAATGTTTCAAGTACAGGCTGGCGTAACGTTTTAAATGGTTTTGTCCCTCTACTCCTCTCTCTCTGCTTCTTGTCACTCAGCTACTTCAACCAGACTTTTTTTCTGTTCAAACTATCTGGCCCTGATTCACAGCCTGATTCTTTAGAAATTAAATGAAGACTTTGTTAGCAGGGGGCAGCTGATTAAACTTCCTGAAGCACTGCCCTGTGGTGAATAGTAGAGATGGTTTGCACCTGGTGTATGGTGAACGGGACCCTTTAGGTGAGGCCCAGCCTTTTTTCTTTCTTGGCCAAACCGTTTGTTCCATGGGCATGTAGCCCCAAGGTTGCCATGCCTCTAGGACGGGCTACTAAGTTCCATACACCAACAGAAGACTTCATCCATCTTGGGAGTGGGCAGAACAGAGCACTCTGGAATAGCTAGATGCCACACTTCACAGGAAGTTGTCATCAGGCTGAGGGAACCAAGCAGCCCATTGGCTAGTGACCATGACCTCTCCTAAGGGCACTTTCAGGGCATAAAAGAGGCACCCTTGACCCCCAGATCTCAGATGTTGCTTGGACTGCAAAAGAGGACTGAAGAACTGCCCTGCTGACCTTGGACCTAGCAACAGAGGCTTCACCAAAGTTGGACTGCACCTGCTGCTCCTTGGGCTAGCAAAGATAGGACTGTGCCTGTGGGGCCCTGCTTTTGGAGAAGTCCTCCCTCGAGCCCAGCCAGAAGTAGAGACTCAAACAGTCAGTTGGCTGACTTCCTGTTTCCAGCACCGGGCCACAAAAGCTGAGGAATCATGCCTGGGGGAGTTGGTAGCCCTGATCACCGGATCGTCACTCCTTGCCACAGCGGAGCGTGGGAAGCCAAGACCCAATGATGATAAGTTGCACCCGAGACTGCTGGTCCCAGAAGAGTTGTTGGAGTGCAGTCTGATCGCCGGGAAGGAGAGTTACTGTAAAAATAAGTGAACTGTTGGTTTTGTTGGCCCTGGCGACCAATAGTCCAGTGGCAACTGGACTTTTGCTGGAGTAAAGAAGATTTTGAGGGACATTGATCCCTGTGGCCAAAATCACCCCACCTGGACTGTGGGCTAAGTAGTAGCCACAGGAACACCCCCATTGAGCACTCAGCATCTTCAGCATCCTTGAGAATCTTCAGCATATTGTATCCCTTGCATCTGGACCACTCCATAGAAGTCAATAGCAAGTGACCATTAACGCAGAAACTAGACTGGAGACTGCTTTTCTTGCAAAGGTAACTGTTTCTTCAGACCTTGCTGGTCCCTCTGACTGGCTCCCTGCTGGAGTTGGTCGTCCAATGTAATCGAATGTGACTGCATTCAACCATGATGTAACTGAAAAAGTTTCTAACTTTCAAACTCGTTGAATTTGCCAGTGCTTGATTGTGGGTGAGTGAAAATTCTTCATTTATTGTTTCTTTAAAAATCTATATCTCTGGAACCCTCCAGTGGATCTCATTTTTCTGGCCATAAATTCATAAAAATATAATCTATATTTATAAATTGGTGTCAGGTTTCTTAAGAGCCGTATTTCTTTCATCTTCAATTGTTTTGGTGCTGTTTCAAATGCATTAGACTTGTTCCTTTGTTGAAGTCTGACTGCTCAAAACCACAGCCGCCCAAGGTTGAGATAAGTTTGGCAAAGGAAGCCTGTCTGGTCGAAATAAACCTTATTCGGTTACATTTATAACCAAGAAATTACAAGGCAGCAAAGCATCAAGCCACGCATACCAAACATCAGCAAAATTGATTGATAAAAACAGAGAAGATAAGATACAAGAAATATTAAAAACAGACCATCATAAAAGCCATAAAAACATCAGGACAAAGCAACCTAAGACATGTCACAATCACATACAGTACAATTAATCATTCCTGGTAAATCTCAATTGCATTGCCACTCTTAAAAATCAAGTGACTTTAAAAATAGTGTGCTCATCGGATAAAAGCTGTAAAAACATATGAGCTGGACGAACCTGCCAAAAGTTCAGGGATTTCAACAGAGGAAAGATAAACAGTCTCCTGGTAACTTAAAATATTCACAGAACATGGTAAAGTGTAGGGTATCTTGTGGAGGCATGCTGTTGCAGCCACAGGGATCCAGGGAACCAGGGGCACTCCATCCATTGGGAAAAGCCAGCAGATTGAATTGCATGTTGAATCTAAATCTTGTCCACAAAATATATCCCTATCACTTCTTACAATCAATAAATAAGGTTCCATGAACTGGACCATTTTTAGGAGCATGTGACCACATACAGTACAGAGGGTTTCAACAGTTCCACCTGCTCTCTTTGAGCCATTCTACATTCAAAAAAATGATACGTCACCCATTTCAACTCAGATCTGACCATGGACCGTGGGCTTAGAAATAAGTCCTCTCTCCCCAGTCTTTTAAAAGACTCCTTGATATATGCAATCTAAGGGATCCTAGCTGCATGGCGAGAGACAAACAATCCTTGAGAATCAGCCTATTTAGATGAGAATCAGCCCTTCTCCAAACTTTGATCCAGCATAAAAGAGGCCTGAAGGCAATGCAATCCCCACTAAACTTTACAACTAGCTCTTCATGAACACAAACTGATAGGGTACTTTGAGGCACTTCCAACAAATGCCTTAAAAACCCATTTTCAATCGTTTGTAAGTGTTCTGCTTTTACATATCCCCAAATGTCAATACCATACATGACATTAGAGACATGCTTAGCCTGATAGACCTATGTTAAAGCTAATGGAGGCCAACTCTCCAGTCTGTGGGGGAAGCTGGTCACAGCTGGGTTTGCCTTTATAAACTCCTCCCTCTTGTTGACAATCAGGGGTTTCCAGTTGTACTTTAATCAAATAAAACCTCAAGATAGGAGAAAGCTAGGACTGCAGTCAGCGTGTGAGAACACATGCTGAATGTTTTTGTGTTAGTTGAACGTGGGCCCACAACCATAATATAGGACTTGCTAAATTTAACAGAAAGTTCCAGGCTATCCATGAATTCTACAAATGTATTCAATAGCACTTGGAGACCCAACGCGGTACTGGACATCAGGACTGCATTGTCTGCATATATCAGCAAAAGACACATACTCGACCCTACCTGTGGACAATCAGTCTCAGCAGACAATAGGGCTTGCTCTAACCCATTTATGTATATGGTACCTAAAAATGGGGCAAGAATCTGCCCCTGTCGTACCCCTTTCGTCGTTCTCAATGGACGGCTGCAGGCAGAGTCTTGGGTGTACACGCAAACTCACAAATCCCCATTCTTATTTCTTGCCATGACCATAGGCGACAACCATAACAAAAATTCAATAGGTTCAAATATCAACTCATTCAACTCTTGTTCCAACTTCTCCCTGACACTAAAAGGTACACTTTTCATTCAGTGTTTGACCGGAATCACTCCACCTTTCACCTTTATCTGGTGAGTGAAATCCTTAATCATGCCTAGTTGGTCACTAACAACAGAAGGGAAATGTTTGAGGATACTTTAAGCAAAATCCGCGGATTCTACCACAGAGACCTGTTCCTTGGTGCCTGGTCTAAGAACCATTTGAAATAAACCTTGGTGAAACCACCCCAGATTTGCAACCCTTTAATGGCAACATACATTTTTCCAAGAGTTATTCTCCCTTTAAATTCTAAAATGTCCTAAAAAAACCCTGCACGTTCTATTATGCACCCATTATAAGAAAGAGGTGCCCTGTCTGGAGGTTCCAAAGGTCTATTTCCTCATGTTTCTTCAAACATTTCCTGTGTAATCATGGTTATCCTGGCACCCGAGTCTACCAGCAAATTAACCTTTTTTTCTACTATTCCATTCTCGACATAAGGATCAACACATGCAGAGGCATCTCCTCTTAGGATTGAATCATCACCCACAACCATCACCATATCTCTGAGATCATCTTGAATCTTTTGGACAGTTTCTAACTCCTCATAATCAACCTCAGACACATTTGCAATTCCAGTATTTGTCACACTACTTCTGTTAAACTGGACATTTCCCCCAATGCGTTTGCCACATTGACACACTTTGGCAAAGTGACGGACTTTCCCACAAATTCTGCATGTGACACTCTTTGCAGGGCACACTTTGTTCCCTCTACCATGAGTAGCATTGCCACATCTAAAACAAGTGTTGGCTTGCTTGAAAAATGGTTTGTTGTCCCCTTGTGTAATCTTATTAGATTTTAACTTCTTGACCTTAACTGCTCCAACCACCTCAGTGGACTTGTCTTAAAGTTCCCTAACAGAAGCTTTGAACAACTCAGTACTTTCTGCCGTGTGAATAGTTTCTTCAAGTGAAGGTTTTCCCATAGACAGTATTGGATTGTTTTGTCTGAGCATTTAAAAATATATTGATCCCTGACTAGTTACTCAGTGAAACCCTCAAACTAACAGTCCATGCTTAACTTCCGGAGTGCTGATACAAATGCATCCACATCTTCACCTGATCTTTGTTCTCTCTTGAAAAACTTGTGCCTAATGACAAAGAGACTTGGTTGTACGTCAAAATGCAGGTATAACTTATTAACCATTTCTATATACTCATCAAGGTTCTCCTCTCCTTGAATACCTACAGGTAGATGTTTAAACACAGACCTTCCTTTAAACCCCAGAAAATGGAGCAACAGAAATGTCTTTATTAGGTCAATATCGTGAAGCACAAATTGCCCCCAGATATGTAACAAACGCATCAAGCCAGTTCTTCCACACAATGGGGGGATTACCAGGTACCTCAAGGAAAGGCGATGGTAGTGCAACAGATCACATAATGAAACTTAAAGAAACCTACCACACTCACTTTTAACAATGGAGACAGTTACACCTGATAGCTTTATCACCATCCTATGCCTTTACTACATTTGTACACAATGGCAACTGTTGAGGAAAACGTCAGTAACTTTGCAATAGTAGGCACATCACTGCTTTGGAAAAACCACCAGCAGTGCACTTTTGTCCAGAAACTGACCCGTATACTATAAGCTAGGCGTGTTCATAGGTGTTCCCATCACCATAATGTGTACCTTTTTAAGAAGCTGACTTTGTTTTGGTGTGCGCATCACCACGTTGTGTAGGTGAAACAATGCACACACTAAGTGCAGTACCTCATTATCTTGGTGTACGCATCACCACATTGTGTTGGTGAAACAATGTGCCTGTAAATGTCGATTTCAAACCTTTGGTGTACACATCACTGCATGTTTACAAAAATGAGCGGGTGAGCACAATTCCTTAAAATACCTTTGTTATGGTGTGTGCATCACTACGCTTTGTTGGTTACATCAAGCAGCTGAGGCGATGCGTGACAGTGATGAGGCTGTCAGCCCCTGGTGACAGGGTGCGTGTTAACCACTCCACCACTAGGCTGCCGACTTCGACAAGACATGAAGTCTGATCTGTTCAAAACAATGATGCCAGGAGATGTATGCAAAACTCCAAAAATGGTGGAATACGTAGGTGATTTGCGTGATTTACAAAACGTCAGCCACGTGCAATGTCAACCACTAAACTGTCAGGTGATCAAAAAGGTGAATTGTGTGATTTCCAAAATGGCAGCCACGTACAGCGTCAACCACTAGACCGTTGACTGATCAAAAATGGTGCTGCTTGCTTCTGAGTTGCCGCTGTGTGTTGCGCATGCGCACTGATCGTGTAAGCTTCATTCACACCGTCCTTGGCCACACGTGTGATTCCTTGTGAAGACCAGCTTCTAGAAACCTGGCTTTACACTGTCCACTCCCCCTCCCTGACCCTTTATAGAGCCTGGGGACCCCACCCGGAGGTCAGAAACCTTTATAAATGGGGAGTGATGTCATTTGAGATGTCATGAGTGATGTCACTGACCATGTCATGAGTGATGTAGTATGTGAGGTTATAAGCAGTGCATTGTCCGGGGGGTAAGTTATAGTTAGTTCACGTAACTATAACTGCTGAATTTCACTGGTGTTGTACAAGTGGAATCTGAACCTAACTATAATGTCCCTGTAACCTTTGGTTTTTTTCAGTGAATTTCTACAGTTTTTTAAATGTTATTTTCTAACTATACTGGCCCTGTAACCTTTGTTTTATTTAGTGAATTTCTACATTATTTAAATTTTATTTCCTGAAAATAACCTGTAACCTTTGAGACTGGGTGTGTGAGTTACTGTATAGGTCGGTGAGTGGGTGTGTGAGTGACGGTATGGGTCTGTGAGTGGGTGGTAGAGTGGTTTTGTAGGTGTGTGAGTGATTGTATGGGTATGTGAGTGGGTATGTGAGTGGCTGAATCGGTCTGTGAGTGGGTGCATGAGTAGCTGTGTGGGTGTGTGACTGGTTTTGTGAGTGGCTGTATGGGTCTGTGAGTGGGTGTGTGATTGGCTGTATGGGTCTATGAATGGTGTTTGGGTGGCTATATGGATCTGTAAGTGGGTGTGTGAGTGGCTGTATGCATCTGTAAGTGGTTGTATGAGTGGCTGTATGGGTGTGTGAGTGTGCATGAGTAGTTTTCTGGGTGGGTTTGTGAGTGCCTCTATGGGTGTGTGAGTGGCTGTGTGGGTCTGTGAGTGGGTTTGTTAATGGCTGTATGGGTGTGTGAAAGTTGGTATTTGGTGGCTTTGTGGGTTTGTGAGTGTATGTGAGTGTCTGAATGGGTGTGTCAGTGCGTGTGTGTGTTTGGGTGTGTCACTAGCTGGGTAAGTGACTGGGCTAGAACAGAACCTCACCTGCCCCTGCCTCTTTATCAAGCAAGAGTCCACAGTTTTGCAGAAAAAGTCTACCCAACAGGAGTATTTTCTACTGGTTAATTAGCAAGTGCTACCTCATTGGGTAATAACTAGTGCATATTCTACACTACAGCTGCGTAATGGACCACAAGGAAATGTCTCCAGTGACCTTGTGTGCATGTAATTTCAGCAATATGATTGTTCCTTGAGCGTCTTGATTCACAAATCTGTGATAACATTAATCCTCGTCTAGAGAAGAGGACGAGACTACAAGGAGGGGAATCTCCACCAAACAAGGGTACATCCTCCTAACTAAATGAAGTAAGTGCTTCTCTGTTTAGTGGACATGTTCTCAAAATTTCTCTGCATTAAAAATGCATCACCAAATTCACCAGGAAATGCGCTTGGGGGCCTTTTGGTAAGCTGTCCATCAACGTGGGAAAAGTCCGGAAGAATTTTGCATACTACTATGGAAAAGGGGGCATGGCCTAATGGGCCGACCTTGCAGATAATTTTGGACATTTGCATACTCAGGGTAATTAAAAGGGAGAACCATGGAAGACAAAAAAGAAACCAATCGTCACAGTCACTACAGATTACATTGTGCTCCAATAGATCAACGATGCATTCACCTCCATTAAGGATTTCAGATTGTTTTTCAATGTGTAATACGAGAGGGAACACACTTGCTTTGCCTTTGCCAAGCCCAAGAAGTTAGGATAATGTGTGATTTACAGAAGTGGTGCTTCAACTAGGGCACCTACTGTGTTTATATTTTCAAGTGCTTACAGCTGAGGTTTAATTTATATGAAATGGACCATAACAGACCCTTTTTTCCCCAAGGAGAATCCAAATTTTGCAGAAAATGTCTACCCAACTGGAGTACTTTCCACTGGTTAATTAGTAAGCGCTACCTCGTTAGGTAAATGTCTAGTGCATATTCTACACTACATCTGCGTAAAGGACCACAAGATAATGTCTCCAGTGACCTTGTGTGCATGTAATTTCAGCAATGTGTTTGTTCCCTGAGTGTCTACATCCACAAATATGTGATAACATGAATCCTCACCAAGAGACGACGACGAGACTACAAAGGGGAGAGTCTCCACCAAACAAGGGTACTTCCTCTGTTTTTTTTAAGTAAAGGGGTGGGGGGTGTGGACCCCTACCCGGGCCAATTTCAGCGTCAGGGACCCCAGGGCCCACCCTCTTGATGCTGAGTGACCTGGAGCCCACCCAGGGCACCCAGTCTGCAGCATCAGGGACCATGGAGGGAGCCTCAATGCCCACACAGTCCCTGCTTTGCCCCGACATGTAGGGTGCAGCAAAAAATGCTGCTCCGTGCATGTTGGAGCAATTTTTTCATCTGTTTTCCTGCCCACTTGATGTCTGGGCATACACATCCTATGTAGGGCGACAAATGCAAAAAGAATAATTGATGGACGGAATGCTGAACAATGTGAAACATTCACCCCCAGTATAGAGATCTGGGCTTAAATCTACTGGAGTCAAGCCATCCTGACTTATGAGAGGTGATACCTCGAAACCGGTCCTAAGATGCTTGTTTCCGGTCTAGGGAAGACCTGGCCTGGCAGTTAGGGCTGGACTGTTCCGATGAGGAGTAAGGTCAAGGCTGATTTGCATATGGCTGGGTCCAAACTGGAATGGCATGGTGAGCAAAAAATGAATGAATTTATGGCCCCTATCTCTGTACTTGGGGTGAATGTTTGACATTATTTAGCATTCGGGCCCCCCAAATAGTCATTGTGCACTTAGTAGTGGGAAAACCACTCCTCCCCTGCTCCGAGAGCAGAGCAGCCCTGCCCACCTGCACGCCGCACAGCAGCAGGTCACGAAGCATAAAATGATAATAACTGTAAGTTATTATCATTTTATGTTTCCCACTGCCTAAAAGCAGTGGGGCGACGCACCTCTGCCATAACGGAGGAGCTGCCCCTGACAAATTCGAAAAGACCTGGCGCCCCCTTCATTATCCATTTGAAGAGAGAACGAGGAGCGGCCAGAATTCCACCTGTGGTGACGCCGATACTACGTAGCTCCGGTATTTATTTCCGCGTTTTCCCACTCCAAAGAGAGCGACACTCAGAGGGCTCTGGGGTACAGAAGGTCTAGGATGAGGTCTTGAACTTTACACTGTACACTCTGAGCAAATGTTGTTATTCTATCACCTGATGCTTTCTCTCTTTTCTTAATGAAGCATGCCTTACGTTGTGGTGTGCTCCTAACCTGGCTGCTTGTTTATATTTTTCCCCCTTGTTTTATCAATTCCAACCCTATTGTACACTCCCTCTTCCTTAAAACTTTATTTTTCCCCCCTGTTTTATCGTTTCCAACCCTATTGTACACTCCCCCTTCCTTAAAACCTGTTGTACTTGAGTGTTTCATGATTATATATATATATGGAAAAAATACAAATAAAGTGTTTAAACAAACAGTGTCTTCTATCAAGGTTTTCCAGCAATATCTTTGCCATTTTTCTATGTAGGGTGGTTTAATGGAGTTCCCCCAGGGAGGAGCTTGCCGATGCTGCAGAGCAGCGGCAAAATAATATAAGTAAAAATGCACAATCATTATGAAGGTGCCATTTTCCTTTTTTTTTATTTACCGATCAAAGATGGGGGATGATTATTGATGCTTTTCCTTGGGTATTAGTATGAATTGTATCCTGTTTGCCGAGGTGGGTGGGGTGGGAGGGTCTGCGTAAAGTTCTCTGTTTCATTTTGTTGGTTTCATATAAGAATAGTCCACATGGGTGTCCCCATGTCTTGTAATATGCTCCTATATTGTTTTCAATTGGATTATGTCAGGCCATCGCCCGAATGGTACTATATAAATGCAATAAAATATGTTTAAAAAAAAAAAAAAAGATGGGGGATGACACTTTGATTGGTAAATAAGAAAATATTGTTATTTTTACAGTGAAAACGCAGAAGAAAAATATAAAACAACTGTGATGGTGGGGAGGCAATGGAAGAGGAGGGTAGGGAGAGTAGGTGGGAGAAGGAAAGGAAAAGCTGCACACAGGGGAGAGAGCAACAAAAAGTATGGGTAAGAAGCACACGAAGATTACAACATGCAGCGGGGGGGAGTTTGGCAGGGGAGAAGTACACAAGCAAAAGAGCAACATAGGAGAGGGTAGAAGCACATGAGGAAAAGAACAACATGGAGCATGGGGATGTTTGGCGGGATAAGCCCATGAGAGAGCGAGCCTGAAACACAGGCATTCTCATGGTGTGCCTAACAAAAAAAGAAAAAGGTAGTTCCCAAAAAGTGAACAGTGGAAGGGTACAAGTCAGTCAATCCAAAGGACGGTAAAGAGAATTTTCTTCAGGGGAGGGACAAACACAAGTAGAGGAAAACAGGCCACAGAACAAGAAGCAAGAAATACGAGCGACAATAAAGTCAACCAATGGTAAGGAATGGGCGGCCTGTAAGCCCACTATTAGTTCATAATAGGTCTTTCGTAAGTAGGCAGCAAAGGAAAATGCTAACAAAGGCCTCATCTGCAAATAATTAATTTAGTACTTAAATGTTACTTAATTTTTGGGCGTTATTTTTAACCATTAGTACATCACTTATATTTGTTAATAACAACTAAAAACAGGGAGGACACCAGCATAAATTCCTGGTATAAACTTTGGAAAACCCTTTGGCATTTTCCCTTTGGACCCTGTATCCTCTGTGTGAATACTTTTCTTCGTAAGTGAACTGTAATGCTGTGTAAACTTTCCAATGTGTCCCACTTAAAGTTCTTAATGTAGTACAATGTTACTTTAAGATCGACAAAGATCACAAACAGAAGCTCTCTAAGAATAATCACATACTTCAAATAAACCATTTGGAAGAAGAAGGCCTTTTCAAATAGACTACCCCCGTCCCCTTCACGGGTGACCTGCAGAAGCCTCCCTGCAAAGAGAAAAGAAAAAAGACATTGGACTTTAAGCCAATCATTTTGTCCAGAAATGGTTTGTAGTACATTTTGGCTAATCTACGAATGAAGGCATTTGGCCCAACATTTGTTGATTTATATCTTGCTCATTTTTAAATGCTACTATAAGCTGTCAGCCATGTTTAAAGAAATAGCTTTGAGTAATTTGATAATATAGAGTAAAATAAGGTTCCCATACAATAGGGTCTGATTTAAATAAATCCATTGGTACCTTATCTAAACCTTCTAGGTGCTTGTGCCCTTATTACCTCAGTCAATGTTAAATGGTGTATCTGTGGAAAAACAAACATAAAGTGTATTAATTCAACATTAGCATATACTGCTGTACTCACAGTATAGGGGGAAAATAATTGCACCACTACTTGAATCCTGTATTTCACCCTCAACCTTTCCGCCATGGGCTTGTGGACTGCTGATGCTGCTGTGCAACTTTACACTGGTGGGTGTGCTCCTTTTACCATTGTATACAATATATGTTTTGCAAAGGGGCCAAACATAACTGTGCTAAAAGCTCTGATCCATGGTGAGGGCTGAGATTGTTGGTTTTACTACATGGAGTTGGACGAAGCTAAACTTGAAGAAATTCATTATGCTAATCGCTGTATGGTTAAGTGTAAAAAATAATGCAATTACACAGGTACTCTAAAAACATTTGTATATCATTTTCATCCATTACAACAATCAAACAATGGTCTAAAAGGCCGCCCCCAAAATTGTTCCCTATTCAATAAAGCTGCCTGCTCACAAACAGGCATGATATTCCGTTCTTAAGGCTATCACTACATACAACAGGGAATGTTCCTGGCATTATGGAACACACAACAACTAGTGTAACTGGTAGATCTCTTTCCGCTTCATTAATTTCAGAATTGGTGTTATCCAAATTGCTCAGGTAGGAGCGGGAAGTGGGGAAGTTCAAAAAATGTTCCAATTACCAATCTTTATTGCAAATCCCCAACGGTTCCCGACCTTTCAGGACAGTTGTGCTCTTCCAGCAAATATTACCTGCATATAACGTTGAACGTTAAATGCAAGCACTATATAAATGCAATGTTTTATTTAAACGTGCAGACTTTGGCTGTAAACTTGGGAGCCATATCCGCTATGTATATATTCAGGTGGCTTCGGTGTCAAGCAAGATGGCGCCCTAACGTCTGACCTCTTCTGCGTTCGGGACCTACAAATGCCTTTTCTGCATCTCTGAGGTGGTGCAGACGAAAGCCTCAAGGGAGGAAGGCTAGCAGATAAAGGAGGGAAGCTCCGCTGTTGCTTTCCTTTGAGCTACCAGCAGATTCACGCTCGTATTTACCACCGCGGCCGAAATTGCCACCATCTTGGGCTGTGGACAACTGCCGTTT
This sequence comes from Calotriton arnoldi, assembly GCA_963921515.1. Classification (NCBI taxonomy): domain Eukaryota; kingdom Metazoa; phylum Chordata; class Amphibia; order Caudata; family Salamandridae; genus Calotriton; species Calotriton arnoldi. The sequence continues at coordinate 848,079 of CAWUFW010004040.1, forward strand.
ACGTGAGGAACTAACGTGGTATGCACTGGGTTCTTTTTTTCCACGTTGTGATGAATGCCGCATAGTGCACATCTTTTAACTGTCAACTACTTAAAGGGCTTACCAAATTTATTTTCGCTCTCTTTTTTATGAGAATTCTCTAGGTGTTTTTTTTTGTTTTTTTTGTTAGATCTTTGCCTGGCACCTGTGTGAATTATCTGGAACATATTAAGTCCTGGTTGCTTCCTTTATGTGCAGATTAAAAAAGCCACAATTTGTATTTTTACCTAAAAAACAGCTGTTTACCACTTCTGAAAGTACTTCTACCACAGACACCACATTGTTGACGAAGTTGAATTCCTCTGGAGAGATGGCTACTTCTGCTGCTCCACGCACTTCCTCTCAGCAATCTTCCTCAAGTAAGTCTCAGTCTCCCTCTTCAGCTACAAAGAGGTTAAAACAAGACCCTACGTCATCAGAGAACTCTCCGTCGCCTGAGAAATCTCCATTTTCGATCTCTTTAGAAATATTATTGGAGGGGATTCGGATATTGAATTCCTTTGTTGAGGAGACTAATAAACGTATCCAAAATCTGGATGATAAATTGACATTTATGGAAAATTGTGTCTCCTTTGTGGAGCAGAAGGTAGTGGACTTGCATGATGAAACAGCTAAAATTCATCATTTGGAGAAGGAGGTTGGTCAGCTTAAAAAACATGCAGAAGATTTGGGAACCAGGAATAGGCGGAATAACCTACGTATTTATGGTCTCCCTGAAGTACTTGAAGGTGATGATCCTGTTTCCTTTTTTTACCTCCTTTCTTCCAAAATTGCTAGACTTGCCATCTTCCACCTCGCTTAACATCCACAGAACTCATAGGTTAGGTCCTCATCTTACTTCCTCTATGTTGCCTGCAAAACCAAGAGGAGTCATCCTATTATTTCTGCAATTTACAGATTTGCTACTGGTTCTTGCTGCAGCCAAGGCTAAGAGACAAGTGTCCTGGTTGGGACAAAGGATCTTCTTGTCTCAAGATGTTTCTAACATCACCGCAGCCAGGAGAAAAGAATTCCTTAATCTTCGACCTTCTTTAAGAGATTTAGGTGCCAGATATGGTCTCTTTCATCCCTGCATTTTCAAAGTGGCTTATCAGAACAAGACTACTGCTTTTGAGGATCCAGCAGAACTCAAAAGATTCATACAAATTCACACGTCATCTGATACCATGGATACTGGTGGTCTTTCTCCACGTTGACTTTTCATCTAACAGGGTTTTGCCCAGCTGAACTCTAAGCCCTACTACCCTTATATGCTGGTTGTTGCAGATTTGATAGGTTCATTTATAAATTGATTATTCTTCTAACATGGCCTTTAAATGTTTTATTATGTTTTCTTTGTTCTTTACCTATTTTGTGATATTGTCATTTGTAATGTAGCTTATTATTTTATTCCCCTTTTTCTTTCCACAGAATCGTCTTATTCGTCTGCACAGTACAACATCCCTCCTGCATGTATTCTGTCGTGATTTGGCGTAGACTCCTTCCTTTCGGGTGAGTCATCTGTTCTTGTGTCGTCACCGCCCCATTTCTTTTTGTTCCTTTTTTTAGGTATGTCTTTTCAGTCGTCTTGTTTGGACTTGTTCTGTTTTCTCTTCTTGCTCCGTGTTTCCGTTTCATTCCTTGAATCTGATGCAGCGGATACAATGAAAACTATTTCTCCTAGGTCACTTATCGGTCATCCAGGCGCGACTTATATTTTCTCACATCCACATGACGATGGGGCCCATGACATCGCCTAACAATCACACACACACACACCTGGATTTCCTCTACACCTTTACGAATCTATACTCCTAGGAGAAAGAAAAACTAAATGGAAATCATCATGATGTACCGCTGGAAGGAGCCGGAAATACCTTATTTACCTTAACCTATCGCTTTCTTAGTTATTTCTTAAGATATTCCTGCTCATTGTTTTGTCGATGGATCATCTAGTGAAAATCAGTTGATAGTGATCAAGACCAGCTAAATCACAATAACTAATTACTAATTTCACAACCATTTAGTAAATAATCACTGAGTCGTTTGATTTAAGAATCTCAAATTTATATAATTTTAAAGGCATGGAAAAGAATTTAGACTTTTTATTCAATTATTCATACATTATTAAATCAAATATTTATTAAGCAAAAATCAATTTTATTGCAGAAAGGAAATTTTGTCATGAAGAAAAATCCTAATTAACCTGCCTATCTTCCTAATTTAGCCTAATGATTTCTAACCTAAGTTTAAAGTTGAAAAATAACCTGATTCTCATACTCAACTGGAAAAATAAGACAGCAACAGAAACTTCAGCGCGTCAGCATCAGCTACCGCAACCCGTCTCATCTAACAGTCTTTCAGCATCTCCCGCTCAGTAAATGGATCGATCTGGAACACCAAGCACTGGAAGCCACCAACTCTCCCTCCCACTAAGAGTAGGCCTTCTTATACCCTAATTCTAACTTTGCTAACTAAATTGTTGCAACATTAATAACGCGCTTTTCTTTCATTGGCCCACTCAGTTCATTTATTCAGTTTTAATCAAATTCTCCCGGATCCAGCTTGTTCTTCTGGAATGCATATGTTTATTTCCTTTCTCACAGTTCAAGACATGTTTCCATCCGCTTCGATCAGTACATTTGTAACTTCTTTCGATACATTCGAGAACTCTGCAGGCATTGTCCTTTCTCTTAAAACTGTTTCCCACGATTCTCTGCTGATCACCACGACACACTATCAGTTCAAATAGGTCACCTCAGCCTTGACCATTCTTGCATCCTAGCCTTTCAGCACCATCACGTGGTCAGTCTTTCTCCAACTTTTTCTCCCTTGTCATGTGTTTTCTCAGCGCATGCGTACTCTAATAAACGGCAGCCATTTTATATCGCCACTCGATTAGACTTAGAAGCACTATTTAGAAATAAACAAAACATAATTAAAATAGAGAAACATAGCCTTTTCGTTTCCCTCCCGTCATCTACGTACCCCAATTAGTTATTACCTAGCAGAAAGCAACATTTACGCTGTTCCTTACTTACCATCACTATTGTTTTTGCAACGTCACGTTTTATATTCTATGAAGCACAAATCATGCATTTATTATTTATTTAGTACGCAATTATTTTTTTATGTTATAATTAGACACACAGACATTTGTAAATAGATTATTCAGCACACATACTTGCATGTTACCCTTCCCTCACGTACATTGTTGATTAATACATTTAAACGAACATATTTATTAATTATTTATAAAATTTGTTAGGGGTTAAATTTTTTTATTTACTCTGCTCCATCAACTCCCCCTTTGGTGATTTTTAAATCACCACATAAAACCCAAGTTATACTTCTTTTTCAGGCAGCATATGTCTTTCATCCTTTTGCTTTTTGTTAGTTATACATCTGTTTCCATTTCATCTTGTCTTCTTGTCTCTTTATACATACTTTCTTTCATTTTCTCTAACTCAATTTCACCCATTTCTCTCTCTCTCTCTTTCATTATTCTGTTATTTCTTTTTATCTTATTTTGTCTTATTTTTCTTTTTATACACGTTATTACAATTTTCAACACCATGGCTAACAATATTGCTACAGTTGCTATTATTATAACTTTCCCTATCATTAGTCTACTCATTCTTGTTAACCAATTTGCTACTGAAGAAAACCCTCTACCAAGTTTTCCAAGGACACCTTCAACCTCCAGTGGAACTAGTTCTTTGTGCAAATTTGTAATATTTGTAATATACTTTTGTATATTTTCACTTTTATCAGGAATGTAAGTGCAACAATGTTGGACTTTCAGCATTCCACAAACTCCACCCTCTTTTGCCAAAAGAATATCAAGGGCAAGCCGATTTTGCATCACCATAGCTCTCATGGCAACCATTTAGGTATTTACCATCAAGAACCCTCCCGCAGTATCTGTAGACAAACGATCTACTACTGTGGATAATTTCCGAATTTTAAATGCATTCAAAGATATTCCCACTGCTGGTATTAATGCTCCAAAAATATCACCTACAATTTCTGAAAAACTTTCCCTCTTTCTACGTGTAAAGCTATTAATCATCTTGTATGTTCCTTTTTCTTCTCTGTCCATATGAAAGATTTTTGGAAAGACCAGGCCTACATAACAAGTTCCATACCAATGGTCCGGTAACCTGTAATAAGCTCTATTCCCACAAATATAATAGATACCTGGAAATATTGGATCTTTTCCACCTTTGAATCCCCAACCTCCCAAAATTTGATAATTGTCATGGCAGATACTGGAACCTACAAAATAATTGTCATAGACTGTCTTATTTCTCCTAATACACAACTTTCCTGTTTGGGGCCAATCTAATGTCATTGCTGCATTTATCTTTTTCCCTTCATGATTTTCTTCCTCGAACGTCCATAGATGTGTTCTTTTCTCTTTTATTGCTTCTCTTTGAAATTTCATTCTTCTTTCTTCAACCATTTCTAAAAATACCTTTTCTTCTTTCTTTAACTCACAGGTAAGGTTGTTTTTAGCTATTTCTTCTAATGTTAAAATTCTATGCTCTAAAAAGAATTCTCCTAAAACTTTTGCTTGTTTTACTTTGTTAAGTTCTGGAACTACAGGAACATTTGCAAAAATCTTATCTATATCAGTGTAATAAAACTCTAATCTACCTGTTTTATAAAATAAACTTGCTATGACACTACATGTTATTCCATAAATTAGAGGTAGGTGATGATAAGTCACACCTTCTGACACTGATGCAGGCAACTGCATACAAACATAACAATCTCTCACATCCATTGTCTCTACATATTCGTACAACAATTTTGTAAAAACATTTTTTGAAAAATCTGCTACTGACTTATCCTTATGTAATTCTGCACTACTTCTTAAAATAACTGGTTCTTTAATATTAGTTTCTTTTTCTGGTTTAGTATCATTCTTTGCTTCTACTACAGCTATACTAATAGGAATTGTGATTGCTAAAACTATCCATACTGTCATTAATAATCCTGTACAAAAGCAGCACATTTTACACCATCTTTTTAAAAACTCACATTTATCTCTTCTATCTCTAGTATTCTCCATTTTTGTTTTTATCTTTTGTTAAATCTCAGAAAATTGTGTCACTACACCTCAGAAATGACTTAGATGCCACTCTGCATTCAAAAGTCTTTGCTTGGTACTTTCTTTTAATTCTTTTCAGAATTCTTTCGTTGTCACATCCGGTGATTTGTCATATCCAGTAAAATTGTCACATCCGGCAGAAGCACTTTAAGTCTTCACTTCAGGTTTGTTGCACCTCACCTTTACCCATTCGGTTTCTCAGTCTCGGGTTCTCGTGAGTGTTTCTTTCTTCTTTGTAATCAGTTAGAGCGATGTACAACCACTCAGGTGACTTGTATTTCGAATTCACTTTCTTTGTTCTTTTAGATTTTTGCAATCGTTTTCCACTTGGCTTTTCTTGTTCCTTTTGACTTGATATTTCATTCACCTGTTCAGCACTTTTTTCTCCTGTTCTGATTATTCTGTATCTCAATTTTCTTATATAGTTGCTGGGCCAATTGTCTCCTTTTCTTGGCCTTTTGGCTTCACCTTCTTTTTCTCCTCTTTCTGATTTCCAGTTTCTTTTTCTTGATTCAGTTCTTGTTTTCTCTTCTTCTCCGCTTTCTTCAGATTCTGTTTCAATTTTCTCACAATTGTCTCTTATTTTGAAACTAATTATCTCATTTTCTTTTACTGGTGGATCTATTTTCTCCTTCTTGTGTTCCCCTATTACTGTCCCTCCTCGATGTTCTTCCGAATTGGTATTTATCTCACTCTCTGCTTCTAATTTTCCCTGTTCTTTTGTTTCACTATCTGTCCCTATTGCTCCTCGGGGTTCTTCTCGATTTTCTAGCTTTTTAATTGTCTCTTTCCCTTCTTTGTCTATTAATATTACTTTTGAAGGATTTCCACCATAACTTGTAATTGGTTGCTCATTTAGATCATTTTCTTGTTCATTCTCTTCTCTAATTGGTTTAAATCCCCAAGTTCTCCTTCGAAATTCTTCACAGTTTTCAACTGAATCATCAGATCCTGAACTCGTGTCAGATATTTCCAGATGTCGACTTACAGGTCGATCTTCAAGTTCTGGAATTTCTGCAGTTTTTCCTTCTTCTTCTTCTTCTTCCTCTTCCTCTATAGAGGTGCTTGCAGTTGGGGTTTCCAGATGTCGACTTTCAGGTCGATCTTCAAGTTCTGGCACCCTTTCTCTTATTCTTTCTGTCTCAGTCGCTGAACTCTCATCCCACACTTCCAGACGTCGACTCACATGTCGATCTGCAGGTTCTGGAACTCTGATTGTGTGGCTGGCATGGACCCAGTTTTTCACTCCTGCACACTTGACTGCAGTCGTTGTCACTAGGATTACCTGTCGTGGCTCGTCCCAGCGAGGAACTAGACAGTTTCTTCTCCTGTGGACTTTTATGCGGACCCAGTCTCCTGGATTCAAGTTGTGGGCTGGTTTTCTTTCAAGAGTGGTCGCATCCGGTCCAACCTGATGAAACACAGAACGCACCACATCAGCCAGTCCTTTGCAATAATCCAGTACTAGATCATCAGTTATAGTCAGTAACTTGTTGACAGGTACTTGTGCTTGTCACATTGCTCGTCCCATGATCACTTCATGAGGACTAAGTCCAGTTTTCTTTTCGGGAATACTTCTGATGGTCATCAGGACAAGGGGCAGTCCATCGGGCCATTTGAGTCCTGTAGCTTGACACATTTTTCCTAACCTGTTCTTAATTGTTCCATTTATTTGCTCTACTACCCCAGAAGCCTCTGGTCTGTATGCACAATGCAGTTTTTGTTTAATACTTAATGCTTCACAAATTAATTGAATCAACTCATTTTGAAAATGTGTTCCTCTATCTGTCTCAACCGTGACTGGAAAACCATACCTTGGAATGAACTCTCGCAGCATAAGTTTTGCTACCGTTATTCCATCATTCCTTCTAGTCGGGTATGCCTCCACCCAACGAGAAAACAAACAGACGACCACTAGAACATATTTTAGTCTGTTACAAGGGGCATTTCAATGAAGTCTAATTGCATTCTAGTGAACGGACCTCCTTCTCGTCCTATTGTTCCTAGACTCACTATTGTCTTTCTTCCTGGATTAAACTGCTGACAAATAAGACATCTTTGACAAAGACTTTCAGCTATGGCTCTGAATTTTGGGTTATACCATGTTTGTCTAAAAAGTCTGATCATTGCATCTCTCCCAATATGAGCTTGTCCATGGTACATCCGTGCCATGTCTGAAATCATGCTATCAGGCATAACTGGTCTTTCATCTCTGTAAACCCACACACCATTGTTTTCTTGTCTTCTACATCCTGCTTTTATCCAGTAATCTTTTTCCTCATCACTTGCAACTTCCTGTAACTGTCTCACCTCATCCCATGTCTCGACAGTGTTAGTAAAAAGCAAAGGAGAAGAGATATGCTCCCTTTCGCAATTCTTATTCAGGGATACCATGTTGTCTGCACAATATTTGGCTATCTCGTCGGCGTAATTATTTCCGACAGCTATATAATCTTCATTTTTCTTGTGTGCTTTGCATTTCACTACAGCTATCTGCCTAGGCAGCTGTATCGCCTCAAGCAGTTTCTTAACAAAATCTCCATTTCTGATAGGTGTTCCTGCAGACGTCAAGAAACCTCTTTGTGACCAAATCTGACCGAAATCATGCACTATACCGAAACCGTACTGGCTATCGGTCACAATCGTAACTCGTACATTTCTTCCCAACTTACATGCTTGAATCAAAGCAATCAGTTCTGCAACCTGGGCAGACCTTATTCCTTTCAGACAAGACGCTTCCATCACAGTTGCCACTGTGCATACTGCGTAAGCTGCGCTTAAAACTCCTTCTTTCGTTCTTAAGCATGAGCCATCCACAAACATGACATAATCTGATTCTTTTAAAGGCTCATCCTTTATGTCAACTCTTGGTTTTGTGCAATATTCCAGCACATTCAGACAATCATGATCTACTTCATCTTGTTCAATTATACTCTCTTCATCTGGCAATGATGTCGAAGGATTCACATTCATACATCTATCTATGGTCACATTTTCTGCACTCAAGATTACTTTTTCGTACTTAGTCAGCCGACTATGTGTTATGTACTGTGTTTTTGTTCTTGTCAAAAGAATCCCTACTGAATGGGGAACATATACTCTCAGTGGATACCCCATCACTATACCTTCACTTTGTTCCAGACTTACACAAGTGGCAGCAACAGCTTTCAGACATCCAGGCAACGCTTTTGCTATAGGATCTAAAACAGCTGAAAAATAAGCAATTGGTCTCTTCATTGTTCCATGTTTTTGTACCAGTACTGAAAATGCACATCCATCTCTTTCACTGCAGTACAATTCAAAATCCTTTTCATAGTCAGGCATTCCTAAAGCAGGGGCCTCACACAATTTCTTTTTCAACTCTTTGAAAGATTTCATTTCTTTGTCATTCAATTCAAAAGGGTCTTTTACATCCTTCTTGGTCAATTTTTGTAATGGCTTAGCAATCAAGGAAAAACCACTTATCCATTGTCGGCAATATCCAACCATTCCCAGAAACATTCTTACCTCTCTTTGCGTCATTGGTGCTCTCATTCCTTGAATCATTTTGATTCTCTCAGTCGTTATCTTTCGCACTCCTTTCTCAATTTTATGCCCTAAATATTGGACTTCTTTTTGACAAAACTGCAATTTTGAAGGGGACACTTTATGTCCTCTTTTCTCTAGATGGTTCAGTAAAGCAATTGTATCGCTTACACATGCTTCTTTTGTTTTCGATGCCACCAATAGGTCATCGATATACTGCACCATCACTGACTTTTCTGGCATTTTCAAATCTTCCAGGGACTTCTTTAAAATCTGATTAAAGATTGAGGGGCTTTCTGTATACCCCTGAGGAATTCGGCACCATGCCAAAATACGCTCTCCGAACCGGAACGCAAATAATGGCTGGCTATCTGGATGTAAAGGAATAGAGAAAAATGCGTGACACAAATCTATCACGGTGTACCACTCAGCTTCATGTGGAATTTGGTATAGAATTACTGCAGGGTTTGGCACTATTCGACAACAAGGCACAACTATTTTATTGACCTTTCTCAAATCCTGTACTATTCTATATGTTCCGTTTGGCTTTTTCAGTCCCATTATAGGTGAATTACATGGACTGCTCATTATTTCTTTTAGAATTCCCTGTTCAATCATTTTATTTATTACAGGAGTTATTCCTTCAATTATCTCTGGAGTCAATTTATACTGTGGCGTATTTGGGTAAGTTGTTCCTTCTTTTACTGTTACTTTTACGGGATCTACTTCTTTCATCAACCCAATATCTTCTCCTGTAAAATCCCACACATTCTCTTTCACTGCATTTTTCAGTTCTTTTGGAAGTTTTTCTGCATCAAATGCAGGAAACAAACCATTCATTTCAGGTTCCTGATTCATCAATGTTACTTTATACAATACATCTTCATCTGGGGTCTGAAATCCAATTCCATCTGGCGTACAATAAATTGTGCAATTCATCTTGCACAAAAGGTCACGACCTAAAAGATTTACGGGACTACAATCGCACACTACGAATCTATGCATTTTGCTAAAAGAACCAATTTTTACTTCCACTAATTCAGTAAGTGGTGTTTTAATCTGCTGATTCGCTACTCCAACTACTTGGATATATTCACCTGAGAGAGGAAGGTTTGGAATTTCCACTGATCTAACAGTAGAACGGGTAGCTCCAGTATCGACAAGGAATGTTACATTTGCACCATTCACTTCTCCATCCACAAAGGGACCAGACTGATCTACCTCTAGAGTTGCGCCAAGTACGCACTCTTTTCCCTCTCCTAGGCACCGTCAGAAACTTTCATCCGACTCATCCTCACTCTGACGCAACCAATACTGCGAAATGTTTGCTGCTCGCGGCAATTGTGTTACCTGCTCTCCTCCGTAGAATCCTGTTTCTGTACTGTATCTTTGCTGGTTAACATTGTTGGGAAGTGGTGGTTGTGGCACCTGACCTTGTTGAACAACTACCTCATTCTGCACCTGTGGATTTAATGATTGATTTTCCGGATTAGGTTTAGGTGGGAACTTACACTCGTTTCTCCAATGCCCTAATTTTCCGCAATTATGACATGGCCATTTTTTCTTTGCCTCTTCTAGACTCATTTGACCTTTCCCTTTACCTATGTTAGGTCGGGATTTATTCTGTCCTGTTTCATTCCCACTATTATTATCCAATTGAGCTTCTTGTTTCTCTGCCACTTTCACCTGTGCCCACATTGCCTTCTCTTTCAATTTACGCTGTCTACTCTCAATATCATCACTACAATACTTAGCATACCTCAGTACCTCATCTACAGTGCCATTTTGCCAGTTAATCATATGTTGTTTAATCATTTCACTAATCTCTGGTTTCAGTCCAAACACAAATCTATATACAAAATGACTCATATCCTTTTCACTCAACTCCTCATATCCACTATACAGCTTGAAAACCAACAACAACCTCTCATAATAGGCATGTACGGACTCCTTACTTTCCTGTGTAGTTCTGTCTATTTTTACCCAATCTGTTTCTTTAGGAGGAATCTTATTTTTCAAAAAGGTAATCACCTTATCATATTTCCTCATCACCTCAGGACCTGGAGCTCCTGTCTTAGGATCTCTTGGATATTCTGTAGTTGGCCAGTCAACTGTAATTTTACATTCAGAGCACAAATCAGTTGGCACCACTATGTCAAACAATCCATCTAAATCTATCCACAACACCTTTGAAACCTTCACAAACCTCTCCACTTGTCGGTACCATTCAACTGGTTTCTCTCTCAGCTTTGGGAATTCGTTTGTAAATGACAGAATATCTTGTCTAGTCCAGGGAACATGCACATAACTACCACCTGGAGTCTCTCTCATAGGGTATTCTCTTGCAACAGGTTCTTTTTCAGTTATCATAACAGCCAAAGAAGCTTTGTCTGCAGTTTTCTCATACTTTTTCGTCCATCTGACTTTCCATCTGTCCACATCACCCCATTTTCTTAGTAAAACAATTAACTCTTTTATCTGCGTCAGCCTTCCTGCTGTGTTCAAATTTTCAATATCTTTCTCACAAAAGTCTACTCTGTACGGTTTCTGCAATGTTTTCACTTTCGCAAAATCTACTCCAATTTCACTTGCTATCTCTTCCAGTTTGTCATGTAAATTTTTAGCTCTCCATGTAATACTTTTGCACAGAAACATAATTTCATTATCCTGGTAATTTTTCAGCTTTTCTGTACCAATCGTCCCTAAAATTAATTCTTCCATGTCAATCTTTAACCTAATTACATCTAATGGTTTTTCTTCTGGTTCTTTTATTTTAAATGCCTTCATCCACTCATTTAACTCATCAGGAGTCGGACCTATAGGCGTATTATTTAGTTCTATCCAATTACCACTCTTTTCAGGGGTCACTGTTGCAGATTCTGTTACCATATGCATTTTCCTACCATTACACTAATTCACTGTCAAATTTGTAGGTGGACTTGGTCTGTAGGTACTAGCCAAATTACTTGTACTTGCACTTGGTTCCATCCTTTCTTTTTCTCTCTGAAATTGTGAATTCATAGGAATCACTAAAGATCGTTCATCAATTTTCTGATTCTCAAAAACTGGTATTACTGGACCTATTGTTACGGGTACAGTCACAGCTTCCATGTTTTTCGTTAATTCCCTAATTTTCTCAGTCAGCTCTTTTGTTGTTCTTGCTAATTCAGTTGCATTGTCACTTTCTACTTCTTCATTTTGTGAAGTTCTTATTTGATCTTGTGACCTATTTATTTCAATTCTTTTTACAGGACTTTTATTTCGCACAGTCTCTATTTGCGGCGCATTAGGTGTCACCACTGTAGAACTCTGCTGATACGGAGGGGGATTTCTATTCAGAATTTCTTCCAGCAATTCATCATCCGTTTCACTCTCATGCATATATTTTTCCCTCTCCATATGTTTCTTTTTCTCAGTACGTTTTCTCTTAGTCTCTTCCTCAACTGTAAAAGCCGGAAACAAACCTCCTGTCATGTTTGCACATCTCCATCATTTTATTCTATCCTCATGATTTATTCCCCACATTCTTCCAGGCATAAACTCATGATCCCTTAAACCTCTGAATCTCTCTCGCTCATACATCTCATCTTCCCATTCCGTCAACGCTTCAAACTGTGTCGGTCTAGGTCTAGGTTCTAAATTTGTCATCTTTTCTCTCAAATTCCGCAAAACCGCTACACTAAATGAACCATTCTCAGGGAAAGCTAATGCTCCATCATTCTTCGTATACTTTGCCCAATTTTCTAACCATATGCATGTATGATATCCATATTTCAACATCATATGTGAAGCTGCTGATTTTGGCGGAGGAATTACTTGTCCCTCTCTAGTCACAACCTTTTTGTCTCTCTTAAAGAAATTCTTAATTTTTGTCGTCCATGACGTTCTCTCCCTTTCATACTCATAATACGGCATGTTTTCGATTGGTTTTTCTCTTCAAAACCAGCACTGTTCCGTGTACGGAACTTCAACCAATCACAGCGCGATTCACACCAACACACCAATCAGAATGATTTCCCTCTTCCGCGCACCAACCAATCCTAGCGCGGCACTTTTCTACGTCACTCCTGTCTTTGCGTTCACGTGACTAGCGCACTATCCAATCCTAGCGCGGCACTGTCTATGTCACTCTTGCTCTTTTACCCCTCCTTTACAAAAATTATCGGCAATTTTTCTTTTCAATGTTTCTTCGTTAGTTACAACATTTAAAACAATTCCATAGTCTGATTCGCTAAACAAAGGTGACAGCTTTGTCCTTTTACACAAGAATCCTGTATTTCCAGTAGGCAGCGCTTACCTCTACCCTACCACAGAATTATTTACTTTCGCCGATAAAGTAGCACTTCCCTCTACCTTACCCTTCTTTCAAGCAAACAGTAAACCCGTTTCTCTGGGGATAAGACACATGTGGAGACTATGCTCCTGAGAATTAAGGCCAGAGTTTCACAAGAAAACGTGATTTGCTATCTCAGTTACACACCTTTCGTACAGAAATCCCTAACATAACACAACCTGCGTTATTACCAAAAAATGAATTCAGACCATGTACCAAATTCCATGTGACTTCTCTTGCCACACGTGTTCCACTTCCTACATCCCAGAAGCGTGAAAACTCACATATAACATAACGCGACTCAACATATGGTATTAGTCATCAAAATAATCAATAATCAATAATCACCAAACTAATCTATAGAAACCATAACTCTGCTACCAAAAAATCTGATGCAGCGGATACAATGAAAACTATTTCTCCTAGGTCACTTATCGGTCATCCAGGCGCGACTTATATTTTCTCACATCCACATGACGATGGGGCCCATGACATCGCCTAACAATCACACACACACACACACCTGGATTTCCTCTACACCTTTACGAATCTATACTCCTAGGAGAAAGAAAAACTAAATGGAAATCATCATGATGTACCGCTGGAAGGAGCCGGAAATACCTTATTTACCTTAACCTATCGCTTTCTTAGTTATTTCTTAAGATATTCCTGCTCATTGTTTTGTCGATGGATCATCTAGTGAAAATCAGTTGATAGTGATCAAGACCAGCTAAATCACAATAACTAATTACTAATTTCACAACCATTTAGTAAATAATCACTGAGTCGTTTGATTTAAGAATCTCAAATTTATATAATTTTAAAGGCATGGAAAAGAATTTAGACTTTTTATTCAATTATTCATACATTATTAAATCAAATATTTATTAAGCAAAAATCAATTTTATTGCAGAAAGGAAATTTTGTCATGAAGAAAAATCCTAATTAACCTGCCTATCTTCCTAATTTAGCCTAATGATTTCTAACCTAAGTTTAAAGTTGAAAAATAACCTGATTCTCATACTCAACTGGAAAAATAAGACAGCAACAGAAACTTCAGCTCGTCAGCATCAGCTACCGCAACCCGTCTCATCTAACAGTCTTTCAGCATCTCCCGCTCAGTAAATGGATCGATCTGGAACACCAAGCACTGGAAGCCACCAACTCTCCCTCCCACTAAGAGTAGGCCTTCTTATACCCTAATTCTAACTTTGCTAACTAAATTGTTGCAACATTAATAACGCGCTTTTCTTTCATTGGTCCACTCAGTTCATTTATTCAGTTTTAATCAAATTCTCCCGGATCCAGCTTGTTCTTCTGGAATGCATATGTTCATTTCCTTTCTCACAGTCCAAGACATGTTTCCATCCGCTTCGATCAGTACATTTGTAACTTCTTTCGATACATTCGAGAACTCTGCAGGCATTGTCCTTTCTCTTAAAACTGTTTCCCACGATTCTCTGCTGATCACCACGGCACACTATCAGTTCAAATAGGTCACCTCAGCCTTGACCATTCTTGCATCCTAGCCTTTCAGCACCATCACGTGGTCAGTCTTTCTCCAACTTTTTCTCCCTTGTCATGCGCATGCGTACTCTAATAAACGGCAGCCATTTTATATCGCCACTCGATTAGACTTAGAAGCACTATTTAGAAATAAACAAAACATAATTAAAATAGAGAAACATAGCCTTTTCGTTTCCCTCCCGTCATCTACGTACCCCAATTAGTTATTACCTAGCAGAAAGCAACATTTACGCTGTTCCTTACTTACCATCACTATTGTTTTTGCAACGTCACGTTTTATATTCTATGAAGCACAAATCATGCATTTATTATTTATTTAGTACGCAATTATTTTTTTATGTTATAATTAGACACACAGACATTTGTAAATAGATTATTCAGCACACATACTTGCATGTTACCCTTCCCTCACGTACATTGTTGATTAATACATTTAAACGAACATATTTATTAATTATTTATAAAATTTGTTAGGGGTTAAAATTTTTTATTTACTCTGCTCCATCACTTCTTACCTTCCTTCCTTGTCTCTCCCTTCTTTCATTCCTATATTATACTTCTTCTTTTCTGTATTCTATGTTGGCTTTTTCTAATGTTCTTCAACAGTTATTCTCTTCATTCTGTATAATTCAGAGTAATAACATGGAATATTAAAGGATCTCTCAATCCAGTTAAGCGACATCTCATCTAGGTAAATCTAATCCTGATCTGGTTCTCTTTTAGGAAACTCACTTTGTTCAATCTGAAGCATTGAAATTTAAGCTGGCTTGTGTTGGCCATGTGTTTGTTTCCCCATCGCTGAATAAAAATAATGGTGTTGTGATATTGTGTAAAAAAATCCCTCAATCTTACTATGGTTTCTCAAGAAGTAGATGATATGGGAAATGGATTATAGTAATTCTTATTATAGATAATGTTCCCCTCACTACAATTAATGTTTATGCCCCTACACAACCTGATTTCATGATACGTACTTTATTTTAGGAGGAGATTGTAATCAAGTAATTGGATCAGTTATTAGACAGACAATCCTCGGTTCAATTTGTGCCACATAAAATGTATAAGCAATTTCATTTTGCTATCTCTAAAGGAGCTTTGGTAGATTCTTGGAGGCTGTCTCACCCTACTGCCTGGGAATATACTTTTTATTCAGCTTCTCATGGCACACTTTCACGATTAGACCATATATTTCTTTCTAAATCTCTTGCATAATTTATCATGCAGTCTCATATCACTCCAATTGTACTTTCTGATCATGCTATGGTTATTACAGACTTGGATTTGGTTCCCCCTCATTCTCCTTTGCATTGATGGAGGTTCAATAATTCTTTATTACAAGATGCTCAGTTTTCTAGTTTGTTTGTTTCTTTTGCCTCTGACTTTTTTTCGTTCAATGATAATATAGATGTCTCTCCTTCCTTACTCCGGGATACGTTCAAAGTTTCGGCATGAGATTTCATTTTAAGTTATGTATCTAAGTAAAAGAAGAGGCGTTTAAAAGAACGTATTACATTGCTTTTGTCAATTAAATCTTTGGAAAATAAATATTTCTTTTTTAAATTGTCTTCTGACCGTAAAACTTTGCTTAAAGCTAAATTGCAATTTAATTTTATTTCTACTGAGGAAGCTTCCTCTATGCTTCTTCAGAAAAATGCCCATTATTATGGTGGAAGAAATAAAGCTGGTAAGTTATTGGCAAATTATCTCAAGGGAAGAAGGGAGAGACACATTATTGACTCGATTTCAATGTCACTGGGGCAGTCCACTACTAATTATCAGGCTATTTTAGAGGAATTTGTTAAATTTTATAAATCCCTTTATACTCCTGAATCAGCTTCTCATCCCTCCACAATTGTAGACTGTCGGAAGGTAGGATCCTTCGGCATGGTTACCCCCACTTTTTGCCTCGAGTTTTTATGGTTTCAGACTAGTCTGACTGGGATCCTGCCAATCAGGACCCCAGTCTCTGTGCTTTCTCCCCTAAATTGGATGGTGAGTACTTAGGTACTGTCGTGTCACCAACTCCCCGGGATCGGAACGATGCTCAAAAATGGTCCACCTCTCAATAGGTTCAAGTCTGCATGCTATTATAGCACAGATCAGTGAAGCGATCAAGCGAGGGAAGGAAAGGGTGGGGACAGCGGAGAAGGAGACCTGAAATGATAGGAAACAGAGAACCTATGAGTAACAGATTATATTCTTCCTACAATACATATAGAGGCTTATGTAATCAATAACTACCTGTAAAGGAAAGAAAAGTTAACAGTTCGGATGAGCCCACAAGGAAGATCGTGTTCCTATTTAACCAGCACGGTATAGTAACCAGGAACCTTCTTACATGGGCCCACTATGATGATAGTGCAAGGAAACACAACGAACAGATTACCACAATTAGTACCAGTAAACACTTCTAATGAGGCAGTATGTTTTACTCTAAATACTGGTTTCTTGAATGGTCCGAACCTACCCATGTAGAACAAGTGCCTCGCGTCACAGGGTTGTAAGAGGTTGCTGCGAATGGCTCTTCCACAATCACCTGTTATTATGTGGGGCCTGAGCATAGAGAAGAATACATATATATCTATATCACATAAGGATACTGAATATAAAAAGAACACAATTCACTTCTCACTTATTTCTCAGTGAGACTTCCGTAGTATTTATAATCACTTTATTCTCTCAGCATTATACATATCATGCCAAGGTGAAGTAACCTTCACAATACGACAAGGACAACACAAATAACACACAAATACATATCATGGGTCTGAAAATAAAAGCGCACTCACAGTATCTGCACAGAATGATACCCAAAATACTGCGCTCAGTTTGATTTATAATGTCTTTTGGTTCAAGGAAACAATAAGAGCCCAACACTCCCCTCGCATGAATCCACAACCCGTGAATTCGCCAACGAAGGGAATAGGAAAAGTTGAGTCACAGAGGTTTGCCTGGTTTGAGCCTCCTCCTGGCCCGGGTAACTCGAAAAGACAACAAGTAGTCAGGGATTGTGATATAATACACGAAAACGCCGGTATCCCTTCCACCTGCACGAGACAACAAACGTGTGTCTCACCAACAGGGAGGGACACCGCGCTATGGATGTATGTGAGAACAACTGACTCTTCGGATAGTTCCGCATTCGGCAGAGCTAAATCCACGCTCGGCTGACTGCGGCCAAAGAAAGAAATTGTGGCGCCACGGCACCCTTACCAGACCCCCCAAGAAGTAATCCCGAGCGACACTGGAAGTGTCCGTAAATCCTTCCAGGAAGCTCCCAGAATAATCGGGAGCGCTGCAGGAAAGCGGATGTGTTTTTGACCATTTCCGCTCTCCCGGATGGCGACGTGCCTTTGTAGAGGCTCATGCGTATTGTAGTTCGCTGCGTCTCAGCGAACGTTATTGTTCTTTGAATAAAAAGAGGAAAAGAGCGTTCTGCCCGTGACAAGGTGAGACAGGGTTCATAAAAGCGGGGGGAATATGACAGTACATCCTTCTTCCAGAGAACCCTGTCAAGAACTACTTCTTTCCTGGGTTGTTTCTATGGGGGCATGTATCTTTGTTACAGGTTCCCATGAATGCTCTTCTGGCCCATACCCCTTTCAGTCCACTAGAAACCATCTTTGTCTCCCCCTCATCTTTGTATCAAGGAGTCTTGATACTTCGTATTCTTTCTTCCCATTCACCCATATGGGATTTGGCTTTTTCTTAATGGGTGTAACAGAGGGCTGACGCAGGGAGACATGAAACACCGGGTGAATTCTTAAAGTAGCAGGCAAGGCCAGTTTCACTGCCACAGGATTAACACATCTCACAATCTTGTACAGACCTATATATTTGGGGTTGAAGGTGTTGTTTTTCTCCCTTTTTATATACAGGGCCTGGCCTTCGATGTTTATCTGCCCCATTTTTGTATTGTGCTTTCGCTATTTGTAAATGCCTTTGTGTCTTCTTTAGGGGTTCTTGTATATGCGCTACTCTGTTTTGTACTTCTGGAAGGGTAAACGCTGGGCCAGGATGGACAAAAGGGAGAAATCTCGGGTGATAACCATACGTATTATAGTAAGGGGTGGTATGTGTAGAACAGTGTCTTGAACTATTGTACGCTACTTCAGCTAACCACAAACAATCTACCCATACATCTGTGTTGGTGTCTACATAACAACGTAGATATTGTTTAATTTAGCCTTTCTGTCTGGCCATCAGTCTGTGGGTGAAAACTCGTTGAGAGGGCCACTTGGATTTGTAACGCAGAGCACCACACTTTCCAAAATCGAGCTGTAAATTAAGAACCTCTGTCCGATACTATTTTCTTCGGGAGTCTATGTAATCTGACAACGTGAAGCAGCAGTAACTTGGCTAATTGCCCTGCTGAGGGTACTTTTTTTGCAAGCTATAAAGTACCCCATCTTGGTGAGATAGTCTACTACCACCAGAACTGTGGTATATCCTTGATCTTGTGGAAGACCAACTATAAAATCAGCTGAAATATTCTCCCAAGGCGTGTCCGGAGTAGGTAATGGGTGTAACAACCCTTGTGATTTAGTATGATTTGCCTTCATTTGTGCACAGAATTCGCATGCTTTAATCCAGGTGGAAATGTCTCTTCTCCTGGCAGGCCACCAGAACTGTCTATAGACTTTTACGAATGTTTTCTCCAATCCGGTATGACCGGCACTAGGTATCTTGTGACACCACTGATATACCTGTTTTTGTAGTTGTTTTGTGGGGACCAGTATTTGATTCCCTTTTATAGGGATGCCTTGCTTTACTCTCCACTCTGAGTGGCTTCTAAGCCATGTTTTCCATTTGAAGGTCTGAATACCACATGCCACTTTCTGTAAGAAATCGCTGGTTTGTACTGCACAAATCACCTTTTTTGGATGTATGATAGCGTGTTCTAAATGTACTTCTTCTTCTTGGACGGATTCCTGTCTGGTCAAAGCATCAGCCTTTCTATTCTCTTTTCCAGGTCTGAAAGTAACGACAAAATCGTACTTTTCAAACAACAGCATCCAACGTAGTTGTCTAGGCGTGAGATGTAAGGTCAAAAAGGCGGGGACACTGTTCCTAGGGAGGGGTGCGGTGTGTCACTCACTCCCTTAGAAGAAAGAGAAGGAAAAGGAAAGACAGGGATCCTAGGCCTAGAACCCACTAGTGAGAGGGAAGAACAGGTCTTGGCCCTTGTTGCCCTCACACATCCCGAAAGATGTCATGCTTCATGATCGGGCAGTTGCTCCTCGTCGGGCCGGCGCTGCAATGCCCTACGGGTCCCCCGAAGGGTCATTTTGTCGGAGATCTTCTGCGAACTGCCGTATGGTGCATGCGGGTGTGCGGGGTGAGTCCTAAGTAGGAGGTGTACAAGTGCGTGCAGTGATTTAAAACTGACTAAGGGTTACCAGGAGAATGTGTTTTAATGTGGTGGTACCCTTGTCAAAGTAAAAAACCCGTAGGTTGAGTGTTACCCCACAAAGCGTAATGTGCCCGGGTAACTCAAAAGGTCGACATGTTTCACGCCTGTAAGGTCCCGTAGGATCTGTGGCGCTTCTTCAGGACCAAGTGAACGTGGTGTGGTGTCTAGTGCACGTGGTAGGAAATAGATAATAAACAAACAAACAAAGAGGGTCAGTCACCCTCTGGGGGATCAGGGCAGGCCCAAAAACTGTGACTCCTACAGATGGGCTGCAACTAAATAGTTGAGACTGCTTCCTGATCGTGGCCTAGGGAGAAGGAAAATGAACAATAAAGTAGACATATATCAGGCAAGTAAATGAGGCTCAATGGCATGCCAAAGATATACGTAATTTCGGAACGCAGAGTGCGTTCTGTAGAGAGACATGAAAGGCAGGCATGATAAGTGGTGCCAGGGGGCCACACGTCCCGGCTCGGTCACTACACAAGAGCGGTCGGCGGGTAAAGCGCATAGCACTGCCAAACCGGTGGCAAGCAAGGCGCAATAATCCGCCGCCCACCCAGGAGCAAACCACGTCCAGAACGGTGCCCTGTATCGGGAGATCGAGCGTGTGTGCCCAGAGACGCACTGGTCATGTAGAGCGCCTCGCACATGATGGCATTAGCACCAAATACGCGGTGAGGAAGATCAGCGTCTGGTGAAAACTGCAACAATGCGTGGTGCAACTATGCCAGGTTACATATAGTCACACGGAACACGGGTAGAACATCCCCGTTCGCTAGGAGCTTAACATACCATATGAGATGAGGGACCTTTACCTAATAAACAACGGAGAAGTACTCCAAGGGCTAGAAACGTGGGGTGCCCGCACCTTACCGGACTGAGGGGAGAAAACAAAACAGTAGAGCACAGCACATGAGTATCTGACACACCACGCAGCCCGTTACACAGCGACTTACTGTTATGGGTCCTCGGTCCTAGTGACAGGATTCCTACTTACAGTTTAGCTCGGGTGCCGGCTCATCAGCACCTACCCCGTCCTCACGTCTGCCTGAAAGTGAGAAGGACAGGCGGGGGTGGTCCAATTATAGTTGCGGTGATAGGAGAACGGGCGGTTCCTCCATCCGGTATGCCTAGTCATGCCAGAGTGTGGGGCGCATGCGTGCGTGCGAAAAGAGTAGGCTGTGCGCATGCACTAAGAAAACCCAGTGAGATGTGAGCACCTGCGCATGTGCATATAGGTAGTGTCTCGTTATTATAGTGATCAAAGTTGGTCTCGCAAACATGCTGAATATGTAAACGGTGCAAAGCCTCTTGAAGTTAACAAAGAGGGGAGGCAGTCCTGTATGTTACCGTGTAACTAGCCAACGACGACATACAGGAAGGCGACTGATTCCAACAGCCTCCTCAGCTTCAAAAGCCATCATCCCAAAGCCCTGAGGGAAAATCTACCATATGTCCAGTTCCTGAGGCTGCGACGGAACTGTAACAGTCTCCTGGAGTTCGACGTCCAAGCTAACCTTCTTGCTAACAACCTGCACGACAGGGACTATCCCGGGGAGGTCATACGGAAGGCGAAGAAACGTGCCAGGAACAATAATCGCCAGGAACTGCTCGAGACAAGAGTACCACAGACCAGCAATGTGATCACATGTGTCACGACTTTCACTCCACTGTCGAACCAACTAAAAAACATAATCAGGCATAATTGGAGGATCCTGAACACTGACTCCCTACGGCTTGAACCACCACGGTTTGCGTTCAAACGCACCACAAATCTCCGTGACCAACTGGTCAACACTCGACCACGGAAAAGGAAGCAGACCCAGGACACTACCTTATGGAACTTGCCACCTGTAGTGGGACATTACCCCTGTGGCAATTGTGCTGCCTGCCCCTTGACCAGACACACCAAATTTCTACTTCTGGATGACTTCAGATGGGAGCAGCGCAAACACACGAACTGTAACACCACGAACTGTGTATACCTACTGACCTGCCCTTGCCCACTTAGATATGTGGGCATGACTACTTGACTCGTGAAGACAAGGATCAGTGAGCACAAGAGTACCATCAGACGCGGCCGGTCAGCAACTAGAATGATCAACCATTTCATTGAGAAGGGACACTCCTGTGAGGAGATACAATGGACTATCCTAGAAGCTAATCAGAGCTGGAGCAGTGCCTCTCTACTACGCTATGAACAACGTTGGGTCCATCGTCTCCGTACCCATTCCCATGGCATGAACGACGAGATACCATGGACCGAGCTCTGATCTGGTCCTCTGCCTCTCCAGGCTTTCCCCTCTCTCTGTGTTCCTACTCTCTATGCAACACCTCTGTGGGCCTACCTGTACCCGTAGACCATGTCCCCTCTTCCCGTAGGGGGCCTAATACTGAGTCTGGGGTCTTGGGCACTACGTTTTCTAACCCCACCCCCTACTCTTCTAGTATTACGACATCCACATGTTTGGTTACACCAAGCCCAGACATCACCAAGCCCCCTATTCATTGTCGAGTGGGCCCCAACATCACCCTCTTGAATTTTTGGAGGTGCCTTACACCATATTGGGGTGATTTCTCTATGCGTAACTGTCCCCCTCTATGAGGGTGGCATCACGACATACCGCCAACACTCTCATCATGACCATTGGCTAGTTACACGGTAACATACGGGACTGCCTCCCCTCTTTGTTAGCTTCAAGAGGCTTTGCATCATTTACATATTCAGCATGTTTGCGAGACCAACTTTGATCACTATAATAACGAGACACTACCTATATGCACATGCGCAGGTGCTCACATCTCACTGGGTTTTCTTAGTGCATGCGCACAGCCTACTCTTTTCGCACGCATGCGCCCCACACTCTGGCATGACTAGGCATACCGGATGGAGGAACCGCCCGTTCTCCTATCACCGCAACTATAATTGGACCGCCCCCGCCTGTCCTTCTCACTTTCGGGCAGACATGAGGACGGGGTAGGTGCTGATGAGCCGGCTCCCGAGCTAAACTGTAAGTAGGAATCCTGTCACTAGGACCGAGGACCCATAACAGTAAGTCGCTGTGTAACGGGCTGCGTGGCGTGTCAGATACTCATGTGCTGTGCTCTACTGTTTTGTTTTCTCCCCTCAGTCCGGTAAGGTGCGGGCACCCCACGTTTCTAGCCCTTGGAGTACTTCTCCGTTGTTTATTAGGTAAGGGTCCCTCATCTCATATGGTATGTTAAGCTCCTAGCGACCGGGGATGTTCTACCCGTGTTCTGTGTGACTATACGTAACCTGGCATAGTTGCACCACGCATTGTTGCAGTTTTCACCAGACGCTGATCTTCCTCACCACGTATTTGGTGCTAATCCCATCATGTGCGAGGCGCTCTACATGACCAGTGCGTCTCTGGGCACACACGCTGGATCTCCCAATACAGGGCACCGTTCTGGACGTGCTTTGCTCCTGGGTGGGTGGCGGATTATTGCGCCTTGCTTGCCACCGGTTTGGCAGTGCTATGCGCTTTACCCGCCGACCGCTCTTGTGTAGTGACCGCGCCGGGACGTGTGGCCCCCTGGCACCACTTACCATGCCTGTCTTTCATGTCTCTCTACAGAACGCACTCTGCGTTCCTAAATTACGTATATCTTTGGCATGCCATTGAGCCTCATTTACTTGCCTGATATATGTCTACTTTATTGTTCATTTTCCTTCTCCTTAGGCCACGATCAGGAAGCAGTCTCAACTATTTAGTTGTAGCCCATCTGTAGGAGTCACAGTTTTTGGGCCTGCCCTGATCCCCTAGAGGGTGACTGACCCTCTTTGTTTGTTTATTATCTATTTCCTACCACGTGCACTAGACACCACACCACGTTCACTTGGTCCTGAAGAAGCGCCACGGATCCTACGGGACCTTACAGGCGCGAAACATGTCGACCTTTTGAGTTACCCGGGCACATTACGCTTTGTGGGGTAACGCTCAACCTACGGGTTTTTTACTTTGACAAGGGTACCACCACATTAAAACACATTCTCCTGGTAACCCTTAGTCAGTTTTAAATCACTGCACGCACTTATACACTTCCTACTTAGGACTCACCCCGCACACCCGCATGCACCATACGGCAGTTCGCAGAAGATCTCTGACAAAGTGACCCTTCGGGGGACCCGTAGGGCATTGCAGCGCCGGCCCGACGAGGAGAAACTGCCCGATGATGAAGCATGACATCTTTCGGGATGTGTGAGGGCAACAAGGGCCAAGACCTGTTCTTCCCTCTCACTAGTGGGTTCTAGGCCTAGGATCCCTGTCTTTCCTTTTCCTTCTCTTTCTTCTAAGGGAGTGAGTGACACACCGCACCCCTCCCTAGGAACAGTGTCCCCGCCTTTTTGACCTTACGTCTAACTCTTGGAGCATGGGCACTAGACCTTTAATCAGCTCCTGGCCCCCCCCTCTTTCCTTGTTGACATTATCATCGGCGTGAGATGTCTCACAGAGCGCATGAATTGGAGGTTTCGGTGGTCTGTGTGAACGGTCACTTTTTCCTTGGCCTCCAATAGGAAATGACGCTATTCGGTAAAAGCTGTCTTTATTGCCAGTAGCTCCTTCTCTGCTATGGTATAGTTCTTCTCTGCCTCGTTGAGCTTGTGAGACATAAAGGCAATGGGATGCATCTGTCCTGTGGACTCATGGCGCTGAGACAACACTGCTCCAATAGCCATTTCCGAAGCATCTGCTTCAACGATGAAGGGTTTGTCTGGATTGGGATGCGCGAGTACTGGTGCAGATATGAAAGCGTGTTTTAATTAGTTAAATACGGCTTGGGCTTCTTCTGTCCACAAAAACTTGGTTTTCTTCCGAAGCAACTTGGTGATGGGTGTCGTCGTCTTGGAGAATTGGTTGATAAACCTCCGGTAAAAGTTAGCGAATCCCAAGAAGCATTGCACGTCTTTAACGTTCTGAGGTTCTGGCCATTCCTTGACAGCTAACACCTTTCTTTCTGCCATCTGTTGTCCTTTGGGTGAAAGCATCACTCCCAGGAATTCGACGGTGTCGACGTGGAATTCACACTTACTTAATTTACAGTAAAGCTTATTCTCTCTCAATGTTTGTAATACAGCACGGACGTGTTGTACGTGTTTGTCTTCTGTTGCTGAATATATCAGAATATCGTCGATGTATACGACCACGTATCTGTCCAAAAATTCCCTTAGTACTTCGTTGAGGAAGTACTGAAAGGCTGCTGGGGCGTTGCATAGCCTGAAAGTCATCACCAAGTACTCGTATAGGCCGTAGCGAGTTTTGAAAGCGGTCTTCCACTCGTCTCCGGTTCTCATTCGTACTAAATGATAAGCCCCTTTGAGATCGAGTTTGGTAAAGATTACGGCCTTTTTTACTTGCTCTAATAGCACTAGTATTAAGGGCAGCGGGTAACGGTTTTTACAGTGATATCATTAAATGCCCTAAAGTCGATGCACGTGCGTAACTCCCCATTAGCCTTTGGAATGAAGAATAACGGCGTCGCTGCAGGTGATTTAGAGGAACATATAAACCCCAAATCCAAATACTTATCCAAGTATAGCCTCAGATGTTCGTTCTCCTTTTCTATTAAAGCATATACTTGCCCACAAGGTACCACTGCCCCAGGTGTGAGGTCTATTTGACAATCATATTGCCTATGAGGTGGTAATGTCTCTGCTTGTGTTTCATTTAAGACATCCTCATAATCAAAGTCTTGATCAGGCAACACAGTATCTTTTTCCGCGGCAGTGGCGATCCACTGACGAGAAGATAAAGCCCGAGAAGGTGAGACTGAAGGACATATACAATTCTGAAGACAATAGCTGGAATCAAAAGAGAGGGTTCTGTTAACCCAATCTATAGTAGGATTGTGCTTCTGTAGCCAGGGTAGGCCCAGGATGATGCCATATTGGGGGGCTTTGATTATCTGAGATATCGTAGACTCCAAGTGACCTGGTTCATATAACACCTCGACTGGTTCTGGTACAAAGTCTATGGGTCCAGAATCCAAGATTCTTACGTCAACAGCCATCACGATTTCCGGGTGTGGTTTCTTCATCAACTTTATTCCCATCTTCTTGGCTACATCTTCAGCCATGAAGATGTCTGTGGCTCCCGAGTCTATCAGCGATACAAAAGGGGATGATGGACGGAACGTTTGAGCCAATCAAACACTCACCCCCAGTCAACTGATCTGGGTTTAATCCATCATCATTCTTTAGCTCACTCCACCACCCCAGTTCAGACATGGCCATATGCAAATCAGTCTGACCCTGTGCCTCATGGGAACAGTCCAGCACGAACTGCCAAGCCATGTCTTCCCTGGACCGGAAACAAGCATCCTAGGACCGGTTTCTGGCATTCCAGCCGTCATCAGCCAGGCTTGCTTGAATCCAGTGGCAAAGTGAGCAAGGGACCCACGTCTGGGCATACCCCACGCCAACTTAGGGCGAACAAAGCGATACAAAAGGGGATGATGGACGGAACGCTTGAGCCAATCAAACACTCACCCCCAGTCAACTGATCTGGGTTTAATCCATCATCATTCTTTAGCTCACTCCACCACCCCAGTTCAGACATGGCCATATGCAAATCAGTCTGACCCTGTGCCTCATGGGAACAGTCCAGCACGAACTGCCAAGCCATGTCTTCCCTGGACCGGAAAACAAGCATCCTAGGACCGGTTTCTGGCATTCCAGCCGTCATCAGCCAGGCTTGCTTGAATCCAGTGGCAAAGTGAGCAAGGGACCCACGTCTGGGCATACCCCGCCTAACTTAGAGGCGAACAAAGCGATCACAAAAGGGGATGATGGACGGAACGCTTGAGCCAATCAAACACTCACCCCCAGTCAACTGATCTGGGTTTAATCCCATCATCATTCTTTAGCTCACTCCACCACCCCAGTTCAGACATGGCCATATGCAAATCAGTCTGACCCTGTGCCTCATAGGGAACAGTCCAGCACGAACTGCCAAGCCATGTCTTCCCTGGACCGGAGACAAGCATCCTAGGACCGGTTCTGGCATTCCAGCCGTCATCAGCCAGGCTTGCTTGAATCCCAGTGGCAAAGTGAGCAAGGGACCCACGTCTGGGCATACCCGCCAACTTAGGGCGAACAAAGCGATACAAAAGGGATGATGGACGGAACGCTTGAGCCAATCAAGCCTCACCCCAGTCAACTGATCTGGGTTTAATCCATCATCATTCTTTAGCTCACTCCACCACCCCAGTTCAGACATGGCCATATGCAATCAGTTCTGACTCCTGTGCCTCATGGGAACAGTCCAGCACGAACTGCCAAGCCATGTCTTCCCTGGACCGGAAACAAGCATCCTAGGACCGGTTTCTGGCATTCCAGCCGTCATCAGCCAGGCTTGCTTGAATCCAGTAGGCAAAGTGAGCAAGGGACCCACGTCTGGGCATACCCCGCCAACCTAGGGCGAACAAAGCGATACAAAAGGGATGATGGACGAACGTTTGAGCCAATCAAACACTCACTCCCAGTCAACTGATCTGGGTTTAATCCATCATCATTCTTTAGCTCACTCCACCACCCCAGTTCAGACATGGCCATATGCAAATCAGTCTGACCCTGTGCCTCATGGGAACAGTCCAGCACGAACTGCCAAGCCATGTCTTCCCTGGACCGGAAACAAGCATCCTAGGACCGGTTTCTGGCATTCCAGCCGTCATCAGCCAGGCTTGCTTGAATCCAGTGGCAAAGTGAGCAAGGGACCCACGTCTGGGCTATACCCCGCCAACTTAGGGCGAACAATGTCGATACAAAAGGGATGATGGACGAGGCGTTTGAGCCAATCAAACACTCACCCCCAGTCAACTGATCTGGGTTTAATCCATCATCATTCTTTAGCTCACTCCACCACCCCAGTTCAGACATGGCCATATGCAAATCAGTCTGACCCTGTGCCTCATGGGAACAGTCCAGCACGAACTGCCAAGCCATGTCTTCCTGGACCGAAACAAGCATCCTAGGACCGGTTTCTGGCATTCCAGCCGTCATCAGCCAGGCTTGCTTGAATCCAGTGGCAAAGTGAGCAAGGGACCCACGTCTGGGCATACCCCGCCAACTTAGGCGAACAAGCGATACAAAGGGATGATGGACGGAACGTTTGAGCCAATCAAACACTCACCCCAGTCAACTGATCTGGGTTTAATCCATCATCATTCTTTAGCTCACTCCACCACCCCAGTTCAGACATGGCCATATGCAAATCAGTCTGACCCTGTACCTCATGGGAACAGTCCAGCACGAACTGCCAAGCCATGTCTTCCCTGGACCGAAACAGCATCCTAGGACCGGTTTCTGGCATTCCAGCCGTCATCAGCCAGGCTTGCTTGAATCCAGTGGCAAAGTGAGCAAGGGACCCACGTCTGGGCATACCCCCGCCAACTTAGGCGAGCAAAGCGATACAAAAGGGGATGATGGACGGAACGTTTGAGCCAATCAAACACTCACCCCCAGTCAACTGATCTGGGTTTAATCCATCATCATTCTTTAGCTCACTCCACCACCCCAGTTCAGACATGGCCATATGCAAATCAGTCTGACTCTGTGCCTCATGGAACAGTTCAGCACGAACTGCCAAGCCATGTCTTCCCTGGACCGGAGAACAAGCATCCTAGGACCGGTTTCTGGCATTCCAGCCGTCATCAGCCAGGCTTGCTTGAATCCAGTGGCAAAGTGAGCAAGGGACCCACGTCTGGGCATACCCCGCCAACTTAGAGGCTTAACAAGCGATACAAAGGGGATGATGGACGGAGCGTTTGAGCCAATCAAACACTCACCCCCAGTCAACTGATCTGGGTTTAATCCATCATCATTCTTTAGCTCACTCCACCACCCCAGTTCAGACATGGCCATATGCAAATCAGTCTGACCCTGTGCCTCATGGGAACAGTCCAGCACGAACTGCCAAGCCATGTCTTCCCTGGACCGGAAACAAGCATCCTAGGACCGGTTTCTGGCATTCCAGCCGCCATCAG
The DNA here is from genome assembly GCA_963921515.1 of Calotriton arnoldi. Lineage (NCBI taxonomy): Eukaryota > Metazoa > Chordata > Amphibia > Caudata > Salamandridae > Calotriton > Calotriton arnoldi. The sequence continues at coordinate 877,020 of CAWUFW010004040.1, forward strand.
CCAGGCTTGCTTGAATCCAGTGGCAAAGTGAGCAAGGGACCCACGTCTGGGCATACCCCGCCAACTTAGGGCGAACAAAGCGATACAAAAGGGGATGATGGGTCCCTTGCTCACTTTGCCACTGGATTCAAGCAAGCCTGGCTGATGACGGCTGGAATGCCAGAAACCGGTCCTAGGATGCTTGTTTCCGAGTCCAGGGAAGACATGGCTTGGCAGTTCGTGCTGGACTGTTCCCATGAGGCACAGGGTCAGACTGATTTGCATATGGCCATGTCTGAACTGGGGTGGTGGAGTGAGCTAAAGAATGATGATGGATTAAACCCAGATCAGTTGACTGGGGTGAGTGTTTGATTGGCTCAAACGTTCCGTCCATCATCCCCTTTTGATCGCTTTGTTCGCCCTAAGTTGGCGGGGTATGCCCAGACGTGGGTCCCTTGCTCACTTTGCCACTGGATTCAAGCAAGCCTGGCTGATGACGGCTGGAATGCCAGAAACCGGTCCTAGGATGCTTGTTTCCGGTCCAGGGAAGACATGGCTTGGCAGTTCGTGCTGGACTGTTCCCATGAGGCACAGGGTCAGACTGATTTGCATATGGCCATGTCTGAACTAGGGTGGTGGAGTGAGCTAAAGAATGATGATGGATTAAACCCAGATCAGTTGACTGGGGTGAGTGTTTGATTGGCTCAAACGTTCCGTCCATCATCCCCTTTTGTATCGCTTTGTTCGCCTTAGTTGGCGGGGTATGCCCAGACGTGGGTCCCTTGCTCACTTTGCCACTGGATTCAAGCAAGCCTGGCTGATGACGGCTGGAATGCCAGAAACCGGTCCTAGGATGCTTGTTTCCGGTCCAGGGAAGACATGGCTTGGCAGTTCGTGCTGGACTGTTCCCATGAGGCACAGGGTCAGACTGATTTGCATATGGCCATGTCTGAACTGGGGTGGTGGAGTGAGCTAAAGAATGATGATGGATTAAACCCAGATCAGTTGACTGGGGGTGAGTGTTTGATTGGCTCAAACGTTCCGTCCATCATCCCCTTTTGTATCGCTTGTTCGCCTTAAGTTGGCGGGTATGCCCAGACGTGGGTCCCTTGCTCGCTTTGCCACTGGATTCGAAGCAAGCCTGGCTGATGACGGCTGGAATGCCAGAAACCGGTCCTAGGATGCTTGTTTCCGGTCCAGGGAAGACATGGCTTGGCAGTTCGTGCTGGACTGTTCCCATGAGGCACAGGGTCAGACTGATTTGCATATGGCCATGTCTGAACTGGGGTGGTGGAGTGAGCTAAAGAATGATGATGGATTAAACCCAGATCAGTTGACTGGGGGTGAGTGTTTGATTGGCTCAAACGTTCCGTCCATCATCCCCTTTGTATCGCTTGTTCCGCCCTAAGTTGGCGGGGTATGCCCAGACGTGGGTCCCTTGCTCACTTTGCCACTGGATTCAAGCAAGCCTGGCTGATGACGGCTGGAATGCCAGAAACCGGTCCTAGGATGCTTGTTTCCGGTCCAGGGAAGACATGGCTTGGCAGTTCGTGCTGGACTGTTCCCATGAGGCACAGGGTCAGACTGATTTGCATATGGCCATGTCTGAACTGGGGTGGTGGAGTGAGCTAAAGAATGATGATGGATTAAACCCAGATCAGTTGACTGGGGGTGAGTGTTTGATTGGCTCAAACGTTCCGTCCATCATCCCCTTTTGTATCGCTTTGTTCGCCCTAAGTTGGCGGGGTATGCCCAGACGTGGGTCCCTTGCTCACTTTGCCACTGGATTCAAGCAAGCCTGGCTGATGACGGCTGGAATGCCAGAAACCGGTCCTAGGATGCTTGTTTCCGGTCCAGGGAAGACATGGCTTGGCAGTTCGTGCTGGACTGTTCCCATGAGGCACAGGGTCAGACTGATTTGCATATGGCCATGTCTGAACTGGGGTGGTGGAGTGAGCTAAAGAATGATGATGGATTAAACCCAGATCAGTTGACTGGGGGTGAGTGTTTGATTGGCTCAAACGCTCCGTCCATCATCCCCTTTTGTATCGCTTGTTCGCCCTAAGTTGGCGGGGTATGCCCAGACGTGGGTCCCTTGCTCACTTTGCCACTGGATTCAAGCAAGCCTGGCTGATGACGGCTGGAATGCCAGAAACCGGTCCTAGGATGCTTGTTTCGGTCCAGGGAAGACATGGCTTGGCAGTTCGTGCTGGACTGTTCCCATGAGGCACAGGGTCAGACTGATTTGCATATGGCCATGTCTGAACTGGGGTGGTGGAGTGAGCTAAAGAATGATGATGGATTAAACCCAGATCAGTTGACTGGGGTGAGTGTTTGATTGGCTCAAACGTTCCGTCCATCATCCCCTTTTGTATCGCTTTGTTCGCCCTAAGTTGGCGGGGTATGCCCAGACGTGGGTCCCTTGCTCACTTTGCCACTGGATTCAAGCAAGCCTGGCTGATGACGGCTGGAATGCCAGAAACCGGTCCTAGGATGCTTGTTTCCGGTCCAGGGAAGACATGGCTTGGCAGTTCGTGCTGGACTGTTCCCATGAGGCACAGGGTCAGACTGATTTGCATATGGCCATGTCTGAACTGGGGTGGTGGAGTGAGCTAAAGAATGATGATGGATTAAACCCAGATCAGTTGACTGGGGGTGAGTGTTTGATTGGCTCAAACGTTCCGTCCATCATCCCCTTTTGTATCGCTCCCGAGTCTATCAGGGCTAGACTTTCTTCCCAGCGTTCCTGGGGCTTTAGTTTGATGGAGAAAAAATAGAATTGTTTCAAAGATGCCTTTGTATTATTGTTCAACGAGGGAATGATACTAGTGCTCGAGGGTTCCCCTCTTCTGTTTCTCGAGCCTTTTAGTTTTCCAACGCCTTTTTTGTGGATGGTATGTCGCTTCTTCGAAATCCCCCTCGACTGTTTTGAGGTTTCAAGAGACATTCTCGAACGAAATGGCCCTTTTTACTGCAGCACAAGCAAAGACCGTTTTTCCTGCGCGTGTCTCTTTCTTCCGAAGTCAAGGCGGCTCTTACGGTGCCAATCTCCAAAGGTTCCGGAGCGGTCCGTGAGGTTAGCTTCCCTCTTTGAGGACGATCATATTTAAGATACGGCCTATATTTCCTTTTCGTATCCTCTTTTCTGTCGCTCAACCGGTATTCTAGTCTCAGCATAAGGTTGATTAAATCGGTACATGTTCTGGGTTGAGGATCTATCTGAGCGATGATATCTTTGAGCCCGTCTCGTAATACTTGATAATAAATAGCAAACTGCTTTTCTTTGGGCCAGTTTCTTCTTCCACCAGTCTCCTGAAAGTGGTTATATACACAGGTAATTCCTTGTTTCCTTGCCGGAGTTCTAGTAATTCTCTATCAGCTGATAGCGTGTGTATTCTCCTATCAAATGTGTTTGAATTCTGCCCTAAAGGCGTCCCAATCGTACAGGAGCGGGTCATCTTTCTGCACTAAGGGAACCGCCCATAAGGCCGCGTCTCCTGCGAGATATGATATTAGGAACGCTACCTGGGCTTGGTTAGTTGCGAACACCTTTGCCTTACAATTAAAGTGTAACAATACCTGGGTAAGGAAGACCTGGATTTTATTGGCCTCTCCGTAATATCTTTCAGGGGGTGCTAATGGTATAGGGGTAGGCATCTCCACAGTGATAGGATGTTGATAAAATGGTGAAGCCCCTCCTACATCGAAAGGGTTCCTCTGTATTCGGTCCACCTTGGCCTGCAAGGCCGTGGTTTCTACTCTAGACGCTGCGAGTTCTTGCTGAACCACTTGTAATGTGGCCAGCAATTCCTCCAAAGAAGCCATGTTGGAGCAAGGAATCCGATCAGGAGGAGTATATTCGTGGGCCGATTATTCTGTCGTGTTACCAACTCCCCGGGATCGGAACGATGCTCAAAAATGGTCCACCTCTCGATAGCTTCAAGTCTGCATGCTATTATAGCACAGATCAGTGAAGCGATCGAGCGAGGGAAGGAAAGGGTGGGGACAGCGGGGATGGAAACCTGAAATGATAGGAAACAGAGAACCTATGAGTAACAGATTATATTCTTCCTACAATACATATAGAGGCTTATGTAATCAATAACTACCTGTAAAGGAAAGAAAAGTTAACAGTTCGGATGAGCCCACAAGGAAGATCGTGTTCCTATTTAACCAGCACGGTATAGTAACCAGGAACCTTCTTACATGGGCCCACTATGATGACAGTGCAAGGAAACACAACGAACAGATTACCACAATTAGTACCAGCAAACACTTCTAACGAAGCTGTATGTTTTACTCTAAATACTGGTTTCTTGAATGGTCCGAACCTACCCATATAGAACAAGTGCCTCGCGTCACAGGGTTGTAAGAGGTTGCTGCAAATGGCTCTTCCACAATCACCTGTTATTATGTGGGGCCTGAGCATAGAGAAGAATACATATATATCTATATCACATAAGGATACTGAATATAAAAAGAACACAATTCACTTCTCACTTATTTCTCAGTGAGACTTCCGTAGTATTTATAATCACTATATTCTCTCAGCCTTATACATATCATGCCAAGGTGAAGTAACCTTCACAATACGACAAGGACAACACAAATAACACACAAATACATATCATGGGTATGAAAATAAAAGCACACTTGCGGTATCTGCACAGAATGATACCCAAAGTACTGCGCTCAGTTTGATTTATAATCTCTTTTGGTTCAAGGAAACAATAAGAGCCCAACACTCCCCTCACATGAATCCACAACCTGTGAATTCGCCTAACGAAGGGAATAGGAAAAATTGAGTCACAGAGGTTTGCCCGGTTTGAGCCTCCTCCTGGCCCGGGTAATTCGAAAAGACAAGTAGTCAGGGATTGTAATATAATACACGAAAACGCCGGTATCCCTTCCACCTGCACGAGACAACAAACGTGTGTCTCACCAACAGGGAGGGACACCGCGCTATGGATGTATGTGACAACAACTGACTTTGGATAGTCCCGCATTCAGCAGAGCTAAATCCACGCTCGGCTGACTGCGGCCAAAGAAAGAAATGGTGGTGCCACGGCACCCTTACCAGACCCCCCAAGAAGCAATCCCGAGCGACACTCGAAGTGTCCGTAAATCCTTCCAGGAAGCTCCCAGAATAACCGGGAGTGCTGCGGGGAAGCGGATGTGCTTTTAACCATTTCCGCTCTCCCCGACGGCGACGTGTCTTTGCAGAGGCTTATGGGTATTGTAGTTCGCCGCGTCTCGGCGAATGTTATTGTTCTTTGAAGAAAAAGAGGAAAAGAGCGTTCTGCCCGTGACAAGGTGAGACAGGGTTCATAAAAGCTGGGGGATATGACAGGTACATCCCAGATTGGCTTCTGGTGTACCCTTGTAAGTCCCTAGTATATGGTAGTGAGGTACCCACGGCATAGGTACACCAGGGGTCTCCCTTGGGCTGAAGCATGTATTATGTCACCCATGAGAGACCACTCAAACTGTGACTACAGGCCTGCCATTGCAGCCTGTGTAAGCTGGTGCTAGCACCACTTATGGCAGCTAAAGGTTTCCCTATACCTGAGGTCACTGCACTTAAAACCTAAAAGTCACCCCTAAGGCAGGCCTTTCAATCCTGAAGGCAGGGTTCTCGGTTCTAAGTGTGAGGGTGCCCCTGCATGAGCAGGACACTCCTACAACCTACGGAGTCCATTCTCCCAGGTTGTAAGTGCATCAACCATATAGCATATAGACGGGCCATGCGTCATTACGCAATGACCATCTCTAAACTGGCTGTTACGAACCCTGTCATGTTTGGTATAGAACATGTTGGAATCAACTGTAAAGCTCCTTCGGGAGGCCCTCAGTGCTCCCGGTACCAGTCTTCCAGAACCGGACAGCAAGCTAGGGATGCTGCCGACCAGAGACATGTTTCTGCCCTCCTGCTGCTGAGCCAAGCTCGAGCAGAGGAATGCAGAACAATAGATATCCTGTCACAGGGAGGTGTGACCACCTCCCAGATAAGGTTTAGTGTATTGGGGCTGGGTGGGGGCGCTTGCCAGCGCCACTGAGACTGCTTGAAGGGCACATTTGGTGCCCTCCTTGCATAGTCCAGTTCAAACCAGTTCAGGGAGCCGTTGGCTCCTTCTCTGGCATGAAACTGGACAAAGGACATGGGAGTATCCTCCCCACTGTCCAGCCCCTCCCCTGGGAGGGAACCCTGAATTGTCCCAACCCTTTCCTTAGGGTACTTAAGGGCTTACCTGTGGGTCGGTCCCTAGATTCATCGTGGGACAAGATTCAGATCAAGATACCACTTCATCTTCGACCATCTGGGCACTCTGGACTACGCTGGACTATGCTCTGGGCACCCTGGACTACACTGGACTATGCTCTGGGCACCGAGACTGCAACTGGGAAGACCCCGGTCCTCCTGGTCTCATCGTCCTGCTCGTCTGCAGCAACGTTCGTGCTTATGCTCCATACAGGATTCTTCCAACGCCTATGGACATCCAAGACACCTGAAGGAATCTCCCTTGAAGTAAAGGAGTCACTTCCCTGCATTTGCAGGCACCGCAACCAAGCTGACTGGTCTGCTGCTCCTGGGCTCACACGGACTCCAAAAGGCTCAACAACACAGGAACCGAACCCTTGTGCACCGCGTCGACTCTCTTCCTCAGAGATCTTCGGGCTCCGAGTAGCCCCCACCTCAAGCATCTCCTGTGACCAAGATCTTTGTCCTCACCACATCACTTGCACCGTGGGCCTGCATCTTTTGTGAGTTGCTTGAGGTCCTCTTGTGACTCCAGTGGCTCCGGCCTGTGAGTCCTCTTGAGGGTCTTCTTTGATTCCAGTGGGCTCCCTTGATTGCTCGGGGCTTACTCTGACTCCCCTGCTTGTGGTGAGTCACTTGGACCTTGCTGGTCCCGACACTGCACCTTTTTCGTTTGCGACGTTGGTTGCGGTTGCCAGGGCTTGTTGGTGCTCCTGGCGGACACCGACCCCTCAACTCTCGACATCCGACGTGGGACAGCTCGTGAACGGCTCCTGGTCTTCCACAGCATCGCCAGGACCACACAGCTGCAGCTCCAAGGTCACCCTCAACTCTCCTGCAACACCCGACATTGGTGGGCATTCGACTTCCATGCCTCCTGGTCACTCCTGAGTGGCATAGACTCTGTTCCCTCTACTTGCAGGTACTTCTCAACTTGATTTCACCTTTGGGTTCCACCAGACACTTTCACCTTCTCCAGCAGCGGCATCTTCCTGAAGTTCTCCATTGAGTTCGACAGCGGTTTCCGACGCCACTTCACACCTATGCACCCGGCTTCCCTGGTGTAGGTATCCTGGTACCTAGGGTATCCACGGGTGGGGTGGCTCTCCAACCTTCTGTCTTCCACGGGGTTTCTCCAGGGTCCGCTGGGAAGGGTCCTTCTTCTTTAAAATTGCAACCGCGACTTACCCATTGACTTGAATTGAGCATGCTGTTGTGTTCCCACTCTGTACACAGCCTCCGTGGGGTTCCTGGTTACTTACCTCGGGTCGTTACTTGGGTCCCCAGCACTTCTACATCTTCTGGGTATAGTCTTGACTTGAGTCGTGGTTTGCATCCCACTATTTTAGTATATGGTTTGGTCTCCGCCTGGCGACCACTGTGTATTCGTGCTACTTACCTGTTTTATTTGCAAAGTATTGTGTGCATTGTAAACATCTCCGGGTAGGAGATATTTGTATGTGTTAGTAAGTGTCTTATAATAAATACCTATTTTTATAAATACGCGGTGTGGGTCTTTTTCGCTTAATCTATGCCACTCCTTCTGGACTAAGCCTGAAGGCTGCTCTCAACAGCTACCACTTAGAGAGCTTTTTAAGATTGTCTAACACCACTAAAATCACCATAAGGGTTGTCTGGTTTAGTGCAGGGTGCTACACTTACATAAGTGAGCACCATATACTAAGCCAGCCTCCTACATAGACTTTTTAGATCATACCCCTCATTCTAGCCCTTCTGATTTGGACTTGGAATCTTTAGAGAATAACCTTACTTCTGAAGAAATTGCTACAGCCTTAAAAGTGCTTAAATTTGGGAAAACACCAGGATCGGATGGTTTCACAGTAGAGTTTTATCGTCACTTTTCTAATATTCTCCTTCCTTATTTGTATTGTTTGTTTAACCATTTTATTGTATCTTCTTCCACTTCTGGTACCTTTCAAGAAGATATAATTTGTCTTATTCACAAGGATGGTAAAGACCCTCATATGAATGTAAAAATTATAGATCTATCTCTTTGTTGAATGTTGATTATAACATTTTTGCTAAGCCCTTAGCTCTTCGTTTGGAATCCTTTCTCCCTCATCTTATAGGAAAAGAACAATCAGGGTTTATCAAAGGGAGACTTATATCAGATAATGCTAGATTATTTCTTAGTGTTCTTTGCAAAGCTCCTTCACTTAAATCTTGCAGCTATAACGATAGATGCAGAGAAAGCATTTGATAGAATAAATTGGGATTTTTTTGTTTCATTCACTAAGATGGCATGGATTTGGGCCTAAAATTATAGCTCTTATTTCCTTTTTATATCATGCCCCTCGGGCGTCTGTACTGGTAAATGGTATGGCATCTTCATATTTTCCTCTTTCTAGGGGGATCAGACAATGTTGCCCACTTTCTCCTTTATTATTTGTCTTAGCTCTCGAGCCGTTTTTCTCTCGGATTCGTCTTAACTTTTCTATTTCTGATTTTCCTTATGGGGACCGTCATCTAAAATTCTCTGCTTGTGCAGATGATATCCTTCTATTCATTTCTTCTCCCGACAGCTCTTTTCCTCCTCTCTTACAAGAAATCCATTTATTTTCAAACGTCTCTGGATACAAAATTAATAAGGACAAAACAAAAAATTCTTCCGCTTACTAAATATACTTTCAGTCATTCTTATTCTCTTACTGTTTATCAATGGTCTACTTCAGCTCAAATTAAATATTTGGGTGTTTGGTTCACAAATTCTATTCCTGATACTGTTAAAATTAATTTTACAGAACTTAGTATCAAAGATGATAATATTCTCTTCTCTTGGAATCCTTTATGTTTATCATGGTGGGGCCGTTTAGATTCTATTAAAATGATGATTTCCCTTTATTGTTATAGCTTTTTTCTATGTTGTCAGTTCATATTCCAAAATGTATATTTTTATAAATTAACGCACTACTTCTTAAATTTTGCAGGAAAAATAAAAAGCTGAAAGTAGCTTTAATGACTTTACAAAAGCCGAAATTAGCGTGAGGGGTCAATTTGCCACATTTTTATTATTATAGAGCTTTTGCTTTACGTCAAGCGGCTCTTTGGACCCATATTTGTCCTCGTCCTTCTCTTTATTATGGCTGGATATTGAGTAAGCTTCTCTTCTTTCTTTTACCTTTAAAGAAGTTTTATCTCTCTCTGTTACCACGTCATTTCTTCACTCTCCTCTTTTACGGAACACGGTCTCGCTGATCAAATCTACTTTCCTTCTACTCACTCTGACTACGGCTTTGTTTTTGAAAATGTGGATATGGTACAATTCCTTACTTAAAATTAATAATAGGCCCTTTTTTGGCGTTCTTGGAAGGATAAAGGTCTAATGTGGGTATCTCAACTTTTTTATAATGATTCTCCATTTTCTTTTCCTCAATTTTGCCTTATGTTTCACTGCCCTAAATCTTTTTATACTCGCTTTTTATCATTGATGAATGTGGTTCTTGATATTATTTTCCTTACAGAATTCTCCGAATTTGGTTCCCTTTTCTTCTGGTATTACTGAATTTCTGAAAACAAGCCCTAGAGCATCGGCTATTTATAAGTGTTTTTCCCTTCCAGTTCCTTCCCAAGCCAAATCCAAGTCTGAGCTTTTATGGGACAGGGATGGAGGAGTTTCTTGGACTGTCCCTTTTGGAATAAGGTGTGGACGCGCATGTTTAAAATTTCAAGATCTGCTAGTATTACACAGTCTCTATTTTTTTATTTATCACTGGTTGTATTTTACTCATTTGCAGTGCTCCAAGTTCTTCTTAGATACTCCTGCTAAATGTTGGTCTTGCTGTTTTCATGAAGCAGATTTTATGCATATATTATTTAATTGGCCAAATACCCTTTCTTTCTGGCACAAGATTTGGTCTCAAATCAAAAAGATTTTTAATTTAGATCACACTTTTAATATTCTTTATCATTTTTTAGGAACATTGACAAACTCTCTTATTCCATCTTTCCCTAAAGATAAATTATTAGATATTCTGATAGCGATTGCTTTTCAGCAGATCAGTTTGAATTGGAAAACGTCAGCTAAGTTATCATATAAGGTATGGTGGATTCAATGAGTTTGCATCACAGGTTGGACACTATCTATACTATACAATGTTTATCTTCTCACAATGCGCAATTGTTATGGTTACCTCTTAGTACATTTCTTAACCAGGTTGAAAGTGATATATCAAGTACTGTATCTATATCTTCTGAAAATGCTTGTCCTTCATGAATATTTTCTCTCTGTCTTCCTTTTATAGTTAGATTACATTTTTTGCTCTGTTTATATCATTACTGTTTATTGTGAGTGATTAACTTATAGGTGAAAAGGATGTTATTCTTTGCCATAATATTCATGATACAATGTAAGATCTTTTCTTTATCCCCTTCTGCTTTCCCCCTCACCCCCTTTTTCCTTCCCTTCCTCATAAAATTATAAAGACTTTAATGGTTTTTTCCCCTTGGTTTTTAATACTGCATATTCATTGGTGACTCATTATTATTAGATTAATTTGTATTAGTGTTATGCAGTATATGATGATTAAATACATTCTTTTACACACACATCTGCTATGTATGTATACCTATATTAAACCAGGTTTGTCACCACATACTCTCACCAAACATTGACCCATACTCACTAGGTACAGCCCTTCATGATACTTCAGGGGTTATACCACTTTCTCTTTGTACCCATAACCTCACTGGTATGTACCTATGAATATATACCCCTTTGCGAGCGACCATACCCCCCAACAGTAGTATATACTGCTACAAACAAGCAGTGATAGCACAGCCAGGTCACCAATTACCTGCCCCCAAACATGGCATCCTCCTTATAGGCGGTGAGGTACAGACTCCTCAAAATTGTCATTGTAATTGCATTTATATAACACTTACTACCCCTGACGAGGCGTCAAGCACTTTTTCGGCAAGTAGCACGCTACTCTTGACCCCAAAAGGATTAGTGGTGAATTAGTATAGGGAAATATGAAATTAATTTGATCAGTAGACATGTTAGTCTGTTATTTGGATTGAAAAAAGGATAGTGGATGTATAGAAGAGGGAAGGATTTAGATTTTTTTTTTTAGCTCATAGCAGTAGGACGAGGTTAGGGATGAGTAAAGGGACGGTTTAGAAAGGTTTGTTTGGGAGATCTGAATAGTAAAAGAGGTATGAGATGATGCAAGGAGGGGTGGAGGAGGTAAGAGTTATTTTGGGGATCGTAGTAGTAGAATGGGGTTTGGGATGAGTGAGAGATTGGAGGTAGAGGATATTTTGAGAGAGGTATAGGGTGAGAAATAGGGTAGTGCATTGGAAAGTGTAGTAGAAAGAGGTTTGAGATGAATCAGAGTGGAGGTAGAGGATATACTGCGAGAGGTATAGGGTGAGATATAGGGTAGTGCATTGGAGATGCTAAATTGGATGCAAAGTAATAAATATAAAGATACATAAGTCCATGGAAGGTATATATGTATAAGGAATGTACTATATGTAGATTTAAGTTGTATTTAATAAACTCAGACTTTCAAGTGTTGCTGTATTTAAAGCTAATTTATTTGTTTTTATTAATTTTGCAGTTCCCTTTGTAGCAGATTATCAACCAGAAGAAGCGTCGATAGAGGGAGGGGTGGAACTTCCCATGAAAGGGCGTGGCCACCTCACAAAATCCTGTGATGTCATTTGATGGATGGCGCAGTTTACATTTAATAACCACCTTTTACATTACAAAGTGTGTAGCCAGTAGTAGGGTTGGACTGGCTTATAGAGCAATATAGGCAGCGACCGATGGGCTGGTGTCCCAGGTCAGTGTATGGGCTGGGTTTTTGTCTGTTTGCGGCCTGACTTATGGAGTGCTGGGCCGGAGTTCAGTGTTGATTTCCCTGATATTAAACAGACATTATCTGCAGCAACCTTAAATGCATGACGTTTACCACAGCTTGCAAAACACTTATACAGCATAACCTTACAAGTTCAAAACTGCCTCAATTTGCAAACGTGGGCCACTTTATTAGCATTCTAATTTACTAATAGGAGCCACTTTTATTTTGGTGCCCAGGCGTATTTTCTGTCTGAGTCCAACCCTGGCCAGTAGAGCATATCCACCAAGGAAGGAATGCTTGAAAAACATGATAAATGACAAAGGGCCTGATTATGATCTTGGCATATGGGATACTCTGTCACAAATGTAACTGATATCCTGTCCGCCATATTACATAGGATAATATGGAATTGTAATTGGAGGACAGGATATCCGTCACGTTTGTGATGGGGTAAACCTGTCCGCCAAGATCGTACTCAGGCCAAAAGTTATTTTAACCTATTGCTTCGTTATGACGAAGCAGAGGGCTAGGAAGACTATGAAGCGCATTATGCACTCTGCCCACTTTCTTATACAATGTTGTCTCTATATTCGCTCTGGTAGTTAACTCTGCCGGCCAAATTACAATCAATGCTTTTCTTGTTGATTTTAATTGTATAGGAATTTTCTGCTTGGCACATGGTACTACTTTCAACAACGGCTGCTTTTGATGGATTTATATTGAAGGCATTATTTAGGATAGTCACTATTTCGAAACAGACAACAAAGGTTATCTTACAGAATATACATTGCAATTAAAGAAACAACAGTTCCAAAAAAGGTGCTGCAAATCAACAATGCTATGTAAAATGCTTTCCGAAAATGCAGTTATATGGGTGTTCGGGCTAAAAAAGGGAACCTATCCAAAGTAAGTTAAAAAGCATAGAAGTATTACATTATCCTTTTTGCAGAACATTTTTATTCTATTTTTCCTACAGAAGGAAGATTTCGTTTTAGCATATAGTGGCAGTCATCCCATTTCTGCATCGCCCACAGAGGTGGAGTAGAATAGCCAATAGGATGGCCTTGGCATGCTGTTGCAATGCTTACGTATCTTTTTCAATTTTTATTTTATGTATATGCAACACAAATAATTGTAAAGAAGAAAACAGGCTGCAATCTAAATAGGGCCACCTTATGCCTGCAATAAAAATGTTAAATGTAAAAAACATGATGTGGCAGTTTTACTTATGTTATTATTATTATTTTTTTTAAACAAGCATTTCAGCTGTGCCATTCGTTTTACTACTACTTTTATGAAGAAATAATCACCCAACCAAGTACTCGAATTAGAGGCAGCTATAATGTCATTGAAAAACTTTATTACAGCAATTTGAAAAAGGAGACAGGAAATAAATTATCGTCCCTAATTGAGCACTTGAAGTGCAGGCTGAATAAAAGATGTTTTTTAAAGACCGTATTCTAAAATAGAATTTAAAAAGCACTCTTCAAAAAGTGTAACTGAAGCGAAAGGAACTACTTTTAAGTGGAGGTGAACAATATGCACAAGCTTTGCGCAGTAAATTAAAGTGAAGAGAGCCAGTGGGTAAAGAGCTAATGTAAATGACAATCGAACAGACCAGTAAATGAGTCCTGCTGACCAACTGCCCCTCCGTGTTAGTGTATTATATGTGCATTTTTGGAAAACAGTAGTCTGGCGAGACACCTAAAGGTGTCTCTAAGGCAAGACCTAAAAAATAAAAATTTTGAACTGGAAGATGACACAGTGAACGGACTATCAGAAAGAACGGACATACAGAGGGGAACAATATGGGAACAATAGGATGAATATAAAAGCTGAACAGCCAAGTAGAGTAGGGATACATACAAAAGAAACATTCACACACCCAACAGGTTTGGCTTTTCTATAGTACAAATAATTTCTCAAGCTCCACTGAGACACAAAGAATTGGTACAGAACTGCGATTAGCAGAGCATGCTTCCTTCATACACAGAAAAGCACGGTAGCTCCACTGCAAGCACATGTGCAACACACACACACGGGGCCTAATTATGATGTTGGTCAGAGTTGCCTCCGACTGACACTGTTTCGGGGAAGGAACCGAATGAACATGGGTTGGCAGTTACGACAACCCCATTAGGATGCGACCTCACATGGTGCGGTGGCAAACTTCCATTTTTCAATGGGAGCTTGTGCGGTGGGCAGAAACCGCCTGCAGCACAAGCTCCCATTGAAACACGGTGCGGGGATGCCACACGGTGCGGGGATGTTTATTTAAGGGGGCACCATAGGTGCCCCCCAGGCCCAAATGCGGAGGACCAGGATGGGAGGGGGCCCTGCTTGGAGCCCCCAAAGTCAGTTTCCGACAGCCAATCCATGTCGGAAAGGCTGACATGGATTGGCTGTCAGAAACTGACATCATAATCCCGACGGCGGAAACGCCATCCTTAAGGGATTATGAGCACTTTCCGACTGACCTTGAGCCCATCGGAATCGCGCCGGATTCCCCCGCCAGTTTAAACCCTGACCGCTGTCATCATAATATGGCGGTCGGAATTTAAACCTACCATGTCAGTCAAAAAGCCTCCGACCAGCTGTCGGAGGCTCTCCGACCGACATCGTAATCAGGCCCATGGTGTCTCTGAACAGGTAACCACAATGCAAGTTTCTCTACTATAAAGAATTGGTGTAACATGGGTAGCAGATAAACACTACAATTAACCTCAGTTTGCACATCCATCAAACATACAATGGGTACACCTTCACACCAGCCATGTAAACCATAACTCGCACACCAAATGCAGTACTCATGACCTTGTCTTTCATATAACAGATGACTTCACAAGTAACATAAATGAACTCACTAGTGACATGGCATCCTACCTTACCATTGACATTGAGAATGGCAACTATAGATATTATAGATACAGAATTATCTCTTTGTGTGTGTTATAATTTAATGAGGTGGTATGAAGTCCCAGTGTGTGCTGTTACAAATATTGTGTGTTTATATGCCTTGCATTTAGTGTGCAAGTTATAGTTTGCATGATGGGTGCAGGAGTTATGGTTTGGGCAATGGTGTCTTGTCATAGGCAACCAATCTCACATGTGGCCAACCGCTAGCTGCACATGTAGCTAACCCCTATTCTGGTATCTCAACTTTCATGCAAATCCATCAAATGGTGCGAGAGTTAGTAGTAATCAAAGTGTTTTTGCGCCCCTTCTCTCTTTTATCTTTATGTCCCTAGCCAGATCTGCATAAAATTTGGGATCTCTGCACTGGGCTTAACTTGATTTAGCAAATGAATACCTGACATTAAAGGGTGCTAACACTTTCTGTCCCAGCCCTTTAACCATTTACCCACCTTACACATCTACATGAAACTCAGCATATCAGAAATAAGTTAAACATGCCAAGTGTCTGCCAATCTGTGTTCACATCTATGATATTGCACTAGTTATCAGCAAATTCAAGATTTTTTGACTCTGCTTCCTTATCATAGCTCACTGAAACCAGAAATTCCTACACTGGGCGTAACTTGCTAACAGCCTGCCAACTTTCATGCAGATTAATTAGACTGCACTGAAAATAGCAGCAATCAAATCATTTTTTTACCCTACCACTTTGACTGTGTCCTATGTAAGACTCAAAAGCTAATCACGATAGCTGTCTGCCAAGTGTTGTATATGTGACACTATGCAGTTATAAGCAATTCAATGATTTTCTGGCCCTCAGCCCCAACTTTAACCCCCCCTTTTTGAATTGCATGAAGCCTGACATTTCTGCACTGGGCTTTTCATGCTGAGGGGCTGTCAAATTTGATGCAGATACATTAAACAGCATTGGTGTTATTAGCACATGAAAATCTGTTTGCTCCCCTTTATAACTTTGCTCCCTGTTATTTGATCTGCACCAAACCTGCTGCACCCACAGAAGACTAAACCAGCTACATGTCTGCCACTTTCAAGTGCCAAAAAGATGCCACAGGTATCAGCAAATTACCACTTTTTTGCCTATTTGTAAATGCTAAACATTGTCATATCTGTGCAAATTATCAAAGTGATAAAGTTATAGGCAAGTCAAAAAACAATAATTCAGCTGTCAAGATATCTTTAAATTTCAAACCTTTGAAGCCTACCCCAAAACATTTTTGTAACACTACTATCTCAAAAACTACTGGATGGATTTACACTAAACCAAGCCAGGGCATTCCTCTAAGTAAAGTTCTAGCTTCTTGCCAAGTTTGGTGCAATTCCGTTTAATACCTTTTCTGTGAATCTTTGCTCACTGTTACAGGAAAAACTGCTGAAAGATGAAAGGCATTTCATCACACTTTACTGGAGGAAGTGCCTTGCATAAATCCATTCAGTAATTTTCAATCTATTAGTGTTTTTAAAAAACTGTTGCCATTTTGAAAAGATTAATTTAGAGAGCGATCTGGCCTGATAATTCTCAAAAGTTCACAATCCACATTTGGCAGATCCAAAATTAAAAAAACTAAAACATGATTGGACGTGGGAACTTATTTCACCCTCGTCCATTTCAGAGCCACAAATCCAAATTCGGGCCCGTGGAAACGAAGAACTCTTGATTGGCTAGCTGAAACGTGAGAATAATATGGCCACCATTACAGGACTCCAGTACTTGGTCCCAACGTCCTGAAATTAACAAGCATTTGCAATGCAATAGGTCTCGCATTCTTGAGAGTTAGAGATATTGGTGTTGTAAATGACAATGTCTTTTAGCTATGTGTTTTGGCTTGAAGTGTAGTGGATGTATGAACAGAGACGTAGCTGCAGCACTGCCTAGAGAACTTAGAATGAGTAATTACCACTGGAACCAGAGAAGTAGCTAGCAGCACTGCCTAGAGGACTTAGAAGAGGAATTACCACCGGGACCAGAGAAGCAGGTGCAGCACTGTCTAGAGGACTAAGAATGGGGAATTACCACTGGGAACAGACACAGCTGCAGCACTGCCTAGAGGACTTAAAATGGAGGAGTTAAAATAGGACCAAGGAAGCAGCTGCAGCACTGTCTAGGGGACTAAGAATGAGGAACTGGGGCCAGAGAAGCAGCTAACAGCTCTGTCTAGAGGACTTAGCATGAGGAATTACCACTGGGACAAGAGAAGCAGCTAGCAGCACTGTCTAGAGGACTGAGAATGTGGAATTACCGATGGGACTAGAGAAGCAGCTAGTAGCATTGCATAGAGGACTAAAAATGAGGAATTACCACTGTGACCAGAGACACAGCTGCAGCACTGCCTAGAGGACTTAGAATGAGGAATTGCCGGCAGGACCAGAGTAACAGCTAGTAGCACTGTCTTGAGGATTTAGAATGAGGAATTACCACCAGGACCAGAGAAACAGCTAGCAGCACTGCCTAGAGGACTTAGAATGAGAAATTACCAACGGGACCAGAGAAGCAGCTAGTAGCACTGCATAGAGGACTAAAAATGAGGAATTACCACTGGAATGAGAGAAGCAGCTGCAGCACTATCTAGAGGACTCAGAATGAGGAATTACCACTGGGATGAGAGAAGCAGCTAGTAGCACTGTCTAGAAGACTTAGAATGAGGAATTACCACTGTGATGAAAGAAGCTGCTGCAGCACTGTCTAGAGGACTAAGACTGAGGAATTACTGCTGGGACCAGAGAAGCAGCTAGTAGCAGTGTCTCCATTGGTTCAGGTGTGCAGTCCACTGCGTGAGATGGGTCAGTGCTTAATTTGTCCACCAACATTTATTTTTGAGAAGTGTACTTTATTTTTATTATCAGACTTGAACCCAGGAAAAATGCGAAAATGCAATGAAAGGGAGAAAAAGGGAGGAAATTAAAGGAAAGCAGTGATTAATAGTGAATGCAAGGATAAAGAACTTGCAAGAGTGAAATAAAATGTAGGAGGTGTATGGTGGTGGAATAAGGAGTTATGAAGTTGAATGAAAACTAGCCAACTGTGATATTCGGAAGCTCACAGCATTCACCAGTATGAGCAGTGGGCTCATAAAAAAAGTTGGGCCACTGCACTTCTGTCTTTATTTTTTTTTACAAGCTACGCACTGGGTGGTGTGCGGTGTGAGGAGGACTTGAGGATAACAGAGGTATGGAATTATGTGGCTTTTCGGACAAGGCTACAGTAGGATGTGGGGAGGATTCCAATCTCTGTGATGAAGATGGCACTGAGGTGATGTCTGCGGGTGGAGTGTTGAGTGTATGTTGTGAGCTTGAGTTATAGTAGATGGTCTGCTGTTGGTTTGTAGGTAATTATGGTTGATCTTATATCCCATTATTAGTAGTAATATTCCTTTTATTCTGGTGCTGGAATTGAGTGGGAACCAGCCGGATTCTGGCAGCTACTTCTAAGCTAGTCCCAAGACTCTCCCCGAAAGTGAACTGATTCTCTGTGGGACACATGGGAACATTAGCGGGTTCACACACTTTGATTTCACTTCAGCAGGAGAAGTTGCAGTATTCAAGTGGGCATAGCCCTGCTGTAAACGGCTCATTTCAAGGACAATCACTATTATATTGTGTCCAAGTAGCTGTTAGAGGTCAAATGAAGCAGAGATTAAACTTTCATCCAGATTCTGCAACAAACAATGGTACAATCCGGTATCACTTCACAAGTTTCCAAAAGGCAAAGTGAGATTTAAGTGTTTTTGACCTAAGCTATCTGTATTGTTAAGAATGTGAAGTTTATAGGAATGTCAGGTGCGTTAACCGGTGTGTGTAATTACAATTACAATCTTATGTAGCACACTACACAAAGTAAAAGTTTTCATTTCAAATGATTTTTTTTGTTTTTTTGGGAAAACAAATAATACATGAATAATACATAATACAAAGCAATAATATAAAGCAATAATACAAACAAAATAGTACAAAACAATAATAATACAAAACAATAATTGGCCAGAGGTCACGTATACTGGTCAAATTTAAATGAGGTAGATAAGAAGGAGGGAATGAGAGGAGAAAAGAAGGAACCATTACTTTCCATGTGTATTGAGATATGCACATTAATTTTCAGTGTGCGGGATTGGAAAGTGTGGTTGTGAGTGGATGTTGGAGGAAGAGCCACCGTCAGCTACTAGTGTATCTATGGGGTTAATTGCGTTGGAGCTTAAGTGAATTAGTGCATACCCCTAAGAATGCCTAAGGTGGTTTGTTTGAGGCGAAGTTGTCTAACCTGTCCCAGATGTGTCTGACTGGAGATTTCCATGGTGACTGTTGGAGGGCGATATTGTCTGCGCCTCGAATATGTGTGATCCAGTTAATCCAACATTTGAATGAGGCTTAGTGTGTGTCCTTCCAGTTGTTTAGGACTATTTTTATTGCTGATGTGAGTAAAAGATCCATTAGTGCCTTGTCTGTTTGGTTTTCTATATCTGCTATAAGAAAGCCAGCAATTAGGGAGGCCAATTCTTTTTTTAGATGGCAGGTAAATAAGGCAGACAAAAACGCGAACACTTTGTCCCAAAAAGAGGATAGAGCTTTGCAGTGAAGGATGAGGTGGGCTAAATCACCTACTTCTTCTTTACAGTTCCAACAAGTGGGATCTGACAGGAGATGTTGTGTGTGTAAACGCGCTGGGGTCCAGTAAGCTTTGTAGATGAGCCATAGTTCAGTTTGTGTCAAAACTGGAGAACTTTTTTGGTTGGTAACTGATTTCCATATTTGGGCCCATTGTGATTCAGCTAAGGGGCTAGAAGAGTGATGCTCCCAGAACAAAGTTAGTTTTTTGTTTAAGTGCGAGGATTTAGGACGTAGAAGTTTATATATGTGGGAGACTTGATGTCCCAAGCTATTAATTTTTATTATGAAGTTAGGAAGAGATGGGGTTGTTTTATGCAGTTTAGATTTTGATATGGCCGCTTTGATTTTAAGGAAGTTATAGAATTCCATTTTATCAAGTTTGTATGTGCTTTGGATTTCCGAGAAAGTTAAAGGATATGATGAGCATTCCAGCTGTTGTGGGAAGAAAATACCTTTATTTACCCAAGACTCAAAATATATGGGTTTACCATTGTATTTAATGTTACAGTTATTACATAGAGATTCAAGGTGTGAGTGTCTTATGCTTGTATGGAGTCTCTTGTCTAGTTTTAAGAGAGAGGTTTTTGTGTTTTTGAATATAGATTTTGATCTAACTAGTTTTGCAGTGTTAGTGGTTAATAGGGTGAATGGGCTTAGTTTATCTAGGATGGCCTTTTATATTTCTAGCCACACTGTGGTGTAGTTGTTAGGCGGGTAAAGCCAATAGGAGCCGTGTTTTGCTAGGAAGGCAGTTTGATATGTTTTAAATCGGTCAGGTTAACACCCCCCAGTAATCTATCTAGCCTGGGCTTTTTGAGGGCTATTCTAGCTTTCTTACCTTGCCAAATTAATTTTGAGATCAGGTTATCTAGTTTGTGATGGAAGTCTTTGGTTAATAAGAGTGGTAGCATATTGATGAGATAATTGACTAACAGGGTGATCATCATTTTTATTGTTTCGATCCTGCCCCACCAGGTGATGAATTTGGGGGTCCATTTGTCTAATAGTTCTTTTATTTTATCTAAGGTAGTGTTTTCATTGTGGTGTAATGTATCTATTATGTTGCTTCCAAACTCAATTCCCAGGTATTTTGTGTATCCGGGTTGCCATGCCAGACCCAATAACCCTAACACCTCTTTTGTACAGTGAATATCTAAAGGTTTTGCTTCAGATTTGTCTCTGTTTAATTTATAGCCGGAATGTATAGAGTAGGTTTCTATGGTGTGCATAAGAGCCTTGATTGAGGGTCCAGGATTTTCTGTAACTATCAGAATGTCGTCCGCATAAGCAGCTAATTTAACCTGTTCATTATTAAATCCTATCCCAATGATTTTGGTATTTTGTTTTATATCCTGTAAGAGGGGTTCTAGAGCTAAAAGCAAAAGGGAAGGTGAAAGTGGGCAGCCTTGTCTTGGGCCTTGTTGAAGGGTGAGTGGCTCGGAATAGGCACCATTAATTGCAATTTGCGCGGTGGGTTTCGCGTATAGTGCCATGACCATCTTTATAAATGGTTCACCAAAGTCAAAGGACATCATGCATTGGTTTAAAAACAGCCAAGATACCCTGTCGAACGCTTTCTCTGCGTCTAGAGTTATAGCTACGGATGGTGTGTTAGTATAGTTCGCATTTTCGAGGACGTGGCAGAGAAGGCGGGTATTATCGTTAGACATGCGGTGTTTAATGAAGCCTACTTGGGAGTTGCTTATTAGTTTTGGCAGGAATTCGTTAAGTCTAGTGGCCAATATTTTCGCATAGATTTTGCAGTCTACGTTTATGAGCGATATCGCTCTATAGTTTTTTAGTTGTAAAGGGTCTTTCCCTTCTTTAGGCATAACTATAACGTTGGCTTCAGCCTTTGAATCTGTTGTTCCACCTGAGCTAGCGATATTATTGAATACATTTAACATGGTTGGTTGTAGTAGATCTGTGAATGTTTTGTAAAATTTGGCTGTGAAGCCGTCTGGTCCCGGAGCTTTGTTTTCTTTCAGGGTTTTAATGGCTTTAGTCACTTCCGAAGCATTTATCGGTTTGCCGAGGGCGAGTCTGTCTGTTTTTGAAAGTTTTTGGATCTTGATCCTTTCCAGGTATTATGTGCAATTTTGCAGGTTGAAGTCCTGATCCTTACAATAAAGGGATTCATAAAAATTTTTAAAGCAATTTAATATATCCTTTGGTTTAGTGTGCGTTTGATTGTTCACATCTTTGATCAATGTGATTCTGTGTTGATTTTGTTTGTGTTTGAGGTAAGAAGCGAGCATCTTCCCCGGTTTGTTAGCTTCGCAGAGTTTGAGGCCCTTAAATTTATTTATCCACACACCTGCTCTTTCGCTCAAGATTTTGTTGTATTCATATTTCTTCTGTGTGAGTTGGTTAAGTGTATTATTATTTAGGGAGGTGGCATGTGAATTTCCAATTGTTTAATTTCCTGCTCTAGTTTTAATAATTCTGCGTTATATCTCTTGTTGATTTTCGTTTGGATTTCTATGAGAACCCCCCTCAGAGTTGATTTCAGCGCATCCCAGAGAATGTTAACATTTGTTTCCGGGAGGTCGTTGTTTTTGAGATAGTTCGTGATTGAGTCTTCGATTTTGTTTTTGTCATTGGGACCTAATAGAACATCGTTGTTGAAAAGCCATCTTTTAAGTGGAGGTTTAGAATGGCTGCCTGTTAATATGGTGTTAATGCATGAGTGATCAAATACAAGTTTCGGTGAGATATTGGTCTGGTCAAATAGGTGAGTAAATGAGCCAGAAATTAGTATATAATCTATTCTTGTGTATGAGTTGTGTGGGGCTGAGTAAAAGGTATAGTCTCAGGAATCAGAGTGTTAAAGGCGCCAAGAGTCTTTGAGGTTGTAT
Source organism: Calotriton arnoldi (assembly GCA_963921515.1). Classification (NCBI taxonomy): domain Eukaryota; kingdom Metazoa; phylum Chordata; class Amphibia; order Caudata; family Salamandridae; genus Calotriton; species Calotriton arnoldi. Next base: position 899,477 of record CAWUFW010004040.1, read on the forward strand.
TTTGAGCATATTTTCTGTACTACACCGTGAGATTTTGTGGGATGGTATTTGCAGGTGGATTGGCGATCTAGTATTGGGTCTAGTGGGAGGTTAAAGTCACCTCCACTATGATTAAGTCTTCTTGGGGTAGGCGTTCTATTTTGTTAGAAACCTTTTCCCAGAAATTGGGCTCGTCTGTGTTTGGTCCATGTATGTTTACAACATGAAAGGTGTCATCGCCTCTTCGTAAGCTTGTAACCAGGAGTCTGCCCTCCTCATCATGTGAGCATGATTCAAGAGCGATATTGGATTTTCTTGCTATTAGGGTGATTACGCCTTTCTTTTTGTGTTCCGCTGGTGAGCAGGACCCATGCGATATCCAATTGTGTTTAATGAATTCTTTGCTGGATAGTTTTGTCTCCTGAAGAAGTATGATGTCTCCTTTTGATTTTGCTCGATAGTCCATAATTTTCCGTTGCTCAATCGGGTGGTTAAGCTCTTTCATGTTTAGGGATACGATATTGAGGTTGTCTGAAATACTATGTGTCATTGTATGTGTGTGTAATGGTGGCTGGACTTGACTTTGCTCTGATTATTAATGCGTGTTTGGAGTAATAGCTCCGAATCAGTGGGAAGCACATGATACAGACTGATAGGAACTGCGAAAAAGCAGACGGCTCTGTGCACACTCAAATATTGATCTGATGGTTGGTTAACGTGCAGAACAGGAAACAATAAGGGAAAGTGAAAAGGAGAACAGGCCAAAAATGACAATAATAATAATAATAATGATAATAACAGAAAAAAGACCACAAAACCCCAAACCCCTCCGCCCCACCCACCCGCTTCTCCCTAACCCTGAAGACATCGAACGTCGGAGGTGCGACGGCAGGAGCGTCAATCCGCCAACTTGGAGAAAGATATGATTATTCATTACATAACCTTCTAAAGTGTAATAATGGAGTAAATGTAATTAAGTCTAAACATTTTGGTTTTGGAATAATTAGGTCTCAAACATTTGGTTTAAAACATTTTGGTTTGGGGACCCTTCGAGGCCCATGGTGACAAGAGTATATATGTATTTGTGGCTTCTAACTTTTATATAACCTTTTAGTTTTGTGATAGTTAACATTAAAAGAATATAATGTTCCCGGACAATAATTCGTACTGAACATTTCTTATTAGTAAGACGGTTGTCTCGATTGGGTTTAACTTTTAATAGGTAGCAGTAGAGATACATAGTATACATGTACATTAACTCGTTCTATATAACCCTGTACATGGTAAATAATACGAACTGAACAACCCTGTTCTAGGGTGATAACAAACCTCTTACAAGATATCCCTTTAAAAGGCAAGTGTTTACCTACTTAACAGCAACTTGACAGCAAATTGACCACAAATTGACAGCGTCATAATCATGCATAGTAAACAGTAGTCATAAACAGTATGACAAACCAAATATTCCAGTTCTATGGAGGGAAAATTCCTCTTGAGAGGCAAATCCTAGCTGATGGGCTGGATAAACGATATCATGGTTTCCTTTTGTTAGAAAAGGAGTTAGTGTGGTCCATGTCTTGTGAGTTCGGACTGTCTAGGAAGTTCAACAGATCGTTTGGGTCAGTGAAGAAGTGGAGCCTACCATTCTCTTTGATTTTAAATTTTGATGGGCCTGCAAATGAGAATTGAATGTTTATTTCCCATAGTTTGTCTCTGAGCATGACAAAACCTTTCCTTGTGTCAACTGTAGTTTTTGAGTAGTCCTGTGTGAACATTATTTTGGGGCCATTCCATGTGATCTGGCGATTCTTGCGAGCATAGATGAGAATGGCCTCCGTGTGCTGATATCTCAGAGGCTTGCAAATGATCGGACGTGTCGTTTTCCTTGCCGCTGAGTTGTATGTCGGTATTCTGTGTGCGTGATCCAGTTCCAGGTTTTTGTGGAATTTTATGCCCGTGATCTGTGATTCTCTAAGAAGGAAATGCAAGCCTCTGCAGAGTCCTCTGACCCTTCAGGTATACCAAAAATTCTAATATTGCCTCTTCTGTTCCGGTCTTCAAGTTCGGCGGCTTGTCTTTTTAGACTGCTGGTGATGGCAAGAAGGGACTTTATATCTTTGTTGGAACGATTAGTTGAGTCTTCTACATCGCTTATTCTCTGTTCCGCAGCATCAATTTTAGAGTTTATTGTGTTTATGTCAGCACGAATGGCGGTCAGTTCTAACTGCATAACGTCCGTATTTTGTTTGGTAGACTTCGCCAGGTCGTGTACATCAGCCAGTTGTTTGAGTATCATTTCCATCATGCTGCTCATATCGGCCTTGGGTTTGATAGGAGAATCTGATGGTGACGGTTCAGCTTTGGAGCGTTTGTAGTGTGATTTAGAATCTTTTTCTGTCATGGTGGTAGGAATTGAGTATCCGGAAATTGGGGAAATGACGTTTATTAGTGTTAGACTCTAGCGTAGATACAGTACTTTAGCGCTCGTTCTTTGCATACTTTTAATGCACTTTATTTTACAAACTTTGAAAACTTTGAGTACTTTGCATTCTTTAAGTGAGATCTGCTTCCTCTGAGGTTTTAGGTGAGTCGGAAGAGACTTCAGATCAAGCCTTGATAGATATATTTGTGAGTTCGAAGGCTGCAGTTAAAGCTTGGAAGAAGCAGCACTTCTTTTTGTTGGTGCAGACTATATTTTGTGGGGCTGATTTATATACTACAAGGTGCTACAAGGTGCTCCAGACACACAGTGCAACTTTACATGCATTATCCTTAAGGTGATCTTCTGGGGTAGTGCCCTAACTTTGTTCTAACGGTGGCACATCGACAAAGCGATGTGCGCCATTTTGAGGTCAGGCACCGAGACAGACAGGAGTGGCAGACTTGTGGTTAGAAGCAGCAGTTAGGCCTTTGAATGAACAGAGGTGGATCGCTGAATTCGCTGAGTTATTTACATTTCAAGACGCTATCTCTTTGCATTAGCTTGTTGTTTGGACCGGCTTACATACATATATGTTGTGGCTTGTGAAGCTTTCACTGGGCAGGCGCCATCTTATATGCAGGGAAATCGGAGCCTCTAATGGTGTGGTCCGTTGCCAACGTTATCGTGCTTAGACGTCTCAATGGGAAGCGGACAGACACTGAGTTATTATGCTGGCATGAGTGAATCTCCGCGTTACCTCTTAGGACACCGTGCACGATAAAATGAGCGTTGTCAAGTTACGGTCGCTACTAGCGTGGTCGCCATCTTAGGGTCAGGCAGCGTTGAGGGACTGATCGCCGTGCGGATCGTATTGGGCTTAGAAAGACTGAAATAACGGGTACCTTAAATGGTATTGGCCGGGGAGTCGATGGGTGGTCTACCTTCAAGAAGCAGCTGCTCGAGAAAGGAATCCGGAGCTCCGTTAAGCTGGAAGCTCTGCGGTCGGGTACGTCTGGGTCTCCGCCATCTTGTTCACGATGCGTGTTACTGCCGGAAAATTAACAGTTGATTTTTTGCTGGAATTGATGTGTCCAGCTGTTTGGCAGGCCCGAGAGACGCCTCACTGCATGAGGTCCCAGATTCTGGCTACAGATCGTATTATAGCCTCAGGTGTGCGGCGAAGGTCGCATGGTTGTCTCCGTGTCGATCAGAGAGACAGGATCAGGCAGCCATCAGCTCTGCCTTCCAAGCCACGCCCCCAAAAGTAAAAGTTTTCGACATTCAGTTATGAGGATTTATCACTATTCAGCTGAACACAGTTTTATCAACCTTAAATAACGAAAGATTGAATTAAAACATGCAAGAATTCAAAATGACGTCATGTTACATGCAAATGTTTTCAGTGAGTTTTTTGCTCACTGAAGCAAAATTATCCGATTATAACTCGAGATCTGCCAGCTAACTAATCTCTGAAGCAACAGTTTTAACCCAGTGACCCACCTTAAACAAGAGTGATATTCTGCCTGAAAAAAGGTAACAAAATCTTTAAAATAGCAAACACTTATAACAATTGTAGTATTTAGTGGCCAAAATACGGGCTGCTAGTGTCTGTGTATCACAAAGCACCCATACCCTTGTGAAGAAAACAGAAGCCATTTGATACACGTTCCCACACACAAAGCTAGGATGTGAAATAGGTGTGGTGTGAAATAAAACGCTTCTGCGCACAGGGAAAACAAGCATTTGCAATGCAATAGGTCCTGCATTTTTGAAACTTTGACCTATTGGTATTGTAAATGACAATGCCTTTAATTATTGCAGGTTTTTTAAACCCATAAAAGGCATTGTCATTTACAATGCCAATAGCTCAAAATCTCGCAATTACGAGACCTATTGCATTGGAAAGCTGAAACAGAGAACGTGGTGTCCATGAAGTGGGCACTACGCTCAGCATTAAAGTTAAAAAAAAAAAAATGCTGTAACAGAGAGCGTGGTGTTCCTGAAGTGAGCGCTGCGCTCAGCATTAAAGTAAAAAAAAATTTTTTAAAGCTGAAACAGAGAGCGCTGTGTCCCTGAATTGGGCGCCGCGCTCAGCATTAAAGTTTTAAAAAAAATTACAAAGCTGACACAGAGAGCTCAGTGTCCCTGAAGTGGGTGCCGCGCTCAACATTAAAGTAAAAAAAAAAAAAAACGAAAAGCTGAAACCGAAAGCACGGTCTCCCTGAAATGGGCTTCGCGCTGAGCATTACAGCAGAAGAGATTTTCCTTTCAGTGTGATCCTGCGCCCTCTCGACGACGGGACAAGGAGCGGTGTGTCTATGCAATGAATCTCCGTGAGTTGCACTAATCAGAAACAGCTATGTGCATTAGAGACAGGCCCTCACCCAAGGGCAACTTCCCATTGCATGATTTAAGCACTCCCGCGATCTGGAGGAGGCGATGTTTAAAGAAAATAGTGCTCACCGACTTATAAAGCAGACCATGTAACGACACAAGTAAAAGGTCCAGTTGTTATGGGAGGTTCCAAATGCAGACAAGGCGGTACCAAGGAGGGACTACTAAGCCTATTCACAAATGAAAAGCAACGATTTTGCAAGGACAGTAACATGAGCCAACTGGAAAGAGAGGCGAGAAATGGGCGGAGCTTCTATGCCATACCTCAATTCAGCATGACTCTCAGAGCAGCGCTTGCGCTGCCCAGGCTCAACCTAAAAACAGACGTTTTGTTAAGAGTTTAGGCCATCATTTAAAATCTTTCATCTTTGAGAAATTTATGTTTTGTTTGTTCGCTATGCCTTTGTGTTTTTTCTTTTATTAAAAAGAAAGAAAATCCGAGAGAGGCCAGGGGGGGGGGGGGGGATCACCCCGTAGCATGCCCGGTGAGCTGCCTGTCTACATGGGAACACTTCACAACAGACATCTCCATCTATGCCTTCTGTTATACTTAAAATGGCGCGTTTTGCCAGAGGCGGATTAGTCGAGGGCATTTGGTTTTGATGGCGCTAGGGGGAGAGAGAGAAGAAAGTAATAAATACTGGATGCCTTCCCGTTGTTTTATCCAATTTATCAACAAGTTTAAGAGTGCTGCTTTAATTGACTAACAGATTGTGGAGCTATACGAGAAACCAGTGGCGTAACACAGGCCCCCACAGCCCCCGCTGTGCGGGGGGCCCCCAAGCTCCGAGGGGCCCCCACAGCTAAGTACTCTGGTCGGAGCTCTCCTGATCGTGTCTGGAGGGGGCCCCTTCACATGTCTTGCAGGGGGGCCCCCTCATGTTTCGTTACGCCAGTGCGAGAAACGTGCCCTGTGTTAGTTATTTAGAAATTGAAACCGAATGCCTAGTCGTATACGCCTGGGGAAATATCATCTGAGAGCAAGTGCTAGGGATGAGCTAATTGTAGCCTAATCCTTTGTCCCGGATGCATTTGGAAAGCCTTGAGCAAGAATTCTTTTTTCCCCTGTCTGTCCCGTTCTCTCTTTCCCTTTACTTGTTTACAGACAGGTCATATTTTTCTCTTTTATGCCCTCTTCCTCTCACAACAGCCTCGGTTTTGAGGGCACCGTAAAAAAAGGAAAAATGGGGACGAAGTAACTGAGGTTTTGTTGTGTTTAAGAGGGGACGCGGGACAGCTGCTCTCTGTCTTCAGCCAGTGCCGGTAAAACCATAAAAGTAAGGTTTGCCCACTGCGCATTCACGCCAGGCTGCTACTCGCCTGGCTCTTGCAGGGGGTGGTTGTGGCTGAGGAATGCGGCTGCCCGCGGCCCCCACAGGGGGCCACCTAAAAGGGCGGCCCTTTAGTGCCATTTGGGCACAAATGCCACCCCTCCTGGCGAAGGACTCAGGGTAGGAGTCCTTCGCCTCGGCGCACTAGGCGCGTCACTTCCGGCGCACAGAGGTCGGGGGAGGGTACTTATACCTCCCTCCGCCTCTCTGGCGTCCTCTTTGCGCCAGACACGCCATCTTGCTGGTCCGAATCCTCGGGTCGTGTGGTCGGCGTTGTGCGCTCTCTGTTGCCCCGCTGGACACGCTGTGTCTGCAGCGCGCCTCGGGTGTCGTGTGCCTGGGACCAGGTGGTGGTCGTCGTGCGGGTGAGTTCCGGGAGCAGGGAGGACCTTTTTGGGGCCTTTTCGTTGCCGCTGAGCACCTGGGCCAGGGGCCAGTCAGGCCTGCCAGTCATGCACTGGGCTGGTCTGGCGGCGCAGGAGTGTGCATCGAGCCGCATGTTCAGGCTTTTTAGCGCCGCTCACCCGTCGGGGTAGGGGTGCCTTTGGCGCGTGTGGCGGTGAGTTCCCCGCCCCCCCGGTTTGTGGGGGCCATTGTCCGCGGGATACGCTGGCTTGTGGAGGTTAGTGCCCGGGCGTTGTTTCTCAACTCACCTACAGTCCCCGGGGCCGGAGGTTGTGTCATGTTGCTTGGGGGATGGGGCGGCATGCGGAGGGCCCGCAATGTGGTTCCGCTCGGCCTTGGTGTCCCTGGGGCCGTGGTTCCTCGCCGTGGCACTCGCTGGGAAGATAGATAGTGGGATGGCTGCCTGCCTTTTTCCACCTCCTATTGACACGCCGTTGGCTCTTTGCGCCGGACACGCTCGTGCGGTTGCGTTTTGTTTTTGGAGGACAGGATAGTGAGCGGTGAGCTGGCCGGTGCCCCATACACCCCCCCCCCTTCCTTGGATCGTCCCCTGCCTCGTTGCTGGGCGGGCCACCGGCACCCCAGCCGCAGATGCAGCTGTAGCACAGGCTGCGTAACTGGGACAGAGAGTTAGTGGGTAGGGAAGTCGGCTTTTAGGCTGGGGACCCGAGTTCGAGTCTGGCAAGAGGCTCATACAGCCCCTGTTGCAGCAATCACTTAATCTCCCTGAGCGTAGGGTAACAGGGATCGGGTGCGCAAAGCCCCTGCCCGGCACCCCGTGATGTCCACATGTGCACGGCTTTGGTAATGATTGGAAGCGTGATTTGCTCGTGTGGCTCACCAGCAAGGTCGAGCGTCGAGGTCGGTAGACACGGTGCTATGGAGCGTTCCTCCGGTTTTCAGCACAGGGGAAGGTGCCGCGCGCTGTTGTGGGGTCGGGTCCGTGTCCCTGTCCCTTCGTCCACTACATTGGGTAGGACGAGACTGGGTATAAATGTCTTTCGATGTAATTATTAAGCCCTGTCATTATGTTACGGGATGCAGGCTTTTGCTTTCAGACAGAGGTATGAAGGAAGGATTGTCAGCTCATCCTCCCCAACCGCTCCTGCCTGCACGAAGGAGGTGTGTATGGTTCGCATCGGTGGGCCTGGCAGGGGGGAGGGATGGCCATGATAGTTGGTAGCACGAGCGTTGTGAGGTGCCACGTGGTTGGCAGGTAGGACGCTGTGCATTGGCAGGATGAGGCTTTCGGCCAGGGGGTAAACCAGGAAGCCTGTTGGAAACGCGCCTCGGACCGGGCTGCCAGGTTGTTTGTAGGCTGTCTGCAAAAAATTAGGCCTGGCGCTACGGGTATGAGTGGCATCCTTGTGGTATGGGGCAGGATCCATGCTTTTCTCGGAGTCCAGGACAGGGTAACCCTCCCCAGAGGCAGGCGGAGCAGTTGCTTCCTCTGGAGTCAGGTGCAGTTGCCACAAGTTGTGCGGCTGGGGTAGGGTCACGGCTGTGCTTTGGGCTCCATGTAGAGGTAATCCGTCTCCACAGGTAGTGGATGTTATAAGGTTGCACGCTCCTTTATTACACCTGCTCATCATGTGTCTCCTTACTGCGCGTTACCCCTCTATCTTCCAGGAAGTGCGTTATCGTTCCATCTGGCCTAGTGCGCAGACACTGCTCAGGGTCCTGTACATAGAATTAAAATGCTCTCCAATAGTGACGTTCAGTGCCATTTTGAGATTGTTGTAATGCCAGGTTAGCATATTTTCTGTGCTATTCATGATTAAATGCTAATTATTTATGCTATGCTTAGTGCATGCGTTTCAGATGCCAAGTTCGCATATTTATTTTACTATGCTGAACTGCTGCCTGCATGCATTGGTAAGGCCATGATAGCATACGTTTGAGTGTTATCCTTGGATTCGGGTTGCGGTTGCATGGGTCACGAGGACCCGGACAGCTGGCTGCATTGCCACGTGGCTTGTTGGCAAAAATGTGTTACTTACGGGTTTTAAAGAACATTTGTTGTGTTACAGGTACGCGGTAGTGTGACGCCGGGCGGTGTACGTGGCAACATTAAGATGTAGGTAAAACACAGGGTGTAAAATAGCGACCGCCACGCACGTGGTTGATAAGGGTGCCGGGGGCTGGAAACATGAGGGCCCGCTGGCCAGCGTGAGTGGGCGGGGTCGCGCACGCAATGTTGGGAGCCAGAATGTTATTTCACTAGGGATTATGGCCTGTTGCGTCATTTCCGAGCAGCTCTGGTAAGATCTAGAAGCAGGCAATGCCTCATGTTTTAGGCGAGCATTCTCTTTAGAACGGTTGTGGAGCGCATACCTTCCCGCTCAGTCACGTTGTATTGTGGAAATCACATTTGTCTTTTGGGGGCATCGCTGCTCCGGTTTCTCAAAGCCGCGCCTTGTACTCTTTCAACAGTGGTGTGCATATTTGTTAGCCTTCAACGGATGTGTTCGTTCGCAATAATTTCGCCCAACCGGCAAGTGATTGCATTTATGGGAATCAAACACGGCGCTTGGCGGCAACTCAAGCAAAGACTTATGGCTTCGGGGTTTATTGTTCAGAGTGACGCTGCCATAATCACACAGGTTTTCCCCCCGGTTGGTGTCGTGTTGCGACGAGCACGGCCGTGGCTCTGATGCGCCGGGGCCAGGTAATGGGGATTCGACCGATGCGGCGATGGAAGCGAGTTCGCGCTGGCATTCAGAGGATGGTGTTGCAGCCTGTGCTGCCGGCATAGCCGCTGCGGGGCCTGAGCGGAGTCCCATCCTAGCCGTTAGCCTGAGGAGGCCTTGGCGTGGTGTACTCTTAGGGTGCGTGCACGGGAGTATCAACCATCGATGGCTTAAGTGTCAGGCCACTAGCTGTGGGACTGCTACACACTTTTCTCCTTGGCCAGGGGAGGGGTGCCGCTGTCGCCCCTTACAGGGTTGGCTGGCAGGGTGCATAAGTCTCGCTACAATTATTGTGTATCATGTACTTCGCATACAGGCTATTACGTTTGGTTTTGTATACTACAGGGGGAGGGACTCAAACACTCTCACCCCTGCCAACATAGCACAGGGATACACCCCTTACAGATTTGAGCTTAGCATTAAGCTCCAGCTTCGTTTTGTAAAATACACAGGGTGAGAAAGTCAACCCGGGACTGCAGAAAGAGCCGCGCTGCGTTGTAGTGGAGCCAGCTTGTTTCCACCTTATGGTCACAGGTTCAGATCCTGGTGGTCCACTCAGCATTTATCCTTCTGAGGTCAATAAAACGAGTGCCATGGAGTTGTGTAACAATAAACATGTTATGCAGGGCAAACATTCCATGGGGTGAGCGTGTTCCCAATTACAGCCCGAAGCGGAAATTGGGAAGGAATTTGGTGAATACAGTGGGCTCGCTCCGCAGTGTAGGATTAGGAGGTACTTAGTATGTACTGTGCAACCCAACGTGATGGGAGGTGGGTAGTTGTGCATTATCGACCATGAAGCCAAGTATGCAGCGCGGGACTCTGCTCTCACTAAAGTGGGCCAAGATCACACAAAGCATAGGATGAGAGTGCGGTGTCAGTCATATAGGGCGATTTATGAGAATATGCCAGAGGTAGCGACTATGACATCACAGACCTGATCAGTGATAACATCATGGTTCATCTTTTGTCCCAATATAGACAATAATTACGGACAGGCTCTTTTTTTGCAAAGAATAGTTCTTTGTCTCATTCGAGTGCCGCACGTGCTTCTTTCGCAGTATAACGAGGCTGACTCTTTAAAAGGATGAGCCCTTCACCCCCACCCGGCTGCATGCGTCACCAGAGGAGTCTCCAGTGGTCATGGGGAATTCTGCGCAGTGCTTGTAGATTGTCACGTACCATTAAGGGCATGGTTACTACCAAAGTTGGGGTCTAACTGGGTTGGAGTAGTAAGTTTAAGTTGAAGCACAAATAGGCTCAATGTATTATAGAACATTTGGCATTCCCAGTATTCAAGAAAGGGCAGGTATTGATACATATTGTTCCCCTCCTGTTCCCACTGTCTTGTCTGCTCCCTGGTATACTAGCAGAAATTTGGGAGGGCATGACTTCACCTAGGGTGGTGACTGGCTAAATTCTCAGCTGCCTGTTCATAGTTTTATTCATATGCACATTATTATTAATTTAAATAATCGCTACATTGACTAGTGCGACCAGGGGACGTTCACGCACCAAGGCAATTGGTTAATTTACAAACATTAGTTCTTTCCTCCTCCCTGACAATAACACCAAGGGGGAGCAAGAGGTAAATCAGTTGATATGTGCACTCTTTGGGTGACCTGGGTTCCTATTACAAATGAACAACATTATAGTTTATTAAATTAAACACAGGAATAGGTGATGTACAAGGTCATTTATTTTGAGGTCCTCTTATTTGTGATAAGGGAGGAAAGGTGCATACCATCGACAGTTCCGATGGCTTAGGGAGCGGCGAATGCTTGGTCCGCTCACATTGGCAGGTGATTTATGCATGGGCTTAGCTTTGCATGCTACCCGCAGTGGTTTTACTGACTAGGGTGAGGCAGTGGATAGTGTTGCAAGCATGCGCTCAGAGATGGGTCCTTCGACATCATTATTACTCTTAAACTCGGTCAGTGTACAGGCCAGGGAATGGCGGCATGCCCCCGTGAGCTGGGGATGGTTTGTTGGTGGCAGTGTTGCTGACGTTTGTCGCAAGCTTGCACATGCTGTTTCCGCAGAGTTTGGGGCAGGTTAGCATCCCCAGCATGTCTCCGCGGGGATGATGTGTCTTTCGGGTCATTATGAACAAGTAGAGCTATATCGATTGATACAGCTGGACATAGGATTGCTAGGCTAGAATCCAAGGGATTGTAGAACAAGTGTTCCTTGTTCTGAGCCTGGTATATGCAGGCGTGAGTAAAAATGGTAAAAAAGAGCGTATCCCTGCCAAGGTGTTACACTGGCGGCTTCATAGATGCAGCAAGCTTCCCCTGCAGGGCTGCATTATGGTAATCCTGTCACAGGAGGATGGAACGGGTCGTCTTGCGCCAGGGTGCGGACATTTAGCTGGCTACACAGCAGACTCCTGTCAGACGAGGGTGCTAGCGGGCCAGGTGGCCATGTAATGAGCAGAACAAACGGTAAAGAACCCTCTCCCCCACCGGATTGCCTGATGTGAGGGCAGTGGGATTTGCAATTTTATGGGTGTTTACTCGCCCACACAGGGGCAGATCTTGATCTGATAAAAGTATCACGGATAGGGGGCATAGTAGTCTCCCAGCGGTTGGGGCTTCACACCCAAATCATATCAGGGCACCCAGTGGAAGATGCAGGATAGACATAGTCACACAAACCTGAGGGACACCTTTCATTTGTTCGCCACAGTTCAACAACAAAACTGCCTGCGCAAATGTATGGCTGATGCAGCAGAGCAGGTCCACTCTGTATACAAGGGCATGTTATCAGTTGCTCATGGGAGGTAAAAACACCTGCCCTATAGCCAGGCATGTTGTGGAAGTGGTCATCTAACAAGTGAGTTGCAGTGCAATAAGCTGGGGGGAACATGGGGTCAGAGCACAAATTGGCTACAAGGTATTTAAGAACATTTGGCATTCCCACTACCAAGGGCAGGTATTCGTACATGTTGTTCCCCCTCTTATACGTCAGGTACACGAGGACACCCGGGCTTAATGTCACATATTCCATGGCAGGATAGTCACTGAGGGGGGGACAGGCTATTGGCAGGCCTTGCCAGGACAGTGACAGACACTGAACACTAACTGGAGCCTCTAGGGAGGAACGGGGAAACAAGGTGTCAAGCACAAAAGGCTACTATATAAAAGAACATTTGGCACGTCCAGTATTCCACAAAATAAAAATTTTACGGAGCATTTCCACTGCTGGTGATGCAGAGGGTCGGCAGTGTGAACTCCACCCCCCCCCCCCTCTAATTTAGGAAGGATCTAGCATGGGGGTAAAGTAGGACTTAGTCTCCTGAATGTGAGGTACCATATTGCAGACAGTGCGTACGGAGGTGGCGGGCTGAATTTGATGGGCCAGTCCTAAATGTTTCACAGCAACTGCACGTGAGAATGTTTCTATTGCCAGTGCATAGTTCATTCGGATACACTGCAGCATGTTAAGTTAAATAAGCGCTGTAGTTGCAAGTTTCAAGTGGGAGAATCCCTCAAGGTCAGCATCTGCCCACATTGTCAGCGAGTAAGCTGCCTGGGGAGTCTGGGTGCAGCACCACAGAGTAAACTGAACAGGCAACAGTCCGGCACGAAAGGAGGGATGTTGAATTGGCTGCCCACTGAGCAGTAGGACCTGCACAGGAAGATGGAGGGTGATTCAAGGGACACGGGGGGTGTGACGGCACGCAAGACTGTCAGCTCATGCTGGGTAGGAGGTTCCGCTTCACCAACTAGAAGGGCGCCAAGTGGCAAAAACCAGTAAATAGGTTTTATATATGTGTGTCTCTGGCCTAATATAGCTATGGTAAGAGTACAGTTCCCTCCTGGGAGGCCATCACATTCCTACAGGTATGTGAGGCAGCTGTACTTCCCGGAGAAGGAGAAATAGCTCCGAGCGGTTTTCCCAGACGCAGATTGTATGGAGGGAGTTCCGCTGAATGGGATGGAGCAGCTCCGAACAGATTGGAGCAGAGCCTGGCTGGGAGGGAATGTTTCCCTAGCATCTTGGTGATCCACTTAGGAGGCAATGACCTCACTGCCATGGGTAAGGGGGCATTCTTGCAAGCAATGAAGGCTGACTTAGGTGAGATCAGCAAAGACATGGTTCAATGTGAGCTCTGGTGGTCTGAGATGATCCCCCGCAGAGGTGGCACGGAGCTAAGTCAGAAGAGGCCGTTGAACAGCCCTGTAAGAGTGAACTGTTCATGGCGTAAGTTCGCAGACCAGAGGGGTCTGGGGTTTCATCAGACACAAGCTGATTCAGGCTAATGTTAAAGGCTACTTAGATAAGATGGGGTCCATTGTCACCATTGGGATGGACTTGTGCCCTTGGCCTTGCAGGGGGCCCTGGAAATGAGAGGTGGCAAGTGAGAAGACAGCTGTCTTGGTGGCACGGGCCATCCAGGCGTACGCCTAAGGTTAAGTTGACAAACATGGGGTGCATTTGTCACAGGTGGGCATGGACACGCTCCACTGGACATGCAGGAGGCCCTAGAAAGAATTTTGGAGGTGAGAAATGAGCTGTTTTGGTGGGGGGGGGGCTCTGGCGGCGATGGGGGCCGCCTCCAGAGCTGTGGCGGAGTTACAGGGCGATCTGGAAGCAGACGGGTACAGTAAGGGTACCTCGGCAGCAGACGGGTACAGTAAGGGTACCTCTGCGCGGCACAATAGGGGTGCCAGAGCCAAAGACCAGGAGCCTCAGGGCAGGTTCCTGGAAAACCGCGACAGCGCCCCGCTAGTCCTTCGGGCGGTTGGGGGCCTGACCAACCGGGGGTTTGCCCTGCTACGCTCCGCCCTGAAAGGGGCGTCAGTAATAAGGGACCAATGTGTCACGTGATCCGGAGGAGGATCCCCCAAAAGGTGTAGCACTGATTGGGTTTCCCACAGTGCTGGCTCATCAGGCGAGCGGGGCAGCATAGATTGGTACAGCTGCCTGCCCTTGGATCGCCCGTAAGATAACCCACCATATTGCATACTTTTGTATGGAATAAACCTGAAGCAATATTTTCCCATAACAAAAGTTGTCTTGTGTATTTATTTATTCATGCCTGCTCAGACTGTGGGTGGGGATGTTGCCAATAATGGCACTATGAGGATGCAGTACTGCCCGCCATTGTGTGTAAGTGAAAGCACGCATGGCACGCTGAAAAAAAACCAAGCAGTGTAAAAACATGATTATGTAAAATCCAACGGGGAGAGAGGGGTGGATACCACGCTAAAGCACTGCTGGATCTAAAAGAAACGGCCGCCATTGCTATGCGCTCGCACAGCATGTCGTGCATGCTTAAGCAAGACATTACTTAAGTAAATAGTTCTTCTTTAACTGCTAATGAAAGCTAGGGAGTAAGGACACATGTAAGAGGGGCTGTCCTTAAGGGAGGTAACAACCGGAGAGAGGGAAGTACTAAGCCTATTCACAAATCAAAATCGAAAATTTACAGTGGACAGGAAGAGGAGCCAATTGTAAAGATGGGCATAAAATGGGCGGAGCTTTAGTTCCATACCTGAATACAGCATGTCTCAAAGAGACAGCACAAGTGTTGCCTAGGTGAGACCTAAAAATGAAAGGGGATATCAAGTAGCCATTGACATCTGACAATATTCAAGCTGCCAGAAATACCTGCTTTGATTCTAATTCAACAAAAGTAGAACCCAATGTTGGTGTTTCAGTGTCATTATGTTACCCGCCAAACCTGCAGCATGTTTTGCTATGGAATGTCATCCCTTCAAGGGCTCCAAATATAGTGCTGTAAGGTGAAGTTTCAGTAAGATTGTGCAGTGGGTTAATGCACCGATTGTAACAATCTACATGCAAGATGAGGACAGCAGTTTTGAATTTGGGTAGTCTGTCATTCTTCAGAGGTCATTAAAAGAAGTACATCCTCCAGTGTTAAGTGAAAATAAAATGCATGGTTGGGTTGCTGTATCAACAGTATTTTCGAACAGTCGTATGTCATTGGTGATGCAGCCTCTGGATATCCCCAAAGAAGGAAAGGATTCTTTCCATTTATAAAGCAGATTATGAGTCTGCAATATGAGTATGGTGAAATTGAGATTGAAATGTAACTTGAGGCATTAGAGTACTATAAGCAGTAGACAGTGTATGTTGAGTTATGCCGGAACATTTTAGAAACGTATGTCTTTTTTTCACACTATTGAGTCTGCAAGTATCTTAATTGTGTTTAGGTACCACATTAAACCACAATTTTATATTCACTGCCAGATGTACACACTTTTACATTTTTGTAATAGTCCAACATTTAATATTCAGATCAGGCCACAGTAGTGCAAATAGCACCACAGAGAGTGCAATCAATGTCTTATGCAGTAACACCAGTTTGGTTTGGTTCTCTTTCAAGTGTCCTCTCAGGCTGGCCTCCAGACAGAGCCTTTGCGTAAAGTGATGGTTCTCACAGCAGGAAGCACTGGCGGTGTCCCCAGGCAGAAGCACCTACAACACAAACACAACAAAGTGTGAGATCTCTGCATCTGGCTGTCATCAAACTTCCTGAAGTGGCAATTAGGGACCGACAAAATTGCTGGTCTGGCTTAAAAACGTCCTCACCTTCAACAACAGAAACTACAATCACACATTCACCCCTACCATCCAACAAGTGTCAGTCTCGGGAAGACCTAATCAGCAGTCTTTTGATAACAAAGTCTTCATGGAATTTCTAATGGAGTCCCCTTCTTCAAGGGCCTTACTTCAGTGTCTGTGTCACCACCCTCCAGCCACATGAATGTAGGCAATGCGCTTCCACTGTCTAAAGAAGCTGCCCTTGCCTTATTTTTGTGTCAATGTAAACCGTGTATCCCACTTTGTTTTTCTAATTAATATTGAGAGACAAACTTTAAGAGTAACTTGAGAAGATATCCACCCCAGCATTAGCAGAATCTCCATTTTCTATGTTTGCATTATTTACACCATGTATTATCTCACGTTGCTTTGATAATCAGGTTACTGATTCCTTGAAATACAGTCCCAAAGCTCTGCCTATTCCCCTATATATGTCCGGCCATTACTTATGTTTCTAACCCTGAGCTGATAAGTTGTCCTCGCTGAAGTAGTGGTCTAGCAGTAGCCTAACAGGGGTCAGACTATTCACTATATTCTAGTGCCAATTAAAGTACCTAACATAGTACTATCTCACATGTAAACAATGTTTATTTCTATAGTTTTGCATCCTTGGATTAAATGCCATCTCAAAAAACCTCCTATGTATTCCCAAAACCCTGCATGAAAAATTCACGTTGACTTAAAACTTCGGATTTTAACCTCTTCTTTTTCTTTCGAATGGCCCTCTCAATACTTACCATCCTCTACACAGTCTACTGTACATCACATACATGTTTCCTTAATCTTTGTTATTATATTTCAGCAAATTGCCCTCATTTCATTTTCAAAATTTACATAATCACAACCTCTCCTTATACCTGTAACGTAACAATGCCTATTCTCTTCGAATGCTTCAATTAATCCCACCAACTATCTGCATAAACTCT
The DNA here is from genome assembly GCA_963921515.1 of Calotriton arnoldi. NCBI lineage: Eukaryota > Metazoa > Chordata > Amphibia > Caudata > Salamandridae > Calotriton > Calotriton arnoldi. The sequence continues at coordinate 916,197 of CAWUFW010004040.1, forward strand.
GATAGCTAACTCCTAATATTTTAATCCACCACAAAGAAACTGGAGTTAATGTATGAATTGTTTTCCTGAGAGCAAAAGACTAATCTGAATAGCCAACAATAACCAATAGTCACTGGATTAACCAGAGACCTTGGATTCTGGGGCGGCGTGTTGAACATCGTAAAGCGCTTCAGTGCCTCGTCAAGGATAGTGAACAATATATAAATGCAACTTTAATACAATACAATATAAGGGGACAGGGTGGGTATGCCCCGACCATCCAGGCCAATGAGGGGGATGGGTGGATCAAAGGCATTGCCGGTCAATAAATAAAAAAAATACTGATCTTGATGCTGCATTCGTGGACCTCACTGCTGAATTTGCAGGCCAGAGATTTGTGAACCCTGGCAGGGGGCTGTGAACCCAGCTCAATATTCCTGACTAGGTGTTGTGAAACTGCTGCTAGCTTCATGGGCCTATGCTGGTCATTTTACAGATTCCACAAATCCAAAGCCCAGTTTGTGAATCCCACAGAAGGTGCAAATTAGCTCCAGAAGCGGGTGAGGGCTCACAACCCCTACTACAGAATCTACAAATTCTAAAAACATATTAAAAAAAACAAAGTACCTGGGAGGGTTGGCTGTCTGTGGTGGGTTGGATGCAGGACCTGTCCGGCTAGCCACTTACAGTGGGTGGGGCACAAGGACAAATCCCGCATAGTTGGCTGCACAGGATGCGATGGCCAATGGCTAGGCCCTCTGGCCATCTCCTACTGCACACAGCTGATGACCATGCGTAGCAGCGGTTGATTGCAAATAGAGGATTAGGTGCAGAGAGCAATCGCATAAGAAACGTAATTAAAAAACCTTCAAAATTTATAGATAAAACCAAGGTTACAGTGAAGTTATTGTTAGCTTTTTCTATTAAGACCTTAATGTATGTTTACAAAAACCCTAGGAATTCACTGAAAATAATCACAGTTGAAGCGAAGTTATGATAACAGAACAAGTCCTAAAAACTCATACATTTTACCAGTTATACTTAGGTAAACAAAGTATAACTCACATGCCCTACAAGTAGAGCTTGTGATCTTACATATAACATCACTCATGACATTTTACAGGAACTGCTGCTCACCCTGCCCTTTTTTGACCCCTCTTCTCAGATCTGCACGCAACTTTGTATGCCTAATCCAAATGACTTTTTATGGGAACATTTTGTGCAGATTTGTCGAACAGCGCCAAATTATTAAAATAACAAAACTACCTTTTCAATGGATACTCTGACCTGACTATAACTACAAATATTACAATATTAATATAGCTGCCTCGTTAACATACCTGTATACCCTAACAAAATAAAGTTTAAAGGGAGTTAAGGTTGATTAATATGATTGCTTATAATTGCTTCACAATAAAAAAAAGTTGAGATTCTCAGATTAAGGTGTCCTTTGCCTCGTGTCCCAACCATACAATTTGTTCCATGACAGATTTTGACTAATCAATGCCTAAGGTTTTGGATAGAGGGTGTTTTATGTTTGAGTGTTTATGTTTTATATTTTATTTTATTTTGTTTGGGAACTTGGGGGCATATTAACAACCAGGCGATAGTCAATTATCGCCGCTTTAGCGTCCGTTTCGGACGGAAAGCGGCGATAATTCTATCGCCTAATCAGTCTGGGTCACGCTATCGCGTGAATACCTGCACTATCGCCCTTTCCCCCAACGCCCATCCTTGCATCTCTAATGAGATGCAAAGTGGGCGTTACTAGGCAGTACCCCAGATGGGCTACGTTGTAAATATCGCCGATGTGCACATCGCGATATTTACAAGGCAGCCCACAGGATTATAGCAGACGTTAGATTTTGCGAAAACGGCCGTTTTGCCAAAATCCAACGCTCTATAATCCCGACTTAGCCATCCCTAACATAGGGGGTGAATTGTGCTGATACGACCACAGGGTCGTATCAGCGAAGATATCGCCGTTTGCAGGGAACATCGCTGGAAAACCATCGATGTTCCCTGCAAAACGGCGATAACCTCGCTATCTCTGGAATTTTATCGCCCTGAGAAGCGTGTTGTTAATAACGCGCTACCAGGGCGATAATTCCAGAGATAGCCAGCGATAAGAAATCTATCGCTAAGCACGGGCAGCGATAATTATCGCTGGCCGTTGATAATATGCCCCTTAATTTACATATGTTAGGATGTCCTGTTCTGTATTTCATTGGATTTGCATTAATGGTGGGAATGGTATTGTGTGTATTTTTATGTGTGTCTCTGTGCATTTGTGTCTGTTTTCCATTAGGCGTTCGCGTACACAAAGTTCATAAGTGCTGATTTAAATTTGATGTTTCACTGTCTAATAGCATGTAGTAAGGGGATTTCTAGAGAGTGTGTGTGTGTGTGTGTCATCCATGTCGTATTAGCTTACACAAAGAATGATACAAATTTGTATTCATGGGTTGTTTTTCTTTTAAGAGCATGTGTGTGTTTAGGTGTATATGTTTTTCTATCAATTATTCATGAATAACCACAATTGGACAAACTTGTTATGTGCAAAGTGAAATTCCAAATGTTACTCTTTGGTCTTGTGTATGTGAAGGTATTGATATTTATGTTGTGGTGTATATTGTTTGTATCTTATATCTGTGTATGAATATTTCTCTGCATTGCGTAAAATTTTCCCTAACAAACAAATTAATGGCAAGTAAATGTTCAAAATTGAAACTGCACATGTTCCTTTATTTCATGGAGGTTGGATCCAGCAAGGCATGGCTTTTGGCCATGAATCAGCCTTTTTCATCTTGTTTGCCCCTTATTTGTACTTTTTTTAAAAATAAACTTTATTTATACGTTATAGGTAACAATTAACACAGGTGTACATTCCGTAGTAAGCCTTCATGAGTAGCATGGAAATAGCCACATTAGTTATATTCCTGGCCATTGGAAGTACATAAACATTTCCATTTGGGTCCCTCCCAATATACCAGCCAGCTAATCCCATTCCTCTTCAGAGCTTGGGCAACTGCTACCCCCATATGTACTACAAGGGCTCGCCTGTGTCTCCTCCACCAGCAGTCCTCAGCAGAGTTCCCCCACTCTCTTAGATCCTCTTCTAGCTTTTCGTCTCTATGACACCTATTCATGTGCACCTCCTCCGCTAGGGTCCATTCACGTGCATCCCTCAGCCACGCCGAGACCTCGGGTGCCCGCACCCCCATCCAGACAATCGCAACTCTACGTCGCGCTAGTAGTAGCTGCTGAAGCTTATAAGCCATCTTGGTTTGTTTTTTACGTTTACGTATCAACCCTAGCAGGCAGTGGGTTTGCGTCAGTTGTACAAGACAGCTAACACTGCTTCTGACACTCTCCACTACCTCTGTCCAAACCCTTATTTGTACTTTTAGTACTGTTTGCGAACTTTAAACATGGCAATCCTTGATTATTATAGATCCATGCTTGAAAGGGAGTTGATGGATAATTTTTTTTTTTAATTCCCTGCTTTTAAAGACGAGCCAATGAGAGGGCGTGCCCAAAATGGCGACTGAATAAAAGCCTCTTCTCTCTGCTCCATGCCCAAGAAAAGTCACCCTCGAGTTCCCCTGCTTGGGTACTCTGAGCTATCCCGGGGGGCCCTTGAGCTGTAGACGTTGAGCGAGCCCCGGAGTGAGCGATTTTGCAGTCTACAGCATTTGCAGCCCATCCCAGAGGAGTGTGGAGAGCAGTGGCGGCCAGCGAGTGAGATGCCAATGCCGGACCGGGGCCTGCAGCTACAGAGTGGAGGTGTGGAGTCCAGTGAGTGCCCTCAGAGCTTTGGAGTGGGTAACCTCGGCGCTGAGAACCCTTCCCCAGCCGTGAAGAGGAGCGGTGCTGCTGTGGGGTCTATGCGGCGAGATCCTGTGGCAGGGAGAGGCTGCTGTAGTGACCGGCTGGTCACTGTTCTAGTGTTTGTTGTACCAGCCACTCCCTGAGGGCTGGCTTACATTCCACCCACACCCATCCATCAAAGGCGTCACAGGACATGTGACCCTGCTCATAAAAGGGGCCGGCACACGTGCCCTGGGCCAGTTCTAGTAACCATATTCCTGTGTCTATGTCATTATTATCAGTGCAGAGCCCTTTACATTGGCGACGAGCGGGTGGACCCGCGTGTGCAGCCGCCCTGATGCAGGGAAGGGGGAAAGGTAGCCCATGTCGAAGGCACCCCCTGTTCTTGCTGCCAGCGTGAGGACCATCGAGGCCAGGCAGGGTGAGAAGGTCGTCCAGTGCAGTCAGCCACGTTCAGCAGCAATGCCCTGCAGCCCCCATGGTAGGGATCGGCCAGGGACTGAGAGCTGGAGAAGGGGGTAGAAAGTAGCAGTCGATGCCTCAACACTGCAGACGTAGACTGGATGAAGCAGAACACCCCTGCCCTGAATCGCATGGGTGAAAAGAAGGCGCAACACTAAAGCGACTGTAGTGTGTGCAGTTGAGGGGAACACACAAAGACTGTTGCATCCAGTGTAAGTGAACCACCCTGCAGCGGTATGACACCCGCAGGAGAGTCCCAGGGCTCACTACTGAGTAAAGCTGCGGCTGGTGCTGGGGAGCCAACTCAGAGCGGACCCCACCCAACGAGAGAAAAAAAAAAAGCAGCACCAGGAGAAGGGCGCTGTTGGTGAAACGCGGGCAGACCAGCATCCGCATGCCCCACACGTCGCATCACCCCAGAGAAGAGGGGAGAGAGAAGAAACGGTGCAGGCAATGAGGCGGCCGGAGAGCCTCCAGGTGTCCCACCACCCTGCCCCCCTATTGTGGTTAAAGTAATTGCCGTCGGGAGAAAGAAAATGAGACTGGGCATGGCGCGCAACCCAGCACCAAAGCCGCGGCATAGGGACGGTGCCTCACTTGCCTGCTGTGCTGATGTGAGCCATGCGGGGAATGAGATGGCGAGGCGCTCCATGGTGCCACGGGGAGCGTCTGATTCTGGAGCGTGGGGCCACATGGGTGCGGAGAGAGACCCGCACCAGCCCTACAGGACAGAGGCAGCCTGCGCTGTGCCCGCGTGTGCCTTTTGGTTGCAGGCAGCTGTGGGGATGACGTCTCCTTGTGGCAAAGAAAACTCCGGAATAGAGAGCAAAGAGGCCCGCAGCAATAGACAAGCTGTTGAGGCCTAGGACAAGTGCAACAGATCCACCAACAGGTCGCGGGAGGCACAGCGGCCTGCCGTGAAAAAAATAGTCTTTTTAAGGGACAGTGCGCAAGAAAACGCATCGCAGCACAGGGACAGCTGCTGAGGCCCAAAGTTGATGGGGGAAAGGGCACCTGCACAAACTGAAGTAGCAGACCCCCCCTGGCTCTGTCATGCTATGTGAGTAGGAAGGACTACATCCTCAATCCGCGAGTGAACGCTGAAGGGAACTTTGAGCAGGAAGGCTGCCAAGGCCTGTGAAGCGGAATGCAGTGACACCTTGTGGGCATGGGTGGTCACTCCAGCAGTAAGGACACAGGTGGTTACTGCACCCGGATGGCGTGAGGTGTACAGTGCAACAGCCTCAGCGCGAGGAAGGTGTTAGTGGCTCATAGGCGAAGGGGGTAAGAGACAGTGAATACCAATGCAGGGAACCCCCAAGAAGAGCAAGGCTGCCAGCTAAGGAAGCTGCCGAGAGTTCACTGATGGCAAGAACATCCAAGCAGCAAATACCCAGGCAGCAAGTCCATGAAAGACTGAAGAAAGTGCGCTGCATGCGCGCCCAGTGACAAAAAGATGTCATCGCAAGAGGAGGAACCGGGTGCACAAGGCTTCAGAATAAGGAGTACCCTCAGATGAAGGACGGAGAGCGCAAAAGACAGAAGTACACTGAAGACCGTGTCGGATGAACTGAGAGTACGGGCTGGAGCCCGAGAGTGAGAGCCCTGCGAGGAAAGAAGGCCTACGTCATTACAGGGTGTGATAGACCTTGCACAGCCTGAGTGGAGGCTGAAGAGAGGGCTATGTCGCCGTAGCCTTGAGGCGCAAGGAGTGCGTCCTCAAGAGAAGAGACCTGCGAGAGGTCAGAGGAGATGACCTGCGAGAGGTCAGAGAAGATGACCTGCGAGAGGTCAGAGAAGATGACCTGCGAGAGGTCAGAGAAGATGACCTGCGAGAGGTCAGAGAAGATGGCCTGCGAGAGGTCAGAGAAGATGACCTGCGAGAGGTCAGAGAAGATGACCTGCGAGAGGTCAGAGAAGATGACCAGCGAGAGGTCAGAGAAGATGACCTGTGAGAGGTTAGAGAAGATGGCCTGTGAGAGGTCGGGAAGAAGATTTGCGAGAAGTCAAAGGAAGAAGACCTAGGAGAGGTTGTGAAATGAAGGCCACAACAAAAGGTCTGGTCGCCGGACGAGGAGAAAGCATCGTCCTAGGGGTAGGACATGGCCAGGGAGACCAGTGTGAAGTGCACGTCACATGGAGAGGCCTGGTCAGAAAAAAGAAGAGTAAGACCAGATTGGACCAGACCGCATTGTGAGGTGAAAGAACAAGGAAAAGGAAGTTGTGTGGCATGCGGCCACTGCATAAGGAGTCCAAGAAAAAGAAGAAAAGAAAGAAGAAGAGAGGAGTGTGTGATAGACATCTGGCACACCATAAGGTACAGAAGATGACCGAGTGCAAGAACATCTTAGGAGTGTTGGACATCGTGAGTGCAGCACAGTACCCATGTAACATCTGTGGCACCATGATATGCTGGCTGCCGAGAAGTCTTCAGTTACACCAAGCAAACCTGGCGCCTGTAGAAGAGAGCAAGCTGGACCATTTGTACCATCTACCTTTGGGGTCGCACAGGAGACTGAATTGTGGTCCTGCTCAGATGTCCTGAGGGACCTCGAACTTGGGGTTTCTAGAAGAGAATCCGACCACTCCACACCAGACTGTGGCGGTCCAGGGGCAAGGGCCTCAGGGATTACCGGTGACAGCGGGAACCGGACACAAGAGATGAGTCTACAGCAGCTTCCCCGCAGGTCCCAGGAAGTACGAAGATCTCTTGTCGTAAGCTGGTTCCTCCAAAGATTATCCTGTCAATGCCGGTGCACCAGAGTCTGGATGGCAGGAGTGATCCGATCTGGAAACAACTACCCCTCTAGGCGGAACGGGTGACTTGAAGGTGGGACTCGTAGCGATTCCTCCATGAGCCTAGAGTACGGCGTTGGAGTGACACAGCGAAGTACACCCAGTCCAGTGGAAGCCTGGTGAAGAGGACCTCAGGGGCATCCCATGAGAGGGGAATCCCAGAATGAGAGGGGAATCCTGGTGAGAGAAGGATATCTGAACTTACTCCACCATCCTGCAGCTGGAAGCACTGCTGTATCTGTGGAAGACTCAGCAACAATAAATAGGAGGTCATCCGTCGAAGGAGGCTTGATGTTCATGGAGCCAGGACGTCCTTGTGAAAACGTAACATCCACAGTCTTCACTAGTGCTCCATATGCACTGTCACAGTAAACTGTGCATATAGACCTTGGTTGTAAACTTCCACGCATTGAGTCCAAGGAGGACAGGATACGCAGTGCACCGCTGAACTGTGCCAATTAGAACGGGTGATCCTAGCTGCCATTGTACTATTGTCCTGTTCTGAAAGCAGCCGAAGAGACTCTCTGGAGTGTTCTGGTGTTGTTTTATTCTTTCCCACAGGTTGGAATTGTTGTTCCAGTTTTAATAAAGTTTGGGAGGGATGTAGTGGCGGGCTGGTCACTGTTCTAGTGTTTGTTGTACCAGCCACTCCCCGAGGGCTGGCTTACACTCCACCCCACACCCATCCGTCATAGGACTTGTGACCCAGCTAATAGAAGGGGCCGGGCGCACGTGCCCTGGGCCAGTTCTAGTAACCATATTAATGTGTCTGTGTCATTCTTATCAGTGCATGGGGGCCCAGGGCCCCAGACCTTTACAGCTGCGTCGTGGCCATTGAGTGCCCCTATGATACTGGCGCCTGCATATGCCATGTGGAGCGGAAGCTGCACGATTCAGATGGGAGGCACAGCACAACCCCAGGAGTGAAGGTGGCACAGCTGCAATACGGGCACACACACAAACTGAAATCCGACTTTCTTGTGCCCCCCATTACGGGATTAGACAGCGGGGGCGCAGCCTGGAAGGCCCACAACGCATGTGCTAGCTAGGCTCAACGGAGAAGGCCACTACCAGGAGTGGGCTTGAGGTGTTCACCCTCTATGGAAGCATAGGGCAGAGGGCCACCCTGAGGAACTGGTTTGCTAACACATATTGAGGCCTCTTGACTTTAAGCAGGCTGTGGTGGGGTGAGACCGAGACAGGTGCCCGCCCCCCAGCAGCAGTGGGGAGATTGACCCTGCTTTGGGGCGGAGTGGCTATGATTACACTGCTGGTCATGGCAGATGGTGCTGGGGGTCCTCAGGGCGCACAGAGGATGGTGTCAGCCAGGAGCAAGAAAGATGACAACTTGAAGGACATCCTTGCGAAAGCAGCTGCTAAGGAGATGGAAGGCAGGAAGGATGGTACAAATGAGGGAGACCACAGTTGGGACTCTTCTCCCAGTAGACCATCGCGAGGGGCGGCGGAGACACCACTCACCTGCGCCTTTATGAAGGACTTATTCCGCAAACTAGGCAATTACATTGCTGCCTTGCGGGAGGACTTCTCTAAAGATCTAAAGGAGGTGAGACACGAGTTGGGAGACTTGGGTCAGTAAAACCGTACACTGGAAACCGCAGGAGTCTCCAAGGAAAAAGAAATTTAAGTGCTCAGGCAGAAGATTCTTGAACTGCACGACCAGAATATAAACCTCCAATGCCACTTGGACGACCTGGAAAACAAGTCCCTCAGATCTAATGTTCGAATAAGGGGGGCCCCTAGCAACATAACAGCATCCGCCCTCAAGGACTACTTGAAGAGACTCTTCCACCATATCCTCCCCCAGCTGGCACAGGAGGATGTTCGGCTAGATTGCACTCATAGTGTTAGCAGGCCATCAGAGGCGTGGAGAACCCCCCTAGATGTTCTCACCTGTGTGCACCATTTTAAACAGAAAGACACAATCATGATGGCAGCCCTTGAAGTTGAAACGATCTCTTTTGAGGGGGGCGGCACTTCATCTTTACCATGATCTTTCCCTCAACACCCTCCAACGCCGGTGACAATTCCGCCCAGTAGCAGTGTACCTCACAGAGAAGGGTGTGAAGCATCACTGGGGTTTCCCATTTAGCCTCATCTTAGCCATCTCTGGCTCCACACATGCAGTTCATACCCTTGCTGAGGGGGTTTGCTCAATACACTGTAGATCTCACAACCTGCTGACACTGCTCAATGGTCTGAGGTGCCAGAGAGACGGGGTACGGGGACACTAGAGCAAGGTGCAGACCAAGCTGCATGCCCATCACCCCTCCCAAGATGAAATACACAGGGAACGTCAAGCAGTCCTTAATAAGATACAAGCTGTGGACATGATGAGGGTGGACTGACGCCACCGCATGCTGGGTGGACTGCATCTGCATTGACCTGCACTCGAGGTGGGGATAACGTGGGTTGTGGTAAGCTCACAATTATGGGCGACGGGCGTAGGCATGGACGGAGCTTTGGGGTAAGTCTAGGAGAATGGATTCGGACTCAGACTTCTTGAGCCTGATTACTGGGATCGATAAAGATCTGAATGCTCCACGGTGGGGTGAGTGAACTTTGTTTACTGTTGTTATGCGATTACCAAGGATGGGAAGTTGGATCTATGAATATCACCACATATGCACTTACACGCTTACATGCATATACATGCCTGGGCATACACTGCATTCTGAGATGCTCTGGGAAGAAGCTCTGTCTCTCCAGAGTTATGATGGTGAAGGTCCTAAGTTTTAATGTGAGAGGCCTCAATGCCCCGGTTAAATGCTTGGCATTGCTCTCTTTCCTGAGCGACAAGGACTGCGTCTACTGCAGGAAACACACCTTATCAAACTGGACTGGCTGAAGCTCAAATCCCGCTGGTTCACTAGACAGTTATATTCCTCCGGACCTAAAAAGTCGGGGGGTGCCGATCTTATTTGCTAACAAGCTTAAAGGTAAACTGATAAAAACCCTGACAGACATACACGGACGACTCCTGATGATACACATATTACTTGGACCCACTACCCTTACATTATGCTCAATTTATGCCCCTAACAACAATCAGGAAACATTTCTCAAATCTGCTCTAACTCAAGTCCTGGCATCACCAGACAGGGATGTGTTTATTGGAGGGGATATTAACATAGTTATGGACACTGCCCTAGACAGATCCGCCCAAAGGGTGGGGCAAACCAGAGCGCGAGCCTGCGGTGGCGGTGGGACCTGGGGCTTGTTGATATATGGCATGACTTGCACCCAATGTAACAGGGCTACACCGTCTTCTCAGCCTCCCGTCAGACTTATACTAGGCAGGATTACTTCCTGGGAATCACGCACAAAGTATAAGAGCCAGCATTGAGAAATCCACCCATTCCAACCCCTCATCTATCACCATCAAATTCTGGGTGGCAGCCTTAGGCACACCTACACGAACATCGAGACTTAATGACAACTTACTGAACCATGAGCAGCCGATAGACACTTTCAAACTCAGAATAATAGACTTTCTCAACATTAACGATACCCCTTACATGAACATCTCGACAATGTGGGACACATTGAAAGTAGTTATCTGGGGTGAACTTATCTTACAAGCGCCACGATTCAATAGAGAGTGACGTGATCGACTGAAGCTAGAGGGGGAAGTTGCGGATCTAGAGAAGCCCCTAAACAAATGGCTTCCAAACGTGTTGGCGCCAACTCACATTAGCAAGACAACAACTTAAGGCATTAGATACTGACAAGGTGGAGCTGGCACTACTACGACTAAAATAATGCTACTATAAAGGGGGCAATAAGGCGTACCATTTGCAGGCCTGCCAATTCAGAGCTCCATGGTAGGAAAGGACAATAGAGCTTATAACTATACAAACAGAGGGCAGTGAGGGCCGCTACTAACATAGCCGATGTAGTTTCTATGCAAGGCTCTAACCAGCCGACCCCCTCTCCAGCATCAACACGTACCTAGCAGCCATCTAGCTATCATCCATAACACCCGAACAGGCGAGTACGATAGAAGCAGATATTACAGTGGCGGAAGTCGTTTCCACTATAGCCAGACTCCACTTGGGGAGGGTGCCTGGCCCTGACGGCCTCCTGGCAGGCTTCTATAAGATGTTCTGCTTCCTGCTGGCCCCACTGCTGACACAGCTTTAGAACGACTTTGCGAGGACTGGCGCCCTCGCTCCATCTATGCAGTAAGCAGTGGTGCCTGTTATACCCAAGCCTAGGAAAGACCCTGCGCACTGCTCCTCCTACAGGCCCATATCACTACTGAACGTCAATGTGAAAATCTTTACTGGGATATTAGCCCAGAGGCTAGCTCCATACAGGCAGGGGCTGATAGACCCAGATCAGACAGGTTTCCCTAAAGAGTGTGCTGTGACAACACTAAACAACTCCAACACCACCTGGATAAGGCGATGCGAGTAGGCTACCCCATGTTCCTACTCTCCATTGATGCCAAAAAGACATTTGACTGAGTCCATTGGCCATGCCTAGCAGCGACAGTAGGAAAAGTGGGTCTAGGTCCTCGGTTCCAGAAGTAGATATTTAGTGGCTACGCAGCCCCCATAGCAAGAGTTAAGGTCAATGGCCTCCTTTCAAGGCCATTCCCAGTGGGGCGCAATGAGGCAGTGTTGCCACCGCCTCTCCTCCTGTGCGCATTGTATATGGAGCCGTTGGAAGAAAGAATACGGCTCCATCGAAATATAAAAGGGGTGCGATTTGGTGGGCAGCAACATAAAATAGACCCTTAAGTCGATGATGTCATGGTGATGCTAACAGATCCCCTGTCCTCTACCCCATCTACTTTCTGAACTGGAAGAGTTTAGCAAAGCCTCTGTGTTTAAAAAGAAAACACCTCTAAATCTCTAATTATGGCCCTTAATGCATCCCAGGACCTTACTGATGCCCTCGCACAGAAGTACCCACTGCTCTGGAAACAACACTACATTCCATACTTAAAAGACTGTCACTGTTAATTACACAGAATCACTCCGGGCCACCAGTGTCACGACTCACAGCTGGAGAAATGGGGATTCACTTGGTTGGACAAAATCGAGGCAATTAAGAAGACCTTTCTCTCTAGAATACTGTATGTTAAGCAACCAAACCGGTTAGGAGGTATGTTAGAGAAACTGCAGAGCTGCATCGATCACTTCATCTGGGAGGGCAATAAACCCTGCATGAGGAAGGGTAGGACCTACCAGGTTATAAGGGAGGGTGGGGTCTCGGAGTACCCTACCTCTAGCACTACTACGCAGCGGCACAGCTCTGTTATATGGTGGAATGGCATCGCCCCACCTCTGAAAAGCACTGGTGCTTTATGGACCAGGTGGAAGTATGGAGATTTGGAAAGTACCCTGGCTGGCAAAAAAGTATAGACCACCCAGCGTCTATACCTCTCCAGTTGTGAAGGTGACGCTAGAATTATGGGAGAGACTCTCTACTCTCCGGGGACTAACAACTATGCTATCACCCCTGAATTCCATACTAACCAATCCTGACTCTACGCCAGCAGCAACTGGTGTCGCATACAGGCCTGGCAACAGGCCAATTGAAAGAGCGTGGGTGAACTCTTCAATTCAGAGGGTATTGCATCCTTTGAGCAGCTGAAACAGGACTATGACCTCCCAGAGATAGAATGAATACACTGTTGGCAAATCCGACATTGGGTCCTGCAGCCCACTCTTAAAAAAGCAGAATGTAGGCCTCTTACACCCTATGAAAAGTGGCTAATCACGAAAAGGGATGACAAACACATTCTATCAAATATCTATAAACTTCCACTTCGCCGGATCATCATGGGCCGGTCCCCAGCGCAAGAGAGATGGGAGACAGAACTAGAACAGCAATTGGCATACAGGGAGTGGAGAGATATATACACTGGAGCACGAGTCTCAGCTACTAGCAGCTCAGGATAGGTGCCCTTCTGCAGATGACTCATTATTGGGACTATACAGCGGAAAGGGAAGTTGGGTGTGGGAGGGGGGATTACTTATTGATCTGTATGCTTTTTATGTTATTTAGTTTTCATTTTCCGACTGCACTGATGCTGCAAAAGTTCGGCCTGTTGTTCACTGTTATGTATCTTCGGTGTGCGGTATGCAACATGAGTCGCGTCTGCTTTGTACATTGGACAATATCAGAAAACTCAATAAAATAGATTTAAATCATGAAGATGAGGCAATATGAGAAACAGTAAGAGCTCACCGTCTTTTTTCCTTCACAGTGCACAGTAAAGGGCATTCCACAGATGACTTTAGAGAAAGACTAGAAGGATAAGAAGCAGGAATATGCAACACATTTTCACCCATAACAAAGGAGCAACACCCCAGTGAGAGGAAAAAGGCTAGAAGGAAATAGAGACAGGGAAAATTTCAAAACCAAAAAGGGAACACAGTCACACACAGTCTTTGAGTCTCACTGAAGGAGTTCTACTCACGCCCATTTGTTTGACCTGTGCAGCAATTTAATCCCCAGAGGAAATAGAAGGCTCAACACTTTCATTTTCAAAACTATTTACACCTGCATCTACACAGGTATACTCCCTGCTACTCGCCTTGGACTCCATCACTGATTGCGTTCCTACTCAAACCCTCACCAGAAAAATCAACTGATGACTCCTGATTAAGTATGAGCTCCCTCCCACACTACAATACTCATCTGACATTCTTCACATGACCATCCTAGGTTGCTGCACTGTGTGATTTAAACCACCGGACTTTTACCGGCTTCCCTTATTTGGAACATACCTTTGCAACAGACCCTAGTTTGAGAATTCTGGTCCATTCTCCTCCTTAAAATCAGGAACTGAACGTCTTCCTGCCAGCGAATGAAGGCAGGGATGGGTGCTTTTATAGGTAGTATTTAGCAAGGTGATAGTCCAAGATAAATACCGGGCTACTCAAGCTATAAATTTGGTCACAGAACTACAGAGCACAGGATATGGCTGTACGCAGGGACAAGGAGAGAACTAGGAGACAGACAAGAATAAGGTTTGATCAAAGAAAGGGATGTACTGGTATATAACAAGAGATCTCTTAATACCTTAGGTGAACCACCAGCAGATTGCTCTTAACAATAGTCATGCAGCAAAGTCATAGTTGGGTCTACTGTTATAGAAACTATTGTACTCAGTGCAAGGTAGACCGAGACTGATAACAACACTGAGACAGGCAAGACTCCCAAAGCCCTGGACACAACAACAAAAGTCTTTCTCTTACATGATCAAAACAGAGATCAAGCCAGAGGTCACACTGTAAATAGATATGGATTGCAAAAGACAGTGGTCCAAATTTGGAATGGAACAGAAACCCACAGTGGAAAGAGTAACCAGAATACAGGATACACAAAGCTCAAGAGCAGGAAATCTAAATTATGAAACAACCAGAGATAGAAACTGAAGACAGACACTACACTAGCAGAGGGATCATGCAGGGACAGAGCGAAAATCAAGACAAGGAATTATGAAAAGGGTTTTAGAAATTAAGAACAGGAATTCTGGAATCAAGAGCAGGCTGTGCCCAAGAGGTATTGGGATATATAATGCCCTGCTGGCACAGGGAAACTAGAACTATGATTCAGAACAAGGAATTCAAGAAAGTACCCAACAGATACTGGAACAAGTAATGCCCTGCTGGTACAGGGAATAAACACAGGAATTCCCGACAAGTTCAAAACACTAAATCAGAATAAGGAAGAAAAGGGAACAACTGCCAACTCAACAAATACGCGGCCAGAAGCCTTACTCGAAAAACACAGAAATTCAGGAGATCAGGAAAGGCAGCCACAAGGTAAAATGTGAAGCAAGGTAGAAACACATAGAGCTCAATACCAAACAGGTGTCACGATCCTCAAGTTCTCCGAGGGAGCCCCCGACACTCGTCGGTCCACCAGAGCTTCTGGAAGACGTCAGGACCAAAGGTCATAAAAACCCACCCCCTAACCTGTGCTACCAGCACCTCTATGGTGTGTTTTTGTTACATGACAACAGGGCAGTTCCCAGGAAATCAGAAACCATCGAAAAGCAGTAGGAGGAAAGAGGATTCTATTCAGGTTTTCTAAGATTCACCAGGGCAGGCAACTGGAGTAGAAAGCAGGAGATAATTTCTGTTGAAGCATAAATTCAAATTGCAGAAGCCAGTCTTAAATTCCTCCTTCCAGATACACCTACACAGTGTGATTGGAATACAGAACAGGTGTGAGCTAGCTGCAGCACAGTGCAGGTGAAAGCATTTAACGTCCTTTCTCTAGCTCTCTGACTGATGGAGTGCATGGAGGTTCCAGGAAGCAACAAGTGAGCAGAACAAAACTCAGTGTTGGAACATGGATTGGATCTTGTTTCGGAACATTACAGGATTTTGTGCAAGGGACCACGTGGGAATGCTGAAAGTGGTAACAGAGTTCAAAGTATAATAAGATTCACCAAAGGCTCATCTCCAGCTCTCAGATTCAGGTAAGACATACAGTACAATAATGCATTAGGAGTTGATAAATAAACCCTGGAATGGAACCTAGAGTGGATCTGATTTCCAAGAGGAAGTGTATAGTCCGTAAATGAACAGTGAAGTGTATCACATGTTCCAAACTAGGGTTCATGATAGAAGTAAGCTCACAGACAGTCTTGAAGTAGCGCAACACAATCACAGGATCCTGACACCTTTTTACAATCCTGTTTAACCTTCACCACTTTTTGCTTCTTATCCACCTTTCCAGCGACCACACTTCTTGCACAACTAGTATCACTCCCCACTCTGGTTTTCCTTTCATACCCCCACAGGCAGAGCTTAGATGGAGACTCTCTACCCTAGAGCAACTTCAAAAGACTCACATCCTTGGTGTTATGAGGTGTGATTCAATGCACAGTTTTCCTCTATGGACCTAATACCAGTATAAGCCATTTGACTTGGCCCATTCAGTGCTGTCCTTGAGGAACCTATTGAAATGTTACACCTGGCTGTTGTACTGGGGGATCATACAATGCCAAATATATGATGCTAAATCATTCATTTCTACTGTAGTCAACTGGACCACATTATCTGTGACCACACTTGTCATGGCATGGCTCAAAAATGGGACCTCAGGCCATTTCAAGTGTAATTCAAAAGCCCTAAGGCATAATGTGAGACCCAAACAAAGTTGTGGAAAGATCTGAATGTGTCAAAAGTAACCTTGTTCCTCAGTCGCTGAGGCCAGCTCACGGTGTGAGCGGCACAGACTTAACTTTCAAATACTCTCTCACCCACACATCCACCTTCCTATCTAACCGAATCCATTAGAAATGCCCTCACAACATGTTGCCTCATCATAGAGGACATGCCCGGATGACCCATATGAGCAACATACAAAATCTTCCCTCAATCGCGACTTGGTGACACACACTTGCTGGTCTTGATAAAAAAAAAACATCACTACATCAACGTGCCAGAAAGAAAGGGCTTCAAGAGGTAAACTCCTGTGGTTCAGCCACTTTTTTTTTTAAATCACAGACTATTGCAGCTCCTTATTACACTCATCTTCGCAAATTCAACCAAAATTAAATTAATTTAAAAGGGAAGTAATGCAGGGTATGTAGTATCTTTCCATTGTCATTGTGTTCAATGGACTTATGTGAGACTGTTTTAATCTTAGAAAATCTGTGTTTTGCACTCTCAAGCAAAGTAAAATATCATTACCGTCTCTCACATCTCATTACGTCTCACACTCACTCTGTCAGGACTCTGTCTGGTTTATGGGACTATTAATGGCTTGAAAAAGTAGAGTGCTGTATTCAAATGTTTTGATAAACAAGTTCATGGATACTGTTGGGGATCATTCACCTACTCCTTAGTGAATATTATTATATTGTAGGGGTGGTCAACCTCTGCCAACTGCATAGTACCTTGTGAAACATATAACATGTTGAATTGCACCAGGTTAATTTGTAGCCCTGCATTCTAAGGCTCCTGAAACATGATACTTTAAGCATGCTTGCCACGCCTTTTCTGAACTCTTTGCTTGACTACATTAAAGTGGTGCTGCTTTTGTGTGGGCATTCATAGCTGCCAAGTGTCCCCATGGCAAAAGTCTAACTTTAAGTCTGAGCCAGCGTTTTAACAGAAATCACATTGTATTCTGGGATTTCAAATTTTGCTGTTAACATTGTTACTATTCTCAAAACTCCCTGCAGGAAGGCACATTTGGATAAAAAGGCAGGATTAGCTCGAAGTATCACACATAACAATGGCACACCTTACAACTATGAATTTTGTTGGCATGTGGAAAGTCTTGTGTCATTTTTTCACCACTATCCAACATGCATGGTGACAGCAGTCTTTTCACAGGTACCTGTCACTACATTTTGCGTTGAATGATTAAAGTCTGGAGTGTTTGGTAGTTGACCAATCCTTCAATACTGACTTATTAGAAAAGAAAGCTGATGTATCAAAGCATTTTACCCATTCTGAAGCTGTGGGTAATGTGACGGAACTTATTAGTCAAGTTATTTTTTTGAGCCAGCCATTTCACCAATCAGTGAAATAATTAAACACTGCCAAAATATCCAATATGATTGTAATATCCCCAGATTTTCTACAGTGTATAAAATAATTAGATCAGTCCTAAACCATGCTTCTAAACTCTGCACCTTTAATCCAAGCACAGAAAATTGGAGGAAACATAAGGAAGAAGAAACAATACTTTAGTGGCATCCCTAAAGAATAAAACTCAAGCAAAAGACCAATCTTTTTTGCTGATACATTGTATAACAAAGTTACATTTTGTTGACCTTTTCAGGAAAAAAACAAATACGTTATGCGCTCTTCATTTCCTTTATTTGAACATCATTTTAGTTCGCGATTGTTCGGCTGTATATCAGTGTTTTATATGTTTACTCTGATGAGGACTGTATCCCTGTCGGGGGGGGGGGGTTATCAGGTATTGTAGGTTCAAACCTAAAACTGGATAGGCTCTTATTAACAGTCTCCATTGATTTTCAACAAATCACATTTCCAATAAACATCACAGAACAGAAATCGCTTTACTTACCCCGAAAACACAGCCTCTGGAGGGAATGATCTTCTTCTTAATGAACATAATAGCACCAAAATGTTTCCTCCCGAAAGATATCAAATTGTACAATATATATATATATATATATATATATATATATATCGGGATCAGAGGTGAGGATTATGCATGTTCAAAGCCTACTTACCACCAATGATACCACTCCTGAAATTGGTTTAAATTATAACTTTTGAAGGTAGATTCAGATGACTAAACTGATGCTTTCATAATATCTTCAAGGTGCCCCCTCCAAGATAAAACGTATTGGAAGACATGGCACTCCTAGATGAGTGATTGTCTAACTTACCACATCAATGCTGGCTTCTTGGATAATTAATTTTACCCACCTGGCTATGGAACGGAAGGACACTCTTAAAAGGTCTCTTTTGTGCAATCATCAATTGTCTCTCTCCTGGCGGTCTCAGCTCTGCGGTCATCGCCTCATAAGCCTTGATGCATCTAACCTGTCATAACTTCGGCTTCCCATCAAATGCTGGATGTGAAATTGACCCAGTGTTCATTTTGGTCCTCCTTTCAATAGTAAATGTCACCCCATCTGGAGTAAACATTCTGCCAGAAATATCCAAGGTGCTGCAGCAGCTTCTAGAACACACACAATTATTTATCTGATGTTTGCTGGGCTGCGTTGGCAATGAGGCCTCAAATACAGCCTCATACAAAGGATTTCACAGGCCATTCAGAGGGTGAAGTGCATAAAAGAATATTGGAACTGTGATCCTTCCAGAGTGCAATAGGGGTCGTGCCAGAGACATGGTTAAAAAAGAACAAAATATTCTGCAACTATTTTGATGGGCTTTAAAATACAATACATATAAATATAATGCACACAAATTAAATGAAAAATAAATGCAAGTTAAAGTAATTGGTGGGAAATTATTCCTTTTTGTAAGGGAAGCTCAATTGATAAATGCCATCACTGCAGATGTCTGTGTTTGTAACCAGTTCAAGAAATGAATCCTGGTTAACGCACTGGGGAATGGAGACATGTATTTTTAGTGCCTGTGACAGAAAGTACTGTGAATATGAAAATCAATATTTTAATATTGCACTACACACAGTATATGACAGGCTGTTGCAAAATGTGCAAAGAAATTTGTAGCCTGATTTAGAGTCTGGCAGTCAGAGTACAGTCCATCATGGTGGCTGACAATATTACCTCTGCCACCCTGACTCACTACCGCCTGCCAAATTTAGAGATGTCCGCCCGGGAAGCTGTCATCTCTGTATATTGAAGGGAACTGCCATTGCAACGGTTCCTTTCATTGTACTAACAGTTTGTTGGACAGCTGTCGTCAATTTTGACAGCCGTCGACTAAACGTTTTACTCTTTTTGTTTTTGAAAAACAAACTCCCAAAGCAGGAGTTTGTTTTTGAAAAACAAAAAGCAAATGACCGCAACACTCTGGTGCAGGGTTTATTATTGTTTTTTCATGTCCCTCATTGCCAGGTTTTTCCCAGCAGTGATGGACAGGATAAAAGACATTATACCGTCCACCCTAAATTTGTCAGGTGGTATAATGTCCTTCTTCTGACGGCCCCATCTCTGTTGGGGCATTGTAGGAAGTATTTTGTTGACAGGGAATACGGGGACTCCATCAACAGAATACTTAAGGTCCATCTGTGTGAGGAAATCGCTTTCACAGGTTTACTTCCAATTTATGCCCTCCTTTTTGACTATTAGGTTCTAGTGTAATGACTCTGCTGTGTACTGGGCCCATCTGACCAGTCCTCCGAGCATGTGCTCTGATCCATAAAAGTGTATATTTAATTGGATTTTACCCAATTAGCTTAAGTTAACTTACTTATAAGTCCCTAGTGTATAGTACCAGGGGTACCCAGGGCTTGTAAGTTAAAGTGCCTATCGTGGACTGCAGCACTTATTGTGCCACCACGAGCGTGACAAAGCAAAGAATGACTCCCAGCCCCATATTGCTACTGGCAGAGCAGTTGTTTGACTGCTAACTCGACTTTGCCATTTAAAGTAATGGCAAAGTCCAACCTTCCTGTTTAATATATATGTCACCCCTAATGTAGAACTAATGAGCCCTAAGGCGGGGTGCTGTATATTAAAGAGTAGGATCATAGAGCCTGGAACTGGACTGGAGACTGCTTTGACGTAACTGTCCAGCTAAGCCTCTTTGGCCCTGTGACTCACTCCCTGCTGGAGTTGGTTGCCCAAATCAGGCTGGAGTAATAGTTTACAACTGTGAGAAATTGGGTTGTTGGTTGACTGGGGTGTGACCCCTGGTCAAGCAACAGCCACAGTCCCTTACAGGGTGAACCACAAAAAGCCACTAAATGATCCTGTGCTTAACCCTGGATAGCTTGGCACAAAAAGCAGTCAGTCTTAACTTAGAGGCAATGTGTAAAGTATTTATGCAGCACACAAACAGAAATAAAGTGAAAAAACAACACAAGGAAAACCCCAACCCAATTTAGAAAAATAGAGTATTTTCTATGAAACTAAAACGACAAAAATTCAATTAGTAGAACCGGAGTTATGAGTATTTAAAGTTTTTAGTGAAAACTAGCGCCTAAAAGTTCAAAACGTCAACCGCGGACATCTAGTCGCGCAAGACCGGGTCAACGCTGAAAGTTAAGGCTGACTGCGATGGATCGCAGTTCTGATATAAGAAGTGGATTTGGCCTGGTCAGCATTTACCTTCGGACTTAGAAAAATGATTGAAGAAAAATGTCTGAGAAGGTAAAGTTCTACAGGGCAGGATGCAGGAGGTGTCCGAGGAGGGAGCGTCATCGTCGGATGGGCTTGGGTCGAAGCTGCAGTGAAGATTTCTACTTTTGGACTTAGTCGCTGAAATGGAAGTTGAGAAACTCCAGCGGGATTAAGCAGAGAGCTGAAGCCAAAGACAGTTCCACAAGGTTGGCTACCCCTTTGGTGAAGGACAGCTGAAATGGACTTGCTGCTGTGGAGCAGAACATAGTGGGAGAAGCTGCAAAGTCGATCTGTTTGGTCCCAGACTCCTCCTGGCTCTCAGAGCACTTTTTGGCCACATTTTATCTGTCCTCAGTTTGGAAATTGGCTATCTGGGCACCTTTGGCACCAGATCCTAGGGTCCAGGACTGGTGAGACACCACTTGGGGCTTCAGGACTCTTGCAGGTTGGGCACAAGAGCAGGCTCAAGATGTTGGGAGCATTTAATGTCCTTGTGGCTCAGAACAGGAGAGCAGCAAACTAGCCCTTAGAGTCACTTCTTGTAGTCCTGGGTGCAGCTGAAGATGCAAGGCTCAATAGCAGGGCTGGCCTCTAAGGGTTCAAGGCAGGCTCCAGGCAGCAAAGAAGTCCTTCTAGGTACAGCAGTAGTCTGGCAGAGTGCACAGAAGGTCACAACAGTAGGCAGTCCTCCGAGAGTCCTTCCACAGGCCCAGTAGCAAACTGAAAAGTGGGTTTGAAGGTCCTATTTTTATACCCTGGTGCCCTTCTTCTGGAAGGTGGGAGAAGGTTCTGGAATGGTTTTTGAAGTATATAGATTTCCTGTCTCCCCTGCCCTGGCTCCAAGCTGGCTGCAGTGACAATATGGCGTTGTAAGGCCCTTTATGCGAGGACAGAGCACAGGTTCATATGTAAGTGGGGCTGTGCTCAGCTGCGACCCCCATCCTGCCAGCAGTAGGCTCATTCAGGCACTCTTAATCCCTAATTGTGTGACTGTCTGGGAGGAATTCACAAAGGCAAACCGTCATTTACACCCAGTCATGTGACCCAGGCCAGGCTACAGGCACAAAATGGCTATGGGCAGGTGTAGGGTTTAAGGTCCGCTTAGTCAGAAGGATACGCTTAATCGGTAGTCTATTTGAAGGGACAATTTATCAAAATAAGCTCAAAACACTCCATAGAAGATTATCCAAAACAAAAGAACTTAAAATAATATCCTTCTCACTGCTTCTCTGTATCCTTTTTCTCTCTCTCTCTTCTCGACAAAACAAATGAGGTGGTCTTCGGTTACATGGAGTCTTAAATACCCTCCAGAGGTTTTGTGTTGCCCCTCAAAGTAAACACACAGAGCACAGGTTCAGTCTCTGTGCTATCGCTTGAGAGAGATAAGTGCTTAGGTGTTTTGTGTCCTTCACCGGGTGCCACACAAAAAAAAAACAATTATATAACACATGCATCATTTGTGACCTTATAGGCCCAAAAACCACCACCTCCTAAACACAGCTATGTTCCCAGGTTGGACTTGCCTGGGACCACGACCCTCCTGGGCTGTGGTTTCAGGGGTCGCAGCATCCACACCTCCTCGGGGCTCACTGAAACCAAACACAGTGCTCAGAGTGGTCGCCATCTTCCTCTCCGGTCATACCGTCAGCCTACTCGTCCTGCGTCTCCCGGTCTCTGCCTAAGCTGCTTTCCCTAGTTCGACTCATCTCAGCATTTTCTCTCATCCCGTACGGGTTTGCCTCATCAATCAAGCTTTTCTCCTTCCGCTCGTCGCCGAAGTAAATGGGCAGTCCTTCTTTTATGTTGTGTGCAGTCGCAGGCACTTGGCTGTGCGTGGCTGGTGCGGAGTTGTCTATCCCCATGTCATCAGCGGCAGCCATGTAAAAGTGCCATTTCCAAAACTGTAATGAAAAATTTGACTTTACCATTAAAGAGGGCTTATAATTACAATTTCATAGGTACCAAACATGATATATCTAGCTGCTCCCAATTAGGAATAACAGCTTATTGAATGTAATAAGGAATCCAAAATGTTAACCTATGGAAGTGGTAGGCCTCACAGTAGTGAAAAAAGAATTTGGGAGTTTTTCACTACAAAGACATGTAAAACTTAAAAGTACATGTTTATCCTTTTAATTACACAGCAACCTGCCCTATGGGCTACCTAGGGCCTACCTTCCTGGTGACTTATATTCAATAACAGGGGAGTTTAAGGCTTGCAAGCATTTTTAAATGGCAAGTTGACATGGCAGTGAGACACTGCATTCAGTCTGCAATGGCAGGCCTGGGACATGGTTTGGAGGGCTACTTAAGTGGTTGGCACAATAAGTACTGCAGGTCTATTGGCAGCATTTAATTTACAAATCCTGGGTATATGGTATACCGCTCTACAAGGGACTTATAGGTAAGTTAAATAAGCCAATTAGGTATATGCCAATCAAACCATGTTAAGGGGAGTGAGCACAAGCACTTTAGCACTGATTTGCAGTGGTACAGTGCACAGAGTCCTAAGGCCAACATAAATGAAATCCAGCAAAATTGGAGGTAAGTAGGCAAAAGGTTTGAGGGAAGACCACCTTAAGGCTGGCAGGTCTAACAACAACTTTATAAAAGTTTTACATAGTTAACGGCTAGTGCAGTCCATTACAATAATACATTGTGCTAAGTGAAAAGGCAGTGATTTATTGTTCCTTCCAAAATTCAAATCTCTAGAACCCTCCGCTCGATATTTGTTGTTGAGGTGTCTATTTAAAGATAAAAATACAATCTATTTTTATAAATTAGTGTTAGAATATTTACTAAGTCCTGTTTCTTTCTTATTCAACTGTTTTCGTACTTCCTAATGTTTTACACGTCTTCCTTTGATAGAGTCTGACTGCTCAGAGCCACAGCTACCCAGGGTTGGGCTAATGCTTTTCAAACGAAACTGACTGGATCCATTACAGGCAGTTAATTTATTACAAGGTGCGGTCTCACAACCATACCATATTACAAACCACTTTCTTAACCCCCCTGCACCTTTTACCACCTAATCAAAGCAGATGGTAAATGTGTATGCCCCATATAAAATGGAACACATGTGGAATACCACTTGGTAAACCCGGTTTGTACAGTAATTCCCCATTCCGTGGGGTTTGGCTGGTTACTGCACTTCACTGGTGGATTGTTACTGCACAGTTTGCACTCTGCCAGTACTGTGCAAGTTGTAATCGAGGCCATGGTGGACTACTTAAGATGCCTGAGGCTAGATCATCAGGGATCAATTGCCCAATTATCATATTCCACAACATCTACAAATACATACCTGGGGTACCTCATAACACTTTAACTTCAACAAATGAAAGAGAATGCAAGATTCCTTCAGAATGTAATACAGAGAGGCAGTGATACTGTATTGTATTGTCATTTGTATAGCAATGTACTAACCCTTGGAAGACCCAATGAGCAAATATGGCAGAAATGTTGCTTTGTTTTATTTTCCTAGTACTTTGAACCCATTTATAACATCAGGCACTATTTCAACAGAAACTGAAAGAATAAATGATACATTCTGTTAGGCTTCCTGATCCCAGGCAATTGTTGCACTAAGCAAAGTGTGTTGTAGGTGCTATAGATCCTGTAGTACTTTGAAGTTAAAAGGTCATTTTTTTGCTTCCATAGAGGCTGTTTTGAAATTGATTGGATGCACTGCCTGGCCTTTTAACTGCCTAATCTCTGAGTCTGCACCTCCCAAGAGTAACTCCCATCACCTCTGCGCACTTTCTTAGCTATGTATGCTTTGTGGTTTGAACTATATATACACCCAGCACTCTATAGATGGCAGATATTGGCTTGTATGGCCGTGTCTATACTCACACTTCTCTCCTATACACTTGAGTAAGTACAGCAACACACTTGTTTATGACTAACTTTCAGCAGTTTCAGCTATACACATACACAAAAACACTTTAAACATAGGCCATACTACACTCACACTCTTCTGCCGAATGATTCAGAATTGAATGCTTAAGCAATCGATCTCTCACTCATTTTCTCTTCGAAGTTACATAGATACATAGCAACAAAACACAGTAAGAGCATATGTCTTGTACAGATTCATTGAAGTATATGGAATTGAATGCTTGAATTAATCTCAGCCATTGGAAATTACTTGGGGCAGCATCCCAGTCAATCGTTATTCTGCACACCATGCCACCTCAGTTTGCATCTAGCCATAGGAAAA
Organism: Calotriton arnoldi; assembly: GCA_963921515.1. Classification (NCBI taxonomy): domain Eukaryota; kingdom Metazoa; phylum Chordata; class Amphibia; order Caudata; family Salamandridae; genus Calotriton; species Calotriton arnoldi. The sequence continues at coordinate 941,237 of CAWUFW010004040.1, forward strand.
TCAGTCTTGACCCTGTTCCAATGGAAACAGTCCTGCTCAAACTGTCAGGCCAGGTCTGCCCTGAACTGGAACACGAGCAACCCAGGGTCGGTTTCGCCCTTAATAGTGCTCATCAGCCAAGTATAGCTTAGTTTCAGTGGCACAGTGTGCCTGGAACCAACATCTAGGCATAACAGACCCACTGAAGTATACAAAACAGTGATGGAAGGAATGTTTGAATTAATCTCAGCCACTGGTAGTTACTCAGGACGCACTATGTGTATTATTATCACATAAATTCAACATAATATATAACCCTGATCTTAGTCTCCAAATCTATCTTTTTGTGTATATCATGAGGCTGCAAGACTCTTATTAGGCATTCCTAAACACCACTCCGCCAAACCTGCCCTGAGAACACTTCACTGGCTACCAGTTCGAGAGAGAGTTAATTTTAAGGCTCTATGCATTGCCCATAAGTCTCTAGCCGGAATAGGCCCCGCCATTCTTCAGAGCACTATTCAGTCTTACCGGCCCAATAGAAGCCTTCGTTCTGAGAATATGAATCTTGTCATCGTCCCTAAGATCAGGAAAGCCAGAAGCGGGGGCAGGCAATTTTCTTTTAATGCGGCTAGACTCTGGAACTCTCTTCCCTCCCATTTACGTGCAGAATCTAATCACTTAGTTTTTCGTAAATTGTTGAAAACCTCGCTTTTCCCTAACTGATGAAACTCACTACTGCCGTTACTGCCAGCGCTGGGATGCTTCCGGGTAGCCATGCGCTTTAAAAATGTTATTTCAATTCAATTGTTATTTCAATTCATGCAGGTACATAGCTTACAATATATTAGCCTCACCAAACCCACCTAGTTTGCCCATTTGTGTACCTGCTGTTACCTCGTAGCCTCTAATAAATTCTTTATTTGCCCTGATAACACAATTACATATTATAAATAGAGGAGTGGGAGTGGGGTGTGGATGTGTGTGTTTTGGAGAGTGCAGTGAGGAGTGAGAGGGGGCCATCTATTATGTCAATTTTCCTGCAGTCACCAGTCCTCTTTGCTCCTGCACTATGATTACATCATATGCAGAGGATAGCTAAATACATAATCAAGAAAATGCATAGATATTGATGATAATAAAAAGACCACCAGCCTCACCTTATATGTGAAAGGCCCTACCATGCTTAGGGGGTCATTCAGAACGTGGTGGTCAGTCAGCAGATCTGTAAGGGGGATAGGCCCATGTCAGCGCCCAAGAGTTGGGGGGCAAATTAATGACCAATGCAAACCCAAAGCACTTACAACAATGGCCTCCTATTTTTAGCATCCCTCCGTCTTCAGGCAAATGGATCTTTGCCACCAAGATAGAATGGAGCTGTAGTAAATTGCATTTCAAATAGCACTATCAACTTTCAGTATCTTAATGTTTAGTCAATGATGAGAGGTTTGGAATCATTTCAAAGCTTTGTTTCTCATCAAGAGATTAGTATTGTTTTTGGCATTTTTATTCAGATTAGACAAATTACAGAAATATCGAGAAAAGGTTTTGTAAGAGTCAGCTTAAGTTAGAGAGCGTGTTCCATAAATGAAATAGTCCCTATTTTAATCTAAAAGTCCTAACCTCAATAAAAACCCATAAAGAGTTCTTTCAGAAAAGAGCAAGATTCCGGAGCTTCTAGTTAGTCAATGAATGAACTCCCCATAAAGAGCAGCTCCGGAAACTCAACCGAGTTTCCCAACAAGTTGCAGAAGCAACTGGTAATAAATCAAAAGAAATTAATCACAGCAGTAGCTGTGATCAACATGAGGAGAAAGTCTCCCCACAAAAGGGTCAGAGTAAAAGGGAAATCGCCGTTAGCAGTACCACACCGCAATCCGGAGAAGAAGAAGAAGAAGGGAAAACAATGCATAAAGCATCAAGGATTCAAAGCATAGGGTCGCAATGGAAAGAAGGAATATATAATAATAATATCTTTAACTAGGAACATGTATATATGAAAACATAAAACATTATTGCGAAATTCAGCACGGTTAAGTCATCCTTGTCCAATGGAAACGGGTCTTCCGATGGTCTGTCATTTCTCCTCCCATTTCCCACGGTAAGCATTCACGCCAGTGAGCAGTTATCTAAAAGTTTCTAAATGGCTTGAGAACCTTTGCAGGCCTATTCTGTTAGCTGTTGTCAGTATCCCATTGTGTGGACAAAGGGCCAGTCTAAAGCAATGAAACTTTTCTATCAGTAAGCATTGATGAGACCATGCAAAACAATATCTTTAGTGAGCTTAAAATTACTAGTACTCTATTCATTATAAAATATAGCGAAATACAGATGTGAGAGAGAGCCCAATCCCGAGCCACCCAAAACCCATTACTTACCGTGGGTTGAAACACTTCCTTGCGGAAAGCAGCCGAGACCACCACCGACCTGGGGAAAACAAAAACAAGAAAGGGTTAATCCATTACTCCCAGCCACTCCCATGCAGGAAGGAGGAGGAGCTCACCGCGAGAGGGACCAATACGGAATCCACGAGGGAGGAGAAAAGGCGAAATAGGAAGGGGAAGCGGCGCCCGGAGCGGAGGTCAAGAGGCAGAGTCAGGAGGAACCGGAGGACACAGAGGAAAAGAGACCACGAGGGACACCGAAAAGTAGAAGGGGGGAATTTGAAGAAGGCTTCGGTGACAATGAAGAAACGACTGAGGAGTGGAGCGAAGACTGGTGGATTCCCCCGAGGAGTTGTGCAAGTGCCGCCGCAACTCAGGAGAGTTGCGGCACGGACGGTGAGTGACCCTTAACTTGGTGACGCTAAGGGTGAGCGACTGGGTCTCGAGGGAGCAGGGTGGGTAGCAAGGGAACGGGGTGGAAAACCCTCAAAGGACCGTCAACGTTTTCTTTTCTTTTTTCTATTCTTTTAAGTTTTTCCTTCCTTTCTTTTTGCCATGTCGAACTACCTATTGATAAAAGCAGCCCAATATCAAAGAGCACTCTTATATTCAGGATACTAAGTGGGTGGGGCATCTTGGTGGTTTTGGTGGCGATATCTTTTCTTTATGGTTTATGCGGTATAGAGGTAATACCGGGAGGAGTGGGGGTGAATTCCCAGACAAAATAAGGCAGAGAACCTCTCTCCTATACCTTTGTGTTATTGCAGCTCTGTTCCCAAACTTGGTACGCCCGCAAGTAGAAATTGCCTGTATTGTTTATTTTTATGGTGAAATGGTATGAGAGTAGGGGGGGGGGGAGGTCAAGACGTGCCCACCTCTAATTCATCTAAACTTTACACCCAACCCTAAGAAGTGTGTGAAACCCCATCTTTTCACTCTCGGTGTGGTGGAGGACGCTATCACAACTCTCAGTCAGAACATACCTACCTCCAGATACTCACCGTCCTTTTTCTTCTCTCTGGCCTCCTGGGGGATGCCAGCCTGAAGACGTGGAACCTGAAACAGAAAAAGAAGAAAAGCGTGAAGCGTAATTACACAGAGGAAAGCTAGAGGAAGACTTATAAATATAGTCTGTGAATAATGAAGCAAAAATTGATAAGCATATCAAGCCTCCTAGCTTCTATTTCTGCCCATCCCTCCCACAACATTATTTAGTGAAATGAGGAATTCATATGGTGTGAGCAAGCTCTTAGAGCAGCACATTTTCAAGTAATGAACGATTTTGCAGTCAGATGATTAGGTCAACAGTTGTAAAAGGCATTTTATTTAAATGTCAAACAGAAGTTGAAATACATTTTCAGGCCTAGTCGTGGAAGCACATTAGGTATGAGAACCTAATACTTTATTTAAGTTTGTCGGGGTTCTTAAAGGGAATGCCTCGGGAAGCGGGTACAGTAATCCACGAGCACCAGGACGTATTGGAACCCTCTTGTGGAACGGGTTAGGGGGCCAATAAGATCCATACCTACTCGCTCAAAAGGTTTCCCGATTATAGGTAACGGCTGCAAAGGGACACCGGGGGGTTTGTAGGGATTTTTCCTTTGACAAATAAGACACTCCTGACAGTAACTTTTTATCTGAGCGTAGATACCAGGCCAGTAGAAATGCCGCAGAAGGTTGTGGGTCGTTTTCTGGGCCCCTATATGGCCGGCCAGAAGATGGGAATGGGCGTAAAACAATACCTGCTCCCGGAAAGCCCTAGGTACTAATAACTGGGGTTCTGTCTTGTTGTCACTAACCCGATAGAGGAGCCCGTTGATTAACTGGAAGGAGGGATACACTGGGGTCGGGGTGGTGGGTGGTTTTCGGGCTTGTTGCCAAGCTATCGCTAGTGTGGGGTCATTGATTTGTGCCCACCTGAAATCCCTATCATTCTCCCAGGGTTCTTGTTTGAGCAGGGTTTGCTTTACTCTTTTCTTGGTGTAGCCAGCCTTGGTATTCCCCTCCCTTACTTTATCTAAGAATAGGGATATGAACCTGGGGTTGTCTGTGCCTAGGATCAGCTTTTCAGGAAGGCGAGGAAGAACCCCAACAATCACTGTTGAGAGAATCCCCCTTGGGCATTGGAGAGGGACCCGGGCTGTGGGGTAGGCCTTAATATCCCCATGGACGCAACGTATGTGAATTTGATGCCCTTGGAGGTATTGTTCATCTTTGACTAGTCCCTTTCTGATCACTGATTGACGGCAGCCCGAATCAAGCAAGGCCGTGACAGGACTCCCGTTGAGCTTCAGACTTACATAAAAGCATGCACCCAGTTCCTCGGTATACATCAGGTCTTTTGGGAGGTAACTGACATCCATTGGTTCTTCGGCTTTCCTTCTGGGACAGGCCCGAGCAATATGGCCCCATTCCCCGCAATCGAAACATTGCGGGCCTCGCGGAGTCGACGTATCTGGTTTCAACAGCCTGGCCCTCTCGGGTTCCTTTATGGGGCGTAGGGGTTTCCTTGGAGGAGGCGGGGCTCGTGAGGGTTTCTCCGGCTCCCAGAAGGATCCATGGGGTTGGGCACGTGCGAAAGACGCAGCCATGTCCACGGCTTGTTCGGGCGTCAGATTTGCATGTTGCCTAAGCCATCATTGTGTGGGATATGGGAGGGCTTCTAGGAATTGTTCTAAGTATATGGAGTTCATTATCTCCTCTTTGCTCCTGTCCAGGGGCTTCAGCCATTTGTCAGCGGCCATCTTTAGCTTGAAATATTGGGTTTTGGGATTGTCTCCTGGAGTCCCCGTCTCCTTTCTGAACCGCATTCGGTAGGTTTCGGCGTCCATCCCCAGGTGGTCGAGGATAAGCGCTTTCACCTCTTCGTAGGGGGTTACTCACCCTGAATTAGCGATCTGGTAGGCCGCCTGGGCCTCTCCTGTCAGCAGCGGAGCAAGGAAGAAAGGCCATTTGGCCACCAGCCACCCGGATGCTCTTGCCGCCCTCTCAAAATTTAGTAGGAAAGCATCTGGGTCCTCTCCAGGGATGTATTTCTGCAGAGACACCGTAGGGGTGGAGGAGATGCTCCTAGTGCGATTATGCCCGCTACCGCTCTGGCCTGGTTCCTCGCCTGCTTTCTGTAGGACATCCAACTGTCCCTTCATCATCTCCTTTAACATGTCCGTGTTGGCCTGGGCAGAGGTCATCTGCCTCGCTACTGCCCACTCGAGCTTCTTCTGGCCCTCCACTATGTGCTGGATGAGCGCCTCCATTTTGGGCCCACAATGGAGGTATTATGCCCGCATTCTCCACCACTTGTTGGGGCACGGCGGGATTGTTAAAGCACCAGCACACCACGTTCGCTGCTTCAGAGGTTTATTGAATAGGTCAGTACAGGCAATGCTGGGGAATTGGTGATTGGTCCGGGAAACTGGCGTCTTCGCAGGGGATTTGGCTTCTCCGCCTTGGCGCTCAGGCTCCTCGGGTATGGTTAGGCTCCTCACCGGTACCGGTACATGTAAGGAAAAGGAACCAGTATTAGGGCGGAGCACAATACTGCAGCTCAGGGGATGGGTAGTGAGGGAAATGCACCCGGCAAAGTGAAGGAGGGAGGGAAGGTCCCGACACCGGGGAAGAGAGGCACGGGAATCGGGGTGCAGGTTTTCACCCGGAGGGACTTAGCCTAACCCTGTTCGGGATCCCGCCCGGCCGGTAGATCGTTGCGTTCCCTCCCCGCTCCCAAACCCCCGGATTCGGGCACGCACCTGTTGAAGCCACGTCCCTCCTGGGCCGTGGCGGGGCGCAGTGTCCTCCTCTCGAACACTGGAATTCCCGAAATCCTGGGCAGCAACTCCGCGTCCGTCGTCTTCGGTCAATGGCGGTTCTCCGACTTCCTCCTTCCGGTCGATGCCAGACTGTTCGCCGGCCCCTTCCTCCTTAAACAGCCAAGGGCTGCAATCGTCCGTCCCCTTCGGGGCGTGGTTTTCGTCCTCCGCGTCGATGTCATAGGGCCAGACTGAGGAAGAGAAATGACGCGTCGGGCCTCCCGGACTGGTGTCAGCGCCCGGCAGCTGGGAAAAAGAGAGAGAGCCTGTTTGCGTGGGTGAGTCTGTCTTTGTAACGGGGTTTGAGGGTAGCGATCCCCGACAAAGTTGCACGTTTCTTTTACACATTCAAAAAGCATCTTCTCCTATGGTTTAAAGCTGCATGATTTATTTTAAAGAAACATTGCCTATTGTTTTCTCTCGGGTTATGACTAAGTTAAACACATTTTCAAATGTCAGGCATATTTTCTTCAATGTTAACAAAGGTCAATTTCCATAAACAAATTAGACTTTAACAGTCATGACCTCCCCATTTAGAGATCCCCCTCCTACCTGGCTGGGATTTCTATGATGTGATGGCAGCAGTGGCACCCTCTTTTGAGCACTGCAGGATTGCTGAGCGGGAACCATTTTTAAAGCACCCACTTGGAAAACATCCTTGTATAAAGAAAATAAGCTCTCAAAGTGGGGTGGGAGTTTGCTTTCTCAATACAAAACATAGATTACCTAACATACAGGAACTTTCTCCCTGTGCATGGGGCCATTCTATATTTCCCATGCTTGTATCTACCATGCCTCAGGCAGGGAAAATGTGGATGGCAGCCCAGCCCTCAAAAGAGTGGGACGACCATCATTTTGACTTGGCAGCCGCTTGAAGGATGAGCCATCGGTTCCGAGCTTTACAGCAGCAGTGCCATTAGAGGCTCCACTTGTGTAAAGTTGGCCCTTCTCAAGGTTGAGCAGGGCAACAGCAAGTTTAGTGGGAGAGAAGACCCACAAAGTTATAGTGGTACCACCCCTCTGCCGAACTCCAAATGAGACACTCTGTCTTTGCTCCTGATGCCTTGAAGCATGTGGTGTATAATGCTAAAGAAAATACCAGGAAATGGTCTTATAAATAGCAAAGCATAATTCTTTAGAGAGTAGGACAGGTTAGAGATACTTTAGGCACATCCGGTTGAGGTCAGAGAAAGAGAAACAGGGCTGCAACCCCTACACCTCTATGTGTAAAAAATATACTATTTTGCATTTAATAAAAATACACACACACACACACTCACACTCTCTCTCTTTTTCTCTCTCAAACCCCTACATAAATGTCAACAACGTTTTCATTACAAATTGTCTCTTACTGGATTGTACTATTGAATAAGAACATGAAAAATATTGTGGTACAAGAATATCAAGGACAGAAAACCGAGGGAAAACATTTCTAAAGGTACGTGCATAGAGGGAATTATAGATTTACTATTGCTAACTCCACATCTAAGTACTTTGAAGATAAATGTACTGTGTAGGTACATATATGTGGAACTAGGTATAGAAAATCTAGACTTAATTACAAATAGTTTTTTTTGTTTGATATTTTATCCTCGATATTTAGTACAGTAGATATTCAGACTATGCTATTTAGTACCCACAGCCTCTTACTGCTACTAAGACCTCTTGTATTTCAAATTCTATTTCTCAGGCCTCCAAATCCTCAAGGGTTCTTTTCCAGGAAGTCTCCAATATGCCCTGTGTCAAAGCAAGTGTTCTCAGTGATTCATTTGCAAAAGATTAATTGCTGGGGCCCATAGCTTTGCTCAGAAGCCCACGGCCGGCACCGTTGAAGGTCAGGGTGCTAAATACCAAGACAGCGTAGTCTTGATTCCACCTCATGCCTCTTTAATCCACCGCCAGATGCTCCCTCTCCATTTATCTCACCCTTGGAGGCTCTTCTTCACTCCTGTTTTCTAACTTTGTCACAGTTTTTCCATCTTTCTGTTTTTCCTTCATTCCCCCTTGTTTGTTTTTGCCTCTTGCTCTGGGTCAAAGTCTCATGAGGAAAAATAAGTAGCGGTCCCCAAAAGTAAGTACTGGTGGGCCCCACCTGAAACCACTGACTCAAATTAAGCAATGACTGTTCCCCATCCAATGTTGTTTATGACAATTTGGCCTCTTTTTTTTCTATGAGATGACTTCCATTCATGATTGAATTGCCTAGCTTCCGATTTCATCCTGTCTCATGCAGCATGATTACAGAACTTTGGCCTTTTTTGTCACTCCTTTCACATCTCTGCCGAATGATTAAGGAAATGTAGGACGTTTCCTCCTCAGTTACCTCCTTAAAGTCGGGCTCCCAAGATGATGTATGCTGTCAGGACTCTAAAATATTTATCTCTGGTTGTTACACCTGCTTTTACCTTCATCCTTAACAAATGTTGTCATCTTGCACTGCCCTTATTGAATGGAAGAAAGGGGTTGTCAAACCTTGTAAAGAAGTCAAACTTTGTCCCCAGGGCAGAAGATTGCTTTACGTGGCACTGGCTGCCAATTTCTAGAAGGGTCCATTATAAGGTGCTCTGCTTTGCCCACAGAGCCTATTATGAAACGGGTCACATACTACTTGTGTTTTTGCTTTTAAGACTAAGTTATCCCTTAATTTTGGTTCTTCCCTCCTGTTATCAGTCCCTTCAGAAAGGCTTGTTGTGGACGCTTAGGTGCGGTTGAGGTGGATGTTCCTTCTCCTTTTGCTAATTCTATTTGGAATGCACTCCTTCTTGGCCTTCGCAAAATAGAGGACCATTCTATGTTTAAGAAGCCTCTTAAAATGTATCTGTTTTATTGATTAGCTTCATATCTTTTTTGATGTTGTTAGTCAGTTCAGTACTAAGATGCCTCAGGGCATTTGTTGCACCTTATAATTAACAATTCAACTCAACTAATATGTTGTATGCATGGATTTTCAATATATCTAGTAAGTGCCCTTATGGACTAAATGGTGGCAGTTTTAAAATAAACTGAACAGAAATGATGGTCTGTGGCTCTTGCCCTTTGGTGATGAGCATTGTAACCTGAGGGATAGCTCAGGCGTCTGGTGTCTGATCTATGGTAAGACTAAGAGATAGCTCAGCTATGTGAAGCCTGAACATATCATTTATGTCTAACCAGAGACATAACACTGCTGCATAAACCAAACGCCTTTATGACCAGGTTCTAAGACTACAAGACAGATGTAGAATTTGCTTTAACGTATGCCCTGTTTGTCTCTGGGATGGTGTCTATGCAAAGGCAATACACTCATGCGCAACTTTTGCAGACATTGCATCGGTGTCCTTCCTCTTCAAAAAATGTTAGTGTGGCAGCAAAATGCTTGTGAAACCTTATTCTGCTGTTAAATTAAATCTGGATCTGTCAATAGCAGCATAATTCTCTGTACAATAGGCTACCAATGTAAGAGCACTGCACAACGCAAACAATACTTTGAGCACTACTTGTTCAAGTGTTACAATGACAACAGTGGTTGATTTGTAAAAAAATAAGTCCCGGGCTCTCATCAGGAGGCAGCTTCGGCCAGCCCATTTCTCCTGTTAGCGCTGCCTAACACAGAACCAACAAGCCATACAAGCGGGGAGAGGATATGGCATAATGGCCAGAGCTGGCACCTTCAGAGCTTGGGAACCAGGTTCAAGTCTTGGCGTTGGCTCAACATCCTGTGATTCTGGGCAGATCTCTTAATCTCCCTGTGCCTACCAAAAATGAATATGTCCTTAACTGGTGCTCAAGCACCGGTGTTGATGATTAACTGCCAGTGCTAAGCCGAAACCAACGGCTCAAATTAAGCACTGAATGACAAACTTGTTACCATACTGTTTCCTTGGTGTCGCTCTTGTATCCCATTCAAGGTTGACCCTTTCTCTACCCAGTCCCGGCGAATTGCTATAATTAGTATAGATAGTTAGGAACAACCATTATAGAGAATATGGTCATTCTTCTCAAAGGAATTTTGGAGAAATTTATAACAAATGCTACTTTTTATAAGGTGCATTGCCCCTACAGAATTGAAAAATAACACATATTTTAATGGATTTGACAGTTTATGCATTGTAGGCTTTAGAACAGAATTAAAATGAACCTGGAATTTCAACCCACAACCAAGTTCAACTTGAATATTTGCCCCGTCCAACAAAACTGAAGAAACCTCATGAAGGGAGAAAAAAGGGGACTGTCTGGTGTCCTTTGGATCAAACCATGCAATTCAGTCTCCTGGAGAAGGACGTCCCTCAACAGATGGATTTCCTCCATATTTGAGTGGTGATAGACCAGCTACTAATACCTCTCAAATTGAGGAAGCGTCTGAGCCCTTTGCGCTTCTTCTCTACCATAAAAATATTGCTTAGAAAGCCGTTGATATGTATTGCCAACCTGCAAATGGCTTCTTTCTTTTCCATTTCTGACATTTATGAGAACTGACTCCTGTTCTGTGAACCTCAGTGGTTTGTGTCTTATTGTTTGCACGGGGGACCCATAAAACTTTATGTAACACCTTAAATACTCTCCAGTACCCAAGAGTTCCCTGTAATTTCCATCCATTCCTCTAGAACTCCCCCACTCTCCACAACCACTCTTGCCCCCAACCTTAGAAGAGAAAACAGGATAATCCTTACAGAAATAACCTCCTCTGGTGTTAGCACCTCCTCAGAAGTACCTCCTGCCTCTGGCATAGCCTGTCTATAGGAAGATGGTCCTTAAATGTTTTTCAACTTGCCAGCCGTTATTCTGCCTACCCTGTCCTGGGATCCATTGGAAGGGACAGTCAGAACAGACCCAGTGGCTCTTCCAGGCCCACTGAAAAACTTTGCTAAAGATCTCTCTTATCAAAATCTGAGCCCCTTCAAGGGCTGTGAATGCCACCACAAACTTCCCCCCGTTTCTTTAAAAAAAGGTTTTTCAAAGAGGGATTCCCTGTTCTGCAGGACTGCCTTCTGATGTAATCAGTTACCCCAATTTCGGATCTACTTTGATCAGCTGAGATCAGTGTTGCTCTATCGACAGAGCACAGTTAGCATTTCCCAACATGCAGATAGCTCTCTGGGCCCAACTGGAAATGATCTTGTGCGGTAATTTAACTCCAAGGGCCCTGGCCTCCTCTGCCGTGTCCAGGATTTTAGTGAGGAGTCCCACCACATCCATTTTATCTAAGCAGACCCTCCACGAGTGGTCTAGCCCCTTCTTGGGACAGTTAATATATCTCGCCAAAATGTACACATCATGTTGTCTATATCTGGGGTCAGTTATCCTTGGACTCCAGAGTGGGGAGAGGGCACTCGCGATCCTAAACTTCTTTCTCCAGTTTCTGACAAATTTTCTTTGCCAACAAATCTCCCACTACGAACACGTTGTACAATTGCTTAGGTTTCAACATATCAGATGTCTTCTGGTCACCATTTACCCCTCCATTCGACTGAGGGTCAGGGCGCAAGGGTTTGCTGCACCATGGCTTCTCATCAGACGCATTTCTGTTGTCCAACTCACCCTTCCCTCCTAGGGGGGGAGAGAATACTGGTGTCAACCGTGGGGACCGAGGTGACATGCAACTTTTGCAATATGCCATATATGTAGTGACTCCTAAGCATAAGCTGGAGAGAAGATGAGTGAGAGATAGAGACACATTTTTACATAGCATTATTATGCTTGGTTGCAACAGTGTGAGCTTATAGTGCTGCTTAGGTAGGAGGCATTTTGGTGTGGAGCAGGATGACCAAATAGAGGCACCTATTGTGTTGCAGCTATACTTGAGATGTGCTTAACCCTGAAGACGAGCCAGGAACTCCCTAGGAGTGAGAAATTCATTCTCATATACTGGTGACTATTATCTACACGTGGGTGACAGGCCCTAATTTGTAAGTTTGTTAGGGTCTGGCACTGCCTTGCGGTTGGGTGTTATGTGTTGGGTAACAGCCATGCTTTACTGCATTCCTAAATTTCATGTTGTCTGGGTTGTTTCTTATTTTTTCCAGAAGTTAGTTCCAGAATTTTGCTACCTAAGCAAAGAAGGAAGTTCCACCAAGGGACAGGCTTTAGTCTGTTTATGTCACCAAAGCTTTATTTGGATTACCCAGTTTGAAATCAAAAATGCTTTGAAGGAGGAGGGTCTGGTTGTGGGAAACAGTGACGTATGTAAAGAGATAAGAGTAATGAGGTCACTTACGCGTAGCTGGAGCAATTGCCTTGCAGCTGCATTCTTTGTGGTCTTCTGAATAAGTATTTTCCACCGGTGAAGATCTTCATTTGGTTGAACTGAGCTTCAGGTGGTTCATTTGTATCCGCTTAGTTCATGGCTTCGAGGTAATCGCCTAGGTTGGAGCAGATTAGGACTACCTGTCCCACATGAGAATGATTTGGGTGTGGTCTCTGTCTTTAGAACAGGTTGGATTGAAGGACTTGAGGCCAGGCAATGGGCTGGGATAAGTATGGCAGAGCAGTGAGAGTTGCTAAGCTTGACAGGAAGGATCTTGCATTCAGTTACAGAAACTCTTAGAAAAATAAAAAAGGCCACTCAGAAAGAAGCACCTCGGTGCAGTACTAATGGTAAAAGCCACAGTAGAAATGCTAACAAGATAACAATTCATGTTGACAGGATAGTAACCAAAGGTACAGAACTTGCACTGGTAATGGCTTTGTGCAGAGCTGCACGTCAGGTTTTTTTAAGCTAATCACTGAATACAACTTTGCTCTTTCTGTGGAAATCCACACAACAGATGAGTCTAAGGTACATTTAAAGTGTTTTTCCTGAATATAGCTGGGTCTCTTTTTACCATTTTTATGTACACATTGGTAACCCAAGTAGACTATATGTTCGAGTAAAGTTTGGTCAAAGTTGATTTGGGATTTAAATATGGACATTGAAAACAACCATTTCGGAAAACACACCTTTTTGCCAATGAAATCCTTGCTCTGTGATATAAGATAAAGTGAGAGGAAGGTGTGTTTGGTGCAGAATGAGAGAGAGAGAAGGGCAACAGCGACTACATACTCCTGCTCAATTTCTACTGTAAATGATTTCTTAGTTTTCTACTCTCCCCCTTCGCACAGGCCAAGACAAGGCATCTGGGAGAGACTGAGAACCAGAAAGAGATTTATTTGTGTTACTTATTGCATGTTTTGTAAAGCACGACCGTGACCAGGAAGTATCAGAGCACTTTACAGAATAAAACATGCATACAAAACATATGAATTTCCAAGTGCAACAAGCAATCAAAAACAGATAACAAGAGTATGGTTAAGAATGTTATAGCAGATCCAGGATTGCTATAGTTGTTCTCTTTACATAGTCGCAATAAGTAAATTTTGAACAGTAGAGGTTCAATGCTCTTCTTTCGCGTATCTCCAGTGGTGGAGAGTTCCATATTGTGGGTGAACTACCAGAGAAGGAGCGAGAGAAGGATCTCTCTTTGAATCTTGGTGGCTCTAGGAGTACCGAGTTTCAGCTTCTCATCGAGTGGCAGCCTCCGGAAAAGGTGGGTTGCTCTGCCAGGTTTTTTGGAGATCCCATGGTGCAGCACTTTGTGTGAGATTTATGCTATCTTTAGGATGCAGCATGCTTCGATAGGTACCCACTTGAGCATGATCAGAGAGGGAGTGATGTGTTCAAAGTGACTAACTCCGGATACTAGTGGCTGCACTGAGAATGGCCTTCAGCGGAGCCAAGTGAGGTTCTGGTGTGCCGGTTAATTTCCATAGTCTAGGCTGGAGATTATAAGCAATTGTACCACATTGTGAAAGTCAGGCAGAGGTGTGAAAGGCTTGATTTTTTTTTTGAGTAGCCTAAGTTGGCATAAATCTCCCTTAGACATGTAGTTAATGTGGGCAATCATTGTTAGGTGTTTGTCTAAAGCGATTCCGAGAGATTTGGTACAGTCAATGATTTTTGTGGTGTAGTTGAGAGCGCTTGGGTAGTTTAGCCAATTGTGTATTGGACTGGGTGTGCGAAGGGGAGGGAAGAAAAGGACGTCGGTCTTCAATGGGTTATGTATTCGGTGGATGGGTGACAGCCAAGCTTGTACTTTAATCAGTTTGATTAAAGTGAAATACATCCTCTAGAGAAGCTATTTTAAGGTAAAGCTGTGAGTCATCTGCATAAAGATGATGTGAAATAAACATACCTAAGACCTGCAATTGGAGAGTGTAGTGGTGGGGAAGAACAGGAACTCTCAGAGACGCCACTTATAATCCAAGCGGGGTTTATTTGTACAAGGCAAATAAAGATATGCAGTAGGGAGCCCACGGCAGAAGCAGCTGCACGAACAAGAGACAAACAGCAACTGCCAGGGCTAGAATAGAACATGGCACAAGGCAATAAGAGTTCTAGGCAAAGCATTCTAACATTAAAGGTACAGTGAGCAACTACATTACAGTGAGCAACTTACCACATACCCCCCCGCCCCCATGGAACACAAAAAACTAATACAAAACATAGTCGTGAAATTTGACTGGTAACCTACAAACTCGGTGATTGCGTGCAGGTCCATCTTCGGGCGAAGAACGTGAATGGGAAGGTGAGACAGCATTAGAACAACATGAAGAAGAAGCAGGTGTGGTTAGGACAGCATTAACATTAGATGCATTCGGGAAATTAATGAAGTCAAAACCAGGACCAAAAGTGAAATCAGAATCATCTTCAGACCTGTTAGCATAAACTTTGTTGAAAATACCAACTTGAGTATCTGTAAGTTTGATAACGTTGTTCTTGTTCCACCAACCTCTGTTTTCTAAGAGAACAGAAGGCTTGGTGACTTTGACAACGCGAACAGGTAGAGTGAATCTAGATTGGCCTTTGCATACTTTATAAGGTTTTTTGATAAGAACCCAGTCGTTAACTTTGAGAACAGGACCTTGGGAAGTAGAAACACCCTCATAGGATTTCTTCTGCAGTGACTGTTTTGCAGCAACCCTATTTTTGATTAATTGGGGGTCTACTAGGGTGTTTCTCTTTAGAGACAGAGCAGAACCCACTGCCAAGTCATTGAACCACTTAGGCATGAGTTTTGACCTGGCTTCTCTTCCCCTGAGAACCCTGAAAGGTGTAACTCCAGTGGTGAAATGCGGGGCTGTCAAGTAAGCCCACACCTTTTTTTGCAGGAAATCACCTACATCGACATTGGCTGCAATGGCGGTTTGGACCCCTTCCTTGAGGAATCGATTGGCTCTCTCCACAAGACCATTGGAGGAGGGACTGTATAAGGCAACTTGGCAATGTTTTACGTCAGACCTCCCCAGAAAATCGGTA
The DNA here is from genome assembly GCA_963921515.1 of Calotriton arnoldi. NCBI lineage: Eukaryota > Metazoa > Chordata > Amphibia > Caudata > Salamandridae > Calotriton > Calotriton arnoldi. Next base: position 956,677 of record CAWUFW010004040.1, read on the forward strand.
ACCTGAAAGGAAAGGTTGGCCGTTATCTGTGACAACACAACTCTGAGTGCCCTCAATCCTAAAGAGGTTTTGAAGAAAGGAAACAACAGTGGAGGAGTTGGCCGCCTGTACAAAAGAATAATAGATCCATTTAGAATGGTAATCAATGGCAACTAAGCAATACCTTTTGTCCGAAGGTAATAAAGTGAAAGGTCCTGAAAAATCCAAAGCAAACTTATCCCAGGGGAATTCAGGAAATGGCACTGGGAACAAAGGTTTCTTGGTTGTTTTCCAGTGTTTGTCAGAGACAACACAACTTGGGCAATTGTCTACAAAAAGAGCCACTTGTTTGTCCACACTTGGCCACCAGTATATGTTTTTCAATTTTTTGCAAGTGGCAGAAATACCTAAATGGCCATCGTGTGCAATGTTGATGATTCTCTCTCTCAGGGAAATAGGAGGAACAATAAGACCATTCCTGACACAAACTCCATTTTCAAAGGATAATTCCTCACTAATTTGTGCAAAACATCTTAAGTCATTCCTCAAGCTCTTAATGGCAGGCCATTTGCTCTTGATGAACAACTCTACTTTCTTAAGAGTCCCATCCAGTGCCATAGCGGATGTCCATTCATCTTGTGAGATACTGCCACTGCACATGGAAACTGCATCTACCAAACCCACCACACAATCCTTATGAAAGTAGTCTTCACCTTCGCTACAATCAGGGAGAGGAATACGAGAGAGACAATCAGCTCGGACGTTTTTGCCTCCCTGAATGTACTTGATAAAGAGGTTATACTCTTGTAATTTGGAAAGTAACCTGACCAGCCTTGCAGAAGATTTACCTAATCCATTACCAGACAATAAAGATACCAAAGGCTTGTGATCGGTGAAAACCTCACAACGGGTTCCCCAAATGTAGGTTTTAAATTTCTGAACTGCCCAGACAATGGCAAGGGCCTCCCTTTCGATTGTGCTGTAGTTGCATTCAGTGGGTGTCAAGGCACGGGATGCAAAAGCAATAGTGTTTTCTTTACCAACCACCCACAGCCCAAAAACAGCCCCAAGGCCTTTCTGACTAGCATCCACAGTCACGAAAGAACTGGCGTTAGGAACAAAAGGGTGCAATGCGGGTGCGTTTATGACTAGAAGTATCACCTTCTCAAAGATATCACGGAGATTGTCACTCCATATGAATTTGGTACCCTTCTTAAGAAGACACCTTAAGGGTTGAACTAGTTGTGCATAACCAGGAACAAACCTAGCATAGTATTCACAGAGCCCAAGAAATGAGCGAAAGGCATCCTTATCAACAGGAGGGGAAGCATTACGTATCGCTTCAACATTGCAAAACTTTGGTTTGATACCTTCACTTGAGATCATGTGACCAAGGTACTCAACCTCATCAACAAGTAGTCTGCATTTACTGGTTTTACAGTCATGCCTCTATTTTGCAAGATAGTTAGTACCTTGTCAAGAATTTGTAAGTGTTCCTCCTTGGTTTCTGTGTGGATTAAGATGTCGTCTTGAAACGCTTGCACTTGTGAAAGGTCACCAAAAAGACTGTCCATGAGCTTCTGGAAAACACTCGCAGCTGATGCGAGACCAAAAGGCAGCCTCAAATACTTAAAGGCACCAAAAGGAGTCACAAAAGCAGTGAGTGCTTGACAGCTTGGAGAGAGTTGGATTTGGTGGTAAGTCAATAGTGGAGAAAATCTTGGACTTACCGATATTGGCTAGCATTTCATGTATGTGTGGTAAAGGGTGACAATCCACGAGAATGTTTTGATTAAGGGATCTTAAGTCCACACATAACCTCAGGTCTCCAGTCCTTTTTTTTCGCAAAACAACCGGAGAAACCCATTCCAAGGCATCGATAGGAGCAATGATACCTTCGGTCTGGAGATTTGTGAGTAGCGATTTTAAATCCTCTCTGACACTCGGAGGCACAGGTCTAACCTTCTGTACAATAGAAACAGCGTCTTTTTTTTAGCATAATAGTGTGTTCATAACCTTTGACAGCACTTACAGAATTTTTAAATTCACCAGGAAAGGATTGTACTAGCCTTTCAACAATGGAGTCCGGTTGGTTGACAGACATAATGTTGGAAGGAAGATCACCCAAAATAATGGGAGGATCCTGCCCAGGAAACAAGATGATGCCTAGGAGGGCAAGGTCCTTCCATCCTATGATGTCCCTTCCTTTGACGGCCACATAAATTTTGGTTTTAGCGGATCTGCCTAAACACTCCACTCTGTCCCAAAAGTAACCTAACAGATCGATGTCCTGTTCCCCAAAGGCTTTGGGGTTGATATCGGGAGTAAGAAGTGGCAAGCCATTAGGCCATAATTTGTAAAATGTGCGATCTGCTTGGATAGTGATAGGAGCTCCTGAATCGGCCATAGTTAAAATGGTTTTACCATCAATGGAAATATCAACCAACGGCCCTTTAATGGGTTTGTCAGACATGTCAGGAACGTCAACAGTGACTAGAATGTTAGCAAACTGGGAAGTACAATCTTGGACGTCAGGAGTGTCCAATGCAATGTTAGAAATTTTAACCCTACTGGAAGTACTGCTGGACGCTGCATTCATCCCACCCCTACACACACCTTTAAAATGTCCAAATTTCCGGCACTTTTTTCCCTATGGCTGGGCAATTAGGATTGTTTCCTATGTGGTTTCTGGACCCAAAATGAAAACAAACCAATTGGCTCCTAACAGGTTGATTCTTAGAAAACTTCTTGTCAGAGGTTTGTTTCGAGTTGATGCATAAACCACATTCTCGTCAGAAACTAGATTCACAGGGGAAGGAGCTGCAGGGTGCATGGTGGACTGTGTAGGAAGAACCATAGTTTGATTAGAGTGACCAGACAAAACTTTAGATGTGACAATTGACCTTTCAATGCTTTTGGCAATGTCAATCGTTTCAGCTAATGTAGGATTACGAGAGGTGAGAAGGCGCTCTTGAATATTCTTGGAGTAGCAATAGAAGACAAATCGATCTCTTATGTAAATGTCAACATTTGGACCAAACTCGCACTTTTCAGCTAAAACTCTTAAAGTTGCTACATAATCTTCTACTGATTCTTCAGAGGATTGTTTACACATGGCGAAATTAAACTTTTCTAAGAGGACACTTGTGGAGCCAGAATATTGTTTACCCATGCGCAGTTCAGCTTCAATGAAAACGTTCCATACAGTATCTTCAGATGTAGGGGCAGGATAGCGTGGAAGATTGTCGAAACCCCTGCGGCCGGCTACACCCAGATGATTAACCAACAAGGCTAATTTCCTCGAGGGAGAATAACCATCAGCGTCAATGGCAGTGAGATAGTTTTCAGAATCTCTCAACCACTCTGTCCACTTCAAATCAGGTTTGCCTGGTTTTTGTAGGAAAGGCGCAGGCTGAATGACACCTTGACTGGATGCCATAGTAAGTGAGGCAACAAACACAAAAACAGAGTTGTGATGGAGAAAATACGATATGTAAATGGTGTGTGAATCACCGAAGAAAGGAGGTGTCACGACAAATGTGCAGAATAAATGAAGGGAGCAACAATGGTGTGTGAGTCACCGAAGAAGTGTCACACAAAAGGCACGCAAAACTGACTCACTTATGCAGCAGATGTAGGAGAAGAAAGGTGTGCGAATCACCGAATATCGCACCGCAAATGGTGGTTTAGGCTGAAAGCTGGCAACAGGCGAAGTTGTTAAAGATGAGTGTGGTGTGCGAATCACCGAACGTGGCGTCGCACAGACAGGAAACAGTTGTTGAAGTTGAAACAGAAGAAAATCACTTCCCGACTCACCCAAGATGGCCGCCGTGCGTGTGACGTGAAGATGCCTCCTAGAATGCACAGCAGCAGTTCCTGCGTGAGGCGGAGACGTCGGGAAGAGCAGAAGAATGAAGGAGTCGAAGTCGGAACTCCGAAGTTGCAGGAATCGGGAACGATGGAGGTAAGAGCGAGCCAAGCAGGCAGTGATGATTTAAATCAGGGCGCGCGTGCAACCAACGGAAAGGAAAGGTTGGATGCCAGCCCAAAGGTAGAAAAAAATTAAATAATCGTTTTGACCCACCTCGTAGGAAGAGTCCCGAATGTCCAGGTCAGGGTCGATGTCGAAATGTCAATAGTGCAGTAAACACAGACCGGTGGGCTCCAGCAGAAGCGTTGAGTAGCTAAGAGAGACGACGGCAGGGTACCCCACTCCTGGTACCAAAATGTAGTGGTGGGGAAGAACAGGAACTCTCAGAGACGCCACTTATAATCCAAGCGGGGTTTATTTGTACAAGGCAAATAAAGATATGCAGTAGGGAGCCCACGGCAGAAGCAGCTGCACGAACAAGAGACAAACAGCAACTGCCAGGGCTAGAATAGAACATGGCACAACGCAATAAGAGTTCTAGGCAAAGCATTCTAACATTAAAGGTACAGTGAGCAACTACGTTACAGTGAGCAACTTACCACAGAGAGCCTCTGTATGCAGTTTTAAACTGCCATATCAACCTGGCAAAGTAAACCTTTAGCCAGGCACAAACCTTCCTCTTTAATACATATAAACCGCCCCTAGACAGCCCAGAGGGAAGGGTTGTAAGAAAGTGCCCTCTTTTTGCATGGTTGCCCCCATTTTCTGCTAAACTGCTGATGTGCTTTGACTAAGTGTGCCCTGGGTTCCTGCCAACCAGGGCCTATGTTCTTTACCTAAATTGCATTGAAAACAAAACCCAATTGGCACTCTTTGGCCTCAGGTCAGTCCCTTGTAAATGGTACCACAGGTACTGTGGCCAGGGAAGGCCTCTAAAGGCTGCAGCACTTATTGTGTCACCCTTAGAGGCCCTGTGTGCACGCACGCACGCACGCACGCACGCACGCACACACACACACACACACACACACACACACACACACACACACACACACACACTGAAAAATGCACACAGAAGGCATCTTAGAGATGCCTCCTGAAAAACGACTTAACACTAGCCTCCAGGCTGAGTGGCTGCTCCCCAGCTGCGACCACCAGACATGTTTCTGGACCCCTGGGTCGAGAGCCTGCTGCTCTCGGGGGGTCTGAAACAATGCACATCCTGGGACGAGGTGCTAAGCCTCCTCCCCCAGGATGGGCAGGGTCCACGAAGAGTAAGCTTCAAAGGGTTGCAGCCTTTGTGAGCTTCCCCAGGCCTTCTGCTGCTTCCAGCAATTGGCCCCCACCGGTTCTGACCCCCACTTTGGGCGGGAGAATCGGCGGGAAAACCAAGTGAGAAACGGAGGTGTGCCCACCTTTGCCAACCCGACCCCTCAGGTGGGGGAGGCAAGGTGAAGCACAACTCTCAGTCTCCGCCATCTTGCAGATGGGGGACCCAGTTAACCAGAGTGAGGCATATGCCCCACTCCCACTGGAGGGTGGCATAATAGGGGGTGTACCCACCCCAAGGAAGGGACCCATTGGTCCCAACCTTTACCTACTTGTAACGCCCCTATAGTATTTAGGGGCAACCATGAACGATGCCTCCTCAGACAAGAACAGACCAAGAAGAAAAGAAGACGAAGGACCGAAGAAGCCATGCTAAAGCTAAGAAGAGGAGGACGCCCACTGACTTGGCCCCAGCCCTACCGGCCTGTCCCCACCTCAAACCTGCAGAAGAGAAATCCCGGTGTGTCCTGCAGCCAGCAACCTCAAGAACCCCGAGGACCTGCCCTGCCTTCCACAGAAAAGACTCTGTCCCCCGTGAGCACCGGATTTGCTCACCCACAGACTCTAGCTCCGGCCAAATCCGGGAGTCTGCACCACTCTGCACCCGACGCCCACGGCCCGAGTGGCCCAACACCACGAGGAGGTCTCCCCGGCAATCCCGACCTGGGATCTGGTGATCTCTGACCTGCCTAGAATCTCCCAGCGAAGCCTGCGGCCTCTTTCTGGAGGATCCCCCCGACCGCAACTGGAGCTGGTAAGAAAACCCGACGCCTAAAGACACCCCTGCACCCGAAGTCCCACGGCCTTGGGTAGCCCAACCAATGGTGTTCCAGCATCCCCACTTACCTCTCCAACCGGTGGTCACCTCCAGAAGATCTCCGTCTCCGAGCCTGCAGTCTTTGTTGAAACCGGAGAATCCCTATTGAAATCAATAGGGCACCCAGTACCAAATCAGCACCCTGCACCCAGCTGCCCCTCCGCCGCTGCGGGTGTACTTTGGGTGCTAAAACGGATCCCCCTTTGCCCTGAGCTACACCCCAGGAGCTTTGCTCCCACCACTTTGTGGCCTGCTCGTGAGCAGCCACCAACCTGAAGCCCCCTATCCCCATTGGATAACATTGGGCCTCAGCACTCTGCAGCCGGACGCCCTAGTGCCGTTGAGGATGCTTTGAGAGTGCATCCTCGACCCTGGGGGAACCCTGGTTCTAACCCCAGAATACCAACTCCAACAAACTTGTACTTACCTGCAAACCGCTAACTTCATTTTTCTCCCTAGGAACACATTGACTGTTTTTCCTAAAAATTGTTCTAAGTGTGGAGTTGGTTTTGTATGGCACTTTGAATAAGTGCAAATAACTAAAAACTGCTTACTTACCTTTTCTCTAGGAAATGTCCCAGTGAGATATCTAGGTATATCACACTGAGTAGAAAAAGTAATCCAGAAAGTAATCTGTAAAGCAATCCAAAGTAATCAAACAGTAATTTTCACTGTATTGAAAACATTTACAAACCTGTAGCAAAGTAATTTTCAATCAGCTTGCTTGTATTGTTCAACCTGCCTTGAAACTTATCATATACACTTACCTGTGCCAGGCTTGCTTGGTTTTAGGAAATAAATGTAACTAAATAATATTTTTATACAAATCAAATTGGTCCGAGTTCAGTCTTCGAGTGTGTGACATCATTTGCTGATTGAGTGTGTACAACGAATGCTTAACACTACCCTCTGATAAAGCATTACTGCTCGCCCACACTACCACAAATAGAGAGTAAGGTGCTATCTTCTTTTACCTCTGCCTACCTTTGGGGTTCCACTGGACTCTGTGCACACTATACCTCATTTTGGTATAGTATATACAGAGCCAGCTTCCTACAAGGGTGCAATGTACTTAAAAAGAAGGACATATCCTTTTAGTGAAAAACTGTTACATTTGTTTTTTACTCCTGCAAGGCCCATCTCTCCCATAAAATAACACTGGGGTTACCTTATTACATTTTATAAGCGTAATTTCCAAATGGGAAGAGATTACCCGATCATGTTTGGTGTCTCTGGAATAACAATTCAAAATCCTAACTTATGGTGAGATAGATTTTTAAACTGCAATTCTGAAAATGCCACTTTTAGAAAGATTACAAAAAATGAAACCTGGCCACCAATTTACAAGGCTGCTGTTTATTTCAGCAGACAGAAGGTTCATGCATTTAGTCACTGTACCTTACTTCATCACTTGGAATTATTTTAAACATTTTATGTAACCATTTTACTTTTCAATGGAGCATTCAAAAGATACATTCTTCATTTTACAGATAAAGATAAAACAAACATGTGAGCGATATTGTGAAAATGCAACAAATAATGTAGAAAATTGTGTACATAACATTACAAATCTTGTGTACTTAACATTACAACCAATTACACCAGTCGATATTTGTTATACATAAGCTCTCTCTTTGAAAAGTAAAATGGTTACATAAAATGTTTAAAATAATTCCAAGTGATGAAGTAAGGTACAGTGACTAAATGCGTTGCACCTTAGTCTGCTGAAATAAACAGCAGCCTTGTAAATTGGTGGCCAGGTTTCATTTTTTGTAAACTTTATTACGTCCTACCAGGCCTCCGAGACGGACGTAACCCCCTTTTGTTTAAACTTTTAGAAAGATGGCATCTTCTTGCCTTTGCCATTTGGTGCCTGCAGCCTGTCTCTGGTCACATGACTGGGTGTAGCTGACAGCTGGGCTTTGTGTATTCCTCCCAGACAGCCACACATAATGGTGAGCTTAGGTGTGACTAGATGGGCCATCACTGGCAGTATGGTTGGAAGGAGATGGGCCCAGCCCAACTTATCAATAGGCTGTGCCCTGTCTCCATACTATGGGCTGCATAACCCCTGTAGTTAGTCTGGAGCCAAAGTGGGGGAGGCAGGATGCCTGGGGGCCTTCAAAGGGACACCTTAAGAAGCTTCTCCTCACTTCAGAGGCACAACTGGGTATAAATGCTGGACCTCAAACACCACCACTTCAGCACACTTCTGGACATGTGGATACTCCGCCAGGAAGAAGGACTGCTGTACTGCTACAGGACTGCCATCCTGCTAGACTGAATCTCTGAATGTACTGCTGCCTTGCTGTGCTGACCTGCTGCCCTCTTGTGAGGTCTAAAGTTGCACCTCTTTAACCCAGAGTGACTCCAAGGGCTAATTGGCTGGCCTCCTGATCTGAACCCTCAGGGGCACTTCAGGCTTCCAACAACCTTGCACCTGCACCTGGACTCTTCCATCTGTGAGTCTACCCCATCAAGTGGTGCCACTCCAGTTCAGGACCCTTGGAAGTGGACTTAAGGTGCTCTTTCAGCGTCTATGGATCCAGCGGAACCAATGCATCTTCTCTGCTGTGCAACCCCGAGCAGAACTGACGCATCTCTTCGGCTGCGTGGATTGGACCAATTGCAAAGACATGCAACGAAGCACTTCAGAACTGCTGCTCCGCCCCACAGGCCCTCGTCGACGGGCGCCTCGGCAATGATGCTGGACTCCACATCGCAGCTCTTCAGAACCAACGCATCGTCCTGACTGCGCGCCACATCCTCGACATTGGACTTCGCATCACAAGCCACATCGACTGGATTCTCGACGATGACGCAGGCCCTCGCATCGCAGCCTCGCTGCATCTCGGAACCGATGCATCGCTTCAGTTGTGCAATGCATCTTCGACATGGATCCACGCAATGCTCTGCAAACTAGGATTAAAGGTACTTTGTTCAGTGGGCCTAACTAGGTCCCTGTAGTCGACCAACCCTCCAACATGGCCGGCCTGAACTTGTGACTTTGTCCCGGTCCAGCGTGACAAGATATTCATAGTTGGCGCTTTGTGCTTTTTGGTGCTATTTTTAGTTAAATCTTTAAAATTGAATATCTTTGGTTCTACTAATTGGATTTTTCTTATTTCTTGTTTTATTTATTAAAGAAAGTGCTACTTTTCTAACTTGGTGTGGGATCCTTTGTGTGTAGTGTTTTCACAGTTTTACTGTTTGAAGTGTTGCACAAATGCTTTACACATTGCATCTAAGTTAAGCCTGACTGCTCTGTTTCAAGCTACTGGGACTTGAGCACTGGTTAATTTAGGTTGGCTTGTGCTTCACCTTGACAAGGATTGTGGTTGCTACTTGACTAGGGAACACACCCCAGTCAACCAACAACCCAATTTCTGACACAAAGCATATGAAAAACAAGAATATTTAACAAGAGTTCGATAATGAAGTACCACAGAATAAAGATTAAACCTTCTATGAGTTAAATAGTGTGATCATGATGCCATCTCCTAGTGACAGCAAGAGTCGTTTTTTAAAAATCCTGTTCTGCAAATAACATAAAAATAGAGGGTGCTGGAAAACGTACTACAAAGAGAACATTTACTAAAGTACCGTGGTTAAACTGTACTATTTGCAACCAGTTTTCCAAGACTTTTTGGAACAGCACATACCATACTAACATGCTAGTCTGCAATTAACATGAAAGTATGGTGTGCTAGTAAATACAGAATGAACCGAAAAATAAATGAAGAAATGTGCTTATAGTGAACGATTTTGCTACCAGTTTTTCAAGCATTGCTTTGGGATCAGATACTCAAATATTTTGTAAGTGCTGCTTTAAGTCCTATTAGTCCCTTGCAACTTGCCTACTGTATTGAAAATGTAAATGTTGCCATGGATTGTCCTGTAAACAGAAACAGGACATTCCACACTGCATTAGGCTTGGGCTGTTTTGCCCAATATGTGTTAAAATGTAATATTTACCATTTATTTTGCTACATTCATTGAGAGAGAACTCCAAAACCCAGGTACATGTTATTAAACCCGGTCATGCTGAGAAATATTTTGCTGACCTTCTGTGCTGTAAAATCTGTTGTTCACCACAAACAGCCCAGAGGAATGACACCCCTGGTCATGCAATGTACCAGAACAGCGATGGGAGCCCCCGACTAGTTGTTTTTCACCTAGCTCTTAGGAGGCCTCATTGCCCAGTATTCAGTGTTACCCCCCAACCCAAGTTGCACCCTTGATTCCACCTCACACCTCTTTCTTCCACTACCGTACAGCTCCCTTCTCTTTATTTCACTCGTGTAGGGCAGGAAATGAGGGGGATCCAGCAGGATACAGGATCTGGCAGCTATTATTGAACTGGATCCAGGATCTTGGCTAGCCCCAGTGAAATATGGTGAATTTGTCCCAGTGTAATATGCCAACACCAGGACACAATCAGCAATGCTAGCTAGCACCTTCTATGGTTTCCGTTCTAAGCAGCATTGTGGTGGGCTTTCTAATTTTTTCCTGCAGCTGGACCAAAAAAAAAAAAGGCGAGATTAAATGGCCATCAACCCTCCTTCTGTTTGAGTATCATCCTGGCAGGGAGCTCTGTGGAGTTTATCACCTAGATGCCAATGCAAAAACAGGAAACAAAGACACATCACTTGTTATCATGTCACACGTACTTGAGAGACACTGTGATTTGAATGCATGTTTTTTACTTTATTCAACCTTTGTATGCAGGGCCACTGGGATTCTGCAGCAGGGGAGCACAAAATTATGCAGCAGGATTCACTAAATGATGCGTCAAAAAATGCAAATTATGCAGCACTTTTTAAATAGAATTGTTTTATCATTTTGTCATTTTACACGTTAATACTGTATGGGAAAAGATTTCACCTCATTAGTACCAGTTTATATTAGAGGTATTGCAATCTATGAGCTACGGGGAGAAAAGGGATCTCTGTCCAAAAAATGATAAGCTATTTACAAAAAAATACACATTTCTGATCTGCATGTTACACGATGTGCTTTGCAGGAGGCACTTTAATCCTCTATGGTACGTTGAGTCAAAGCTGTGACTAAACCAAAAAAGATTTCGTCAGCAAGTGCTTTAACCACCTCGATTATCTTACCATTATTATTATCCTCTGAAAATTGTTGGGCACACAAAGATCTCTGCAGTAGGTGCCTTAACGCTATACGACATTTCACAGTGCAACCACTTCGTTGCCTATTTAGTGAGCCAGAACAGGTTCACTGTCACATTTATCATTGTTGCAAATTTCTTTGCTGCCGAGTTTTAAAAACATATAAATGTATAAGTTGATGGTCGGACTCTGCTTTTCAAGACTCCGCCTCTCGCGGTTCCACCTATTTCCGTTGCTACACCTTCAAGTCCATTTTATGGTTCCTAACTTCCTGCAGAAGTGTTTTTTTGCCCCCTTATCCAGCACTGCACTCTTGCATTGTGTTTTTCTATCCGTGCTTTCTCTCAGTTTCCCTTGCTTCCTCCTTTCTTTCTTCCATTGTCGCTTTTCTCTCTATTGCACTGGGTCCAAGCCTGATGATGAAAAAAATCAGCCTGGTCAGGAGAAACGAGCTAGCCACCTCAATAAATTGCACCGATGTTCCCTCTCCGGCTTCTCTTCTATATTTCCTCACTTGTCTTTCAGTCCCTCCAACCCCATTCCTTTTGAGAAATTTCTACCACACGTCCTGAGCCTCAATTGGTATCCGTGGTCCCGCTGCAAACAGCATCATGCATACAGCTCAGCCGAAACATAGCAACCAAACACAGCTTGACTTGAGTCCCCAGTACAGGAAGCCGTTCTTGTTCTGCCCTCTGTCTCTCGGTTCCACTCGTCTCTATGCCACTTGCTCCGCCTCTTGTGACCTTCTCACCCAATAGTGGCCGGAGGCGCACAGAAAGCCCAATGCAGGAAAGGGCGGGGTTTGATGTTCTCTACTACGCATGCTCGGGAGCCTGAAGTGACGTGCATGTCACGTGACGTCAGCGTCGTCGCTAGGTCGTTTCCTGTGATGGGAACTGGTCGCTGCCTCTGATGGGACCCGCAAGATCCTTGGAGTAACAGGAAGGAGCCGGGGCTGGACAGAGGCCTACACAGCACTGCCGCAGCCCGAGGGGACCCGCGCCGGGAGCCGTAGCCCGCCCTGGAGGAGCCCTGACCCGCAAGGCCCCCGCCGCCTGTCCGCACCTTCCTTCCCTTAGCAGCACCTCTGAGCCTGGATCAGCAGCTTCAAGGTAACCCCGGTTTCCCAGGCAGCAGGGCAATCGGAACCAGACTTTGCTTGAAGATCACACACCAGAGCCTAGTGCATTTGCTCTTGAGTGTGCACTGTGCATGATTGTGCATCTCCCCGCCCCCTGCGGCCTAGTGTAGGAACTCTGCAGGGTGCACTGCTTGACTATGCCCAATGAACACTCCACTTTATTGGCCTAATGCTGGCGTCCTGCAGGATGCACAGTTCATAATTGTACATTTGAACATCAGGTGCCGCTTTGGCGTGGTGCAGGAGTGTTGCACGGTACACTGTGCACTATCGTGCCTCTGAACGCGCAATCTCAGATTTTATAACTTAAGGGGAAACACTTCTGCTCTGTCATTAAACACGGAGATTCACAGAAGTGTGTTTTTAGAGTCCCTCACTTCTTTGATTATTTAGATCTAACTGTTTTACCCGAACCCAGGGCACTAAATACCTGACAATATCGTTAGGCGGCTGCAACGCGACAGATCACCTGCATCTAAAGTTTGCTTATGCATTAAAAACAGATATTTGTCGCTGTTCACTAACCGCGCCATTCACGCACCCAAACAGGCAAAAGGGAGTTTTCATGCTTAAAAAGTAGAATGCCATATGCTGCGTATCTATAACTTTACATTTGCTGTCAGATTTTAAAATTAAAAAAAATCCCTTTCACAGTTTTTTTTAAGGACACGCATTTTAGGTGTGCAATCCTTGCAGCTTGTCCGGGTAATATGCCTGCTGCGTTAATAAATGATCAACCTGTCGTTTCAGTTCCCACGGGTTGACTCAGCCATTCATCCTTTTAGGTCGACAAAATGACTTCCTTAGGTTCAGCAATAGAAAATGTCTGTGGTTTCCATAACAGCGTAACTGTAAAGCCGTGGCAATAATGTGTGCACCACAGACTCATAAATTCAGCACAAATGTCACCCAGAGCATGCTCTAGTTAGCTTAACAAGATACAGTGCAATGAACCTCACATACTTGCTAGCTCAATTGCAGGGTACACTTTGCAGGTAGAAACCCGAGGCCCGGACATATTGTGAAACTAGTCAGTGTACCTCTGGACCATGTAACTCGCTCCTGGAGTCTAAATCACTTCCAACCTATTAGAAGGCACATAGTGCCTTCTGCTCTCAATAGTTCTCAATTGTTGTAAACGTGTACACATTTTGCCCCAGTCTTATTTAGTTGTGATATTTGTAGTTCTCCTTTAAGGTGATTGTCTATTTTATTTGTTAACTGGTCACACAGCAACTGCTATGAGCCATGCCTCATTTACTCACTTTTTTTGTGTTAGCCATCCACTACGCCCATCTTGCTGTGTTCTGATTCTGTTCTTTTTACAGCTTTTCTGTTCAAAATAGTATTGCCATAAATAAATGAATTAATAAGATTTTGCTGCCGAATCTTATGCCCTGGACCTCGTTCAGGGAGCTGCTGAGGATATGGTGATGAGTATAGAATTGCATGTCTCGACAGTATAACGCTCACGGGCCTAGTACAGAAATCTTAGCGGGACTCAGTCCAGTGTGCAATGTTGGAACGGGTTTAGAACGCTCAGCATGTTTCAGTGATGTGCCTTTAAACACCATGATGAGACTGATAAAGACCTGTCCAGCAGGATGCTCTGGAGTGCAGTCATTTAAAATCCTGTCCTTGACCTGTAGATTTAGTGTTCATAGTCCAGTTGTGAGTAAGTGGGAGAAATTGCCTACTTTCTTCAGGTCTAGTTTGTGTAATTTTCATGAAAATTACTATGTAATTCTTGGCAGGTATCTCTGAAAATTGTACGTGAGGTGTACCAATTACGTAAAAAAGTAACATGTTACACTCGCTCACCAAAGTTTCCATACCGCTTCTAAAGTCATGTGGTGAATGTTGCTGGAGTTCAGTGTATGTCTAATGTAGATTCTTCCTTGTGAGTGTGCTATCTAATCAATTTTCAATGTATGTTATACAAGCATGTTTGATTGTCGTGTATAAGGATCTGTCTTGTACTCCATATATAATAAAGGGGGCTGTTAAACCTTGATTTCTTATAATGCATCCTTTCCCTGGTTACCTATTCCCTGCTGCTCAGCCAGTATGAATGTGATGTGTATGTGGAATGTTAGAATGCTTGGTGAGGTAGTGGAATGCTGGAGTGCCTGGTGGAGTGGAGAGAGAGACAGTTGGAGTGTGTGGGCTGAGCAGCCAGGATGCTGCTCCTGGTGGGGATCAACTTCATATCTTCTACTTACCATCTAAACCTGACCTGTAACTAAGCTTAAATAAACCTCTTACTTACAACATACCTCATGGCTACCTCTGGACCTCTTTTGGATTACAACAATGGCGACGATTTGGAGAAAATAACCTGCCTGTTGTGAAAGATTACCTGTATCTGAAGCTACTGAGAGACCTGAGGTGAAGATACTTTAAATTTGAAGGAAGATTAAAATGAACTGTGCTGGAAACTACTAAAGAAACCTGAGGTAAACAAGCTTGAAACTTTAAGAACGCCCTTTGCTAGCCCCACCAGTGTCCTTTACCACCTCGACAGCCTGCTTAGGGCGTTTGACCTTCCTTACACCCATGGATGTGAACATCTAATGTGTGCTAACCAGTGTGCTTTGAAGACTGGCAAACCTTCAGACACCTTTCTACCAAGATGTGGACCTGGCATTAACAAAGACTGGCACTACCCCAAACAACTCATCGACTGGGCATGAATTGAACTGAAGTAGAGTGAGCCAGCAGCTTCATCATGCAAGTACTACGATATTGATGTATGTGGTGGCACTTTGGTGGAGTCATTTTACGGCATACAGTGCTGCTAGGGATTGCTGCACCGGATTAGAGCCTTATGTCCTGCTATTCTTGGTTTGTGTGAACTTGCTGGAGCCGCTGAGGACCCACAGTGGACAGTTTGTTAAACTTTTCCCGAGCTTCTTGTGGAGTCACTGCTGCTGTGCACGAAGGTGTTAGCTGGAGATCTGTGGCATGTATATTCTAAAATGGTGAGTGTGCTTTTTTTTTTTTAAAGCGTAGGCTTAATTTCCCATTCTGCTAAGCCAGCGCGAGCTCTTCCAAGCCAGTTATTATCATTTAAATATTACCTGCTGTAGCGATGCACGCTCCGACTTTTGAAAAAGGCATCTATGACGTATGAAGCGATCTTTCCTGTTGCTGTGGAGCCGCGAGAGGAGAGACGGCAAGAAGCCTGCGTGAAGCACGACGTTGTGCTGTCCTGTGACGTTGGGAGAGCACGCTCTCGCCGTGAGCCACCCGACGCTGCTTACTCCTGCATGCTGCAAAAGAAACAATTGATGGACGGAATGCTGGACAATGCAAACATTCACCCCCAGTCACAAGGATCTGGGTTAAATCCATCATTCTTTTGCTCACACACCACCCCAGTTTGGACCCAGCCATATGCAAATCAGTCTTGACCCTGTTCCTTGTGGGAACAGTCCAGCCCGAACTGCCAAGCCAGGTCCTCCCTGGACCGGAAACAAGCATCCTAGGACCGGTTTCAGGGCATCACCCTTCTTCAGCCAGGCTAGCTTGAATCCAGTGGTGTAGTGAGCACGGGACCCACGTCTGGGCATACCCTTCCCACTTAGGGCGACAAATGCAAAAGAAACAATTGATGGACGGAATGCTGGACAATGCAAACATTCACCCCCAGTCACAAGGATCTGGGTTAAATCCATCATTCTTTTGCTCACCACACCACCCCAGTTTGGACCCATGCTGCCATCTTTGTTTCGACAATAGCCCGAGATTGTCACTGCCAGCCGAGGTTCACGAGTCAGACCTCCGTCAGACGGAGAGGGGACACTAACAATGGGCATTTAGAAAAGCCCAGCTAGTAAGTGCACCCGCACCCGCGAGTGGAGGAGGCCGCAGTTCTTAGCATCTGTCTGGGCCGTTGAGTTTCTATCCAATATAGTCATTTCACGCATTGGTTCTGCGCAAGCATGTCCAAAGTTGGCGTTCTGGCTTCATCACATATTTGCCATTTTCCTTTTGGGTCCGGTGCCATGTACTTACATCATGCCGCTTGCTCTTTGCTATCTGAACTGCATTGCGTTCTTTATTGCGACGAATTTCAGCAACAAGGGAGGTGTTTTGGCAACTTCTTAAGTACCGAAAATTTTATTCATCTTGACCCAACCTGGCACAATGGAACTGTGCATATCTTGCTCATCATTAACATTTCATTCGGGTGAGAGACCGCTCACCGGCGTTGTGGTTTCTTTTCTCATTGTGTTTGGTGTCCATTTCTCAGTCCTTATTACATGTGGTTGTGTTACTATGCCAGTTATTTATTACATGCGTTTGTGTTACTATGCCAGTTTTTGCCAAATGTGATTTGTATGTATGCTGATTTTATGTTGTCTAATTTCTAGGGGATGAGGTGAGGTATTAATCCAGTGGCAGAGGTAAAATGCTTGAGATGTATTAGTGGTTCTGCCCTTGTGTTCCTTTATTTTTATGTTGAATTTGCTGCCATGTTCCTTTTGTGGGTGGTGTTGTTTCTCTATGCAAATTTAGTCATTATCTAGGTGTGCGTTGAAGGGTCGTGTACCCTATAGAGTTGTTTTATCTATGTGTGCATTGAAGGGTCGTGTACCCTATACATTTGTTTTACCTAGGAGTGCGTTGAGAGGTTGTGTACCCTATACATTTGTTTCACTTAAGGGTGGGTTGAGGGGTCGTGTACCCTGTGCTGTGTTTTTACCTGGAACTGTTTGTCTCGGGTATGTGTAGTGTGCAGAAGGGGGTGAGTGGTGAGGGATTTACATCTCATTGGTGTCCTCCATTCTCCCAGTCCTGCACAATATCACCACTGTGTAATTTCTATTTTTATTCAGTATTGTTGGATAGTGGATAATCCTCCTATCTTCAGTTCTTTTAAATTTACAGTTATCATTTGCATATTTCTTTCGCACTGTTCTTTTATTGTAAAGAACTCAAATTTGCAATTATTATTTGTACATTGTACATTTCTCTGTCGTACTGTACTTTTACTGTGCATTGTTGTAGAAATCTTTATTTATTGTTTTTTCCTAGGGAAGAGGATGTGTTGTACCTTGTTTCCTTATAATGCATCCTTTACCTGGTTACCCATTCACTGCTGCTCAGCCAGTATGAATGTGTATGTGGAATGTTAGAGTGCTTGGTGAGGTAGTGGAATGCTGGAGTGCCTGGTGGAGTGGAGAGAGAGACAGTTGGAGTGTGTGGGCTGAGCAGCAAGGATGCTGCTCCTGGTGGGGCTCAACTTCATATCTTCTACTTACCATCTACACTTGACGTGTAACTAAGCTTAAATAAACCTCTTACTTACAACATACCTCATGGCTACCTCTGGACCTCTTTTGGATTACAACAGGGGCATTGTAACTTTTCGAGAATGAACAATAAATGTACACTAGAAGTATTAATGATAGGGTGTCTCAGTGAGTTGATCGCTCAATGCTGAAACATGAAGTAATATGCATGTTTCGAGTTTGAATCCTGACAATGCTTTCTTGACTTTTCATCCTTCTGAGGTGTTACATCGAGTAGCACTCAATTGGATAATAGTAACACTAGCTACTTACATGGTTTAGAAATGGAAGTAGTGAAATATGAAGGATATCTGTGTGTGTGAATATGTATTCACAACAGGGACAGCTTATCTTTTACACCCCTAATGTTAATTTTATCTCCTAAATCCGTTGCTTCATGTTTTTTGGGATAAAAATAATTAGAAAAGGAACCTTTGTAACAAAGGTACAATATATAAACTTATCGCAATTTTCTCAAAGGAAACTACTTGATTTTCTTGTATTTCAATACGAGGGTGGAAGCATAAGTTTCTTAGGTCGAGAGGTTATTGGCATTCTTGACCAGTTGTCTGCCATCTTCCGATTCATTTTTGTATATTTTAACTGGTTACACACAAATTACTTTCTCTAGCCCTTAAGAGGTATAAAAGTATCATACCTCCCATGCTTTGCCCTCAGTGCCAAAGTGTAAACATGAAACGGCGAATCCAGAAGATTTAATCGAGTTATCTGTGATCCAGCACCAATCGGGGATCGATAACCAATAAACACAAACACTGGCCCATACTCATACACCCAACACATGAATCCCTGTTACGCTGTTTCTAGTTTGTGTTAAATCAGTGTTTCACAATTACAGGCTCATTCCTATCACTCTAGATACCTATCTGAACCTGTATCAACTCTCTTTCCTCTGGTCGATGGATCAAAAGTTGAGAAGTTGATGGTAATAATTAGTACTAACTATCTATCTTACCTACTAAAAAAATCACAAACTCAGTGTTTCATTAATTATTTTTATCGCCAATTATGTGAAGGTAAATGCTCATCATGTACAGTTTTACAAGGCAAACAATGTATAAATCACAGAGAGAGAACATTTATGCAGGCAAATAAGCGTCAAACTCAAATCATTAATGAACAGAATGCAATGAAGGAGTGGCTAGGTGAAGAGACATAAGTTTCAGAGACAAAATTCATTTGCAAATGAGAAATGCAAAGTATGGATCATTTAGCTATACTAACCTAATAATTCAGTAGAAAATCTACCCCCTGGCCATGGGAATAGATGGGGGTTCCCCAAAAGGATCAGGGAACAAAGAGTAGGACAGGAACAGGATATAGGTAGGCCTCAATCTGGATACAGTAAACCGATGGACAGTGACGATCTCCCTCTCTCTAGCTTCTCTGAAGACGCGGCCAGACCACCCCCAGGCACCTCAGTTATACTCTAAAAACCTACATGTCCAACCCACCATTGTGGCAACATTTTCAGAATCTTAGTCTCTCATTGGTCAGTTCAGGGGGTGTTCTATCACACTACCATAGTCACATTCATGTTTTCACGGCTTTCTTTGTTTTTCATTTCTAAATAATACGTAATTCACATCTTATGAATACACGCTTCCTTCGACTTGTAACATGTTTCAAAACTCTACATTTCTTTGTCCGCTTCTGCAGCTTCCGCGGGAGAAGTTTGTACATTTGCACTTAGTTTCACGGCCATCCTTCCGTTACTTGGCAGACACACAGGTGTTTTTGAAGGTTATCAACTTAAGCCTTCTCCATTCTTTCTCTCAGAAGCTGGATTTTCGGTTTATTTAATACTTTCATCTTTTAACCCTCAACTCGTCATGCAACGATGTAGGCCCATGCAAGCATCACTACGATGAATAAAACACAGACATTATTAGTTTCATGAAATATATTTCGCACTGTTACACCACCCACCATTTGCACTATCCCTCGTTATATATCTAATTAAAGCATTAGCGTGCAAAAAGCATTATTATTATTATTTTATCTTATAGCAGAAGGCAGATGCGGCCTAGTCTTCTCATGCATTAGTCCACGTATTAGTGCACGCATGCGCAAACCATTTCCCCTTGTTTTTTCATGTTCTGCATGTTATTTTCATCGCACACTGTTCGTAAATGTTACCAAGGAATTAATCCGAGCAGGTTTTATTTTCTGAAAACCCTGCTCCATCAGTTCCCCCCTTTGATGGCATTTTTGAGCCATCACAAAAATTCCCATCATACTAATTACCACCTTTATTTTATCTATAGGATTGTACTTCTTTCCCGTTTTGCCATTTTCTCATCTAAATCTCTCATCATTTCATAATTTCCTCTCATATCCTCTAATTCTATCTCTTCTCTTTTTCTTTTCCTAGCTCTACATTTTCTATCTGATTTTGTCATCTCCTTCTTTCCACATCTACACTTGCAACATTTATATGCCATCATTATTGATAAAGTCACTACAGCTATTGAAATAATTGGTATTAGTATTTTCCTAATAAACTACTTCCAAATGTGGAAAACCATTTACCTACAGAGGAAAAACTCTTACCAAGTTTCTCCCAAACACCATCAACCTCCAGTTGGGTCAAATCTTCATGTAATTTCGTAATATTCGTTATATACCCCTCAAGACTTTTACTTTTAACAGGGATATAAGTACAGCAGTGTTGAATTTTCAACATGCCACAGACTCCGCCCTCTTTTGCCAATAAAATATCAAGGGCAAGCCAATTTTGCAAAACCATTGACCTAATTGCAACCATTTCCGTATCAATCATTAAGAACCCACCAGCAGTGTCTGTTGATAAACGATCAACCACTGTGGATAATTTCCGAATTTTATGCGAATTTAGAACGACTCCAACTGAGGGTATCAGTGCACCAAAGATATCACCAATTATTTCTGAAAAACTTGCTCTCCTTTTACGTGGTAGTCCATGCTTTATTTCATTGATTTTATTATTTCTATCTACGTGGTAAACTTTGGGAAATACGATCCTAAAATAACAACTACCATACCATTGTGCAGGCAAACTATAATAGGCATTCTTACCGCGCACATAATAAATTCCCGGAAATACAGGATCAGTTCCACCTTTCAATCCACCAACATTCCCATGCTAGCCAAAGTCCTGGAAAAATGTGTACAACAACTGAGCCAACACTTCACTGAATTCAAACTGCTGAATGACTGCCAATGAGGATTTAGACCAAACCATAGCACTGAAACAGCAATTCTACACATCGTGGACGATGCTCTACTTGCCCTCGACCGCAACGAAACCGGTCTCCTAATCCTGCTTGACCTTTCATCGGCATTCAACACTGTAAACCATACCAAAATACTAGATAGCCTGGAAAAAAGGATGGGCTTAGAGTGTACAGTCCGAAAGTGGTTTAGTTCGTTCCTAGAAAACAGATCGCAAAAATTCATAGTGAACCAAACACTATCTGCTTCATCCAGAAATTTTATTGGAGTACCACAGGGCTCAACACTATCCCCTGCTCTATTCAATTTGTACGTAGAGCCACTCACAGAAATCCTACAGCAAGCGAACATCTCCTTCCACATGTACGCTGATGATACACAGCTTTACATCAAGATCACATCGATAGAAGAGATCGGTACCATGAACCAGGCACTAAAGAAAACCGTCCATTGGCTAACTAGTAATCACCTCAAGCTTAACCCGCATAAAATTGAATTCCTCCTGATTTCCCCCCAGAAAAGCACTACGAACATTGTGGAGTGGACCAATCTAATCACGGCGCTAAACTGTATTCCGAGGATTGTAGATTCAACCAAATCCCTGGGCATTATGCTAGATAAAAACCTGAACATGCTTACACATATGAACACGATGGCAAAAAACGCCCGCTTCCATTTAAGCTACCTCAGAAAACTGAAACCTTTCATAAATAACTCGGACCTTAAAACAGCAGTCCAGGCACTAGTCCTATCAAGGATCGAGTACGGTTGCACAACTCTAGTTGGTCTTCCCAAGATTTCAACAGCACCACTAAAAGCCTGTCTCAATGCGGCCACAAGACTTATAACTGGATCCAAAAAATTCGACCACATCACCCCTCATCTGAAGACGCTCAACTGGCTGCCTTACGAAGCAAGAATACAACTAAAAATTGCATGTATCACTCACAAAGCCAATACACCAATGTACCTAGCCCAGAAAATCACTCTATCAGGAGGATGCCGGGTTTCCCGGAGTCATGGAGATTTATTACTGAAACCGGCCCTCTTCCGAAAGAAAAGAACTTATGACCGAGCTTTCTCTGGCGCAGCACCAAGAATTTGGAGCGCTCCCCCCCCCCTAACATTAGAAACATTTCGTCGATCTTTGCTTTTAAAAATGAAGTCAAATCCTTTTTTATGAGCAAATTCCTTCCATAACTCAAGCAGACTTGACATTATCAGAGGACCTTCTTGTTCAATACACACGCTACCACACATCGACCACTAACATCATTTTGGTCCTGTAAATATGAATGTTAAAGCACAAATGTTTCTCTCACAAATCAATGTACAATTACTTATGACTTTGTAACATAACTGTTTCTAGCAACTTGCTGTACACTGATCAGGCTTACTGAAACTGCATGGCGTTCGTGTTGTTCTAAGTTGAAAGATAAGTAAATGTAAAGCGCTCTGATACCCTATTAGGGTCATGTTCGCGCTATATATAAAACACCAAATAAATAAATAAATCCCCATCCACCAGTTATCAAAAAGTGTGTTCACATTCACTAGTACCAATGAAATAATTATTATAATCAGTTTTTAGTCTAAGTAAGCAAAGTTTCCCTTTATGATACCAATCCAGAGACATTGCAGCGCAAGTCTTGCCTTTCTTATAATTTCCCTCTCTAAAAGCCCATGGTGGTACATGTGATTTCTGTTCAGCAGCTTTTCTTTGGAAATCCTGTCTTCTATCCTCTACCATGTTAATGAATTCTTTTTCTTCAGCCCGCAGACTACAAGTAAGATTATTTCTATGAGCATATACGATATCTATTGTTTTTGTGATATGAAAAAATTCTCCTATATATCCCGCATTTCTGCTACTATACACCTTATTCATATCTTTTCTAATAGGAATTTCTGAAAACACTAAATCCATGTTTGAGTAATAGTACTCCAACTTTCCCGTCATGTAAAAAAGTCTAGTTAGTACACTACATGATACGCCATATGTTAAAGGAAGGTGATAAGTCACCCCCTCTGAGACAGACTAAGGTAATTGCATGCACACGTAACAATCTCTCACGTCCATTATGTCCACATATTCATAGAGTAATTTCGTAAAGACGTTTAACGAGAAATCACTAATTGATTTATCATGATGATACATGCTATCATCAGCCTGATCATTGTTAGTTTTAGGAGTTTCTTTAGTAACCGGATCCATTCTTTCACTTATCACATTATTGTAAATGTAAATCGGGCTCGCCCGGTGATCCATGCCCAGCTAAGTTTTTTTAAATTACTAGCCCCTCAGCTCAATATGCAGCTGAACACTATCTGGAACTCCTCACTGATAACGGGCACCTACCCTTCCACCTGGAAAAGGGCTTATGTCCTGCCGATCCTGAAGAAAGCGGACGCCGATCCTGCAGAGCTCAAGAATTTTAGGCCCATCTCCCTCCTGCCTGCACCGGCCAAAATTCTTGAGAAGGAGGTCCAGAAGCAACTTTCCGGAGACTAACAACTGTCTCCACGACTCTCAATCTGGCTTTAGATCTGGCTATAGTACTGAGACAGCCCTGTTGGAAGTAGCAGAAACGGTGCGTGAAACCCTAGACCACTCCGCTATGCTCGTGCTGCTTGATTTATCCGCAGCATTCGGCACAGTGTCTCATCGGATCCTGCTGGAAAGACTTGAACATCTCGGAGTAACAGGAAATACGTTGGCCTGGTTCCGCTCGTTTTTAGAGGGCCGATCTCAGCAAGTATTTCTCAGTCCGTATGTCTCCGCACCTAAGCCCCATGTGTGGAGTCCCCCGGGGTTCAGCTCTGAGCCCGATTCTTTTTAACGTATATCTGACCGCCCTTGCATCGCTAGTCGAACAACAGGGAGTGAAAGTAGTTTCCTATGCTGACGATACTCAGCTGGTGTTCTCTTTTAGAGAACACTCTAAGGCAGCTTTCGACGATTTTAAGCAATGCTTGATTAATATATCAACTTGGATTTATTTTTATTTATTTATAAAGTTTTATATAGCGCGAACATGACCCACGAGGGTATCGTAACGCTTTACAATACACTGTTTATAAACATTAGATGATTGGGGTAATATACATGCATTCGAAATTCGACATTCAATACAAAAGAGGTAGACGGTGGTATATGGATAGCATAGGTGGCTAATAGTCATCAAAGAATTAAAGTCTTAGGATGTGAATTTGTGCATTAGAAGCATTTTTACTTCTTTTTTGAAGGAGGTAAAGGAAGAGATTCTGCGTACATCTGGAGGTAAGGAGTTCCAAATCTTCGGTGCGATACCAGAGAATGCTCTGCAACCAGTTCTCTTTTTGCGGAAGGATTGTGGTTTCAATAGTAGTGAACTCGCACTTCGCGATTGTGTGCATCCTCCCGACCGCTCTAACTTTTGTGCTAAGTAACTGGGGGTATTGCTATGCAGGGCTTTATGGGTCATGCAGGCGATCTTTAGTTGTATTCTTGCCTCGTAGGGTAGCCAGTTCAGAACTTTCAAGGTCAGAGAAATGTCGTTATTTCTTTTAGTTCCCGAGACCAGTCTGGCCGCAGCGTTAAGCGATGCCCTCAGTGGGACCAGCTTGTATTTTGGAAGACCGCATAGAGTGGTGCTTCCATAGTCCAATCTTGGTAACACTAGGGCTTGTACCGCCATTTTTAAGTTGGTCTGTGGGAGGAAGGGTTTAAGTTTCCTTAGGATACTCATCTGATGATTAGCTCCCTTAGTGGCATTATTGATTTGCGCCTGCATATTTAAGTGTTTGTCTAGGGTGACTCCCAAGGATTTCGCGGAGTCAATGATGTGGGGAGCGCAGTCAAAGGAAGTTAGATTCTTCAGCCATAAGTCTATCTTGGGTGTGTGATGGGGGGGAGATATGAGAAGGAATTCCGTTTTTTTGGTGTTAAGCATGAGGTGGTTGCCAGTGAGCCAACCTTGAGTATTATGTAGAATAGCGTTGAGGGAGATGAAGTCATCTGGAGAGGAGATTTTCATATACAGTTATGTGTCGTCCGCATACAGGTGATCTAAAATGTTCAGAGTTCAGCGCGTTTGCCAGGGGTTCCATGAGTAGATTAAAAAGAATGGGTGATAGTGCTGAACCCTGTGGAACCCTTAGGGTGACCATGGAGGGTTGAGAAAGTGATTGCTTCATCTTGATTCTTTGGGTTCTGTTATTTAGGAAGGAGGTGAACCATTGTAACACTGGGCCAGTTAGGCCCATCCTTCGTTCGAGTAGGGACAGTAGGTTGTCATGCTTAACCGTGTCGAAAGCGGAGGATAAATCAAGAAGTATCAAAAGACATGATTCGTTATGGTCTAACATTTTTAGTATGTCATCCATTATGTGGGTGAGTGCTGATTCAGTGCTGTGACCTTGACGGAAGCCGGATTGGTGTTTGTCTAGGAGGTTGTAGTTCTCGATGTGGTTGCATAATTGAATTTGTACACATTTTTCCAACAGTTTCGCCAGAGTGGGGATGTTGGATATAGGGCGGTAGAATTTTTTTTCTCCATATTTCCTTTTCCTCATCACTGGCCTCCTCTTGTAACTGTCTAATCTCGTCCCAAGTTTCCCATTAAGAAAACATCAGGTGGCAATCCAGTATTTTTCTTTTCCACCCCTCTGTTTATTGCAATTGAATTTTGTGCACAGAAATGCGCTACTTGATCAGCGTATCTGTTGCCGTTCGTCACATATTCATTTCCTGACTTATGTGCAGAACATTTAACCACCGCAATCTTTTTAGGCAATTGCAAAGCATCCAATAAATCTTTCACATTTTTACTATTTCTAATCGGAGAACCTGAAGAAGTCAGAAATCCCCTTTGCATCCATAACTGTCCGAAATCGTGAACCACCCCAAAACCATATTGACTATCAGTAAATATGGTTACTCTCAAATTTTTGCCAATTTTGCATGCTCTAATCGGAGCTATGAGCTCAGCAATTTGTGCGGAGTTTACCCCTTTTAGACAGGATGCTTCTAGAACAGCAGCCACTGTACATACTGCATAGGCAGAATTCAATACACCTTTTTCATTTCTCAGACAAGATCCATCAACAAACATTACACTATCAGATTCCTCTAACGGTGTATCCTTTATATCTGGCCTTGGTTTTGTGCACAATTCCGTCACATCCAAACAATCGTGATCTGCTTCCTCTCTCACTTCCTCACAAAATGGACTAGGCAACAAGGTTGCCGGATTTATGGTTGTACATCTCACCACAGTCACATTTTCAGCACCCAAAATTACTCTTTCATATCTAGTCAGCTGACTGTAGGTCATGTGCTGTGTGCTTATTCTTGTCAAAAGAATCTCAACTGAATGTGGCACATATACTTTAACTGGATGTCCCATCACAATTGCTTCACTCTGTTCCAAACTCACACAAGTAGCAGCTACTGCTTTCAAACAACCTGGTAACGCTGCAGCCACTGAATCCAAAGTAGCAGAAAAATATGCCACTGGACGTCGTGCCAATCCATGTCTCTGAGTTAAAACTGAAAGTGCACACCCATCTCTCTCACAACAGTATAATGCAAAGTCTTTTGTATAATCTGGCATTCCCAATGCGGGTGCTCGACAAAGACTGTCTCGTAGCTCAATAAAAGCTTTCATGCTTTCATCATTCAGTTCAATCGGATCAGTCACATCCTTGTGTGTCAACCTCTGTAAAGGCTTTGCAATCGGTGAAAAGCCACTGATCCACTGTCTGCAATATCCAGCCATTCCCAAGAACATTTGCACTTCCTTCTGAGTTTTAGGAGGACTCATTTATTGAATCACACTGATCTGTTCTGGTGTCACCTTCCTGACTCCTTTCTCTATTCTGTGTCCCAAATATTGGACCTCCTGTTTACAAAATTGTAATTTTGCTGGTGACACTTTGTCCACCCTCTGCCAGATGGTTCAGTAAGGCAATTGTATCTGTCACACATGCCTCTTGTGTTTTTGACGCCACCAATAGTTCATCAATGTACGGAATCAAAACTGATTTTTCTGGCATAATCAATGTCTCCAAGCACTTTTTCAAAATCTGATAAAAAATCGATGGACTCTCTGTGTACCCTTGAGGAACTCGGCACCATGCCAAAACACGGTCTCCGAACTGGAAAGCGAACAAATATTGGCTATCCGGATGTAAAGGAATCGAGAAAAATGCTTGACACAGGTCAATTACTGTGTACCATTCTGCATCACAGGGAATTTGATAAAGAATCACTGCTGGATTTGGCACTATGGGACAACAGGGTACTACAATCTTATTAATTTTACGTAAATCTTTACTATCCTATATTTTCCGCTTGGCTTTTTAATTCCCATAATAGGCGAATTACAGGGACTGCTTAATATTTCTCTCAAAATACCTTGTTCAATCATTTGATCAATCACAGGAGTAACTCCTGCTGTTATCTCTGGACTCATTTTGTATTGCGGTGTGTTTGGGAATGTTGCACCCGGTTTCACCGCAGCCTGAATAGGATCCACACCTTTCATCGAACCAATCTCTTTTCCTGAGAAGTTCCATACATCAGACCTCACTGTATTTCTCAGTTCTGCTGGCAAATCTTCTTTTGTAAGAAGTGAAAACAATTCTTCCACTTCTGTCCCTTGCTTTGCTAACATTTTAAATGCAACATCCTCATCTGGTGTTTGGAAAGCAATACCATCTGGTGTACAATAGATAGTGCAATTCATTTTGCACAGTAAATCTCTCCCTAACAGATTCACCGGACTCGTATCACATACCACGAACCGATGCATGTCTCTGAATCTTCCGATATGAACTTCTATTGGCTTTGTTATTGGAGTTTTGATATGCTTATTGGAGACTCCTACGACTTGGATAGTTTCTCCCGAGAGGGGTAGGTTTGGAATTTCTGCTACTCTCACAGTAGAACGGGTAGCACCAGTGTCCACTAGGAACGTAATATCATTACCTTCCACTTTTCCATCAACAAATGGACCTGACTGATCTAACTCTAGAGTTGCGCCAAGCACGCACTCTTCCTCCCCCCTCAGGCACCGTCATTGAGATGAGTCTGAATCACTCTCATTGCACTGCAACAAGTATTGCGAAACCATTTGTACTTTTTGATTCTTACCAATTTGTTCTCCTCCGTGAAACCCAGTGTTCGCACTGTATCTCTGCACTTGAGCATTCACATTATTTGGCATAGGAGCTTGTGGTACCTGTAACTGTGGAGTAACTACCTGCTGCTGCTGTTGTTGATTCACAACCACCTCATTCTGCATCTGTGGATTTAAATTTTGATTCATCCCATTATTCTTTTGAACAGATCTACACTCGTTCTTCCAATGTCCGAACTTTCCGCACGCATGACAAGGAAATTTCTTTTTCATCTCATCAATATTCATTTTACCTCTACCTCTACCACCGCTAGGTACTTGGCCATTCTGATTTTGACCTTTCATCTGAAAATTTGTCTGAGAACCACTATTTCCTTCTTGCTGTTCTGCCACTTTCACCTGTGCCTACATCATTTTCTCCTTTAGCTTTTTGTGCCGCGATTCAATATCATCACTACAATATTTTGCAAACCTCAATATCTCATCAACCGTTTTACCTTGCCAACAAATCAAATGTTGCTGAATCATATTACTAATTTCTGGTTTTAATCCAAATACAAAACGATACACAAAATGCCCCATATCTTAATCTCCAATATTCTCAAACCCACTGTACTGTTTGAACACCTGCAACAACCTTTCATAATAAGCATGTACCGATTCCTTTGGTTCTTGGGTCGTTCTGTCAATTTTAACCCAGTCTGTTTCTTTTGGGGAAATTTTTCCTTTCAGGTAAGTAATTACCTGATGGTATTTCTATATCACCTCATCTGAAGGTGCACCTGTATTCGCATCTCTAGGATATTCTTCTTTAGGCCAATCAACAGCAATCTTACACTCTGTCCATAAATCTGCTGGAACAACAATTTCAAATAAACCATCTAGATCCTTCAACAGAACCTTTGAAACCTTAACAAACCTATCTTCCTGTTTGTACCATTCAACTGGCTTTTCTCTCAACCTAGGGAAGTCATTAGTAAAGGATAATATATACTGTCTCGTCCATGGAACATGAACATATCCACCACCTGGAACTTCTCTCATCAGACACACCCTTTCAGCCTGTTCTGACTCTCTTAATGGAAATAAAGACGCACTTTTATTGGCAGCCATTTCTTCTTTCTTTTTCGCCCATCTTCCTTTCCACCGTTCCACATCACCCCATTTCTTCAAAATATTCATCAATTCTTTTCAAACTCTCCAAATACTTTTCAGTAAAATCCAGTCTATATGTTTTCTGTAACACTTTTGACTTCTCTGTCTACTCCATATTCACAAGCAGCCTCTGTTAACTTTTCATGAAGATTTCTCGCTTTCCAAGTAATATTTTTGCACAGAAATAACAACTCTTCATCTTGATAATTACTCAATCTTTCTGGACTTATTGTACCAATAATCATTTCCTCCAGATCCACTCTCAATTTACTCACATCAATACTGTGTGGCTGAGGTTTTCGCTTTTCCATTCCCCTTATCCAGTCATCTAACTCATCTAGTGAAGGTCCCATTGAACTCCCTGATACCGGAGTAACATTCTGCACTAATCTCGGATCCACTTGCGCACTTCTCTTAGGGGTTTCACTTATCATCTCACAAACTGGCAGATCAATTAATGAAGTCCTTGTTTCAGCTTGTTCAGCCTGATTAACTATTGTTACCACTTTATTCCTGTCTCTATTCATTGGGACTGTCAACGCATGTGCTTTTGATATATTCTGTTTCTCTCCATACAATGGAACTATAGGACCAATTGTTACTGGCACTGTTAATGCCTCCGCATTCAGATTCAACTGATTAATTTTCTGGGTCAACTCCTCTCTTGTCCTATTCAGCATGTCCATTTCACTCTCTTGTACTACTCTAGTAACTACCGGGACTTGTGGAACCTGCGGAATTAGTGGGGTTCCCATTAATGGTGCATTTGGAACTGCTTCGCTTGAATTTTCTTGATGGGGCGGAGGTCTTTTTGTCAAAATATCATCCAAAAACACATCAGAATCACTCTGGTCAAAATCTATCCTTGTGGTCTCTACATTTTTCTTCTTCTCTTTACATTTGTCTCCAGTTGCTTCTTCAGCAACTAAAACTGGATACAAGCCCTCTGTCACATCAGCTCTCCTCCATCTTTTCATTCTTTCTCCCCGACTTTTAAAAGGACATCTAGTCATAATATTTCTGTATCTTCTTCCACCCCTATACTTCTCTCGCTCGTACGCCTCATATTCCCATTCCTCAAGCGCTTCATACTGAGTAGGTCTAGGTCCTAGAGAATTCATTCGTTCTCTCAGATTCTGTAGAATCCTTACATTAAATGTACCATGCTCCGGAAAAGCAAAAACACCATCATCTTCTGTATATTTAATCCAATTCTCTAACCAGGTACACGTATGGTAACCACATTCCAACATCATAAAAGAAGCAGGCGTTCTTGGAGGTGGAATAAGAATTCCCTCCCTTGTAACTATTGGTTTGCCCTTTTTAAAGAAACCCTTTATCTTATTAATGAGCTTCATTTTTCCTAATCCTTCACACTAATTCAATAAACAAACAAACTCTTCGTACTTCTGTTTATTCTATTTGCTAATAACCGTCCAATACCAGCGCGACTCACACCAACCAACCAGAACACTCCTACGCAATCAGTACCTTGACCAATACCAGCGCGGCTCCCAGCAATCAACCAATCACAGCACTCTAAACGCCAGCTGTCTGACCAATGCCAGCGCATCTTTTTGTGATGTCAGTATTACTCCAACTACTGACCCTCCCTTTACAAAAAATACTGCAATGTTTTTCTATACTTTTCTCAACAAAACTTGTTAGGAGACAAACATAAAACAATGCTACCTTGTCTGTTCCACTAATAAGGAGATAGTTGTCACTTCAAAAAGAAAGATTCTTTCACTTCGAGTAAAACAACGACCAGCGCTATTCTACACCCAAACAAGCTACAGGAGGACTTGGTACTCCTCTAGGGATACTAGCCAAAGTTTCGGAAGAGGACTTTCACATGGAAAGAGGTCTTGGTACTCCTTTGGGGATGTAAGGCCAGAGTTTCGGAAGTGGACCCATCGCTATTTCACGCTAAAGTCTACTCTCAAACGAAATAGTCCCTAATATAACACCAACAGCCTCTCGCCGTTGAGTATTACGACAACAGACAAAGTACTTCTCCAGTGTGATACTTTATCCACACTCTTCTTCTGTCTACTTCAGGCTAATAACATTATCCCGGGATCTCCGGTAACTCCGTACCCGCACTTCTAGACAACACAGAACAAAATACTAACTTTTCATGTTAAGGAACAAATAATCAATAATCATTACCAAACTAATCAATAATTAACCATCCTCTGCTACCAGAAAACTGATCCAGCGCCAATCGGGGATAGATGACCAATAAACACAAACACTGGCCCATACTCATACACCCAACACATGAATCCCTGTTACGCTGTTTCTAGTTTGTGTTAAATCAGTGTTTCACAAATACAGGCTCATTCCTATCACTCTAGATACATATCTGAACCTGTATCAACTCCCTTTCCTCTGGTCGATGGACCAAAAGTTGAGAAGTTGTTAGATTAATAATTTTTATCGCCAATAATGTGAAGATAAATGCTCATCATGTACAGTTTTACAAGGCAAACAATGTATAAATCACAGCGAGAGACCTTTATGCAGGCAAATAAGCGTCAAACTCAAATCATTAATGAACAGAATGCAATGAAGGAGTGGATAGGTGAAGAGACATAAGTTTCAGAGACAAAATTCATTTGCAAATGAGAAATGCAAAGTATGGATCATTTAGCTATACTAACCTAATAATTCAGTAGAAAATCTACCCCCAGGCCATGGGAATAAATGGGGGTTCCCCAAAAAGGATCGGGGAACAAAGAGTAGGACAGGAACAGGATATAGGTAGGTCTCAATCTGGATACAGTAAACCGACGAACAGCGACGACCTCCCTCTCTCTAGTTTCTCTGAAGACGCGCCCAGACCACCCCCCAGGCACCTCAGTTATACTCTAAAAACCTTCTAACTAAATCCTGTGCACACATACAAGGTAATACAAGCAAAATTAATTATTAATGTAAGCAAATAGTACAGAGTTCTTGAGTGTAGCTGTAAGTTCTTTTATTATGATGAAAAAGCGCAACCAGCCGACACGTGTTTCGTCATTGATGAGTAGTCCCAAGACTATTCAGGGCTGTAAGAAGTTGCGTGTACTCAGTAACGTTCCGTGGCCGGTGATAATTCCAACCCGGCAGGGCACGCTTGTTACACAGGTAAATTAAAAACCACACAACTGAAAAACGTCTGTATTAAGTCAGAGTAATGCAACCAGAGCGAAAAGCCGGTGATAATTCCAACCCGGCTATGCTGCTGTGTTATCCAGGAAAAATGTAAGTGAATAATGATACTCTTAGTAAGAAGAATAGCATAAAACAAATGCCGAAAGTAAGGGATATGTAAAATCCAATTGCAAATTGATTCAAAAGAGTCCGAGTCTATAATTCACAAGGGTTAAGTCTGAGTCCAAATCATCATAATAAAAGAACTTACAGCTACACTCAAGAACTCTGTACTATTTGCTTACATTAATAATTAATTTTGCTTGTATTACCTTGTATGTGTGCACAGGATTTAGTTAGACTGTTTTGCTGTAGGGTTCTCCCTACACACATTGAGGGGTTTTAAGGGTCTCCCCTTCCTGGTCAGCACCATACCGACTAGCTCACCCATACACACGAAACGCAAAATTTGCTGAGCGCCATCACTTCCTAGGCACTAAAACCCTCTGCTTAGTTGTTTATACTCTAAAAACCTACATGTCCAACCCACCATTGTGGCAACATTTT
Organism: Calotriton arnoldi; assembly: GCA_963921515.1. NCBI lineage: Eukaryota > Metazoa > Chordata > Amphibia > Caudata > Salamandridae > Calotriton > Calotriton arnoldi. Next base: position 989,467 of record CAWUFW010004040.1, read on the forward strand.
CAGAATCTTAGAACACCCCCTGAACTGACCAATGAGAGACTATCACTCCACCATAGTCCCATTCATGTTTTCACGGCTTTCTTTGTTTTTCATTTCTAAATAATACGTAATTCACATCTTATGAATACACGCTTCCTTCGACTAGTAACATGTTTCAAAACTCTACATTTCTTTGTCCGCTTCTGCAGCTTCCGCGGAAGTAGTTTGTACATTTGCACTTGGTCTCACGGCCATCCTTCCGTTACTTGGCAGACGCACAGGAGTTTTTAAAGGTTATCAACTTTAACCTTCTCCATGCTTTCTCTCAGAAGGTGGATTTTCGGTTTATTTAATACTTTCATCTTTTAACCCTCAACTCGTCATGCAACGATGTAGGCCCATGCAAGCATCACTACGATGAATAAAACACAGACATTATTAGTTTCATGAAATATATTTCGCACTGTTTTACCACCCACCATTTGCACTATCCCTCGTTATATATCTAATTAAAGCATTAGGGTGCAAAAAGCAGCAGCATTATTATTTTATCTTATAGCAGAATGCAGATGCGGCCTAGTCTTCTCATGCATTAGTCCACGTATTAGTGCACGCATGCGCAAAACATTTCCGTGTTTTTTCATGTTCTGCATGTTATTTTCACTGCACACTGTTAGTAAATGTTACCAAGGAATTAATCCAAGCAGGTTTTATTTTCTCAAAACCCTGCTCCATCATCTGTGAAACCACAAATAGATAACAGTTAAGATGCCCTACAAATTAGACTTCCCATACACGTTAAAAAAAAAAAAAAAAATCAATGGGTTGATGATCTGAACTCTCACCGTTGCCCAGATTTAACCCGTTGTCAAGTTAATCACCTATTGTCAAGTTAGTCACCAATAAATATCACGGTGACATGGAATCAAAAGTTGGCAGACATGAATATTGTGCCTGTCATCTCAGCCCACTCCATTGTCCTATACCAACGAGATGACAGTGCACCGAGCAGGACTCTGCATATCTGCCATGCACCCGGCAGAGACAATGCATCATTTTGCTAAAAAAAACCTCAGACTTGCCATGGTGTTACTGAGTTTCCCTCTGATTGCAGTGCTGAAAGTTGCATTGTGCCTGCCAGTGCCACATAACACTACTAGTTTAACAACAATTATTTATATAGCACATTACAGCTTTAATCAGACGTTTCTGAATGAAAGTTGGTGAAAGTATAAACTTTAAGATGCATTTAAAGTGAAATGTGACAATACCACATTTTTTTTTAGAACATTTTAGTACCTATGCAGTTTGGCTGTCAACTGGATCTAAATCATTTTCTTCTCCTACTCACTGTATACTGTAATTGTCAGTCATTTTTATAAAGTAAAAGTAAAAAAACAGTGGTGAGTAAATACAGCTCAGCCTGCACAGACAAGTGCGTCTCGCACCCATCTGTGCGAGACATTTCTTTTATTAGTACATCATTTTTTAACATTTCAGGTATAATATAAAAATGTAAACTAAGATTGAATTTCAGCTGCTTTATATATGAAGCAGGATGTAGCTTGTAAACATTGTTGTTCAGTTTTTAAAACAACGCTGGAAATATCAATAGGTCTGGCTTATGAATGAAAGTGCCTTTTGCATCTAATGCATTTAGGCACTCAATTCAATATAACTTTATTCGATCTAAAAACGATAGACCATAAAAGTACATAGAAAATATGACACATGGCTGTAAGCACTCAGGAAATTAAAATAATTTTACACTAAAAACAAGTTAAAAATGAGTGTGTAAAAATTACAAAGTTTAAGAACACATCGATAAGTGTGCCAGATATCCATACTTTGGATGAGCAAGGAGATAGAAATTAAAAGTCAGGTTTCAATGTGCGGTATAATATTTTTGGAAAGAACTGCATTTGAAGCACGTAAATAGGAGATAGAAAGAGGACAAAAACCTCAAAATAGGGTACGCCATGCACTCCCAATATCCCCCTTTGATAAGCAGTATCTTTGCCTAATCTGTATGAAAAAAACACACTATTCATAGCAACTCTGACCAACTATCCCAGCACAGTGTGTCTCGCCCTTAGTGCTGCTTTAAAAAAAGTGCAGACGGTCATGATAATTTTGAGAGAGCACAGAGATTGTAAATGAAGGAGGGCTGGTCTACAGCAGCGGAGGCCAAGCCTCCTTAGTAAGGGTCTCAAAAAGTGCCTTTGTGCTACGCTGTGCAAATTACAGAAAAACATAAAGTGCATTAATGATTGCGCTGAATGATTATCTTAGGGGCAGGAGGAAACTAAGTTCCCCCCAGAATCAGAAAAATGTTTAAAGAAAAAAGACCAATAAAGCGTCCCTGCTCTGAAGTGGAAAAGAAGAGACCGCTCCCATCTTGACAATTTCATCGACAAGTACAGTGGGGAAACGCCTGTGTATAAAAAGCTATAAAAGTGCAACACCAAGGGTTTAGATAATTTGTATTTCAGCCTAATGTTTGCACAGTGGTCCTTAAACAATTTTTTCACCTCTGTCCTAGCGTTTTTGGGATGCGAGTGGGTTCGGTAAACCACCAAGCTATTCCGAGGGCTCCAAAAATATCCTGTATGTAGCTCAACCAGGTTATAGAGCGGTCCCTATCCAGCATCATACAGTCCGATATATCACTGCATAGTTTAGCGGCGGGGTTCAACCATACGCTGAACCATAATAAGAGGGCACCAGTTGGATCTTGTCCTTGATAAACCCTGATTTAATTCAAGATGAGTAATAAGACCTGGGGTGGACGGAGGGGTACCTAAGAGCTGTCGTAAGAAATGCTTTTCCTCTGTCTGGAGGGAACCGCATTTGCTGAAACCTCATTCTTCAGCGCCATAGGTAGCTGCACTAATGCATTGTAAATTATAGACTTTCGAAGGAGGAATCACTGACCCCCTTATTTGCGGTCTAATAAGGTTACAGACTGTGCCCGCAGTTTTGTTTAGTTTTAAACTGGCCTGTGCATGATGGGGGTTCTATGACCCTGTTGAATTAAAAATTTAGTCCTAAATAACAAAAGTCATCTACAGTCAGAGCGTGCCCATTAATACTAATTTTCTTTAACCTTAATTTACCCGGGCCACAAGACATAATATGCGATTTAGAGTAATTGGAATTTAAATTCAAGTTGTGCATAAAGGAAGCAAAGCAATCCACCTGATGTCTCAGTGCTTTTGGGGTGAGAGCTAACAGTACCGCGTCATCAGCATATAATAACGCAGGAATAGGAGAACATGTGATTCTAGGTATGTCTGTGTGGGAATAAGACAAGCGTGGTGTTAGTCCGTTATTATATAAAATAAACAATAAAGGTGCCAGAATACAACCCTGTCTCACTTCAGTCTTTAGAGGGAATTTAGAAGGAAGCTCCACAAGAGAATTTATACGAACCCGGGCTGTAAGATCAGAATGCAGGCAATAAAGAAAATTCACCATAGAGGGGTCCACGCCTAGGTCCTGCAACATTAACCAGAGTTTGGTTCTGTTGACTGAATCAAAGGCGGTGGATAGGTCCATAAAAGCTAAATAAATAGGGGAACGCTTGGCCTTAGTATATTTGGAAATGATCAGGGCCAGATTCAGGCATTGTTCGTGGTTCCTAATTTTGGCCGAAATCCAAATTGAAAAGGGGAATCTAAGTCCTTATCAGCTGCGACATACGATAACCCTTTTTGGGGATTATTGTTGCGTTGGACCATGAAGGAGGAAAAATAGTAGATAATGAGGAGTTAAATGTGTTCGTTATAAGAGGACCCCAGATCTCGGGCATAGATTTCAACAAGTTCATTGGTACCCCGTCTGGACCTGGAGCTTTCCCACCCTTACTATGGTGAACAGCCGACTCCACTTCCTCCAAGGTTAACAAAAATGGGGAGGAATTCCGCAGTCTGCTAAAGAGAGTAGCGGACACATTTGGCTCATCCTAAGTGTGATAAATGGAAGCTAAGCTAAATGGGTAACCCAGTCCGTGCCTGAAATATTATTTTGCAGTGGAGGGTTAATAGGGGGAATTCCTTGAACAGATTAATTTTATTGTGTCCCAAAAGGTTTTGCTATCCTTTCCTCGTGACGCGTGCTTCAAAAGTTCCCAGTCTTGTTTGTATACTTCGCTCCTCCTATGAGTAAGTGTAATTTTATATTCAGTGCGAGCCAGGGAAATATCAGTCTTTATCCTGGGGCAGGAATTTAAGGCTTTCCTCAGCTTCCTGTTTGCCAGGGAACAGACCCCGTCAAACCATCTTGGGTCTGAATTTGAGCTGCGAATTGGTTTGAGCATGGAGTCCCTCATTGCGATTGTGTGCCTATTATAGTGGGAGGCCATAGATCCCTCTACACTATCTGATAGGCAGTAAAGGAATTTGTTTAAGTGTGACTTGAGCAGAGTAACTATTGACTCTTTTGGGTTTTTCATACGCCAGACTAATTGAAGGCCATCCTAGCAATGATGCGTGATAGTAGCTAAGTTACTGCTACGGGCAAGGTGCTTGAGCGGTAGAAACATGTGAGCGCTCAAAGCGTTATGATCGCCCCAATCTGTGGGCAGAATCTCACATTTGGAAAAGCACGATAAAAAATCGGGGATGACAAACATATCAATGAGGGAAGTTTTCCCCCCTCCTCTAAATGACGTCAGCGTGTTACAAACTCCCCCTAAAATTTCAAGTAAGTCGACCAGGCCGTTGGCCATAAGGTGTTTAGAAAGTTCTTCACCCCTTGCATCTTGCAAAGTCTATTCGTGTCATTTACCCATCTCACACAACCACAGTAAAACACACACAAATGTAACAACATATGTGAGCTAAAATAAAAAAATACAAGTAGTAAAAAGAAAACATGCTGCTGCCTAAGCATGGCAGGCATATGCTTGCAGTAACAAAACTAAACATAGCAGCAAGTGTTCAGCTTGCAGTGGCACTGTGTGTAGTCTGTGTTTATCAGTTCCAACATGGCTGCCACGTTTAGAACCAACATGTTGGCTATCCTGAATCTGCAAATGAAATGAGCAGCATGCAAGCGGCCCGTTGGCGCTGCCTGATGAGCTGCAGAATCATCTTAAGAACATTTTAAAAGAGATTCAAAGTAATGAAAGGGGGACTATAAAAGGAGAAAAATGAAAACAAAAGGACTGACCAGCAAACCCTGACACATTAGCGCATTCATTTTCGAGTGGATGTGCAGATGTAATCACAAAATGGCATAATTCAGAGGGGAAGAGAGCCAGTGACTGATATGGACTGAACCATTACCTCATGTAGCATGCGTTCATGGACTGAAGTACAGTGTAAATATTATTCAGACACACCAGTGGCAGAAAAGGGCTGATCCAAAGCCCTCTATGTATCTATATTGTTAGACCTGGCATATTTAGGCGTATTTCCCTTGTCTTTTTGCTTTCTGACCTTCTGTTTTTGATGGTATGCTGGACTTTGTTTTTGCTGGTTTAGTGTCTCTGTGCACTTTCTTACTTCTATTCAGTGCTAGGGTGCAAGTGCTCCTACTGTAAATTGTGTTATGATTGGTTTTCCATGATTGACATTTTTGATTTACTGGTAAAACCATAGTAATGTGCACTGCGTGTGCCCAGGGCCTGTAAATCAAATGCTGCTAGTGGGTCTGCGGCACTGATTGTGCCACCCACACAAGTAGCCTTTCAAAGGTGTCTCATACCTGCCACTGCAGTGTCTGTATATGCAGTTTTGACTGCCATGCCTACCTGCCAAGTGTACCCACTTGCGAAGGCCTAACCCTTCCCTTTTCTTGCATGTAGGTCACCCCTAAGGTAGGTCCAAGGTACCCCTGTGGGCAGGGTGCAGTGTATGTGAAAGACATTTTTTAGTAGAGGTGGTTTTCAAATTTTGTGTTTGAAAATGCCACTTGTAGAAAGTGAAAGACACACAATTGATGGACGGAATTCAAAACAAATCAAAACTTTCACCCCCAGTCAAGAGATCTGGGTTAAATCCATCATTCTTTTGCTCCCCATGCCACCCCAGTTTAGACCTGGCCATATGCAAATCAGTCTTGACTCTGTGCCTCAAGGCAACAGTCCAGCCCGAACTGCCAAGCCGGGTCCTCCCTGGACCGGAAACAAGAATCCTAGGACCGGTTTAGGGGTTTCACCCCTCATCAGCCAGGATAGCTTGAATCCAGTGGCACAGTGAGCCCGGGACCCACGTTTGGGCATACCCGGCGCACTGAGGGCGAGAGAGCAAAAGACCCACAATTGATGGACGGAATGCAGAACAAATCAAAACATTCACCCCCAGTCAAGAGATCTGGGTTAAATCCATCATTCTTTTGCTCACCATGCCACCCCAGTTTAGACCTGGCCATATGCAAATTAGTCTTGACCCTGTGCCTCAAGGGAACAGTCCAGCCCGAACTGCCAAGCCAGGTCCTCCCTGGACCGGAAACCAGCATCCTAGGACCGGTTTCAGGGCTTCACCCCTCATCAGCCAGGATAGCTTGAATGATGGATTTTACCCAGATCTCTTGACTGGGGGTGAATGTTTAGATTTGTTTTGCATTTCGTCCATCAATTGTGGGTCTTTTGCTTGTAGAAAGTGGATATTTTATTTCTTAACCATCCTGTGTGCCTGTGCTTGCTTGTGGATTCACCATCTGGTTTTAGACTGACAGGGGCTGTTTGAGCATTCACTTGAGGCATTTACATAAAGGGAGTTGAGGTGTGCCCTGCATATGCTGATGGGCCATCCTGTACTAGAGTGGTGGGAGTTGTCGCTGACACCTGACTAGGCTGTGGCTGCTCTGCACAATGCTGTCTCTATCCCCTGTAGTGTGGCAGGACCATGGAGGACCGAACTGGTTTTGCTGAGCCAGAGAGACTTTCTGATCAAAGACTTCAAAGGGAAAAAGTGATGTAAGTATTAGACCTAAAACCCCAGAACTTTAGAACTCATTTGGACTAAAAACATGCCAAGAAGAAGAGCTGGGACGGGTGCCTGGAGGAGTACTGCCCCTTTGCTGTTGGTTGCTTTGTTGGGTTGGCCTACAGTTGCTGTGTCTGAATTGGGCAGTGAAAGGACTGGACCGAACTTTCTGCAACATTTTGCCTTAGTTTCTCCAAGGGCTTGAAGATGAGCTTGCCTCTTTTTGGAGGTCTCAAGAACATTAAAGACTTCAAGTTCATCTGCCAACAGCACTGGGAACTGAGTTTTGTGCTGCAACAGAAGAAAAACCACAACAACACGTCTGGTGGCTCCGTGACCTGAGACCACAGCAGAAAGCATCGCCCCGCTTCGTGCCGCAACCCTGGTCTCCCCGATGTTGCTACCTGACGCTGTCACTGAGCCGCTGCTTGCACTGTGACCTCTCTTCACATCGCCTCCTGGCCTCACCGATGACGCCACTCCATGCTGACATCGATGCACTGCCTGCACTGTCGCTTGGGGACACCGCTCGTGAGGTCCACCGACGTCTGCGCCCTCGACTCCAGTATCGTCTACCGACACCACTGCCTGCAGCACTACTTGGGGGAACCGCATGAAGCATCGCAACCTTGGGTCTACCGACTACAGCGCTTCAGCAACGACGCCGCCGTTGCCTGCACTGTGACCTGTGGACACCGCACGTCGCATCGCCCTGCTTCACACCGCAACCCTGGTCTCACCGGCGACACCGGATGCCGTCCCCGAGTCGCTGCCTGCACCGTGACCTTTGGGCACCGCACATCGCATCGTCCTGCTTCGCATTGCAGCACCGACGTTACTGACACCAGCACTCCTGACTTCAGTCTCACAGAGTTTGATCTGTAACACGTGTGACTTCAAGGGCCCGACTACTCCTGCACCGTCCTCTGGAACCAACGCCGCCTCTCCGAAGCTCATCGCAAGGTCCATGACGCCCTGCATCCAAGGTACTGTTTGCTGGTCTTCCTGACACCGTAGCTGGCCTGCGACCTCGCGGTCGGTCTGAACTTTTGGATCTGTTTGTTCACTATGCCGTGGTAGCCCCTGATAGAGCTATCAACTTGAAGGAACTGGTTTTTCAAGTCTATTCTTGCAGTATTCATAGCTTTATTTCTGTATGTTGGATTTTTATCGTTTTGATCTTGTTTTACACAGATTAATATTGGCTATTTTTATAAAACTGGTGTGGGGTCCTTTTGTAGTGTTTTCACTGTATTACTGTGTGTCATGTGCAAATGCTTTACACATTGCCTCTGAGAAAAGCCTGACTGCTTGTGCCAAGCTACCAAGGTGGTGAGCAGGGGTTATTTTTGAAGTGTAATCCCCTTACCCTGACTAGAAGGAAGGGTCCTTTCTTGGAAAGGGTAGAAGCCTGCCAACTAGAGACCCCATTTCTAATATATATGGATATATATTTTTATATATGGGTGCATGTATTAGTTAATGCTTTATTACAGTATCCTGGCAGACAGTGCTGCCTGTCAGACCATCCGAAGAGATTCTAGCAAGAATTTTTACAATGCAAACCTTTTACTGCTAGAGTTTGTTAAATGGGATAACCAACACCAAAATTCTCCCGTACAAAGGTCATCTTTGAGATTGTTATAACAAACTACCTGACTGCAGGCTTTACCATTGTGCAAAACAATCCACCCTTCATGGTCTATTGGATTTAACATATATGTTACATTGTAAATAAATCAGCTCTTCTGCCTCTTTTGTAACTTTTAATAATAAATAGATATGACTTATGGTATCTGAAATACCTTTTCGTAGTGAACCAATGAGACCTATATCTGTTACCACTGGCTCGTCACTGTAACTAGCTCAAGCCTACCGTATTGAGCTTAATCTTGACCAACAGGCAACAATCGGGCATACAGTCATAAAATTAACAAGCATTGGTAAATGCATTAGGTTTCACCTATATGATCTGTTTTTTTTTTTGGTTGTAAATTTTAGCTTGGTGAGCAGTTGTGCAATATAAGTTACAAAGTTTCAGTAAAAGTAATGACTTGTTTTTGAGAAAGGCAATATGTGCAATAACGGAATTTTTCACACCATTAAGGATTTGCCGCATTTGCCACATAATCCATCATCAGATGCATAATCTGCAGATTTAAAAAAAAAAAAGTTCTATCCCAAAAAGTTCAAAAGTTACTGAAAACGCAGTGACGCGCAGTGGAATGCCTTTCGTAAAGGTTGACTGGTCACCTTTCTGTTGATTATTTCTATATTTGGGTGTTGAACTAGTCATAAAAAAACTGTGACCTATGCCCAGACAGTGCTAACAAGTGCTGAAGGTCAGAGCAAGTTTAGAGACGGACATCTTCCCCAGCAGGCACATGCATCCTTGCTACACATCTACATGATGTGCTTAAAGCACTCTCCGTCAGACAACTGAAGAAAGCAAGGCGTGGAGTAAGAGTGTAATGGCTCGGACGTGGCGTAATGACCAGAGCTGCCAACTTTGGAGCTGGGGAACCAGGTTCGAGTCTCTGCGTCTGCTCAACATCCTGTGATTCTGGGCAAAATACTTAATCTCTCCATGCCTACCAAAAAATTGTGTCATCGTGTAATGTAGCAGGTGCTCAAATAAAGCGCACCAATACCTTAAAGTCCATCGCACTGTCTAAAAAAAACTAGGGTGCATCATTGCCCATAGGCACGTGCGCAACCGTGCAACCTTTAGTAAATGTAAGCGTTAGCCTTTAATGTATGTGTGATCTTACTCCTTATAAATAATATTATAATACATGCTTTAAATGTATGCTTACAGAAAGAAAATAAATCAAGCGTGTGGTTTTTCCTAACAAATGTATTGCCAACATGCTTTAAACAACTCGATTTTATTTGAAAGGAGCCAGAGCCACAAAAGCGTAAAAAAGCATAGACATTAGAAGCAGAGTTCCCAAAAAAATGCACCAGTAAAGGCCACATGCCTCATGTTTTTGGTTTTGGGTTTGTTGAATTTACATTTTTTATATAGCGTGAACTGCACTCGAAGGTATAGGAGCGCTTTTACATGAGCCCCAGTTACGTTGCACAAACACACATTTTTAATTGTTGGCACAGTGAAATTAAGTAATTTGACCAAAAAGACGGGAAGTTGAGCCTGTGCTGAGACTTTGACATAGTTTCCGAGTTTTAAAGTCGTCCGCTTGGGACATGCAACCCTTACGTAATGTAAGCAGTAGCTTTTAGTGTATGTGTGGTCCTGCTCTGTAAAAACTTTTGCATTTCCTCTTGTTAAAATGTTAACTGATGCCCGTAGGTTCACCTTCAAAACAAGTATGTATGTGCACAGAAAATAGATTAAGCATAAATTTGACATCTCCACGTGCAAAATGCATGCAAAGATGAATTTTAAAGACTACGTTGCCAGAGGCACACAAAGATGAATTTTAAACACTACGATGTGAACAAATGCGCGTTGGCAGAGTAAGTGAATGAAAGGCCTAAATAAATGTGTACTCACCCGAAAACCTAATATGTAAATAATTGCTGTCGAGGTAAAAAAAGCACGCTTTAAATGCGTGCAGTCTGGGGAATTTAACTAAATGCTGGACCAAGTAATGCAGGTATAAGATTAATAACAATGGTAGCTAGTGAAATTTAAGTATTGATTCGGGCTCTGTTGCGTAAAATATGATATTTTATTTTATTGGTATTTCAGTGTGGGAATTTAAAAAATATTTACTGTATCGCAGTATGTACAGCTCTCCTGCCGTTTAAGAGTGCTGGCAATAACACCTACTCATTTGAGCGCTTTTACATGACCCCTAGTACCGTTACACAAAGATGCCTTTTTTGTTTTTGGTCGGTATGGGTAGAATAAGTGAATTGCCCAAATTTACAGGATGTAATGCTGGCACTGGAATATGAAACAAGTTTCCCTTGTTCCCAAGTCAACAGTAATGTGCGACACGGTTTCACTTGAAAATGAGCAAGCCGATGAGCCAAAGTACTTAAGCAAATGCATGCATGCCGTGAAAGTTAAAAGTACAAATAAGTAATAAATGTATGTAAAATGAAAGAAATGGAGAGGAAAGTGATGTGTAACACGGTTTCGAAGCAAATAAACAAGTTGTGAAACGTAAAAGCCGAAATAAGTATGAAACATATCAGAGAATAAAACAAATCGAGACGGCATTGATGTGCGACACGGTTTTACTCAAATGATAAGCCAAAAGCCTAAAAAAATGAAACGGATCGGAGAATCAAAGAAATGGAGCTGCCAGTGAAAGTAAAAAAAAAAATGTGCAAATCGGTTTAATTCAGCCAGGGAAAATGATGCCTAAAAAAAAAGTTCCGTACAAAAGCGCATTAATACAGTACTTCGGCTACGGGAACTGATGAGCCCCTTTTAAGATCTATTGAATACAAGAAAATTCACAAACAGCACAAGCGATGTGTAGGCAAAACCTAAAAATTATACAAAATTACAGTTGGTTAAGCAAAATGCTATCTTCATAAATTCTCAGAGTGCAAATCTTCTAGACCCACAGTTTGTCGGAGGGGGTATCCAACATCAAACCCCCTTCCCACTATATTAACCTGTGAGATTCCATGTAACAAAATACTTATCTGTATGCTTTGATAAAGAGCAATAACCATCCACTCTAAAATGCCTATTGACTTTAACACATGCTTTTACAATAAATATGTCAAATCTACTGCCTTTTATATTAACCTCTCATAAAAAATATTGAGACCTATTACCTTTATCATTGGTTTTTCACCATGACCCACTCAAACCAACTGTGTTGAGCATAAGCTCTCCCATAAGGCCACCATTGGGTATATACCAAGTATGTAATTTGTAAAGATGCAAGTGCTGGAACATCAAAATTTCCTTAGAAGCCTCTTGCTCGTGTTGTTGAATGTCTGCTTGGCAAATCTTCTTTTTTTTTTTTTCTTTCAATTTTTCAAAAACCTTTATTGAGGTACCTAAATTCAGACACATCACATCGTGCAACATGGCAACTCAAAACGAACACAGTATAGACCAAGTCAAGCATTAGAGGACAATTCGACTGCACCTTGCAAAGAACATGAATATGTTAAGGCTTAAATCACAGCGTTTGCACACAAAGGACAGTCGCCTCGTGAGGTCAGCAGCCCTCGTCTATAACAGCAATGGTAAGCCACATGATATGGGGCGGCCAATGAGGAGGAGGGGAGCAGTCACCGGCCAACACCGGCGACCGCCGCGGGCACAGGGCCGGCGGGGAGCGCGGGAGTGGCAGCGCCGCTGGGGGGGGGTACGTGAGTGGAGATAAGTGATCAAAGGGCCCCAAATATCCACTGGACGGGACCTAGCGGGTAGTAAGTCCCAAAACTCCGATAACAGAGTCTGACACCGAGAGGCGTCCTCCAGCCAACTCTCAGCCTTAGGAGCAGGTCTGCGACCCCAGCACATCGCCACCCTACGCCTGGCCAGGACCAGTAGCATCGCAATCAGGCGTCGAGAAGCATCCGGGCAGAATTTCACAAAGCCAAGCAAGCACGGGGGGATCCGGGTGCACAGCAGCACCAGTAATGTCTGAAACAATGGAGCACACTGCCCGCCAGAATTCGGAGACCTTAGGGCATAACCACGCTAAATGTGCGAAGTCCGCAGCGGGGGCCGCACAACGATGCAAGTGTCAGTTGGAATGAGCCCTAGTTTGTGTAGCTGAGCAGGGGTGCGGTATAGCCTGTGCAGAAACTTAAAATGTATCAGACGAAGCCTATAATTTGGCGACCGCTTCTTCGTCTGGTTACAGCAGTACAGCCAGTCCGCCTGCGCAATGTCCATACCCAGATCCGCGCCCCAAGCGCACGATCTGTAGAAATAGAGGTGGACGTTAGAGTAAACGCATACAGTTTGGTGACTAGTTTATGTGGGGACAGGGATGTATACATAAAGTCAAGGGCCTGCATGGTAGGTGGGGGCTGAGGAAATGTGGAGTGTAGTTTCCGACAAATAGCACGTAGCTGATAATACAGAAGCGTATCCAACGGGCATGAGGAGGCAGGAGGGGAGTAAAAAGTATTGCCAGGGTAAAGATCCGCAACTGTCCGCAATCCCAAGCGCGTCGCATGTTTAGACATGCCAGAAGGCTGGAGCGGGGGAAAGTCAGGGTGGTTCACTATTGGCACCGCATTGACAGAGAGTAGGGGAAGATTGGATATTCGGCGAAGGCCGGACCAGGCACAGCGCAAGGTCTCAACTGTGTCCACCTCCGCCCGCGGACGCACCGCCGGCGCAAACCGAGCCGTGGACAAAGGCCAAGGGGAAGCAATATCTGTCTCAACGGCAACGTGGGGTTTATAAGGGGTGGGATGAATCCAGAAGTGGAGAAAGCTGGCCTGAGCGCACAGGGCATAGAACTTGAAATCAGGAGCGCCCATCCCCCCGACAGACATGGGGAGAGTAAGGATATCATATGCCACTCTTGGCTGTTTACCTTCCCAGACGAGCGAAATGATGAGGGAGCGCAATTTGTGAAAGAATTGAGTGGTAAGAGGGATCGGAACGTTCAAGAACTGATAGAGAAATTTCGGCAGAACCACCATCTTGGCTACTGCGATCCGGCCTGCCAGGGATAGCGTAAGCCGGCTCCAGGTCGGGATCCTTGATTCCAACCAATCAACTGCACAACCGAAGTTAGATCTCCATAATTCGTCCAGATCCCTACTTAACCAGATGCCTAGATAGCGCCTGGGGCCAGAAGCCCACATAAACGGAAAGTCAGGAGTGAACGGCATAGTGGCATCGGTCAAGGGAAATAACACCGACTTGCTCCAATTTACTTGAATCCCGGAAAGTCCACCAAAACGTATGATTTCCCGAACGAGGGGGCTAAGGTTTTCCTGAGGGTTACGGACGTATAAGGTAACGTCGTCCGCGTACATGGATACGAGGAGGAACGGGCCGAGAAACCTATTCCCCTGTGGGTGTGGTGCTGACGGAGCCTGGCGGCCAGGGGCTCCATCGCAACGGCAAAAAGCATAGGCGATAGTGGGCATCCCTGCCGAGTGCCCCGATTGATACTAATAGTGTCAGAGACCTGGCCATTAATGCGGAGACGCGTCGAAGGGTTGGTGTAAAGGAGCATGATCTTGCGCATGAACATCACGCTGAAGCCCATGCGTGGCAAGAGGTAGAAGAGGAAGGGCCATTCTAGTGTGTTAAACGCTTTTGTGGCGTCCAGCTAGGCCGCCACCGCAGGGAGGCAGGGATTAATTTGGTGGAGAACTGACAAAATTGTGCGGAGATTTTGCGAGGTAGCTCTACCAGGAATAAAGCCAGATTGGTCCGGAAGAGCAATGAGAGGCATGAGCAACAAAAGTCGGGAGGCGATCAATTTGGCAAAAATTTTATTATCAATATTTATTAAAGAGAGGGGGCGGTAGGAATCGCGACGGTCAGCCGGCTTGTCGGGTTTAAGAAGCAGCGTTATCATGGCTTCACGGAGAGACTGGGACTTGCTTGGCAAATCTCTTTACTCTTGAATCCACTTCATACCTCTTTAGTCTACTACCAGACACTCACTGCCCCTTTATCTTGGTCTTGCAGGTTCCAGCTTTCTTCCTATGTCACAGTTTTTCAGTCTGTCTTTCTCCTTTCCACCATGTGTGTTTTTTCCCTCTCTTGCTCTGTGTCAGAGTCTAATGAGGGGAAAAAAGTGCCAGTCCCCAAAAATGAGTGCCAGTAGCCCCCATCTGTATCAACAGGCTAGAATTAAGCATTGGTTCTGCTGCCATAAAATTACAAATTTGTACAAAATTTCTGGTGTCAAGTAATTCAAAATCTCTTCTAAGGGAGTTTAATAAGTATTTTCATAGTGCATTTCTTCGGTCTCCCATGGTTTGTTCAGGTGGATCACCAACACCTAAACCCTTGCCTTCTACGGTAATATGTGAGATTGCATGTAACAAAATTCCCCCATACTGTAGTTAGTGCAGTTAATAATAATCCATCCTTTAAAACGTATTGACTCGAACACATGCTTTCCATAATGAATAAGCCAGGCCTACTGGCTTTGTCAGTTCAGTAATATTTTGTAACCTGTTTAAATTCTTACTAGGCCATGTAATCATTCCTCAGTGGCTGCCTTCACTTGTGGGACGGCTCCTCCTTTTCTAGTTACAATAGAGCAATAAGTGATAACACAAAGTAAAGTACCTAAAGGGCTGGCGATCATTTCCTGTCCTTTGCATTATCCTAAAGCCAAGGCAGTCATTAAGGCTTTCACCAATAATCAAGGTAAATCATATGCTGTACAGTACATCCTGCAGGGTGTGCCGCACATGCCTCCCCCCTCCCCCCCCCAGGTTCTGGCCATTTGGGGATCGGAAATTATGCTTGTCCGATAACCCCACAAATCCCTTACTGCTTATTCTCCCTGTGATTGTATGTAATGCAACACAAGCTTTCCTTTGTTTCACCACCTCCCTTATAGTTAGCATGGAAATCCCATGAATTGATGAAACAAGGCATATTTCTGATTGAAATGCCCCCATTTTGGTGGATTTTCCTAGACTCAAACTGTCTTCTGTTTTTCGCTGATCCTTTAAAAAACTCTTTCTGGCGTACTACATATTTCAACACAAACAACTTAAGCTGAACAGTATCTTTTTAGAGACAGTAACGAGTCACCTCTAATTTATCAAACCATTGTTCCCTATTTATACTTGTGCAGGGCTTCCAGGAAAGAGTTCTCAATTAAGACTCAGAAATACGTGTGTTGCCTAGCTACTGGCTGTTTGCTTTTCCCAGCAACCGACTTTGCCCCCTCCTTTGTGATCAGAAGTCATAACCTTTGGTTTTGCAAGTTTTATCTCAGTTTTATTCTTTATACTTTAGTCCTTTAAGCAACATAATCTGTGAAGGCTCCAGGCAAGTGACCAATCAGTGATGTGCCATCTGCATAGAGAAATATGGTAGTTTTTCATTGTTATGGGCGGTTTCCTGTTCAAAATGGCACAAAAACAGAAATAATTTGTAGCAAATATTACTTTAACATGCCTTAGAATATAGGAGTGTGATAAGTGTCTGTTTTTGCTTTCATTGATCTTTTTATAAACCATTGTCAAAAATAGTATAAACGAGAACATTGTAGGGCCTTTTTTTATTCATTGGTTAGCTTGATCTACTTGGAATTTCATTGTTCATGCATTCTTTCTAATAATTAATAGTTTGACTTCTTGTATGTTATTTAAGTTTTTACATGATCTTAATTATTATCCATTTCATTCAGTAGGGCTATGTCCTCAGCAGCAACCACTCCTCCATCAGTGGATAAAGTAGACGGATTTTCTCGGAAGTCCGTCAGGAAAGCAAGACAGAAGAGATCACAAAGCTCTTCCCAGTTTAGATCTCAAGGGAAGCCCATCGAGTTAACCCCACTGCCTCTGCTTAAAGGTAAAGTTGGAAATTTTGAGCAATGTGTTATGCGATTGTTTTGTAAAGCTCATAAGTACCGAATCTTTGCTTTGAAAATGATCATGATAATAATTGGCAGCACATACCTTCTCAGTGCTGGTGCCGCTTTTAGTTTTTCTATTTGTAAATTTATTGTCCAGCAATAATAGACATTTTCCCGTTACATTTGTTTTGCATTGGTCCTGCCTTTAATCACCAGGTAGGTTGACCTGGACCTCATTATATGCAAGGTTTTAAGTGTTGATGCTTGCAAAGTAGTTTTGTATACTACTGTGGACCAGTTTCTTGGGATCTTGGGGATGAGTTCACTAAGTAGCATACATCTTGTTCTTGGTGCTCTTGTGTTCTCCATTCCATGGTCTTATTTTTAATGCACTGAAGAAACTTTTTGAAGTTACACAATGTGATTGAGCAGGTATATCTTCTTCTTCTTCTATCTACAATCGTTTATTTCTGTGTACATACAAAACAATCCCCACACTCTACATAGCTGCCCAATGTAGCCTTGATTATGGCCAACGTGCTCCATTACATAAACATTCCACGTTTATAACCCACCATACCAGTGATGGTATTTCTAGAACTCGCCAAGTTTCAAGGCTTTTACCAAATTTGTCTGCTTTGAGGATGACCGCATCACCCAGATATCAAGGGTGGCCTCTGGGTTCCGAAGATGTCACTGTTGATAAAGATTTCTAATATTCTGTGAATACCTCAATGATATTGGTGTTTTTGTGAAGTAACTTCTCTTGGTTAATTATGATTGGGTGTGTTTGCTTCCTAGATTGTTGATTCTAATTCAATAGGCTAGTAATTTATTTGCTTTATTTCTCTTCTCTGGGGACGATTATGTGTTGCATACTGTTGTCAGTAGTGTTTTAGAACAAAGTGGCGTCTAATTCACCATTCATATTTCGTTTGAGGATCCCATTTCTAGATGTGATTTTTTTTATTTGCCCCTAGATATTATTTACTAATGTATTAGGATTTTCTGTCTTTTGTTGTACACTGCTGAGGACAGAAGGCTCTAGATGTCAAGTCCTCGAACAGTTACAGAAACAAGAAATCTAATATAAGGCCACAGAAATTCTGTTTGATTATTTACTGCTCGTGCACGCTTCTCCATGTAATTGAGAATTTTGGCAAACCCCTTCTCAGTGTTTCAACTAACATGTTGGATTTCCTTGCTGCCTACTCATGGGCATATGTGACACAAGACCCACTCTACCACCATCTGTGTGCCTTCCTTTACTGTTGTAAAACATTTCTGAAGTCCAGAAACTGAGTTCAAACTATTTTGGAGAGTTGCTTGGTTTTACTGTTTGGGGCTAATTCAGATTTTGCCTATTTGCATTCAGAGTATGAATGATTTATTTGGCCAGCTTCTATTTGTCTTACCTTTGGTAGCCTACCTGCATAGTTTGGACTGTTTTCTGAACATTCTTTTAATTTACAGTTTTGAGGGTTGGAGTGCTTTGAATGTGGATTATACATTTTCAGTTTCTTTAAACCAGTAATGTAACTAGTACACACTCTCTTCAAGGGTACTATTTATTCTCAGGTTTTCAAAAAACTATTTTTTTGTTTATTTACAGCTAAACATAGCTTTCCACTTGCGATTTACTGTTTCAGTTGTATGTTCCTCATTCAGATTTATTTTAGTTTTTTTCTCCTCATCATTGTATTATCAATAGGCATTTCAGTTGTTTACTGAACGTAATTGCTCTTTAATCCATTGGCTTTGGTGCCACCTCTAGTGCTGCAATGATATGTTTTTGGAGTCGAAGTACATTCTGATGGAGAGAGATTTGCAGCCCCTTCCGTGACCTAGGTGTTTTCCTTATTAACAGAGGGGGTTCTTGCACAAT
The DNA here is from genome assembly GCA_963921515.1 of Calotriton arnoldi. Classification (NCBI taxonomy): domain Eukaryota; kingdom Metazoa; phylum Chordata; class Amphibia; order Caudata; family Salamandridae; genus Calotriton; species Calotriton arnoldi. The sequence goes on from CAWUFW010004040.1 coordinate 1,007,718, forward strand.
TCCCCATTCATAATGTCTGTTTTTCTTGAAAGCTGTGATCTTGCATCCTATTTTTTGTGATGCCACTTGATTGTTTAACATTTTCTTCCTTGTCCTATCTAATATTATTACATTCCCAAATGAGGTAAATACTTTAAATACCTGAGTAAAGTGTGGTGTGGACATTTAGTGAGAGTTCATATGAACCTTGAGATGGACCACTACGTGTGTTTTTGCATGGACCTTCTCTGCTCATGGTTTATTCACATCATCTGTTGACCTTGCCAACTATGAATACTTTATATTCATAATTCTTTCTCACTCCTTTATTCCCCTCCCCCATCCCGTTCCCTGTTTGTCTTTGCAGGTGTTTACTTTGAGTCATCTTCTCTTGTCTTATTCTATTTATTTTACATTGATTTATGTATCTAGGCATATAATGTGTTGTCCTGATGATGATCCCATAATCAAAACGTCGTCGACTTAGTCACTTTGACCAGCCTGATTATGTGCAATTGATTTATGGGTGCAGTAGTGCTATGTTTTGTCAATAAGTGAAAAATATTAGGTCACCATGTATTTTTGCCTGTGAGTTCTTCTCAATACCTGTTGTATGAATGAGTTTTTACTTTCAATACTTTAATAAATGTCTTTTTAATTGTTGATTGCACATCTCGTGGGCATTATTATTTGCTTCCAGAGTACCATTTCTTTATCTAATGTTTGGGGACACATGTTCCTTAAAATATATATTACCCTTGGTCCCTCGATAACCTTGGGTTTCCCTTGTGTTTGTGTAACCATCCTTTGTGTAACTAGCAATTTCAAAATGTGGGTTTCTATTCTACATGTACAGTGACCTGCCTGTTGCAATGAGTTACCAAGTAAATACTAGGGCTGCTTCAATTTAAAAGTCTTAAAAGCTAAAGTAATAAACTTTAAAGATGATTCTGCCATACGTAGCACTAAAGACTAATTGTAACAAGCATTGGCATAGCCAATAGGTCTCGCCTTTAGGACCTTGTAAGTGTTTAGCCATGCAGCACATTATCCTAGGTGCTACAACATCAACTGTTACTTCGCATGTCACTGGTGAATGGCCACACACACCCAAGGTCAGGCGTTTGTGCTATTTAATGAACAATGGAAAAGCAATTCATGCCCAGATAGGGCAAGTCTGCAACCTAAAGGAATTTAAACGATGAATTAAAATAATGTTATTCAAATAATTCCTTCACTAACTGCACCAATCGGTGATGCAATAAAAACAAACCGTTATTGATTAATGGCAGGAGTGACGTGATGCATGTTACTTGATTATTTTTACATCTTCTTTCTGAAATGTGCAAGTAAATGCAGGATGATTTTGTCTTATTCTTTGCAGTTTCAACATGCTTACTGTAATTTTGCATTGTGTTTAATAGTTGTTATTCACCAGGTTTTACCATGTGCAGTGCCTAGACGGAGTCTAACAGCGCTCTTTTCAATGCATAGTGTTCCATGGAAGAGAACTTAATGAATTAATCAGACTACTGAATGCGTCACAAAACCTAAAATAAGTAAAAGAAAATGGTCTGATAATCATCAACTACCTTCCGTAGTAAGCCTAGAGTACATAATATGCTCGTGGGGCACTCGAAAACAGCGTCTGTCATTTGCTGTCGGTCTTTGAAGAGCAACCCGGATAGGTTTAGACTCATTTTTGTGACACTGCTGGTAGCCCGTTTCATGAGTGGATTATGTGTTAAAAAATGTACTGCAACATAAAATCACATTAAATGCGTGCGTCAATCTATGCAAATAACAGCCGTGCGGGTGAAGTCACGGGGCTTAACTATAGCAATCACATAAATTAAGTGGATACATGAACTTGTTCTCTACCGAACTATGGGGAAAGTAGAATGAAATCTAGTTAACTTACATGGTACAGCATGTAAAATTGCATGCAGACATATAATACAAGTGGCTCTACACCAACAACAAGCCAGGACTATTGGCTTTGTCAATGGTTATTAGTTGTGTAGGATAAATAAGCAACAACTATGGCTCTGTTGTATAGAATATTGAAAATGCTTCAGGTCTGAAATGATGAGACTGTGAAAGAACTATAAGGAGTGTCTTTGAAGTTACCTCAAAGGCAGTGAAGGGTGGCGCTACTGCAGAGTTGAGATTTGTTTTTCACCCTGAGGGTGAGGGCACAAACGGAGAGCCCGATAGGGACCCGTCTCAGCACCTGCTTTTTAGAACTGCTGGTGCTGAGCACCGGCAGGACCCGGCCCACTTAAAGCCCTGGGTAAAGCTATAGTCTTTGGAGTAATTTGTACTGTTTCCAACTTTAGCAAACTGTTTGATATTGGGCAAATCATACTCTCCCTGTGCCTTGGTCCACTAATGTGACAATATGCAAGCTGTAAACACATGTGACAATGAAGTGATGCAGGGTCTGTAGAAAGGTTGAAAAGTGAAGAGATGCCACTACTGGTTAGACGGGACAATGAATAAATGCTGGAAATGTGGAGGGAAGGGCAGAGTGAAGAGATGTAGAGGCTACAGAGCAGTTTGACAGTGATAAGATGCAGGAGCAGTGGAGAAATGAGGGGTATTTCAAGTGATGCAGGGACTGCAGAGGGACAGGGCAGTGAAGGGATGCAGAAACTGTGAAGACATGGGGCAGTGAAGAGTTGTAGAGGATGTTGCAAAATATGACAATTAAGACATATAGGGGCTGTGAAGAGATGGGGCACTGAAAAGTTAATGAGACTATACAGAGATGAGTCAGTGAAGAGGTACATTGTGTTTGCAGAGAGAAATTAGTGAGGAGATGCTGGGTTTGTAGAGCAGTGTTAAAGTGCAGAGAACTAGGGGTGGGAGAATGAAAATAACGGCATTACTGTCCTTTAAAGTTGCTTTGGAGTTTTGTGCACTGAAGATGTGATGCTTTGTAATGTTTTCATGTTTGATTTCAGACACTGAAGTTCTCCTTAACATGTTACTTCCCCCAATCAAAAATTGCAGAAGCATAAACAGTCATGCCCTGCTGTCCTGAACACACATCCACTAAATAAACTCACCTAGCCATGTTGAGGTGACCCAGATCACAGTGCGCACCACACAAGGGTGAAATATTGCATGAATATACTCTTAGGGAATGCAAGATGGAACAAAACAAGAAATGTGTACAGGAACTGCATGGATGACAAGGGTTACATTAACGCGTTTTATCGTCGCTCTTGAGAAATCGCTCATTTGTTTTTAACTGTAGAGTTAAGCGTTTGAATAGAGAGGCTGATATGAAGCCGTTTTAAAATGACTGCTAGCTCCGAGACCCGGTGGGACCTGAGCGACTGAAAGCACTGCTCTCGTGGAATCTGGCTGCAAGAACAGTTAACAAGCTGCGAGACGTGCTCTGTGGTGGGGGAGGGGCATTGAAGCGAGGCGCGCGTGACGGCAAAAGGAAACCAGGAGTTGTATGCACGCGCCGCGAAAGTGAAAGTGCATCGCGATACACTTAATGACCCGTGACAGGAGGAAAGACAGATGGCGGCTGCGCGCGTGCATGCTTGCGTGCACACAAGCTTGAGGCCACCAAAATGCCTGTGGTAGCACTTTAAAACCCGCTTTCTAAATGTCTCGCACAGCAGCGCATGTGCTGGCTCAGGCGAGACCTAAATAAATTGGGAAATTACTAGGCAACAGTAAGATAACGGTGTCTTGTGACACACTCCCTCAAGTCATGAGTAAAAGTACAAGCCTCCAGCCGACCGTGGAAAATTAGGATCATATATACACACCACACATACCTACAGAAAGTTAATAGAACTCCAAAAATGGATAAAGACATCAACACAGAAATGCCCAGCTGTATATATATATATATATATATATATATATATATATATATATATATATATATATATATATATATATATATATATATATATATATATATATATATATATATTTAACACATACACACACAGCTATATGTTAATAGTCAAATAAATACCTAAAAACTAACTTGGTTTTACATCTAACAACGGTTTCCTAAATATTTGTACAAATAATGCTGTTTGCACTAGGTTTGTTTACAGTTAGTTCTCCAGCCCTCTGACAGTGCGGACTGGACTTAGCAAGATGCAACACTTATAGCAGCCATTGGATTCACTACACCGCTTCACCGATGTCTGCTTGTTTTAAGATTTATGTTAAATAGGTAAGAATGAAAGTATGCAGAAAATGCTTAACTTGAACATGGCCAAGATGCAGCATTGTTTGGCTGTGCATGCATGCAGGACTATAAAGGTTAACAACTACCACTTGGTGTTTGGGTGGCAATGCAAACACTCAGCACATGTAGATCAAGCTCATAGTAGTATTTAATACCGGCACATGCCTCTGGTACTCTACTAAAAAGAGCTAGCTGCACATCAACAAAACATATGTCTGATGGACACACTGATAAATAGTTATGTTAACGACTGAAAAGCCTTTTGCACCAAGGACACTTCACCTTAAACGTGTGAGATGAACGGAAAGTGAAGCAACACTTTCTACATTTGAACAGAAATCATCTATAAAGATGGGTTAAAAATGAACAGAAATAACGTATGCGTTTATAGATAGGCCAATAATGACAAAACGCATCTGCTTGAAAAAGTCCTGCAGCTAAAAAGGTTGTTTTCGTTTGGGCCCTTAAGACATGACAGTTTGCCTGACACGTATCTATAAGTCTTCACACGAGATTCAGCGTCGTGGCTAAACGTAGTATGAGCCAGGGCCGTAGGGGTTGTAGAATAATCAATACTACAGGGTGTAACTTTGGTGTTGTACTGATTGAGTCGGTGAAAAGGGGGCAGGAAAATATAAAATGGCTTTGAGTAAGACCTATAACCCAAAGACACTGCCCATAGATGGGTCACAACGCGTGGTGCACTCTTACATACCACTGTATAAACACGGATTAAACTGAATTTGTTGCAGCACAGTCGCAAATCTGACAATGAGCACACCATCTGCAATGTTAGGCACCCAAGAAGGAAGAGCGCTGCGGTTTAAGTAGCGTTTGAATCCATGTGCATTTGGGGTGGGCGGCTGCTACAGGGGAAGTTAGATCCGATCGGGGGAATATAACGCGGTCTGCATCGCAGAGGATCGGATCGCTATTGTTAAAACTGCCCCTGCAAGACGAGTCAGGGGCTCGAAAAGAGGGCGCTACGAGACACCTAGGGCTCTCATTCATACTCCAGGCAACAGGCCCAGTCCTCTGTATAATGGCTCCCAGTCCCTGTGCAGGAAGAAATCTGTGCTGACAGTAATGCTCCTCGGATGCTCACCTCGTTGTTGAATACTTTGACGGCCTCCATGTTGCTCTTTGAGTTGGGGCCGCTACGAAATCAGCGCGGGGATAGGGGTGTTGTGGTGTATGTCACTGTTGAGGCTCCACACCGCCCCTGGCTTTGCAGTTGCTCGAGTGACGCGCCCTAGCCCTGCCCCGCCTCCTTCTCCTCCGTGATCCCGGCATGGGCCTCCCGGTTTGATCGAAGAGTGCGGGCCCAGCAGACCTTGGGATCTGTCCTACGCCGAGTGCCGGACAGTGAGGCGCGCGCACACCAGCAGCAAATGCAGCAGCGGCAGCAACGACGACGACAGGCAAGTTGGCGGCAGTGCAGCAGCGCCCCCTAGCCGACGGGTGGCCGCGCACAGCAAGCTGCAACCAGACACTCATGAACATGGAAAGAAGACTGTACTCGCGTTGAAACAGAACAAGAGAGGAGCGGGGACGAGAGGAGCGGGGGCGAGGGCGAGCGAGGGCGAGCGAGCGCGGCAGCCTGCTCAGCTGACCAGACGCTCGTGCGTCATGGCCTTTTGCCGGCATGTTTTTCCAATTATCGCGCCCGCGTCTGGGCACGATAATTGGAAACACATGTCTGCCACGCGTAACCATCCCAAAAAGGCCAGCCACGACGCACGAGCGTTTGGACTGCTTCTGAAAGCCCCTTACTCAAAGTCTTCGCCTAGCAGCGCTTGCACGCTACTCGAGGCTCGACCTAAAAATGAGTTTTGGACTTTCAATTTATGGAGACATAAATTAATCTGCTATAGTGCCTGGTCTTGGTTTGCAGCCAACACACTAATCTCACATTACTATTTTGATGACCAAGATCAGGGGTCTCCAACATATTGTATAATAGGAGCTACTCGTATTAAAAGAAATCCTTGCAAGCTACTAACATCATTAGCATTGTAATAGTGGCCACATCAGATAAGATTACATTAGTTGCCACTGTATGCAAGATTACAAGCATTGATCACCTCAGTACATCAGACAGGGTTTCCAGCAGTAATATTTAAAAAAAAAAAAAAAGACTTTGCCAATTTGGAATGCCTCTGCGTGGGTAATACAGAACAGCCACAGCTCTAATCACCTTGGCAAAAAGTAATAATAATAAGTCTCCCACATGATTTTATCAATCAAAAACCAGCTTAAAATATATTTTAGAAATTCAGCCATTTTTCTCTAAACAGCAGCTTATAAGGTCTGAAAATTCACACATTTTTGTCTTGAATACTCAATTTTGTCCTGCATATATTAATTAAACTAGGCAAAATGTTTTAATATAGTAGGCTGGGAGAGCTACTTACAGGTTGTTTGAGAGCGTCTAGTAGCTCACAAGCTACGTGTTGGAGTAGCCATACATAGATTATATCAGTGGTTTAAAAAACATTCTGTAAAAAAGTTTACAAATTGTTTTAAAACCTGAATTGTAATATAAAAAAAAATTACAGACCGCGTTTGCTTTGTTCGCCCTAAGTTGGCAGGGTATGCCCAGACGTGGGTCTCTTGCTCACTTTGCCACTGGATTCAAGCTAGCCTGGCTGATGAGGGCTGTTAGCCCGAAACCGGTCCCAGGATGCTTGTTTCCGGTCCAGGGAAGACATGGCTTGGCAGTTCGGGCTGGACTGTTCCCATCAGGCACAGGGTCAAGACTGATTTGCATATAGCTGTGTCTGAACTGGGGTGGCGAAGTGAGCTAAAGAACGATGATGGATTCAACCCAGATCTGTAACTGGGGGTGAGTGTCTGAAAAGTTTCAGTGCTCCGTCCATCATCTCCTTGTGTTTGCTTTGTTCGCCCTAAGTTGGCAGGGTATGCCCAGACGTGGATCCCTTGCTCACTTTGCCACTGGATTCAAGCTAGCCTGGCTGATGAGAGCTGTTAGCCCAAAACCGGTCCTAGGATGCTTGTTTCCGGTCCAGGGAAGACATGGCTTGGCAGTTCGGGCTGGACTGTTCCCATCAGGCACAGGGTCAAGACTGATTTGCATATAGCTGTGTCTGAACTGGGGTGGCGAAGTGAGCTAAAGAACGATGATGGATTCAACCCAGATCTGTGACTGGGAGTGAGTGAAAAGTTTCAGCGCTCCGTCCACCATCTCCTTGTGTTTGCTTTGTAATTTATACAAACATTGAGAAAGCAGCAAATATTTCGATCTTTACAGATAATTATTGACACAAAGCTGTGAGTGCCATTTGCAGATTGGAGCTATTTAAGCCATTCCATGGATTTTATAATAGCGCCATTTTCTTTTTTGATCTGTTAATTGTTTTCAGTATTGGACAACTTCAGTTACAATACTCATATGCAATTCTCTCATTGTAGATTCAAATGCATCGTGACAAGTCTTGTTGATATGTACAAATGTCATGCATTTCGTGAAATGTGGTGTATCGTAATACAACACAGGATGGGCAGCTGCCACAGATCATGATGCACTGTGCAACAACATGAAAAGAACAATTTGTCAAACCATAATCGCCCACCCACCAACACAATCATTTCGATTGCTTGAGTCCCATTTCCAAGACATCATTCATAGGTTTTGGGACCCCAGTTTATTCATGTTTCTCTCCAGGTAGTGTGGCCTGTCCCCACCGCAATTCCGGGTGTTTCGACTTCCCCCAACAGTTCGCTCCATGCCTCCGCGATGGGGTATTTCTGGCATTCCCTGCTGTCTTCCAACTTCAGTGCTATGTGCTCACTCCTTACTCATTGGATTACATCCCTTCTCTGCTGTGGGGAGGATGGAACCCTACTGGCCTTCCAGTGCAGGGCTTTGCATCTTTTGGTCAGTGTCCGAGGCAGCATCAGAAACCTAGAATCCTCCGTTTGCATCGTGTCCCTTGTATAAGCCCAAGTAAGCATACTTCAGGCAGCTTTGGAATCTGTCTTTCCACCGCTCCACCCAAACACGCCCCCCGAAACCCCTCCACCTCCGCACATTTCCATACCATGTGCATAAAATCAGCATGAACTAGATCACACTGGGACAAGTTTGGACATCCGTGGGTAACGCTTTCGCTAACCGCTTAGGGGTTAAATAGGTCATGTGGAGATAATTCAACCGCGTGTATTTAAGACTCGCATTATGAGAGCCCTTCTGTGTGTTCCCCAACACCGTCAACCATTGCTTATCTGTGAGTTGTTTTTGGAGGCGGATCTCCCATCAGGCCCTCAAGGAGTGAGGGGGGGGCGTGAACATATTTGAGTGCCTTGTAAAACCTAGAAATCAATCTGCCCCCTCCTCCCATAGTGAATAATAACTGCATGGCTTCATGCGTGGCAGGTTCCGAGTGCCCATTTCCCCACAGCTCTCACACCATACCCGCTATTTTCCCATATAAGAGGAAAAACGTGGTCGGGAGGCCCAGATCTTCACACATCACCTGCCCAAACAGGCGTGTCCCTTCTCCATAGCAATCAACAATAGTGAGGTCTTCTGATTCCGCCCATCCCCTTGGGAGAGTCTCCAGAGTCCGGGAACAGCTCAGAGCGGGATTGTTGGAGCATAAAGTGTCACCTATGACATCATCTGTTTCAGCACTGCACCACCACGACTCCCAACCTCAGAATGTCACCCCTTTCCCCCAACGTCACCCCAGCAGTCTTGGCAACAGATCCCTTGGCATCGTGCCAATCTGTGATGCCGCCAGGTCCGATAGATTCTAGCCACCAAGCTGCCCATTGCAGCTGGGAGGCCAAATAGTATGCCTCAAAATTGGGTCCTCCCAGTCCACCTTAGTCGATTCGGGACCTTCACCGCAGACAAGGCGACTCTATGCCTATCATATCCCCAGATAAAATCCTGCACGTTTATCAAGGTCTTGGAACCAACCATGTTTTATCCACACCGGTAGATTAGCGAAGCTGTTCTGTAACATAATCATTTAAGCCAGGGCTATCCTTCCCATCACTGACGGGGAGACTTTCTTCTAAAATTCTGTCTTACTGCAGGAAAAGAGATGTTTTTAAAGATAGCCCACCATTGGTACTACACTCCTGTTAGACTTGCTAAATGGAAACCCGGTGCCAGCGATCTTTGTTGGCGTAACTGTGGACAGCCGGGTACGCTAACCCATATTCTCTGGCATTGCCCGAAAATACAGCCCTTCTGGAACACAATCCTTCAGGAAGTAGATTCCATACATCACACCGAGATTCCCAAGTTACACTCTGTTGGGATTGCCCAACTCCCTGACCTACCCCCATAAATCATGCAGAGCAAGAGCTATCACCTTAACCCTGGGAGCCGCCAAACAGGCGCTATTGTCTAGATGGGGAACTGATGAGGCCCCGACTAAATTGGATTGGTTGTATCGGATATAGAAGATAGTGGGCATGGAAAAGATCACAGCTGGCTTGTCCCGCACTCTCCCCAGGTTCGATGAAACGTGGGGTACCACTATCAACTTTCTCTCCTCCGAATTTGTGGAACTTACTTGTCCACGATGCTTGCGAGTTCTCCGTCTCTCCACCACGCAGACCCAGACTGGTGACCAACCCCAACCAAAGACTTCTGTGACCGCCAGCAAGACAGGGGTTATCCAGCTTCCCACTCTAGCTACTATCTTCTCTAATTTCTATCTTCCTTCATCTTATCTTCTATCTCTCTTCTCACTACCTTTGTTGAATGATATTCTAGTATTGCTCCCCAATGGCCAATGGATGTAGGTGGTGGCTAATGTTCATCTTTGCATCTTAAAATTAATAAAAAGATTTAAACCATAAAATCCTGTCTTACCTCTCAGGGAGTGTAACGCCTCACCCAGATTGCCCTCCTGTAGATCATCATTATTGTATATTCTGATACCTAAATAGCAGATGTGTCCGCGCCAGCCAGTGCCCTTCTCACTCGGAGCCTCTGGCGCTACCTCTCCCCGATGGTCCAATGGAAATGTAATTGTTTTCCACCAGTTTGCAAGTAGTCCAGACTAGAGACTTCCCGAATCTTCGAGTAGCTGCAGCACTACTGCCAAGTCTGACCCACCATCTCTGGGGTACAATATCAAGTCATCCACGTACAGGAAAAGGAAGTGTACACCATCTGCCAGCTGCACCCCCTCCCTGCGAGCTCTGTAAGAACTATTGTGATGAAAGGTTCCACAGCCAGCATAAAAAGCATGGATGACAGTGGGCAGCCCTGTCGTGCACCCTTGTCAACTATATAGTGTTTCGGCACTATCTTACTGGTACGAACCCAGGCGGTTGTATGGGTGTACAGCAAGGCTATCCATCTGGACCAGCCGCATCCCAGGTTCAGTTTGGTCAAGACCGCTTGCAAGTAGTGCCAGATCATCGTGTCGGACGCCTTCTCCAAATCTATAGATAGTGAAATGGCTGACTGCCGGTAGTCCTCCGGGGTTTCCTCTATCACACTGAAGAGGTGTCTGATGTTAACAGGTGCTACCCCCTGCTTGCCCCCACGATTACCAGGCATTCCAGTTGTCCGGCTGGGCCTTCCTTCGCCCTGCCCTGCCACAGCAGTAGCTGAAGTGTTGGTGTGCACCGCCGGGGCATCAGTTACTGGGTATGCCCAGGCCTCCTCATTGCTCTCCCCAGCTTCTTGTCGGCTCCACAACCTCGGTGGGCCCCAGTCGTCACACGCCCTGGCAAACAGCCTCCAGAACAACAGGGATTGGGAGGTGGCAGCCGCCACATCACAGCACCTGATGCCGCACAGCCCCTCTGCAGTCTCTCCTTGCTGCAGTTAGCCAGGTTCTGTAGCACATGGCCGCCATCTTGGCCTCAGGCTGCTGGAGATCCAAAGCAGCAAGTGCGACAGTCTGTCTGCCTCTCTCCGCCGCCCACTTGCTCCTCCTGGATCCTGCACCTCCGAGGGCAGTGTCCTCCGGCCATATGGTGCCCTGGGCACTGGCCAAAACAATAATTATTGGCAGCCGGGTGGGAGCCGGCTCAAGCTGCGTCCTCACTATATGCCGGTCAAGCCACGTCCCCTCATAATTGCTCCATGTAGTGATTAAGCAGCTTGGGAAACAGTCGATAATGCATACATATGGCATTTCTGATGTCTTTTGTGAATTCTCCCGGTTCAGGTAGACCTGTCATCCCTTCACTTCATTGCCCTTGGAAGTTTTTAAAATTAAAATATACTTTTGTCAATAGCCTCCGGGCTAAGGTTATGGACGCCTCCATTCAGCAAATGAAAAGCATTGAGCTTTAAGGGGATGATTGTGTTCACTCCACTTTATTTCAGAAATTCTGTTGAGTTGTCCGTTTGGAAAAGATTTGTCTAAGTGATTTTTTAAAATTATTTTATGGAGTTTTAAATTGATTAGGCATTGTAAGAATGCATGGTGGAAATATTTTACTGTAGATTACACCTTAATGCTTTTGTAGTGTGATTAGGTGAGGTATGCCTTTGTAATAGGGGATGAGCATATTTCTCTAGCATCTAAACCAAAAAAGGAAGTTTCATATTTTGCTGAAAATTAGCCAATTCCCTGTATTCAGAGAGGGCCTCTTTAGAAAGGGAAGTATGCGGCCTGAGGAAAGGAACCATGAGCAGGAGAACAATTTGCTAATGTTAAACACAGTTGTGCTCATGGGTCTGAGCAAACTGTGATGAATGTATGTACATCAATTCATAAATGTGCTTTGGGGTAACACCTTTGTTCATTGGTCTTTTCAGATGTTAGTCACATGTAGCTTCAACCCACCACAGCATGTGGTAATAGCTCAGTCCACTTCAAGCATTCGGTCTCTTGCACTGTGAGCAGCAGCATTTTGCCTGATCACAAGTGCACATCTGCTTAAAAGGAATTGCAGTTCAGTGCCATGTCTGTTGAGCCAGTACTTTATATTACAATATATAATTTTTTATTTAAATTCTTCTCCTTATTTGTTTGTCATCCCTAAGAATAATCCAAGAGATACAGTATCAACTCCCAAAAAATTCTCTATGATGAGGTGAATTTAAGATGGAAAAAAAAACTGTTTTTGGGTTCAAAGATACCATGTACGGCTATGAAATACCAGAGCAGTCAGATTGTTACCATATACTGAAAACTACAGGACTAAGGCAGATTCATGCCGGCTACTTTATTGCATTTAAAGGTGAGGAGCGGTCTCGTAAGGGATAAGTTGTGGAATAATTTCAATTCTTCTGTAGTACTGAGACTTCTAGAAGATAGGTTTTGTTTTGATAGGTGTCTACTATATTTGGTTAAAACGATACTCAATTTGGAAACATTAGATAACACTGATAACAGGGAAATCTTTAAGGCAATATGGACGGGTAAATACTGTATGATGGTTTGAGTAGTTAATGTAGGACTGTCATGTTTTTTTTTTGTGAGATTACAGAGTACTTGCAATATTGAATACATAATATGCACATAGTTTTTGATTAGTTTTGCCGTAAAAAGTAAAAACAATACGGTGAAAATAGTCATATGACGCTGCCCACTGTTGCTCCAAAGAAAAAAGAGAAAAGGGGGGGGAAAAAGCAGTAGAAAGGGGGGCTGTACCCTCCCACAAGGGTGTCTCCTCAGTAAGATAGCCATCCCATCCCATGGATCTACTAGTCACCTTCCACGTCTCCAGTACCATGCGGGTCGCCGGTGGGAGAGCATGTGGTATCGGACCCCCGTACAGCAAGTTAAGTAGTGTGTGTGTGAGCCCAACGCCCAGCCCGTGGACATTTAGGCAGAATCAGGAAAGCCCCCTAACCACCATTCATTGAGTACAGTCCTTAGCGCTGCCCCATAATAGGATCTCTCATCCGGAGTGGCAGTACCCCGTCAAAGGTAGAATTATAGCGGATAGAAAGGGCAATGCAGAGTATAACTCTATCCTCTCTTCCAGTCCAGGACCCCAGTCGAACCTGCGCAGCTGAGCATCAATGCGGACCCTACTTGCCAGCGGCTCTTTGGATAAAGCAAATAGGGGCGGGGAGAGGACAGCCTAGCACTTGAAAGACAGCAAAAGTGGCACCACCATTCCTGAGCTGTGCAAACAGCCCTGTTTCACATAACTAATAAATCGAGGATCAAAGTTGTCTAGCCAGAAGGGGAAACAAAAATGACCAAGCAGCAGAATCGAAAGCTTTGCAACATTCTACCTGTAAAAGAGCACCCTCGGTATGATGAGTCTGTAAAAGGGCAATGGCATTCCATATTCGCCATATGTTATGTCATGCGGCCAGGCATAAAGCTCGATTAATCGGGGTGAACTAAGGTGGATATGACCACTAGCAGCCTATTAGCGCGCACCATGGCCCATGTCTTGACCTCTATGTTCAAGAGCCAGATCGGGCAGTAAGATTCGCAGCTCTCCAATGGGCGGCAGGGCTTGAGGATTACTACAATTTTTGGTGTTCTGAGCAGTAATGGAAACAGTTTTTCTTTCAAGGCCTCTAAGAACACCCCAAACAAATGGTGCCAGTGAGCGCCCAAGTGGTCTTATAGAACTCGGCTGGGAGGCCATCCTGACCCGGCGACCTCGCCAGCAGGAGCTGCATCTAGGCCGCCCCTAACTCTTCTGCCGTACCGTCAGCCTCCAAAGGCTTCCTATACTGCAAGGAGAGAACTCGGATGGGAAGGGTCGCGGATGAACGACTCCACCTTGGAGGGGGGCGGGCACTTCGTATCCCGGCAGGAGTAAAGCTGACTGTAATAATCTGTGAAGAACTCCGAAATCAGCCGATCGCCAAAGACTGGGTGTCCCCGGGCGTTGATGATACCAGGGATAGGGTCTCACCAGAGTGCGGCTGAGCAGAGCCAGTGGAGGGTTTTGCTGGATTTATCCCTCCATTGACAGATACGACTTTGTCACTGTCCAAGCTGCTCGTGCTTCTGCCATCTGTGTTCGACGCAGAATGGTGCTAATGTGGAGTGAGTCACAGAGAACCGCCAGATCAGAGGATGCGAGGTATTGGGTCTCTAGTTCACTGATCCTTGCTCCCAATTTCTCTATCATGACCTGTGTGCGGCCACGATGGCCCGCACGGTAACTGCCTCTAACGGTTGCTTTCCAGGCTTCCCACAAGACATTGGGGGGGGTCAACCGAACCCACGTTATGGCCGAGGTAGTCACAAGTCACCTTGTGGAAGACCATTTCAAACCGGACATCCACCAGAGTCCAATTACTCAGTCTCCACCGCGAGGGGGCCCTTTCCCCTCAACCTGACAATCTCATTCCACCTGGGAGTGGTCCGACAAACCCCGGGGTCCGATGCACACCTCACTGATGTTGTACCCCAGCACCTAAGGGAGGTGGAAATAGTCCAGGTGAGAAAAGGTCCTGTGTACCCCGAGTAAAACGTATACTTCCTGTCTGTAGGATCACAAAAGCACCATGCGTCAATTAAACCGATGATGTCGAAAAAATGAGTTAATGGGGTCTGTAACAAGGAGGCCACCGAGCTCCCAGATGACTTATCAAGCCGGGATGATCCCACACAGTTCAAGTCTCCGCCAAGCACCCAGGGTCCCAGTGGGAACTCCACCACTACCTCACTTATGGAATGTAAGAGAGTCTCAGTTGGGGAGCGGGGGGTGCATACACATTAATGAGGGAGAATGGTCTGCAGTGGAGAAGACCGGAGATCGCGACATATCAGCCCTGGACATCATGCGAGGTCCAGAGGTGATGATATGGGACATGCCTTCTAATAAGTATGCCTACACCCGTGGATCCTCTGTGAAAACTCGTGAGGAACACCCGGTCAAATCCCAGTCAGGCCAAGAAGGGACATTTATTACCCAGTAAGTGAGTTTCTTGTAAGAGCAGAAAGTCAGGGCTCACCCTCTGAGCAGCTCTCAAGACCGCACCTCACTGGATCTTGTTGAGTAACCATTTTAACATTCCAGGTGAGCAGTTGCAAGGACCCTGGGCCTTTCATCTACAGAGAGGGCAGCCGTCATGGGAAAGAGTGGGGGAGCATAACCTCGTGCCTGTGGAAGGAGTGCGGCTTCAGAGCGTGGGTAATAGTGCAGGCATCAGGAGGGGTTCCAAAAAAAAAAGCAAACCGAGGAAGAGAAAAAAGGAAAAAAAACATAATCGAAGGCAAAACCGAGATCAACAAACTAACCCCCCTGCCACTCTGCTGCCCCAATATTTCAAAAGCTGGAAGTACCGGTCGAGGCATGAGCTTCAGGTCGTCCCCAACTGGGTGAACGGGAGGGCGAATCCCTCCCGACTGTCGCACAAACGGAGCCCACTAAATCTACACCCATGAACTTGGGAGGGTGAGCAGGAAGCCCACAGACAACTCACCGTGTCCACCCCGCACACAACTTACATGAATGTGAAGGAAAACGACCTTAATGCAGTACTAAACCTGGTAAACCTAAAGCAAGTAAATGAGCAAAATAGCTTAGTGACATCCAGAGGGAGAGCCAGCACTCAGTCAACAATCCCAACCCCCCCTACCATCACATGAACAAACAAGAGTGGCTTATAAGGCAACAAAGGATGACTACATCAAAAAGATGTGTGCACTGGCAAGTGGACAGAGTCAGATGGGCCCAAGTCTGAATCGGATTCTGGGACCTCAGAGGAGGGGCCAGCAGTCTCATCCCCACCCTAATGATTCGGAGAGCCGTTGTCCTAAAGTGGTGGGAGCCACACTGGTAACGTGTCTGCTGGTGGCGAGGCCGCAATCATCTCTTCTCCAGAGGAGCATCCGGCCTGGAGAGGACCTACACCTTAGCTAAGGCACCCCCGCCCAGTCAAGGCCTCTCCTCTTCCTACTCCCAGGTTGCCTCCGGAGTATCGTAAAACAAGGATTTGCCCCCAAACTGTACCTTCAGGCGTGCTTGGAAGAGTAGCATACATTGCACTCTCAAGACTTGGAGCTTCTGTTTCGCCCCCTGGAAGGAGCGACGCTTCTTCTGGACTCGCAGACTGTAATCTGAAAATATAACTTTAGTGGAGTCACAGTGTAAAGAGTCACGCGAGCGGGAAACCCTCAGGCTATCGTTGGGGTAGGCCTAGTTCAACAAGCGGGTAATAATAGGGTGTGGCGGGGCCCTAACCGGAGCTCTGGCCCCCAGGCCCCTGTGGGCACGCTCTGCAATTAAGTACTGGGCACAGCGTCTGGGAGCATCCAGAATTGAAGCAAAGTGGTGTTAAAGGCGGTTGCGTTCGGTCCCATCTCCTCCCCCTCCCCGATGCCCACACTACAAATATTGTTAGTGCGACCCTCTGCATCTTCCACCCGTGCCTCCAGCAGGGCCACTGCAGAGCACAGTCATCACCTCAGACTGGCAGGACCGAAGGGAACCCTTCGTAGTGGACAGCTGAGTTTCATGGTCATTCACCTTGTCTGCCGTGTTACACAGATCCTGACAGATCAAGGACGCTTCCACTTGGAGTTCCCCAATCTTCCTCTCCACTGAAGTCCGAAGATCCATGATTGCCTGCAAGAGGGGGGAGTGGTCCTCAGGCACCAGCGGACGGAGACAGGGGCTCCGCAGAAGGCACAGGCTTGGTGAATTTCAGTTTTGACCTGCACTGCGGACTGGGGTTGTTTCTTTCCCCATTCTCAGGAGCAACACAGATGGATGAGCCCCCACACGTTAAAGAGGCAGGAGCAGGCGGAGGCTCCAGGCCCCTCAAAGAAGAAGCAGGAGACAACAGGGCCTTTGTCACAGGCACCACGCCACACCCGGGAAGGTGGTTCCAACAAGGGGTCCACGGCCTGCATCAACCACCCCTGAAAGGCTCTCCGCCCAGATATCACACCACCTTCGACTCACTGAGTCTACCAAGTGTCAATGAGAGGAAGAGAGAGAGGAGCATGGGCCACACAGCGTGCCCTTTGCCGCCCAGCAGGGCACCCTTGGTTAGAAGACAAGTCAAAGTCCTCCTCTCGCCATGCTCTGAGGCAAAGCCGAACTCCAGGGACCACCACTCTGTGGCCCGGAATTGGCTGCTGCGCACGCCACAGCTCCCCTGGCCTAACCACTTCACAGCCCAGGGGGAGAAAGACTATGGGAGGACGGGGGAAAAAAGCTAACCCTCTGCATCTCCCCTGTCGAAGAAAGGGCCAAGGGGACTGCCGCAGCGAAAAGTTGAGAGGGTGGGGGGAGGCCCATGCCGCCCCCCTCGGTCCGACCGACCGTCTAACTTATGGCAAGCGGGCCCGGCAGAACTCACAGCAGGAGAGAAGGCCCCTCAGTCTGCACAGCAGCCTCCGCCTCGTTGGCCCCCACCGTCCAATCCGACTGCCACAAATTGGGTTACGCAGTCTCTGCCCCAGTCTCCAAAGGAGCTTGCGGCTTGATATAGCCGCCGATCCCCGAGAGGTCCACGTCGGCTGGCTGGGAGAGGGAGGAAGCGACCACGGGAGGAGCGCAGGCACAACCTACAGCCATGGGGCAAACCCACAGTGAAGGGAGCAATGGGCCGCCGCTGTCCGACTCGACCACGAGTCTTGGGGACGGCCTCTGCAGCACAAGGGTGTTGCCGGCTGACAGCTTCCAGGCCGCAGCCCACTCCAACAGCCATCCCCCGGCACTCACCTCCAGCACGGGACCCTGAAGGATCAACGGGGACGGTCCGCCTCCACTGCCCCCCAGGGGAGCCGCAACACTGTCCGCAGGCCGCACCAAAAACCGTCAGCCCGAGGGGCCTAGAGGGCAGGCTGGATCGGATGTTGTCATCTCGGCAGCCACCCCGGGGGCTAAACCTGGCAGCAGGCAACGCCCCTCATAATGCACACTTTCCTCGTGTGCAGTTCAAAGGCATGGCGGCATGATTCCCCTCGGATTATAGCTGATTAGGTGCTGGCAGTCGGAGCTTATCTGAGAACCAACTACTACTAGTATAACTTTGATATGTGAATATGATTATAAACACTCATGTATAATTTTATTTTTCTGATTGGTAACTTTGATGAATTGTTGTATATAGAGGTGGATGTCTTTAAACAAGTCTTCATGTTTGCTTAGGGAATCAAATTTTATGTTGGAAACATTTTTCGAAGGCAATAATGCTGCCTCCCTAACTGTGCTGGCAGGTGGAAACAGTACTTGTGTACAGCAAGTGACTATGAAATTAACTGTCCCCACATAAGCGATGCCTTGCTCCATTCCGCAACAACATTGATCATTCTGCATCAAATAGCATCCCAGTCGAGATCAGCCTGAACACAGGAGGAATCACGGAAGCTGGGGAACCCTTCAGATAACAAGACAAGTTTGCAACTGAAGCATTGCATGCCTCGTGGAGAGAAATGTCCTTGCAAACTAAGGAGCCGCTTAAAGCATCTTCACATTCGGAGCCACTAAGAAAAACTTTGGTGTCCCCATTCCTGCATCTAAACCTGAACGGTAATTCACAGTACTCGTGCACATATCCTTCCCCCTAGCGCTTCATTTCTGCCTACCTGTTGGTATTGAAAACAATATTGGAATTGTGATGTAACCATGGATTATCCAGTCCGTGGATGGTGTTTCAGCCACAGTGAAAGGTAATTGGTCTAATTTTTCAATGTGCAATATGGTATATTTCGCATCTCTACGCGCCATTGTTATCGGTCTTTCTGTTAGATCGTATAACGAAAACAATGTTAATGTAAAGCCATGGCACGTGACCATAATGTAACGTTTGTAACGTCCAGCTCAATATCTATATTGAACGTAATTGTGACTGTCCATGTTGTAATATAGACATGTCTTGCTGTATTATGTCAGTTGCGGAAGACACTATGTTGCCCAGTAAATGAATTCTGAATGATAATGTGGTCATACGGTTGTTAACCACAGCCAAAGCCTTTTCTAAATTAACCCTATCAATCTTGCATAATCTCTCAGCAGCTTCCTGTTGAGAAATCTTCCATAGCTCATTGTTTATTTCGTACAAAAAGCGCTTTTGACATGGATTCAGGGGGCCTAATAAAAAATCCCTGAGATGCATGTCGTCAGAAAGAAGGGACATGGGTTGTTTCACCTGGGAGAGTGTTGAGCTTTGTAACCAGTCTAGGCATAACTTCCCAACACTATATGTTGTCACCACCCCGAGTGTTCTGTTTGTACATATCGCTGATCAGGCCTATTGATCCTAAACCCTTCGGTGTTACCCGGGAATCTAGATTAACACCAGTTTGTGTCCACAGGCCAAACCAACCATCCCTTCCAATTGGGGTCTGATGAATTGAAACAACCATTATGTATCATGGTATCCAATGCATCTTCATTGTAGTGTGATAAGTGCTGCCAATTCTATGTCAGGACCCGAGGCGAGGATTTTCCTCAAACTTTCTTTGTTCCTTTTCCAGCAGCTTCAACTTTAATCAACAAAAACTAGCATTCCCATAAAGCATGTAGTAAACGTCATCCACGGTCCACCAATAAGCAGTCCACATGGTCTACAAGGGCGTATGCTTCCTGCGTGACTTACTCTTTCTTTTGCTGCTTCCAGCAGATAAGTACTCTTTTCCTCTCACTTGTTTAGTGCCAGGGAATTTAGTATATACTCTATGCACAAATGTATTTGGTTTGGGTAGCGATATGCTATTGAGTATTTTAGAGTTTGATTCTCGTTGTTTTAAGCCAGTGGGGCCGTGGGAGTGATTTTGTACGGTCCGCTTGCGGCCCCCTCAACTGACGAGTCTCAGGCAGCGGTGCGGTGCGCACGTCACAATAGTAGGGGGCGCGTGTCTGCTCATCTCGTTGATCCGTGTTGCGCTGGTCGGCGGGATCAACGAGTGCCAGGCACAGCGCCCGCGATCCCACACATTGCCTGAGCCGCCTGGAAGCCCTTACGCCCGCAGCTTGCGGGTCAGTATTTACATTGCCTCCGCCTGACCTCCGCGGGTCTGTAAATTAAACTCTGCAAAGGCGTGAGTGTTTCCTCAGGGAGGCTGATAGGGGCGGGCCCAGGCTTCTAGGATACCCGGTACAATCAAGGGTGAGTCACCCCTTAGCAGATTAATAAATCCGACTAGCACGCTCAGCGTGCACAAATTTTGTAACTCCGGTCACGCTACTCTCAGCCTTGGGCTACATTAGAACCCCTACTAGCGCATAGAGCGCTTAGATATACAGTTTGCCTGTTATTTGCCCTAACGTCAGTAGTGCTCGCATTAATCATTATGGAGGGTGAATATACAGAGGAGGAGTCTCTGCAGGTTCTCCCCCTTGATGATGAGTTTTGCGATGCGGTGGATGCTGCCATCCACCGGGCAGTGGCAGCAGCCATGAGGTCTTTTGAGCGCTGCATAATGCAAGTAGTATATGCTTACCAGGCAGATCAACCCCAGCGCGCCCCATAGCGTAAAAGCACCTCAGGCATGGCTATAGGGGCTTTTGAGCGCTTGAAGAGGGCTTTCTTAGCCAGACCAGACGCAAGGTTGCAGGATACCATCCCAGAGGTTCCCAGTTTACACGAAGATGGGGAGGACTCCTTGGGAGAATCCGCAGATGAAGCAAGTCCCTCCAGGCCCTGGTGCCCTATAGTGTCGCCCTTCTTGGACATACCCAAGGACTCAGAGGAGCTCTCTGACATGTTGATCCCTGAGGATCTAGTACACCCCCGGTCTTCGGAGTGGGCGCCCTCCCCCAAGGTCTCAGCGTTTGTGGCAGGGTGCTTACGCAAACCTCTTGAGAAGGAGATACAAGCTTGTCTCAGAGTGGAATGCCCCTGCCCTACCGGGCAAGGTGGCGATAATGCCAGAGGTTGACCCAAAAATGGCCACTTTCCTGCAGAAATATATACAGGACCCAAAAAAGGGGATAGACAGATCGTGGAAATCCTGCCAGGGTAAGCTATTAGATATCTCAGGCCCCATTACTAAGATCTTGGAATTGGCGGAGGAGGCCAACCTGGCAGGCACCCCCCTTTCCCCAGAAAGGGTTTCAAACGCGCGATAGTCGTCCTGGGTAACACTAATTGCGCCCTCTCTACCGAGATGCGATGCTCCTTTCTCCTGAAAGTTGATCCCAAACTGGGAGACTTGGCTTCCTCTGAAGTGGGCACAGTGGCACAAGACCGGCTCTTCGGGGACCCATTCATTAAAGAACTAACCAAGTTTGTCACCACTTTTACATCCTTGGATAAGGCGCAGGCCTCCATTAAAAAGGTTAGAATTTTTGTCGGGGCCAGCCGTGGCAGAGGGCGCTTGGCTGGCCGCTTCTACATGCAAGGCCCTCAAAGAGGCAGCAAGAAAGCCCAAGATCCAGGCAGACAAGAGATCTTCCAATCAAGAAGAGGTTACAGAGGTCGCGGTGGCAGAGGAGCAGCCAGAGGCCAACCCCTGGCCACATCAGGTGAGCCTTTTCCCCCTTCCCCAGGTAAAGGTGGGCGGCAGGTTGGCGGTTTTCGAACACAACTGGAGGTCTATCACCACCGACGCATGGGTGTTACAGACCATACCAGGTTTTCAGATGGAATTCTGCGGCTCTCCCGTACAGGATTTTCGCCCTATCCGCTGGTTCTAGCACAAGATCAGGAAACCCTCATAGATCAGGAAGAGGTGGATCTGCTGCAAAAAGGAGCGATTGTACCAACACGTCTCCACCCAAGAGGTTTCTTCAGCAATATTTTTCTTGTAGACAAAACAGATGGTCAACGACCGGTGATAAACCTAATTGACTTCAACCAATGGTTGGTCTACCGCCATTTCAAAATGGAGGGCATCCATCTTCTGCGGGACCTCCTTCAACCCGACGAATGGATGGCCCGTTTGGATTTGAAGGACGCGTACTTGGCGGTGCCTATCTTTCCCTTGCACTGTCTGTTTCTACAGTTTCAATGGAAGGATTAGGTGTACGAGTTTGCAACCCTCCCTTTCTGTCTTTATTAGGCCCGTGGTGCTTCACCAAAGTTCTCAAGCCAGTGGTGGAGACACTAAGAGCGAGGGGCTCTCGTCTCATCATTTACCTAGGCGACATTCTGCTCCTAGAGCAATGGCCGCTCAGCCTCTCACAACAGTTGCAGAAGATGGTAGGCCTTCTCCAGAACCTGGAGTTAGTGATTAATGCCAAGAAGTCACTCCTGAAGCCATCCAAACAGATGACCTTCTTGGGGTTTGTCATAAACTCGGTGACCCGCACCCTGACTTTCCCAGCGAGGAAGATGGCCAAGATTTGCAGGGAACTCGGGCGAATGCTACCACGTTCCTCCACCTCGTTGAGACAGATAGCTCGGTTGGTAGGCCGCCTTGCTTTGTCAATTCAGGTGATCTTCCCAGGGCCGCTCCACTGCAGAGCTTTGCAACGCCTGAAGGCCTCATCTTCGCAGAGGGCAGCAATATTCCGACCAAGTGCCCATTACAGAAGAAGTGCGCATGGAGATGAGGTGGTGAGTGGATCATATGGAAGCCTCGAATGGCAGAGCCATCTTTGGCTGTGATCCAGACTTGGTGATAGAATCCGACGCCAGCAAATCAGGATGGGGAGCTCGATGCGGCGACTCCTTTACAGGAGGAAAGTGGTCCGCCGTGGAAAGCCAACTCCACATCAATTCCCTAGAGCTGATGGCGGGTTCCTTCACGATCCAGTGTTGGACAAAGGACAAGGTGTCTTGCAAAGTCCTGCTAAAAATGGACAATGTCTTGGCGGTCCGTTACATCAACCATCTCGGGGGAACGAAGTCCAAGGTCCTAGCGAACCTGGCCTAGGACCTTTGGACGTTTTGTCTCTCCCACAACATCTCGGTGACAGCGGAATACCTCCCAGGAACTTCCAATGTGATAGCAGATTGGTGCTCCAGGAGCTGGTCAGACATGAGCCTGTGGCAGCTAAATCCACCGTCCTTTCAGAGACTCAACAACATGTGGGGCCCTTTCTCAATAGATCTCTTTACGTCCCGTCTGGATCACCAACTACCACGATTCTTCAGTTGGAAGCCAGACCCTCTCGCTGCTGCGAAGGACGCCTTTCTCCAAGATTGGTCCAGGGAGATGAGGTACGCTTTTCTCCCGTTTGCAGTGATAATGAGACGCACGGCACAAATCTGCAGACAACAGGCAAAGGTGGTGTTGATTACTCAGTATTGGAGTTCTCAAGTGTAGTTTCCAGTTCTTCTGGAACTTTCCTGGGATTCTCCAATCCTTCTACCCGAGATCCATTTATTCGGAGGGATCCCCAAGGCAATCCCCATCCTCTAGTCCAGCAAGGGCGAATGCCCTTGGTGGCCTGGTGGATTTCAGGCATCGCTGGAGTCTCAGGCCTATCGAACGATGCTCAGAGAATATTGGAAGCAGCTTGGGCCCACAGCACAAGCAAGTGCTACAGATCAGCATGGACCAGATGGGTCGGTTGGTGTGTTCGAAACGACCAAGATCCCATGGGGTGTGAAGTGGTAGCCATTATGAATTTCTTGGCGTCATTAGTGGCCCAAGACCTAGCATACCGCACTATCAACTCTTATAGGTCAGCGATCTCAGCAGGCCATGTGCCCGTTCAAGGGGCCCCAGTCAGGCAACATCAGAAATTAATTGATGCGTAACTGTAAACTGATGCGAGGAATTCACCTCATGCTTCCTCTGGAGCCCAGGTACTCGTCATTATGGGACATCAATAAGGTTCTACACCTATTGCAATCTTGGCAATCCAACAAATATTTGTCTCTTAAGGAACTGTCAGCTAAACTGAGCATGCTCTTGTGCCTGGTGTCATGTCGGCGAGTGTCCGAAATTAGAGCTCTAGACATTTCTGGAAGGGTTTTCACCCCTCAAGAGGTCACCTTCCATATTGTTCGTAGAACCAAATCAGATTCCAGAATGGTGTCCTATACAGCATTTTATAATTCCCCTAAATTGTGTGTAGTCCGCTGCCTCAAAGAATATGAGAGTATGACGGAAGAAACTCGTCCACCAGGGGAACGCCAGTTATTGATTTCCCTAAGGAAGCTTTTCAAGGTTGTTACGCCACCAACCATAGCCTGCTGGATCAGATGGGTGATGCAGGAGGCGGATATAAATGTCCCGCAGTTTGGCGCCCATTCAGTGAGGGGAGCAATGGCTTCAAAAGCTTTCTCCCTGGGGGCCAGGTTAGAGGATATTATAAATGCCGCAGACTGGTCATCAGACTCTATGTTCAAGAGATTCTACTTTAAACCAGTCATGGACATGACGTCGTTGGTGGTGGATAAGCTTTGAACAAGCATAATCCTCGCCTCCGGTCCTGACACAGAATGAAAAATTTCCTAGTAATCATGACAAAGTTTCAATTCTATTAAGGACGCGGAGGGAAAGATTATTCCCGCCCGAGGCTCCGAGAGACCTGATCCCAGCCCGGAACCGTTGGGACATATGACCATCAAGGTGGTGCCCTGTCGTATGGTATAAGTATGTGCTTTTGATACTGTCCAATCTTCTAGTTTGTGACCCCATTGGGTGGGGAGGGGGGTGGATGATGTGTTTCCATTATTGTTCATATTGTGATATGATTGCACCATGGTCTAGTGATGCTTTCCTGGGTTTATATTGAGATCGGAGGCATTGGTTTGTTTTAGACTTCATCCAGGTTCTGAGAGTTCCAAGGCAGACTCACATGACTTGAGGATAATGTGGTCGCAGTCAAGAAAGAGGAAGTCACGCAGGAAGCATATGCCCTCGTAGGCCATGTGGACTGCCTTTTGGTGGATCGTGGATAACCTTTACTACATGCTTTATGGGAATGTTAGTTTTTGTTGATTAAAGTTGAAGCTGCTGGAAAAGCAATAAAGAAAGTTTGAACATAATCCTCGCCTCCGCGTCCTTAATAGAATTGAAACTTTCTGTCATGATTACTAGGAAATGTTTCATTCTTGAAGCGTGAATGCGGGAATACGTGACGTGTGCAAAACTTTTGTTTTTGCTATACCAAGATATGAAGTTTGTGGCACTGTTTTGTTCAGGAAAATCATTTGATGTGGTATGAGGCATGCTCTAAATAAGTTCTCCCTTCCCTGAACTTACCAATTTCTGAAAGGACCGCTGGGAAATAGCTTGGTGTTTAACATATTTTTCTTTGCAGCTGTAGGTGCAAGCCTATAGTAATAGGAGGCTGGGTCTGATGTTTCAAAACCTGAAAAGTAAGCAAACTTCTGTGCAAAAGTCTTTGAACTACCTTTCAGCGGTGTTGGGCAGTGTTCCTGTTGTATATAATTATACACAGCGCGTGGGATACTAGCTTTATGTAAAAAATGGTGACCGTAATGCTGGTAACAGAACATGTCTCCGAAATTAATTGTACCATCATACAGTTCATCATTAGAAAATGCAGCTGATTGCTCTAAATCTGAAAGCAAATTATGCACAGTTTCAATGTCCCAATCATCAGAGAAAGCACTAGAGGTGATGTCCTTTAAAGAAGTTTTAAACAAATAAGGAATTTGCAAAAGTTCAGTAGGACCATACACATCATACAATACCCTGTCCCATACAATTCCTTCAGGAACCGGAACTGCTGTAATGTTCACTGGGGACAGGTCCCTCAGTTCACGGTGCGATGATGCATGTGGTTTAAGAACCAAGTTCACGAGTTGTACTGCGGAGCATTCTGGGAGAAAGTGTCCATTCAGAAGTAGGAAAAAGACAGTCACTATACCAATCCAAAGTACCAGGAAAAGTAATCAGATTGTAATCCAAAGATGTATCCAGGGAACAACAAAGTAAGTCTTTTTCAGCCAAAGGTAGACAGCATACACTCGTAGCTTGAAAGGGAGAGGCGGTGTTGGCAGTTCAGGCTTACTTGGATCTGATGAAAAATTGTCATAATGCACGAAGTAGCTAGATGCCGTCCGGTCTAATCTTGGCAGCTCAGCAGGTTTTTTAGAACTGGTAGATGACTCTATCTGTAGCATGTTTACATAGATGTCGTAAATTTTCTGAATTGAAATTTCTGTAATTGTTGATTGCACAGTTGTAGTCGTTTCAACAGGGAGAAGCATCACTTCATTGTTGTTTACAGCTTCTCTTTGGAAAGTGGAGTCTTCAGTCATTATTAAAGCTTCCGTCTGAACTTCCTGTACAGTAGCGTGAGGAGCGCGGCAGCTACCCAGGAGCCCACGTGGCCTACTGTTGAGAATCGGCCACATAGTGTGGTTTGATCAGATCAATTGAGATGAACCTCTTTTCCTGGCGACCGGCAAGCGGCGAAAGAAGTACAGTCAACAGCCAGGACAGGTACAGGCGCTCTGTAAGATGGCCCAAATTCTTTCTTGTCCACAATTTTCTCTCTGACCAGGTCCCCAATCTTCGGGAGCCAGGCAGTTCTTGCTGGTATTGTTTTCACTTCCACAGTGGTGGTGCGTTTTATTTGCTCGTTGCTTTGTAAAGTTCTATATTCTTTAAGGTCCTGTAAAACATCCAAACGATCATTGATGTCAAATGGGGTTTCAGCCGCACCGTGCTGATACTATCGAGATCGGGTACCCACATCCTCACCCCAAACAGGAGTTCATAAGGTGTACAACCCCCCCAGGGATTTTCTTGTCATGTTAAGTTCCCTCTGGGCCCCATATAGGTGATTGACCCGAGCCTAATACCCTCGATGTCAAGGATTGCTTTAAGTCATGGTTTTTCCTCTCAACGACCGACTTACCCTCTGGATGGTATGAGGAGGAATACAGCAAGGCCACACCCAAACTTCCCCTGGCTTTTTTGTAAACCAGAGAGCTAAACGCTGGACCCTGGTCGGATGGTAGTGTGCCTATTGCGTATTTGCCGATAAAGACTCGCAAATCCTTTATAACCGTTCGTGTCTCAGCCGAGCGCTGGGGCCAAACCCACAGGAATCTGGAGCATGAATCTACTGCCACCAAGATGTACTTGTAAGCCCCGTCGGAGTGTAAGGGGCAGCAGTGATCCAAATAAACACACGCAATAGGTTTGTCTGGGATCAATGAAGGTGTTTGTGGTGGACGTGCTACGGTGGAGCCCTTCATCTGCTGGCAGATGTCGCATTTAAGGACAAAGTCCTTGGTTTGTTTAGTAAGACCTGGCCACCAATTACGCTGCTTTAGTAGTGAAACTGTAGCTGTGATCCCTGCGTGAGCTGAACCCAGTCCCTCGTGTGCAGCTAGTATCAATCCCAATCTGTGATCAGTGTTTGGTATTACTCTATCCCCCACTCCTAGAATCTGATCTTACGGAATGTTTTGTGCATCTAACTTGCAGGAGTACTTGAGTGGAAAGCCTTTCGGCAGGGCTAAGAAGTGTGGCATTGACAGCTACCATAGTTGTTCCGTCTACCCTCGTACTGGAGCGAGTTATTGCAGCAACGGCAGCATTGCGAACTGTTGCCTTGGCGGCTTCATCCGCCATCAAATTCCCATCAACGTGAACGCCAACACGTTGATGACTCAATGTATGAATAACATGAGCCCATGGCAGGCCTTCTTTCAGCTTTGCCACCTGTTCCCAAAGCATCTTGTGCCTTATTATGCAACCTTTGGAATCCCTAAATCCATTCTGGCCCCAATAATGTAAATATTTGTTATGACTGAACACAGTAAAATGAATCACACACAATTAGTGTGGGGAATTCACGATCCATATTTTGTAGTGCCAGTATCAGAGCTTTTAGTTCCGCCAGCTGTGCCGTAAGTCCCTTGGGGACTGAGCGTGAACTCTCCCAGGATGGAACTTTCCATCATGCATGCGCCCTTTCACAATTGCGTACACCGCTTAATATTGCTGTTTCGTTCCTATGGCTGGCTGGGCAGATCCATCGGTATAAATGATACATTCATATCGATCTAGAGGGATTATTTCATTCGCCAGAGAATATTCTTGTTCGTACTGCAAGAACGCTTGTGTTTGTAATGTAGAGTCAAATCTTGAATCTAAATCTGTTGCAGTGAGAAAGTTAGCCCATTGAATCCATCATGAATTTAATGCTTTAGCATTCGGGATGCTTGCCTTTGTAACAGCATCTAGGGTTGGTACTGGGGTCAAGTAAATAGTAGATATAGTTCTAGCATAGTGCTAAAACAATGTATATATGCAGGCATATAAAGCAAGGCTGTAATCGATCGTACTCCTATAATGCTAACCCTACTTTAAGTGTACCTAAAATGTTGGTAGGTATAGAGCCAAGAATCGCCCAAGGGACGATCCAACCCCATTACCTGATGGGATAGAATGAAGGACCCCGTCTTGGTCATGAACTGGACAATCCTCACGAGCTGTCAGACTGCTGAGTGGTGATTTCTCTGCATGTACGGACCCTCGTTGTCAGCTGAAGTGCCTCTTCTGCTAATCTATTGGGATGCTCATCTTTTATAATAGAAAGCAGCCTTGCCATGCGTATATAGATTAGTGATTTTATGGATATGTAGATAGCCCTGTCGCTCCGTGGATGAAGATAGTGATGGCATTTGTACATAGTGTGTAACGAGACCTTGTACATGATGATCAGGGCGTTGTGATAATGTGCAAAGCTAGATGTGTAAACAAGTTTAGTTTTAGGGAAACTAATCCAACATTGTTGTGCACGCAAATATGTGCAAAAGGTCACAGCTGAAAATGTTATTTTGTGAGGACAATGTAAGAAATAAGCTGCTTCGCTACATGGGCCTAACTTGGGAATATAACATTTTGACTTTACTTTAGTATGTATGCAGTATTATCAGTGAAGATTGGAGCCCTACAGTTTCTTTCCACATTGAAGTACTTTCCATGGTAAGCTCGATAGGTTAGTCTTTTTATCTGTAAGTTTCTCAGAACAACGATACTATAAGGATAGCAGAAAGTGCTTCTTTTATGCAGTGTATGTTGTTGCATACTTTCAGTTGTTCACTTGCCTTCAAAAGGCACCTATTTCCATTGTTTTCGTCTTAATTACACGTATCAAAGCATCTGCAAAGTCTGTTTTTAGAACTATTAAAGTGACGTATGTAGAGAAAATGGAGATCCTGTTTGTTAAATGTACATTTTGAAATGAATTCCTATGTCTCTGTCTGCTGGCAATGATGTTCTATTCGGCCAATTATCTTATACTTATTTAAACTCTGTTAGCATGTTTTGTGTGGACACAGGGCTCAAGAGTTTGAAATAAGAACTATAAGAACAGAAACCACATTGGTTTCTGCTTCCAGTTATGATGTTGCCTGCCACCCTGCTTTCTTCACTCATTGAGTTCTCTGTATGTCTGCATGCTTAGGTGGGCAGGGTAACCCTAAATTTATGATTCTTCAAGAATTGTTTCAATTACATTTGTAGGATCGATTTACTAGTTTCGCCCTGCTCTCATCGCTGGACTAATCTGGCCATCCACCATTTTCTCTCTCTAGTTGTGTCCTGCTCCATTGTAGACTGAAACCCTGTCACTTACCTGGGCTTAAACGGCTCCTCGATTTCTGCCTTTTGCCTTAACCTAGCGTGTAACCTTGTTCTCAGTTTTTCCCTCTACAATGCCTACAAAAAGTGCTCCACTGTTTGTGTGTCCTCACGTTATATTTTGACTTGTTTTGGGACAGTAAAAGAAGAGCGAAATAATGATAAAGTTCTATTCTAAGGCCTGTCTTGACAAGCTTACACGTATCTATTACTGTTCTGTCTCTTACTCAAGCTCTACTGTGTATTAGTCCCTGGTTTCTTTCATCCG
Source organism: Calotriton arnoldi (assembly GCA_963921515.1). Classification (NCBI taxonomy): domain Eukaryota; kingdom Metazoa; phylum Chordata; class Amphibia; order Caudata; family Salamandridae; genus Calotriton; species Calotriton arnoldi. The sequence continues at coordinate 1,037,536 of CAWUFW010004040.1, forward strand.
TGGGCTTGCTATGAATAGTCTCTGTGGCAGGTTTATGTTGGGCCTTGTTTTATGCAAATGACTAAATACCTAATATATTACTGCTATTTGCGCCTTAGTTAATTTACAAAAAACTTTCCTTTCTATGGTGTATCTAATTAGGGGCTCCACGTTTTGTTCACGGGATAGCGTTCATGTGATGACCATCACTTCGGTCTATTGTTAAATGTTTTAACTTTCATCTCTGCGGTATGAGCTTTCTGTGAGACGAGGGACAATTGTGTTTCTGATGTAGATTTTTGCAGTCCTTTCCAGTCTGGGGGAAAATATCTCTTTCTGATTTTGAACGGTAAATGTGTAATCCGAGATGACAGCAGTTTTGTCAAACAGCTCCAGAAAACACATTTCTTGGGTTTGATTTATCTTCAACTGTGTGGAATACAACATACCTACAGTGACTCATTTAAGACTACTCTTAAGCGAACTTCTATTTCTGTCATTTTAGCTGTTCTACTGTGCCCTGTAGGAGGACAAATTCGTACAGCTGTTTTGAGTGGTTATGCTTGAAAATCATTAGGTTAAACATTTTAGCACGCAATACTGGGTTCGTATTCAGAGTTGTAATTATTATACAATTAAAATAACTTTCTGAAACAGAGGAATAATTTTATTTGTGTACTAATTCCAGCTTATGTTAGCTTTTTTGTTAATTTGGGCGATTGAGACTTCAAGGCTTGAAATTACAGGAAGGAACTTCTGGTTTAGTGACGCGAGTGAGTTTTTGACTTCGAATTGTTTGCATTACCTGTTATGTAAGATATATATTTATGTAATACCCGAATACATTTTAAGCAGTCTACATGCAAATGTTGTACACATAACCTTATTCCCACTCTATTGTCTTTCTATAAATGGATTTGGTGCACTTGCTGTCATCAGTGACTATTTAGATTTGAGTCGGTATGTTTACATTCAGCAAAAAACTCTTCTGACAATGGAAAGAGTTGTTCCCATGTCTGGTTTTAGTTTGACGTTATGCGGTGTAACAATTGCCTGTGACAAGGTGCATTGTCATCCTCATGTGAGAACCCGTTGTTAAGAGAACGTAGAGGACTGAACTGTTTTTTTGTTGTAAATTTTGGACATTAGTGTCTCCTTTCATACTCACCTGGCTTCTCTTTTCCTCCCCCGCTCATCCGATTTCCACCGTCTCCCCTCCTTTGTCCCAACACCCTCTAGAGATCATACCTGCTGTCCTCCCTGGCCCTCTATCCTTGGCCCATTGTTCTTTTCCTAATTACTCTGCATAATAATGACCGGTCCCACTACTGATTTACTGTCTTCCCTAGGGTGGGCTTTAAATATCTGAGCTCTTACTCGGAGTGAAGATCAGTGAGGATTTCATCCAGAAGATTTTCTCAGGGAGAGTTTCTGTTTTATCCAGAGTTAGGCGAGCGCGTCGGTAGATTAATAAGAAGCACTTTTAAACTTAAAATGGCCTGCTTGTCTGCACCAGGGAAGTTAGTGACAGGAGTGGTTCAGCAGTAGTCCGCTTCTGTGATATTCAAGGGTAAATAGTCTCCATATAATCCCACCCAAAAGAAAGCATTGATATTTACATTAGTGGTAGAATTTTCTTTCTGTAAGATTTCTCTCTTGGAGAGAGAATTTCTTAAACTACAAGGCATTATTTGTTTCCTGATAGGAGAACTCAGCCAGGATTCTTTGAATTTGCGCTGAACTGTGTCTAAGTGCCCCATTTTAAGGTCTCGCCTAGCGTTGCAGCGCGCATGCGCTGTTCGCTCTGCGAGGCATATTGTAGTAGGGTAGGTTTTAGAAGTGGAGTGGAAGCCCCGCCCCTTGTTTTCATTGGCTTGCGTCATCGTCCATGCTAAACGCTGGCTTTTGATTTGTAAATGAGGATTGTTAGTCCCTCCTTGTTTCTGCCCTGTCTCCTTTTGGGACGGCCCATCCGGACTGGATCTTTTACTTGCGGCGTTATTCTGTCTCCTTCAATTAGTTGATAGGCACTTTCTTTTTGTCAATCGGCCGCGAAGCGTGATGCTGCAGCGCTATGCGCTCTAAATTGTATGTTTTTTTTTATTACTTTAATGAGCGCAGCGCCCGCTAGGGACACCGCGCTCACTTTATTTATATTTTCGCTGCGTCCACTTCAGGGACACCGCGCTCAGTGTTAAAGTTAAAAAACAAAATTAAAAAAAAGAAACCGAGCACGGTGTCCTTGAAGCGGCGCCGCGCTCAGGATCACGCGGTTTACACTGGACGAATGCTTAACTGAGCTTTGTGGTCTGAGAACATGCTGCCGTAGGCTAGTAAGCAGTCAGCCCAGTTGCGCAGGCGTCTAGCGCTGCTGAGTGTGGTAGTTCAGCAACTATCTTGCAAGTAATGTTATCTACGGGTAACTGGTTGTTTGCATGTTTGTGTGCCCAGGAGGGCGGGGCACGGCCATGCATCGCAGCCGTGGAGCCTACATGCCACGCCTTTCTGCATTCCTCTGTCACCCGAGAGCCCATTGTATGGCATGGGCTTTGCCCTGGGTAACCCGTACAACTCAAACCCCGAGGCGCCATCCGTGGACTTGCATAGCTTTAACCAAGGAGTGTACTTGTGCGTTTTCTCTGAAGATTTCCTCTGCAGTGTAATTCCCGCGCCCCTTGCATCCACAGCTACTAAGGGCTGTTTTTCCTGAGTGCATGTTCTGTTGTGGATTGAGGAACGATATGTCACAACAGAAACAGGAGCTCTTTCAGAATAAACTGCTCCCATGCCGGTTGCTTTTAGTTTTGAACACCGTGGGGTCTTCCAAGACGAGGAGCTGTACGTTTTGCCGAAAACCGCAGACCTCAAGTCGCGCACAAGCAGCGCAACGCCTCCTCCATCCGGTACACTGAGTAAGATCATCGGCAGTGTTTGTACTGCACGGAGCCCTAAACCGAAATTGAGGCAGCTGCCTGCTTTCCATCTTAAGCTTTGTGCCCAGTATTTGTACTTCATCACGGCTTCGTGTGGGCACTGTGCTCATCTCGGGAGGCTATATTTAGAATCCATCTGGAGACCCAATCTGGAGACCATCCACCACACTGAACGGCGCTCATCTGGGCCTTGTACTATTGTGGGTACAGTAGAAAAGAAACACCCCCAATGGTTTACTATCCCAGTACTAGACTCGATCTGTGCATGGGCACGTTTTCACCCAGGAGCACTTGACTTGTCCTTGTTATCGATTCTAATAGCTCCTAATGCTCTATATATGGTGCAATGCAACACCATTTTCAATTTGTTTGTTACCCAAAGTTTTATCTTAGATGTTCCGCACTGTCAAATCTGTTTCACTATGTACCTTAACCTAATCCTTTTTCCCCCCGTTTTTTAGCGCAAACTTGACCCGAAGGTATCCGAGCGCTTTACATGCACACCAGTTGCGTTACACAAGGACACATTCATTTTTTTTTGTTAGGCACGGGGAGATTAAGTGATTTGCCCCGAATAACAGGGTGTTGAGCGTCATTGCCGAGACTCGAACTCCGTTCCCCACATTTGAAATCGAGCGCCTTAGCCGTTAGGCTACATCCTCTCCCCTAATCCTAAAGGACTTAGGACAAGTAGTGGTAAAGCTGGAGACCTTGTAGTGCCTGTATGCCACTACTAAGTATGGTGTGCTTGATGGAGCTATATTTGGTGTCCGATTCCATATTTCTACTGCGCCACACCATCTGCCTCCTGCTTATATTTTCCATCAAATACAAAGTCTAGCATACCACCAGTGCTGTGTCATGGCACTCCATCACACTAAGGCCACCCGGCGCTGTTAACTTTGTATCAAGAAGCACCCATCACTCACATGGTACCAAGCAGTACCAGATGTCATATCCCCTACTGTAGAGCTCATAGCTTGCATACAGCCAGCAACCACACTGAACATCAAAGAGCTCCATCAAACCACAGTGATGGTACAGAACAGTTCAAGCCACCGTGCCCTCTACCATAGAGCTCCATCAGAAGGTGATTGCACGCGTCTCCCACTGCTCTTGCAGTCAATACAGTAGGTTATGTTATTAGCTTTTGTATAGTGCTAGATTACCCGACAGTGTCTTGGCGCTATGTTTTCAAAGCTTTCCTGAATTGAAAAAGATTTTGTGAATTTTTAGGATCCAAAGGAAGAGAATTCCACAATTGGACAGTACCCATCACAAAACTTTTTCCACCCCAACGCGCCTTTCTGAATTTTAGTTATCAAACCACCCACAGTGATATTACTGAATAATGCCAGGACCAATACTTGTGTAATGACTACATCCCATTGGCAGTACTCGCCACTATGTTCTCGACTGTCAATAGAGCTTCATCTTTCGTTGATTGCACTGAGCCCCATGTACACTCTGCCGTAGAGGTCCCATTGTGCGACAGTAGTACTAGGCATTTCCTGACCCTACATCATGACTATGAATCTACCTGATGTTGTTTCCCCAGTGTCGTATCCTGCACAGAGCGATAAGCTGAGGGTTAATGGCAAGCACATTTAATCAAATTGTTTCCTTATATAGACTGCATCGGTCTCCACCCAGACAGGAGTGGTTGGTGACACTTGCATAATGTGTACTTTGGCTTAGTCAGACTTCGACCCTGTGCGCAGTTGAGCCTGTGTGTTTGTCTGTTTCATTGTACGTTAAGGTGTGTCTGTACGATGCTTGCCATTATCCGTTGTGTGTTTGTGAACCCTATTTGTGAGTTATAGAATTAGAGTGTTTGTAGTATGTGCAGTTTTGGGTCTGCCAGTGGGAGTTCAGCATATATTTTGTGACTGCCAGCAAACGGGCGTGTTTTAATTTCAATGCAGTTTTGTCTGCTTGCGAAACGCAGAGTAATAGGGCTGACGATGACTCCATTAGGACCACTCTGTCTGCCTAGTATCTGCCTGTGTTTTTAGTAATGGACCGAACAAGGGCTCTCTTTGCTGTTCTTAAGTTTCTGTACTTGGATCATTTTGCATTCATTTACTGTTTTTGTTGCCACAATGTTCGCTGTGAGGCTTTTATGTGCTGCCTCCACCTCCTTTATATTCAAATTACCCACATATTTATTTTATGTGGCTTTTTTGCATGATATACTTATCAACTTACAGTATTTGTGGAACACTTTGGGTTAAGGATGCATAAGGGTGGGAGAATACATAGCGAATAAATGTCAAAGTAGATGAATTAGACATTCAGCCAGTGGGGGAATTCTGCTGGTGCAACCTCACCCATTTATTTCCACCCAAAATTAAACAAGCATTTGCATTTCAATAGGTCTCGCATTTGCGAGAGTTTGAGCTATTGGCATTGTAAATGACAATGTCTTTTATTTATGTGTTTTGAAAACCTGTAATGTGGTGCGTAAACACAAATTCTTTACGAGAAGCAAGGCTGGCAGTAACTGCGTCTCTTTACCGCCAGCCTTGCTTCTGGTAAGCATGGACTACAAGTACAAAGAGGCACAGTTACTGCCAGCCTTGCTTGTCGTAAGAAGTGCCTATAAGTACAAAGTGCGTGTTTACACAATACTTGCAGGTTTTCAAAACACATAAATAAAAGGCATTGTCATTTACAATGCCAAAATCTCAAACTCACGCAAATGCGAGACCTATTGCATTGCAAATGCTTGTTAAAATACATGCAGTGGGTAAAGTGAGACGACTTATCTGTCTGGCTTCTGGGGTGGCGCTGACTAGTTGGCATGCTACTCACACTGCTTTGTTGCTCAATCAAAATTGCTAATTTATATTGTGGACCATTATGCATTTTTTTCGTTTAATTTTTATGTTCATATTTACTTTAAAAATCAACATACAAAACCACTTACCTTCTTAAATACTGATCACAAAAATTAATCATTCAAGTACAAATTCGTTAACATAAATCAATTTAAAAAATCAGTTCACCACAACTAAATTGTCAGAATCGATACATAATAAGTTAAACATATTCAGTTGTGAGTCTGAATCTTTAGTACATTTGCTGATCCACTTCCAATGTCAGCATTCCTTAACCCACATTGATGTTGAATGTAGGTTAACACTCGCCATGCTTCTACCTCCTCCAGTACAGGAAGATGGTTAACATATTGCTATATGTTTGAACTCCCTCAAAATGTATTCAAAGCATTAGAGTTGTTGAGTGACCATAGATCAGACCTATTCAAAAGTCGGGTGATGGTATCTCTGGACCTTCTTTTAAACATCAACTTGGTACACCATAGAAGTCAACGGTTGGATTAAAGACCGCCATCCACTTTTGACAAAAGACATGATAATCACAAGAAGGACTTTTTAACATCCTTGTAAAGCATATATATAGATATATATATATATATATATATATATATATATATATATATATATATATATATATAAATTATATTGCAGAGTAATGCGATGTAGCTGTGCTTGTTGAGAACAACCAAATGAGAGCTAACAGTAGTGCGGCAGCCTAGCATAACCTCAGGTCAGGTTCTAGCCATATGGTCCCAAGCCAAGTGTTAATTTTGTAATCCAAAAAGCTTTCTTAAGGCGAGGCTTCCTGGCAGCTCAGTCGATTAGTTTAAAGTCTGGAACAAGATCATGTCAGGCCACCATATTCTAACGCAGGAGTTTTAAACACAGTTTGATGGTTGAATACAATGCCTATCATATTTATGGATAAAATGACAACAAGCATTCACAGTAGACTCTGTGCAGAACCACGTTGTGTCTTCCACTACAGAGTTTTGTCAAGAGAACACCTACGCATGTATAATGTTATCCACTTATGGTCCAACACCTCTGGAAAAAGTTCTCCTGAAGACAAGAACCTAACCCCTTAATTTGTTTTTCAAAGAAATGGATCATGCCCATAATAGCATGCACTGATCTCGTAGCCATTTAGTGCATTTTGAAAAGTATGGAAGTTAGACAGGACTGTTTTTATTTCGCGAAGCTATGGATAAGCATTGACACCAAAAAACTGCTCCATATTACGCCTGTATAAGCAAGTAGTACTCAGAGCTGCGGCCAGAGGGTAGACCCAAGTATTTAGCCAGAATATAGGTAAGACCCGTGGGAGACCTAATAAATATTATTTTCTCCACAGAAGATTTGTTCACTGTGCTCGGAAACGTTTGAAAAGTCCATGAAGGCAGTGGCTTAAAGCCCAACAAGCAAGAAGTCTTGAGATCACACCCTTGTGCACAAAAGCCAGACCATTATGAATTTCCATTAGTGTAAGGGTGAAAATCACATTAGCTTTGATCTTTTTTTGTAATACTACCCAAATAATTTTGGATAACAACTTGACTGGAAGGCACAACCTTGAAAGTAGGAGATAGTCACCAGGGATAATAAGGACTCCTGTTTTTTGAAAGATTACAACCTACTTCCAATTTCTAATATGGAATAACCTCTGCAATATGTCTTAAAGTTTTCAAAGTAAATACCTTCCACTGTTGTTCGTTTTGCAAGGTGTTTATGAACAGATACCCTGGATACTAGATGCTCAGACTTTTTAAATAAGATTAACAGTCAATAATTTTGGAACATTTAAGTTGGTTTTAACTAGTATCATGACCCTGGACTGTGGTGCTAGACTATTTCTATTAGCATACAGGGGATACATGTATTTAATTCAAGATTCTCTAGTGATCCCCAAAATACCACCTTCCTGCTTCTTAGGAAGGCCTCTATACTGTAGTTTCCCAAAGAGTTTTCTGTTCGATTTTAAAATGTTATATATTAATTTACAGTTTTTCAGCTGAACTTTTTGTTTTTTGAATGTTATATTCTCAGGTGCTCATTTTTAGGTTATATGAAAAACAGAACATTCACCTGTTAATTTCTTTTGTTTTTATGGGAAAAAACTTTCTTAGATGTTTACTTTCAAGCCAAGCTTCATTGTTAAACCAAATATATTTTGTGTTCATTAGGAATATGCACTTCTGCTTTTAAATTTTGTGCCGTTGTTTGCAACTCCCCAATATTATTATTATCGTCCTGTCTTGGGGGGGATGAAAAAATACACTTGAGTGACCTACAGCAGACAATAGGAAACGTAATTGCTCGTTTTATACTACTTGGCAATAAGGTCAACTGAAAAGGTCCCTTTAGATGATGCCTGCTCATCAGGTGTAGAAGAGCAGCCCTCATTCAGTATGTCCAGTTGGATCTCTCTCTTTGCAGCGTTGGCTCAAGTAGATTCGACACTGTTGAAAAAATTCCAGGTTCTTGAGGCTGAGATCCTGTGGTAGAGTCGGAGGTGAGTGAAGATCAGGCGTAGGGGGTGGAAAAGGCACGTTAGGTTGCTTGTTTTACCTGAGGTTGGAGTGAGAGGTTAAGTCCCCTGGTCACATCCAAACTCTTCACTTTGGTGTGACTTGGGTCCAGGTTTGTTAGGCCTGCATTGTGAATGGTCTGTATTTTGGCCAATCTTCTCACTATAGATATCAATTTTTGAGGAGCTGTGCTTTAAGTTGCTCTGGAGCATCTAAGTGTCTACTGCTTGTAGACAGTAGCTGAGTTTTCGCAGGTCCGATGGCTTTTTCAGTTTTAGAACAATTTGTGTTTCATCAATGTAGCTATAGTAATTGATATGCTTTGAGACATTGTAGGTATACATTATTGTACATCTCCAACAAGAGTGTAAACGTGTCTAATCTCATATCTAGTGTGATGCACACAAGCTTTTGGCTTTAAGGTTTGTAGGCTTGAAGATCCTGAGTGATAGTCTGCTTGACTTATATCTTTTTGGGTCTGGCCTAGAGACTGCTTGAGTAGATTCATGTTTTCCAAATGATTTGCAGTCATATACATACATATGTACATCTCAGTCAGAGGCCTTCTGCCAGCCCTCTTCATTCATGGTCTGTCAAAGTGTTTTTCACATTTCGGCTGAGCCCACCACAGCATTACATCATATGTCAGGGGTTCAGGCCACTTCAGCCATTGGGCCTCTGCAGGTATATGTGACGGCATTTTGCTTGTACACATGTACACATGTGAATAGCCACAAAAAACTATATTTTGGTGCCAGGGCTGGTTGGCCAATCCTATGCTTTTATTTAACTTTTTTTTTTTTTAAATTTATTTTTAAGATCGGCAATTTGTTTAAAAAAATGCACACCATCTTTATTTGTCTGCATTGTTACTTTTGGTACTTTTAAACTTTTAATGTGTATTGCATATGTTTGCAAAAATAAATAAAAAAATGCAAGCATGCCATAGCCAGACCTTTTGGCTTTGGTAATGCTTGATTTCTATGCTGAAGAGAAGAGCCTTCGGCATAAAATAGCTTTCAGTTTTTTTTAATGCATACTTTGCTTCCATACACGCTAAGTACTCTGCCTGCTGATTACCCCATTGCAGATCTGTGATCATTTTTGAATGGGACACTAATTTTCTAATACAAGGTAACTTTGAGTGACTGGAGACCTGACTGGTTTTCATCAGGTGTTCAGTATGGGTCAAGACTGATTTGCATATAGCTGTGTCTGAACTGGGGTGGCGAAGTGAGCTAAAGAACGATGATGGATTCAACCCAGATCTGTGACTGGGGGTGAGTGTCTGAAAAGTTTCAGCGCTCCGTCCATCATCTCCTTGTGTTTGCTTTGTTCGCCCTAAGTTGGCAGGGTATGCCCAGACGTGGGTCCCTTGCTCACTTTGCCACTGGATTCAAGCTAGCCTGGCTGATGAGGGCTGTTAGCCCGAAACCGGTCCCAGGATGCTTGTTTCCGGTCCAGGGAAGACATGGCTTGGCAGTTCGGGCTGGACTGTTCCCATGAGGCACAGGGTCAAGACTGATTTGCATATAGCTGTGTCTGAACTGGGGTGGCAAAGTGAGCTAAAGAACGTTGATGGATTCAACCCAGATCTGTGACTGGGGGTGAGTGTCTGAAAAGTTTCAGCGGTTTCGGGGTATTACCCCTCATCAGGCATGCTAGCTTGAATCCAGTGGCACAGTGAGCAAGGGACCCGCGTCTGGGCCTACCCATCCCACTTTGTCCACATAATTGGCAAGGGTATGCCCAGACGTTGGTCCCATGCTCACTGCGCCACTGGATTAAAGCTAGTCTGGCTGATGAGGGGTGATGCTCCGAAACTGGTCCCAGGATGCTTGTTTCCGGTCCTTGGAGGATCTGGCTTGGCAGTTTGGGCTGGACTGTTCCCATGAGGAACAGGGTCAAGACTGATTTGCATATGGCTGGGTCCAAACTGAGGTGGCGTAGTGAGCAAAAGAACAATGGATTAAACCCAGATCTTTGTTACTGGGGGGGTGAATGTTTGCATTGTTCAGCATTCCGGCCATCAAGTATTCCTTTTGCTATTGAAATAATTTAAGCACGCAAATAATTATTTGTTAACATAGTATGGAGTGTAAGGCCACATGTTGAACTTATTTATACCTTACACCTCAGCTGGAAATAATTACCACTACTGTGCTTCCCACCTTCTTCTAATGCTTATGTGGATATAAAAAGGATATCAATGATATTAGCCTAACATTTAGAAAACGTAACTAGGCTTGACAAAGCCAGTAGTTCGACTTTAACGTGTGAAAGTGTGCAAACAGCATGGATGCCTGTCTGTAGGCATATTAAAGACAGATTAGCTTTGACACTGCCTGTTTATCAGTATATATGTAGTTCTCTAGCAAGCAAAATTAGAGTTCTAACTAAAACATTATAAAAGTCTGTTAGAGTGGAAAAAAATGCAAAAATAAAAATGTCTGGTTTCCGTATATGATGTGTGTGTGAAAGAGCTTAATGTGTGATTATTCAGTTTACCTTTGAGATTTTGGATTGCCCCTAATGTATTGAAATACAAGCACTCCATATGAGGCACAGTGATATATCAAACAGCCCAGTGGCATGAGATGAGAAATAATTACTCCTTTGGTTGGAACCAGGGTGCGCACTGGATATTTAAAATATACACAATAGTCCTGCAGATGACTGTGCTGTTGAGTTAGCCCTAATAAAAAATGATTCAACCTGAATGCAGAAGCCTTTTGGAGCCTCACCGATGGTGACCACTAGACACAAAATTGCAGCCTTACAAAAGCATTTTAATAAACCTTAAAACATCAGTGTCTCCTTGACCTCGGAGTGTCTCTATCAGGCCTGTAGTAAACATATGCAATTTTATAGCAATTTTCAATTAAAAAAATCTCTCTATAACAGTTCAAAACCTGTGAAATGTGCTGTTAACGTCCGAAATTCTCATATCTTAACATGAGTGTGAATGTTACACATCTTTGAAATATTTCGATCTCAAATACGCAAAGTAGAATTTAGAGGCGCAATGTACCGCAATTGTCTATATTTCTCAATTACTGATGCTAAAGTGTGCTTGACAGCATCTTTTGTTTGAGGGCTCTCAAACTTTGGTAATGTAGGGTAGCAGTACGTAGAAACCACCTGAGCTTTTAAAATAAAGCATTCTAACATTTTGATCTGTATGCTGTCCATAAAGGCATTTTAATTGCTGGGATATTCCTAAACATTTTCTTCTCCCTGTTTTCCTGTTTTAATTAGAGCATCACTGGGTGGATTGTTTTATTCCTTCCTCCAAGTGCTATCCCACCTGTTGTATGCCTTCCCACTTCTTACTGGCCCTCTTCTGTGCCATATGCTTTTGATCAGGACAAGAACATACACTGGCCAGCAGAGCCCTCAGCAGCTGGCTTTACACGTTATTACTGCACACGCAAAATTGATTCTTTAAATTGTGATTATGTCTATAGCAAAGACATAATCCATGTTGAAAAACACCTTACCAAGAACGGCCTAAGATATAACTTCTGAACAGTATCATTTGGCTTTTTTCCCTGAATTTGAGTCTGTCTTAAATTGATAAAAGATTTTGCCTATTGTTGTATCTCAACCTGAGGAGCCTGAATTCTATTGATCCCACAGGATATGTAATTTTCAGAAGTCACTTTATTTGGTTGGGTGTTCACCCCGAACAGAATTTAAATTCTATATTTGATCTGGAAACCGTGGTTAATTGATCTACTTTGGCCCTTGGAATTCCTCAACGGTTTTAGGTGAAGGAAAATGTGACCTAAACAAGTAGGCTTGAATGTCAACATCCTGACATCATTAGGAGAAAATACATTTTATTCAGTGTGTCTCACAGAACGTGCTACGTATGGAAACCTGAAAAACTAAAGCTAGTCACTTCACCCATAAAAGCGTTGACCCTCAGTGGTGCCATTCAGTCATTGTACTTGCATTTAAGCAAAAGACCTATCTTACAATTACTAGAGATCAAAAATTCCCAAATCCCGCAATACTCTTGAACGCAATAGAGCATGTCAATGTTGATAAATTCTCTTTTCCCAACACGTTAGAAGGGTAAAATACAGAAAAGGGTAAGTTATCTTGGTCAGTGTGTACAAGTTGAAGCTTGGTTTAAGCTGTTTAAATGCAATTGGAGCAGTGTTATAATGTGGTTATGAAGTTCATCATGCTCCGCACAATACACTCCGAGCATTAAGAGAGGAACTTTCGTCCAGGTATTTCCTCTCTACGTTTCGTACTAACTATGTCTTTGCCTTACAAAAACTGGATTTGGCTTTCCAAGACATTTCATCATGAAGGTCCGCATTACAGTAAAATTGATTTTCAGTACAAAGGGTTAAATTAAGGAAGGGACTTTATTTTAATGAGGCTCTCTTGTTATGCTCACACCTAACAATGGTTCTTTTTCCTACTGAGGACAGGGGGTTTGCCTTGTAAGCCTGTTAATAAAAAATGGGAAGAGATTAAGTTTGAACTCCGTTTATGTCCTTTATGCAAATATGTGCACAAGATCTATCACACAAACTACTTATAGGCCCAGCTTTGCATAATGGCTGCTGCAACTTATTACGTCTGAGGTTTATCAAGCATAATATAAGGAATACCAATGAGGCTCTTTCTTAGGTGATAGCTTTTTCTGCTATTGCATTGTTAACTTTTTAATAACCTTTTAACCTGATGATTCTGTATTTAATTGATTGTATGTGGTATTTAAAAATGCTCTATTTTTGTAGGTGTCTTGAGAGGCCTTGAAGAAAATAAAAATAAAAACTAAACTAAAACTAGTCACTCCACCCCAGATTTTTCAGCATTTCTAATTGTTAGATACATTTGTTTCTTCCAAGTGTTCTCAATGAGCCCGACCTTACAAGTCTGACAATGGAAAAGTAACCCTTTAATTGAATGATGCTACTGCATTTAGACGAATTTGAGAAAATTAGAGTTATGAACTTTTACTTTATTTTATCATACCATCACTTCTCTACGCCTGTGCAAACACTTAATAAAACGTGTTTCTTTGCAACAACACAAAGATGGAAGTATTTCATAACTTAATGTGGAAAATGCTTCGTTTAGGAGTCTGGGGGCATTGTTCCCTGATTTCAATGTGCAACTCAAGTGATTTACCACCCAGGTGACGTGGAACTCTTGATAACTGGAGCATTGCTTACTTTAACGAAAAAGTATACATTGTCACTGTGGTTCTCAGGTTGTGACCCCAGTTTCTGAAATCACTGCTCGTAGAGCTTCACCTAACTGCATTGTAATGCGATTTCAATATATGCATGAAACTGCTTCTGTTTAGCTGTCGCCTGACCGGTTATTTCCTTTTACCTTCAGCTGGTAAAGCCTCTTTTTCACGTGCTCCCGACAATTCCGTCCCCCACCCGACCTCTTTTGCTGCTTCACCAATTTGATAATTGCTTTTACGCCCTTTTGGGGCTCTTAACAAGCTATATCAAGCGTAAGCCCCTCCCAGCACCACATCATGCATTGGAACTTAGTTTATGACCTCTAATTTATTGACCTTACATTTGTAACTATTTTGTGCTTGTCTTTCTCTTGCGTGTTTTATTAGCTATAGCACAGTGTTCCTCTTTTTTGCACATCGCTCTGACGTCACCAGGCTTGGTTTAAGCTTAATATAAACTGATGATGCATTAATAAAGAAATAAACCATCAACATGCTTCAAAAGCAATATAGATTAGAATTTGGTTCTAGATAACATAGTTAACCTTAAAGCACGTCTGATGTACTGGCAGGTATCTAAAGCGATTCAACATTCCTGGTAGCCACTTGCTTTCCCTAATCTTTCAGAAGTATTTCTGTTTGCAGACATGTTCAAAACATAATATTCCTTGAAAATTATGTAATGTTGATATAGCTTACAGTGTAAAACTGCTGCGTTTTATGGGTTATATTTTGATTGAAAGTAATTTGTGACGAAGACATTTTAATAGTACTAGACTGCATCCTGAATTCAAAATTGTATCAACTCTTCAGCTACTGCTTTCTGTCTACGTTTCCCGTGGTTTTGCACTAATTTCTAAATCAGATCATTGGCCAGTTTTGATTAGTAATGTGCATTCTTTTTGTAGGCATTTTACATTTAGTGCCATGCTTACTGGTTAATAGCTAGTTTTGTGGGACTTAGGTTTGAGATGCTTATTCTGAGATGAGAACACCGAACCTACCTGTGGGCGCTATGCTAACTATTTTAGGGTGCATATAGAATGTTTTTAGTGACTTGCTTTCTAAGGTATGGCTTGACAATAACAGCTGTTTGCAATACCTATAGTTATGCATTTTTTTTTTTTAAATAGTTGGCTTCCCCCGATTGGTATTTGTGTTTCACCTCCAGTTAATGGCTATTTATTTTAGCATTTGTGTCATGCATTGCACAAAAGCAACAAAAATAAAGGACTAATCACTGTTATGTGGTCTGAATTGAAAAAGAGGAAATGCGGAAGCACATTTGAACATGAACTGGTTTGCAACACTCCTGAAATTTGATGGGATTTCATGAGCCATTGTGTAAAATTGTATTTTTTATCCTAGCATTCTGTGGTCATGATGAATGCATTCTGCCATGTTTTACTCTATTATCCGAAGTTCACTTGTTATATTTATTAACAGGGATGTTCTAATTGGGATTCATTTGCTGTTTATGTGGGATTGAAGTTAAAAGATCCTCTTGGCAAGAGCACATGTAGAAATATACTTTGACGTCATTGTTATTGGCAGTGGTGGGTTCTTGGCATAGAAGGTGTGCATTATCTGAATGCTTCTCTTGATATAAACTTGAAAAAATAAACACCTAATTTCAAAAACGTAATTGTTTAACCATTCTGCACTGTTTGGTGATTCTAGAAGATAATGTGATTTTACATTTTGTGAGTTCAAAATATTTTGAGGTTTAGGGGAAGAATGAACCAAGCAAAATAATTAATAACCATCAATAGATCAAATGAATCTTAGCTATTCACCAAATGTAGAAAATATTGTAGAAGAGTTCAAGGAAATAAATGGAGCAACTTATAAACATATGATAAAATAGTAGACGTTTTATGCTTACTAAGCAGCACTCTGTTAGTGAAGTGTGAATTCTAATCTTCCATATATGTGTCAGTTGTATTTGTCTTCATTGAATACCATAGTCCATTGCCATGGACAAGAATAATGGAAACAAGCTTTGGCAAAGTCAACGCGTCTGGCCTTGCCAAGCTGGTGATTCCTATTTATTTTTTATATTGCAAACATATGCCATGAAAATAAAAAAGGGGGAAAAAAGGAAAGCATGATGCCTTCTAAACTTGGTCGCCATGTGATTGAAATACCAATTTTAATTTAGTAACAAAACTTAACAATGGCATATACACCTCATATATTGCGTGCAACCTTGCTGGGATTAAGTATGGGCAAGGGAGCAAAATTAAAGTGTACTAATCTAAATCTAGCGTTGCTTGCTATATTTTGTACCCGAACAAAGGCTTCCATCTATTACTCATCTGTAAGGCGCTCCTGTATGTCATCATACTATCATTGCTTCTCTCTCAGAGGTGATCATGTCTTATTGTACTTGAGTGCCTTATAAGGTGCAACACTAGTTTTCTACCCTGTTCTGACTCCAATGTACCTCAGGAGCATCAGAGGGCACCGGGGCAGACCGGAAACCATTCCAGATCTCTTAGACAGGCTTCCTCAGTTCAGCGTGTTGCAAGAGATGCTCCTGACCCACCCTCAGCGAACACCACATGCTCCTCCTCTAGTGCCACAAATGCTTCATCGGAGTATAAATTACCTAGGTCCATACAAACTTCCTCCCTCCATCTGGCCACAGACATGACTTGAACTTTTTCTGAAATAGCTGGAACCACCATACCTGAAAGTATTTTGAGAATGGGGGGCCTTTTCAATTCGCTTTTTATAACCCATGCCTGTGCCACCTGACATAGTGTATATGGACTCTTTTCCAAAATACGATCACCAAACATGAGGCAGACAGGTAGTGTTGTTTCTCCCAGTAGTCCTCTAAGCACTCTTTTCTCCTAGTTGTCCTCATCTGCATTCAAGTGAGCTGCATGTTGCAGTTGTGCAGTTAGGCAATATAATTCCAAGTCAGCCATACCATAACCCCCCCCCTCCCTTCCTCGCCATCTCTTTTTAAAGTATCAAGTTTCACTCTATTCCCTTTGCCAGCCCAAACGAATGAGATCATCATGCTATCTAATTCTTTGAAGATATATTTTGTGATGTGGCACATAGTTTTGCACAGTGTATCTGCATTGGGGAAACAACATTATGTTCTCGATCGTGATCATGCACATGTTAGAGAGTGGAAGAGTGTTCCAGAATTGGATTGACATTCTTAGGCCCTGTAGGAACTGAAACATATCTAACAATCTCTACCTCCTATTGTAGCCCGCCAGCTAGCCTACCCAGATAGTTACCTACATTAAAATAAAAATTCTCTAGCCTCTTATATCTAGCCAGCCTATGTGCAGAGGGTAAAGACTCCTGGGGGACACCGGCCCCCTGGTGGGGGATTAACGTCACAGGTACTCCCCTTCTCAGGTGTCTTAAATTAGTAAGTGTTTAACCATTTTCCTGGAGCCAAATCCCCCATGTCAAGTGTTCTATTTCTGCAGTATTTCCAACTCTAGCTTCATCTTATTTTTTCAAATTTTTTTTTTTAAAGGTGTTCTGTTGGCATCCTGATCACTGTTCATTGCAAAAGTACACATGAAAAAAGGTCTGAATGCTGTATTATTCCTGAACATGGAGAGCACAGCCTGGGGGGAGATGAGGGGGGCTATTGGGGAAGCATGGGGATGCCGGTGGTGTTAGACAGACGGGGACGGCGCGGGGGAACCACAACACAAGGAAATCTCTGAGCCCCACATTCCCAAACCTTCTCCTGACAGTCCAATAATAGTCGTAGTCTCCTGTTACATTGAGGAAGCACCCACTTCAGTTAAAGGCATCTCAGCTTGATCCTCTGTGCTGGCACTAAATTGTCCCTACAACCCAAGCGTGGCATCTCATAGGACATCCACTCCTATATCGTCCGGTGTTGATCTTCAAAATCTTTTTGTCTGATCTGAGTCAGTTTTATCTTTGAGCATCATTTTGGGATCTCCTAAGTCTGCCAAGGGGTGGCTTTAGCCCTGTTAAAGAAGTTATATCACCCATTGTGTAGTATTTTCAGTTTGGCAGGGAACAGCAACACATGTTTTAAATTCATGATGACTTCGGTGCAGGATTGTCTCTGCCTTGGTACTTTTTGAGTGTCGTCCAGGAAGATGCTAATTATTCATATTGAATCTACTTCTTGTGTCTGGCCCATTGGAGGATAACATCCCTGTCGCTGTAGCTAAAGAGTTTGGCATCTCTGGCCCTTGGAGGCCTACCAGCAGGCTGAAACGAAACCAATGCTGTATGCACTCTTTCAACAGTAAAAAAATCACAGCTAAATATTCTGACTTCAGTGCAGTTTTAACCAGCTCTCAAGAGACCGCTCTGGGGCATCACATGCAGCCTTCTCCGGAATCCCTACAAAACTGAGGTTCTTCCCTGTATTTAAGTGTCCCTTTGTAAGAAATTTGAATATTAATCGGGGTGGGTGACTACCCACCTCAAAGAATATTCACAACTCTTGTCAGGTTAGTCCCTTTTTACTTGAAAATGTTCATTAAAAAAAACTCTTGTGAGGGTAAACCCTCAGTCACTAAATTAACCTAAGCTCAAAACCATGGTAGCTCTGGCACAGAGCTGTCAGGCTCAACTTACGGGAATGTGTAAAGTATTTACGCAGTTTGATAATAATAAAGTAAAAATGCAAAACAGTAAAAACCCCAAACAAACCAAAAAAATAAAGTAACATTTAAGAAACAAAATTTCCAAAATCCACTAAGAGGATCCAGAGATATGAAGTTCGTATAGTGCCAAGAAGCGTAAGTGCCAAAGATAGTCAATGTTTGCAGCAGACAGGTTTCGATGCTCCCACGAGTTTTGTCGTGGTTAAAGAATTTACTTTCTGATTTTAGTCCTTCAAGTCCCAATCCAACACAGGAAAAGCCCCCGCCCGGAACCTTAGAGGAGGCACTTAAGTGAGTCACAGGGTGTTAGACAGAGGCCAAACTGCGGGGTCCAGTTGCCACAGGCCAGCTGCAGGAAAATGCATCTTTTAGTTTGTTGTTTCCTTCTAGCTTTAATAACCTAATGGCCTCTGTACCTAGGGCAAATAAGTGGACTTAAGCGGAGCTGGGTCCAATCCTCCAGGCTCCTCTCAGGTTGCAGACATGTTCAGTCCTCTTCTGATATTACTCATGTCCAGGAGTGTCCTGAAGTGGCTGCCTGAAGATGGCCCATTTATGCCTGGCAAGAGCTAGTTGCTGTGAATGACTTCTGTACATGCCCTAAGCAATGGAATAAACGTTTCTGAGACCATTCCTACCCACTTTGTACATTTTCCAGGTGACAAAAGTCTTCAGCCGCACTAAACTTGGGCTCTGTGTGTGTGTGTGTTAGGGTGAGTGGATGGAATGTACTATGGTAATCCTAGTGTCCTACCACATCTAACTCTAAAATCCAGTTTGGGAAAGTCACTGTACCCCCAATGAGCCCAGAGACAGAAGTCTGGTAGAACAAAAGTAAGGTTTTCCAGCAGCCAGAAAGTGAATACACTAGAATTGTTTTGGGTTCCCGTTTAACTTCCTTTGAGGTGTGACCCCAGTATTATATGTAGAACTCTGGAGACCTGTCGAGCAGGATTTGACACTGTAATGAAGATGAAGTTGTGCTAGCAATAAAGCAAATGACTAGCAATAAGGCCTCCGGCCCAGACGGTGTCCCGGCCGATCTGTATAAACCGAACCCAATTTTCTGGGCTAAAATTTTAACAAAAGTTTTTAATGTCGCTAGTCAGCAGGGATTTCCGACGTCCTGGTCGTATTCCACTATCATCCCGGCTTTTAAAAAAGGCCAGAGAGGGGACCCAAGCTGCTATAGGCCTATATCTCGAATCAACTCTGCTGTAAAAGTATTAGGGAGAATGATTTTAAGTAAGTTAATGGATTGGCTGAATGAGAGTGGTGTTATAATAAATCTTCAATATGACTTCAGAAAAGGAAGGAGTACACTGGACCAGTGTTTAAATTTACACCTATTAGCAGGGAAATATACAGTGGCTAAGGTGGGGGACACTACAGTTGGCCTTTATGGACCTATCTTCGGCTTTCGATCTGGTTAACCGATCGAAGCTATGGTCCATATTGATTGACATGGGAGTAGATCAGTGTTTAGTTCATTTTTTGGCCGACTTACATAGGGATCTCTCTGCGAGGGTGAGAGTTAGTCAAGATGGCAAATGCACAAAGTACTTTAAGATTGGTAGAGGCGTCCGTCAGGGCTGCATTTTAGCTCCCCTGCTTTTCACACTATACATAAATAATCTAGGTAATATTTTAAGATCTGCTAGTTTAGATATTCCACGTATAGGGGATAGGGCAATTCCGGCCTTCCTATACACCGACGCTGCCATATTGTTGGCTCGTACAGCTGTAGGGCTCCAGAGGCTTTTGGATTCTTTTGGGGCCTTTATGCAATCCCTGAATCTAATTGTTAATATAGCTAAATCACACACGATGATCATGGGACAGAAATTTAAAAAAAGCCAAAAACCTTTTATTGTGAAGGCTTAGAGGTGTCTAGGGTGACCTCCTTCACTTATTTGGGGGTACTGTTCGATGAGGGGTTCGTGGGTCCCCCAACAAAAAGCAAAAAATCATGCCATCGCAAGATCTACAGCTGCTGTCTACGGTTTCGCTCAGCGACTTAGGGCCAAGCCAATTGCAGCTATGCTCAATATTTACAGGTCTAAATGCATAGCTATTGCGAGGTATGGGTCTGCAATCTGGGGATATAAGCCGGTGGAGGGGCTGCAGATAGTTGAAAACAAGTTTTTACGATCCCTCTTGTCGGTCCCTCAATCTACCCCCACCTATGTTATACATCAAGAGTTAGGCATTGGCTATATTTCCTATTTGATAAGTCTGGTCCCGTGATATGTTGGCTAACGACCTGGACTAATCCAGAACTAGCGCTGAACCAAGAGATTGCCAGGGATTGTGTCTCCTTGGAGAGAGCAAGTAGTATTCCGTGGTTATTATATGTTAAGTCAATTTTATATAAACTAGGGCGCCCAGAATTCTTTGATTTCCCGGGCAAAATAAGAAAAGAGGACCTGGTGTGGGTAAAGACACATTTCTTAAATTTGTTGTCTTTAGAGAGAGAGGCGACTGAGTTAATGAAACCTTCCGTTAAAGCATACCTTTTGCTAAAAGCCACACCACAGATAGAACCGTATTTGACAGTCGTTACCAAGCCTTTCCATCGCCTTCTTTTAACTAGATTTCGTTTTAATCGTATTCGCTGTTTACTAGCTGATTCACAGGGTTGGAGCAGGGTGAGTGATTTGGGCCCCTGCACATGCGACAATTTTTCAACCCAGGATACCATGCACTTTATGCATGGAGAGATGTGGTGCAGCGGCCAGGGCAGCTGACTTCGGAGCACAGGGCTCACAGTTCGATCCCCGGCTCCGGAGGCAGCTCAGCTGAGCACCATGTGACTCTGGGCAATAGCTCACTTAATTTCCACGACGGCCCCCAGCGCCTTGAGACCCGTAAGGGTGAGTAGTTTGCGCTTTACAAATACAGATTTAAAATACGGATTTATAATGTTTTGTGATCATTATAGTTTTAAGGGGAAAAGGTTTTATACAGGTTAGACCTGCTTTACTTTATTTACAGATGTTGAATGATCTGTGGGAGATTTTTAATATTGCAAGCTATTTAGTCGCTGCTGTGAGGCGTAGGAGAAAACGGCATTCTCTGACATGTGATCTGGCTGTACTTGAATGTTCAAATGAACCTTGCCCTAAAGTCTGCCCTCTGAGTTGAGTTTCTGTCTTTTAACTTATATTTTAGTTGCTTGTTGCCATATATGAATTGATGGTAACTTGTGTTATTAGCATATCCATGAAATTTGGTCTTGAAATGCTTTGTCGCCTAATCTTATTGATGAATTGTATTTTTAATATTATTATTCTGATGTTATATGTTGTATGTTGTGTACTTTTATGGTTTTTATTAACCGAATAAAGTGTTTTTTGTTTTTGTTTTTTTGACACTGTAATGTCAAAAATGATGCTCACATCTGGACCCTGGCTATTCTATCACATTCACAGGAGTCATATCTGCCTGTTCAAGTCAGCCTATAGTTTGCTTCTGTGAATTCTCTCACACTCTTTCACACCTGTTCAAATGCTAGCTACTGGCTGGCAGAAGCGGGAGAGCAAATTCAAATTTAGCCTCTAAGAACTTCAGGCAGGGAAAATGCTACTTTCTAAAAGTAACTTTTCCTTAATATGTATTAAAAATCTGAAAATGTAATTGGATTTTTAATAACTATTAAAATAGTTGTTTCATTATTTTTCTTGCTGGTCTCACACTCTAGGTACAGTATTATTATTTTAGTCTGCACTCTGTTTTTCTACATAGGACAGCTATTCTGACCACAGTGAAAATAGCTTTCTTTTTTGGGCCTTGTCTCTGTAGGACATAGAATATTACTTTTCTACCTGTCCCACTATTAAATACCATGCGCCCTGCTATGTGGGCTGCAGAGCCTAAATAGGAATGAATTACTAATATAATAACTGCTAATAATGGTTATTTTGACAGCTCTCGCTACAGGATTTACACTGCAGCAGAAAGGGTAGGCCTGAAGCCATGTTTGCTCTGCCACTATAGTGGATGGCGCAGTAGGTGCTGTAGTTTAAGTGGTATTAACTCCCAGGGCGCACTTTCTGCATTAAATACTAGAGAACTACAGGCTACTTAAATGGGCCAATTGGAAATAACACATTCTAACTATTTTTAGAGGGAGAGCATTGGCACTTTACTTTACTCCTGGTTTGTAGAGATAAAGTGCATTGAGTTCTAAATCCTGCAGAAATAGTCCAGAACAAGGTAAGGAATCTGGGGTGACCACAGAGAAAAGGCGGATTTTCTACATTCACAAATATTTAGACATGTGCCCAGGTAATTAATTCCAGTATTCTTTCTAGTCTATGTCAGCTATATTTTTGAATAGCTCATAATGTTTGTGTTACTGGTCTTTAAAGTATAGTGGGTCTTGACGGTGACCTGTTCATTTTCTTGCCGTAGTTCATTTTATGGTGCATGGTAGGCTATGCCAGGAATGAAACATTAGCTTGTTTAGACTTAGTTAAATTTAGCATTACATATGTTTTTCTTTTCGCCCACTACCATCTGGCTGTTCATAATGGTAGGATTCAAAATTATCCATTCAAAGTACAGGGACCTATTTGAATTTACAGTTATCACTTAATGCCTTCTAGAAATGCCCAGCAACATACTAGACCATCAGTTTTGTTTGGATGAATATGTGGGACAGGCACACATGCAGAAGCCTCTGTGAGTGTGTGTGCGTGAATCTACAAATTTGTACACACACATTTGTCAAGGTGTATGTATGCTGTAACAAACTGATTTTTTTTAATTACAGCATTCCGAGCCCTGGCCATTGGAGGGAAGATAAATTATTAAAGACATGGAGAATACTAACATGGCCAATAATAGCAGAATACAATGGACATAGAAGATGAAACCACGCAATCCGTTTCCTGTGGTGGTGGTTTTGGGGAATAGTAGTAAATTGGGTAAAGAAATTACCATTGAGGCTTCAAAGCCAGAGGGACAGCAAATATTGGAGAAATACGTGGTAATTTCTGTCGAAGAGGTTTCAGTCTTTGGTTTCAGTCTTTAGAGAGACTTTCACATTTACAGCAGACGTAGGGCAAATGTATACTTTAATGGCATGGGCTTGTTGTTCATATTGGGGAAGAGTACATGGCGCAGTGATCACTTGCATCAATAATCCTAGAGTAAACTGTTCCTCAGCTGATGTTGACTAACTTTGGTGATTCAGTCTCTTTGGGAGAGTAAAACTATTTCACATCTCAGGTCAGATAAACAGCAGAAAGAGTACAGAAAGGCAACTCCAGAATGGTCAGGTCTGGAACTAGGCTTTTGAAGTAATCTTAATTTGACCTGAGTTTTTAATGCTTCTAAACTTCCCTCCTGGCTCTGCTTTGCTGCACCACGGGAACTATACCCTTATCTAGATTGATCGTTGCAGGGCCACAACCTTGCCACTTTTGTGGATGCTGAGTTACTATGCAATGTCAAGGATTAATTGCAAAGAGCACAGAAATGTGTGTGGGAGGAGGGAGTGGGCAGCAAGCAAATTTCACGCCACATGACAGCAGCAAGTCAGTCAGAGGCAACATTAACAAGCATTTGCAATGCAATAGGTCTCGCAGTTACCCGAGTTTAAGCTAATGGCATTGTAAATGACAATGCCTTTTATTTATGTTTTTAAAACGAAAACAAAAATAAAAGGCATTGTTATTTGCAATGTCAATAGCTCAAACTCGCATAAATGCTACATTTACATCCATAGCATAGAGGCGATTGCTTGAATTAATATTGTCTCTCTGTGAATAATATATTCAGACTGAGAAAGTGGAGATTTTCAACATTTCGACCCGAAACTGGGGGGAGGTGCCAATTAGAACCTTAGAACCGGGGCTTAACCACCCCTCTGGGGTTGCACCTCTGTCTGTCCAGGGTGGATTCTGCAAAGTATTTTCTGGTGGCTTATTAGTACCTCCAGGAGTTGGGCTTCTGCTGCTTCAGAGTGGACAACCACCTGCCCACACTCCTGGGAGCGCCTTCTCTCTATGTGAACGTGCTCGCGGAGAGCGTGGGCCTCATTGGTGGCCGCCTAGAGTTCGGATGGGCATTAGGACCTGCCTGTTTCCAGAATCATGATCAGGGACGTAGCTTCAGGTGGGTGTTTGGGGTGTTACAAACCCATAATTGATGTATTTTCTGGTGAATAGTTTAGTACAGGTGCTTTCAGTCTGGTATGGTGAGGTGTCTGTCGGATTTCACAAGGAATTTTTGCATACACACAGACAAAAATGCACACACCCTCTCTGGTTTGAAAGTCTTCGAAAATATTGGCAATTTAAAAAAATATTGTTTTTTCTCATCTAGCACCCCCACCAATCTGTATTATTCTCCCTTAACACTGCTCCTAAAGCCCCTCTCATAAGCCCTGCTTGTTTGTATTATGTATTTTAACATTCCATCCGAAGTGATTGTTGGAAAACCTGAAGCTCACATACCCCCCCTCCCCCCCAATAGTAGTGACCAAGCGACACCCCTGATCAGACCCGCCTGGCTCTAGGAACGCAAGTCATACTGCCTTGTATATGGAGTCCGGAAAGTGATCCCCCTCTGCTGCTCGCGTACTTCTGCTCTCATAACACGCTTTTGCATGATGCGAAAATACTATGAAGATAAACCGATTTAATTCAAAACGGGCAAAGTGAAAACAATCTGCTTGGTGCCCAGGTGTTTTACACATTTCGATGAGATAATACACAGTATGGCGCGTGGAGCGTCAGGGCATCAGTGTCTTTAGTGGGGTCGGTGAGAGAAGCATCGGTGTTTCATAGAGTAGGGAGGCATAGTGAGGGTGTCATCCGGCGAGCGGAGTACTGACGGGTGGCAGGGTCACAGGTGACAGGGTGGTAGTCTGGGGAGCCTGTCAGTGCGGGTGCGTCAGTGATAGGGAGGTGTGAAGGTGGGGTTTGTCGGTGTGCAGTGACAGGGTCGGGTGGCTCAGTGTGTGGGGAGTGTGAGGGGGAAGGGTGTTGCCTGGGCTGCCAGTGCTGGTTGGGTGAGGGACACTATGGCAATGGTGTAGAAGTGTGGGCAGTCAGTGTATGAGAGTCTGTCAGTGCTATTCATGATTTCGTGTGAGCAATGGCTTGGTGTACCAGAGTGGGGTGTCTGTGTGTAGGAAGTAGTCAGGGGGGCGCCAGAGTGCGGGTGTCATTGTGGGAGTTGGCAGGTTGCGGTGCCTGAGTGGAAGGGGGAAAGGTGCTTCGGTGTCAATGTATGTCGAGGTTATCGTTGACAGTTGTGTAGGAGTGTCTGTGTGAAGGGTGGCATGGTTTTGGAGACAGTGTGGGTGTCAGTATGCGGGTATGATAGCATCGAATTGTAACTGCAGACCGTGACAGCATTGTGGGTGCTCGTGTGTGCGGGGCTGGGGGGGGGGGTCACTCAGCCTGTGGTGGTCGGGCCCTGCCCAGTGTTGTCAGGTATGTGGCTCCGCTTCCTCCCTCTTCCATGGTTCAGAGGCCACGGTACATCGAGTGCTACCACATTCCTTCCCTTGGCACCGCCTCACTGCTCCGCGGCTCCCCCGACATTCCACGCTGCCAGCGTCCCGGGTGCCTGCCGCCCACCGGCCCTGGGGGAGGCGCGGGCAGGGGATGAGCGCGCAGAGCAATGTCTACCCCGGGGGCAGTACACAGGAGCCCCGCCCAGGGGCACAAACGAGAGATGGTGACAGGCGCGTCCAGGACCATCTAGAGGCGCAGCACTGAGGAACACCACCCGGCACAGGACAGCAGCCAGAGCTACTGCTGAAAGGCAGCAGGCCCAGAGGCGCTACATACATTCATTCCAGCCACCTAGGGGTCGAACCAATGGCGCCGAAGAAAAGAAAGGCGCGGCTCGTAAAAATATATATTTTTCAATATTGTATTTTTTTCTTAAGCAGCGCAGTATGCCACCTTTATCTTAACAATGGCGGGGAAAGAAAGGAGGGCTGTCATTGTTAAAGTTGAAGGCAACATGCTGCGCTGCTTACGAAAACCTTACAATACGCCGCAAGCTGAAAGACACGCCGTGCGCGTGCCCGTGTGCTGTCCGGGCCCAAGCTGATGCACACGCCGTGAGCGTGCACATCGGCTGTCCGGGCGCGCACATGTTTTGTCTCCCTTCCACCAAAGCCACAACAAGCTAATAGACACGCCGTGCGCGTGCCCATGTGCCGTCCGGGAGCAAGCTAATAGACACGCCGTGAGCGTGCACATCTCCTGTCCCCCTTCCAAACTGAAGTCGACAACAATAGATCTCGCTAGCGACAGCGCTTCGCGCTGCGTCGCTAGGCGAGACCTAAAAAGGAAGGAGTTGCCAAGATGAACACTTGCAACAAAAAACAATGACTGCAAGCCCTTACTGTTCCGGTGAGAGGGATGATTCCCTACACAATCCAAAAAGCAATTATCGACATGGCATGGTGTCGCTTCCTTTGTAGCCTGGTCCTGGGTAGGTGTCTCCCTCTAGTGAGACTAAAGCTTTCACTTGGGTCTCCAAGGGTCTAGTTTTTGTCCATGTCCATTAGTAAAAGCATGAATGGACTTGGTCAAATAGGCTTCCATACATTGTTATCCAGGATTAGGTGCTAACTGCAGTGTGTGTGGCTTTATCTTTCATTACTTTTGAGAGGGTGCCAGTCAGAAGTTGTGTCCTCCACATTATTTGTTTGAAGCATTTTACTATTTGTTTAAGATAAGTATTGTTAGACCTGGCATTTCTTGGCGTGGTTACCCCAGACTTTTTGCCTCTACCTCCTCTATTTTTGATGCTGTGATGGATTTCGTTTTACTGGCTTAGATGCTTTGGGCGCTTTGCCACTGCTGATCAGTGTCAAAGTGCAAGTGCTCCCTGTATAAAGTGTTATGGTAATGGGTTGTCCATAATTGGTATGTTTGCCTTACTAGTGAAGTCCCTAGTAAAGTGCACTATGTGTGCCAGGGCTGGTAATGCAAATGCTACTAGTGGGCCTGCAACACTAATTTTTCCACCCACACAAGTAGCCCTAAAGAGAGATCTCAGGCCTGCCACTGCAGTGCCTGCGCGCAGTTTGTTAACTGCCTTGTTGTCCTGACAAGTGCACCCACTTGCCAGGCCTTACCGTCCCTTTTTATGCACATCAGACACCCCTATAGTAGGCCCAAGATACTCCCCTGAGCAGGGTGCAGTGTATGTGAAAGGTAGGACATGTACTGAGGTGTGTACCATGTCCTGACCGTGAAATACTGCCAAATTCGTTTTTCACTGTTGCAAGGCCATCTTGCCCATAGGACAGAATGGGGAATGCTGTGTCCCATGTTTCCAGCATATCTTCCCATAGGCATAAGATGGAGAGATGGAGTTTAGTGTGCCTAAACTCAGAATTTAATAACACATCTTTTTGTGAAGATGGTTTTTGAATTGTGTGTTTAGAAACCACGCTTTCAGAAGTGGCTGGTTTCTTGTCTTAAACCATCCTGTGTGCCTCTGCCTGGTTGTATATTGCCTGCCTGGGTTTAGACGTGACGGGGTCTGGGAAGTGTCCTGACCCCAGGAAGGAGAAGGTGAGACAGCAACAGGCTGGCCTGCATTTGATGTGGGGGGGAGGAGTAGCCCCCTGGATGTGAAGAGGGCTGTGTTGCTGCCACAAAAGGATGGCTCCACCTCCTGCTGAGCGTCTGGGCCCCAGACCCTGACTATCAAAGGAGGAGGGTGTGCACTGGCAGGAAGACACCCAGGTCTGATTTGGACCGAGGTCAGAGCCCCCTGAACACAAAGACTTCAAAGGCATTTAGGGGTATAAATGTAAGAGCTGAAACCCCTGAACTCAAGACTGAAATCCATACTGAAAAAGGATTGAACCTACTTGGTGATCAAGAGGAACCTCTGCGAAAGAAGAACAGCTGAAGAGACTGAAGAGAAGGACTGCCCTTGCTGTGTGTTCTGGGGCTGGCCTGCAGTTTGCTGGTTTGACTAAGGAGAGGACAAGGGACTTTGCTGTGTGCTGTGTCCCCCTGCTTGTGAGGACTTTGCTGTGTGCTGTGTCCTGAAGTAGCGTGTCTCCAAGGGCCCGAGGAGAGCTGGTCCCCTGTTGTAGAAACTCAGGAACACAAAAGTTTCCAACCGTGTCTCAGCGACGCTGTGTGCGTGGTGCTCTTGCATGCCTGAGACTGCTGTGTGGTCCGTGGTACTGTTTACGAGGTGCCCCGTGATCGCATTGCCCCCGCAGCGTGAAACATCGTCCATGCTGCTGCCTTGCTGTTGTGGCCCGAGCCGTCATCGTACCTGAGGCTGTGAGGAAAGTTCACCGCCGCCGGCCCGAGCCGCAACGTGCCAAAGGATTGTGTGAAACTAAGAACTGTGTCTCAGCGACACTGTGTGTGTGGTGCTCTTGCACACCTGAGACTGCCGTGTGGTCCGTGGTACTGTTTACGAGGTGCCCCGTGATCGCATTGCCCCAGCAGCGTGAAACATCGTCCACGCTGCTGTATTGCTGTTTGTGGCCCGAGCCGTCATCGTAACTGAGGCTGTGAGTAAGGATCACCGCCGCCGGCCCGAGCCGCAACGTGCTAAAGGATTTCTTGAAGCTAAGGAAGCTACAAGGTGAAAGGGATTGTGATCGTTGTTCGTCGAAAGGAATCTGCCCAAGATCATCAACGACGAAGAAGGCAGCGCCTTAACCTGTCCGGCTACAGCGTCGCCTAGCAACAGAGCCGCAACGTGATCGGGATCGCCCAGCAGGACGTCCGACGAGCGTGGAGAGAGAGAGAGAGAGAGCGCGAGGCAGCGCACCCCCCCAGGTACGGCTTGGACTCCAGTCGGAAGCCGCAAGTGTGTGTGTCCTGGGGAGGCGTGCAGGAGCAGTACAGGAGTGCTCCGAGCTCTCTCCCGCAGCACCGCGTTAGACGCGCTGAGTCCCCGAGCGGCCCGGACCTCCACAGCAGGACCGGGGCCGCCCCTGTTAGCCTATGACCGTTGTCTCTGCTGTTGGGGCCTAGTGGTGCCCGAGTTGACCGAGCAGATTGCATTACGAACCGCATTATTATTGCATTACAAACTGCTTGATTCTTGCATTACGAATCGCATTATTATTGCATTATGAACTGCCTGATGCTTGCATTAAGGACTGTCCTATTATTACATTACGAGCTGCATTACGAACTGCATAGCATTGCATTAGGACTGCATTAGAGATCGTAAATTGCTCATTAATACCGCAAGAACCTACAAGTGATTCCTGGCCTAATAACCGGCCAAGTGAATTATTACGAACATGCATATGTTGGTTTTCTATCGTTTGGTCTCCTCGTATTCCTTTTTATAAAGATACTGCTATTTTTATGAAACCAGTGTGGTGTCCATTTGTGGTGTTATCACTGTGTTACTGGGAGTGTGGTTGCAAATACTTTACACATTTCCTTGGAGATAAGCCAGGCTGCTCGTGCCAAGCTACCAGGGGGTGAGCAGGGGTTATCTAAGGGCGTGTCCCTCCTTACCCTGACTAGAAGCAAGGGTTCCTATTTGGACTAAGGTACCTACCTCGGCCAACTAGAGAGCCCCAGTTCTAACATTGGGGGTCAGCGGTTGGGGATTTGAACGTGTATTTGCAACTGACTCACAGTGATTGGTGTACATCACTAGTTTTAGCGCAGACCACGACGCAACCACATATTGTGTTTTTGATTTTTTTGGTTCTATTTTTGAGCGACCTTTAAGCCACATATCATGTCTCAAAGGAGTCCCGTAGCCAGTGAGGCTGCAGAATTGGAATTCGACATTGAGGCATTGCTTACCTACAAAGTTGATCAATTGAGGCAATTCTGCAGAGCTTTGGGATGTCCCATGAAAAGTAGCGCCAAGAAGGAGGAGCTGCAAACGGCCTTGAGGGCCTGGTGGGAAGCCAAAGAGGCTCAGGAGACAGGTGATGTTGAGGTGGATGAGGATGACCCAGGGAATGGATTTGGTCCACAGGATTTGCCGGTGGAAGGTCCAGCCTCAGGGGCTGGTAGTAACCATTCAGGGAGGAGCTTTTCCCCAGAGGAGCTGGAGGAAAACCAAAGGGTCAGAGAGCATGAGTTGGAGGTTTTAAAACTTAAGGCTCAAGCAGAGGAGAAAAAGCTGCTCATTGAAAGTCAAAAGCGAGCAGAGGAGAGCAAGAACGCTCTCGCCTTGGAAGAGAAGAAGATTCTCTTAGCTCATGACTTAAGCATGAGGGAACTGGACATTAAGGCTAAACAGGTGGAGTCAAGTTCGAATGGTGGCAGCGCACAGCCAGTGCCAGCGGGTAAGGTCTACATTCCCAAAGACTTAGTGCGAGATTACCAGAGGGGTGATGATATTTATGCGTGGTTCACGGCATATGAGATCGCACTGAGGATGAATGAGGTGACTGAGATGCATTGGGGGGCTGGCCTATGGAAACACTTTGAGTCTTCTGGGAGGGATGTTTTACCACCCTTAGAGAGGGCGGGAACCCTGACCTACGCCAATATGAAGGAGGCTTTATGCCTCTGGTATGGGCTCACTCCTGAACAGTACAGGCAGAAATTCAGGAACTTCAAGGAACTGGAATCCAGTTCATTGGGTGGAATGTGTAAATGCGTACACGCGTGCACTGGATGGTTGGATGACGGGCAGCAAGGTAACTGATTTTAAGGGCTTATGCAATTTAATTAGTTGGCAGCACTTGAGTAGTCTGTGTGTTCCAGAGCTGCGCCAGCATCTTTTAGACAGTAAGCTGACTGATCCCGATAAGCTTGCTGAGGAGGCGGACCGCTGGACCAGCACCAGGGTCCACAAGGGGATTGGGGGTACCACTACCAAAGGTGTACAGGGTCCCCCGCAGAAGGTGGGGGAGGACAAGGGTAACCACAAGGAGTTCTCTAAAGGACCCCACCATAGTTCCCAGGTAAAAGGGTCCCAGTCCCCCAAGGCTAAGAGGTCCTGGCCCCCTAAGGGCAAGCGGGACCACAGAGGTCCTCCTACTTGTTATTTCTGTAAAGAAGTGGGTCACATTGCCCCTAAATGCCCCAAGAAACCACCTGCACCCACTGGTGCTCCAACACCGGGTTTAGTAAGTGTAGCGTTGGGGGAGGAATTGAGTCCTTGGAATGGGGAGGAGCAAGCAGTTATGACCCTGGTCTCATTAGGAGATCGAGAGATGGTCCAGGAAGCCACTCTGCCTTAGAATACTAAGAAGTATAGGCAGTGGGTGACCATCAATGGAAGGAGGGTGGAGGCTCTGAGAGACACCAGAGCCAGTTTGACATCTGTCAGGTGTCAGTGGGTGTCTGAGGAGCAGGTAATTCCCAATGTACTTCACCCTGTAGTTGCAGCAGACAACTCCGTGCGCCTCTGCAAGGTGGCGCTAGTTCCCTTTGAGGGGGGGGGGTCTCAGGTTCCTTGAAGGTCGTTGTAAGTCTGTCCTTGCCTGTAGACTGTCTGCTGGGGAATGACCTGGAGAGTTCCCCCTGGAAGGAGGTGGAGCGCCAGGCGCATTTGGAGATGTTGGGTCTGCCTGAGTGGGCTTGTGTGACCACTCTGTCTATGGCAGCCAGTAAAGGTGTTCAAGAGGACCTGGAGCCTGAAACAGTGGCTCAGGTGCCTGCCTTAAAGAGAAGAGGCAGGGGGCGCGGAAAACCGGCCCCCACAGTTCCCACGGTCCAGGAGGAGGCACCCCTTGAGGGTGATGCCCTGGAGCCTCCGGGGGAGCAGGTAGCTGAACTGGGGGACCTACCTGAGCTGACCGAATGGCAGCAGGAGGGAGGGCCCTCCAGGGAGGAATTCTGTGAGGAGCAGAAAAAGTGCCCTTCTCTTGTAGGTTTGCGGCAACAGGCAGCAAACCAGGCAGCAGGTGATCAGTCCGGGTCACCTGTGATTTACTGGGAGAACGATCTCCTATATAACGGGCCTAAGGTTGCTGAGCCTGGGTCAGCCCGTGCGCTGGTGGTACCCCAGCGCTTCAGGGCCTTCCTACTGGGGTTAGCTCATGATGTACCTTTAGCAGGACATTTGGGGCAGGACAAGACCTTTGAGAGGCTTGTCACCCACTTCTACTGGCCTCAAATGCGCAAGAGTTCTGATACTCAATGCAGGACCTGTCAGACTTGCCAGGCAAGTGGTAAGAGTGTTATGTTATGTTACGGAGATTTCTAGAGCGCACGATTACCCGGAGGTGTCCTGGCGCTGGTTACTTCTCCTATCGCAGAAACCGGGAAGACAAGAATTATTTGTCAAAAAGCCAGGTCTTCAGCCCTTTCCTAAAAGCCAAAAGATTAGTGGCGTTTCTCAAATGGAAAGGCAGACCATTCCAGGCCTTAGCTGCACAGAGTGGGAGGAAGCTCAAGGCTCCTCTCCAACCTTTCCCTGTAGTCAGCACCCCCTTTGAGAGGGTGGGCATTGACATCGTGGGGCCTCTGGATCCCAAGACAGCCATGGGCAACAGGTTCATCCTGGTCTTGGTGGACCATGCCACCCGGTACCCGGAAGCCATCCCTCTCTGGACGGTGACAGCCCCTGTGGTGGGCCGTGCACTGATGGGGATTTTCTCCCGCGTGGGGTTCCTCAGAGAGGTGGTGTCCGACCGGGGTACTAATTTTATATCTAGGTATATGAAATCTCTGTGGAAGGAGTGCGGTGTAGCCTATAAGTTCACCACGCCTTACCACCCCCAGGGCAACGGTCTGGTTGAGAGATTTAACCGGACCCTGAAGGGCATGATTATGGGTCTTGAGGAACCCATGAGGCGTAAGTGGGACGTCCTCTTACTATGCCTGCTGTTTGCTTACAGAGAGGTGCCACAGAAGTCCCTAGGATTCAGCCCCTTTGAGCTCCTGTATGGGCACCCTGTAAGAGGACCCTTGAGTTTGGTGAAGGAGGGCTGGGAGAAAGCTCCTAGTAAACCCCCCCAAGATGTATATAGCTACATGCTGGCCTTCAGGAACCAAACTAGGCGTTTCAGGCAACTCGCTCAGGCGAATCTGGAAGCCAGCCAGGAAGAAACCTGGTTGAGTTTCAACCTGGGCAAAAAGTGTGGGTGATGGCACCAGTGGAGCCCTGCGCGCTCCAGGATAAGTGGACTGGGCCTAATGAGGTGGTGGAGCGCAGGAGCGAAGTGACCTACCTGGTTGACTTACAGTCTCCTAGGAACCCTCTGAGGGTACTCCACGTGAACTGCCTCAAACCCCACTTTGAGAGGTCTGATGTGACCATGCTCTTGACTACAGATGATGGGGTGGAAGAGGAGAGTGAACCTCTCCCTGACCTCCTGTCAGCCAGAGAGAAGGATGGGTCAGTGGATGGGGTGAACCTCTCGCCTACCCTGACCCCAGAACAGCAAAGATGTTGGGTCAGTTCGCCTCCCTGTTCTCCCTGACCCCAGGAGTCACCCATTGGTGCGTCCATGATGTGGACACTGGAGACAGCCTGCCTGTAAAACAGAAATTCTACAGAGTAGCTGATAAGGTCACGGCCAGCATCAAGGAGGAGGTTTCCAAGATGCTGGCGCTAGGGGTAATTGAGCCATCCAGCAGCCCCTGGGCTAGCCCAGTGGTCCTTGTGCCAAAAGCTGCTGCGCCTGGTGCCACCCCAGAACTCCGGTTCTGTGTGGATTACCATGGGCTCAATGCGGTCACCAAGACTGACGCTCACCCCATCCCCAGAGCTGATGAGCTCGTGGATCGGCTGGGAGCTGCCCGGTACCTCAGTACATTTGACTTGACGTCTGGGTACTAGCAGATTGCCTTGACCGAGGGGGCCAAAGAGAGGTCAGCGTTATCAACGCCAGAGGGGCACTACCTATTCAGGTTTTTGCCCTTTGGATTGAAGAACGCCCCTGCCACCTTCCAGAGATTGGTTAACCAGGTGCTGTGTGGGCTGGAGGAATTCAGCACCGCCTACCTGGATGACATTGCTGTGTTCAGCTCCAGTTGGGAGGAACATTTGCAACACCTCTGCGAAGTGTTGAAGGCCCTGCAGAGGGCAGGCCTCACTATCAAGGCAAGTAAGTGCCAGATAGGGCAGGGTTCGGTGGTGTACCTAGGACACCAGGTAGGGAGCGGCCAGGTGGCACCCCTACAGGCAAAAATTGATACCATTCTGGCTTGGGAACCCCCCCAAGACCCAGACAGAGGTGAGAGCCTTTTTAGGACTCGCGGGGTATTACAGACGGTTTGTGAAGGGATATGGCACCATTGTTGCCCCCTTGACAGAACTGACTTCAAAGAAACAGCCCAAGAAGGTGATCTGGACTGATGCCTGCCAGACCGCTTTTGATGCCCTGAAAACTGCCATGTGCACGGCGCCCGAGCTCAAGGCGCCTGATTTCTCCAAAGAATTTGTGGTGCAGACAGATGCTTCAGAGCATGGTGTGGGAGCAGTACTCTCACAATTGAACGACGAGGGCTTGGACCAACCCGTAGCTTTCATTAGCAGGAGGCTACTTCCCAGGGAACAGAGGTGGAGTGCAATTGAAAGGGAAGCTTTTGCTGTGGTCTGGGCGCTGAAGAAGCTGATGCCCTACTTGTTTGGGACTCACTTCCTGGTTCAGACAGACCACAGGCCCCTCAGATGGTTGATGCAGATGAGGGGTGAGAACCCAAAACTATGGAACAGAACACGCCAATGCTGATGGTCTGTCCAGATTTTTCCGCCTTAGTGATGAGAACTCCCATGAGGGTGGGTAGTTCTCCCCGCTTTTCAGCTGGAGGGGACATGCGTTAGACCTGGCATTTCTTGGCGTGGTTACCCCTGACGTTTTGCCTCTACCTCCTCTATTTTTGATGCTGTGATGGATTTCGTTTTACTGGCTTAGATGCTTTGGGCACTTTGCCACTGCTGATCAGTGTCAAAGTGCAAGTGCTCCCTGTATAAAGTGTTATGGTAATGGGTTGTCCATAATTGGTATGTTTGCCTTACTAGTGAAGTCCCTAGTAAAGTGCTCTATGTGTGCCAGGGCTGGTAATGCAAATGCTACTAGTGGGCCTGCAACACTAATTGTGCCACCCACACAAGTAGCCCTAAAGAGAGATCTCAGGCCTGCCACTGCAGTGCCTGTGCGCAGTTTGTTAACTGCCTTGTTGTCCTGACAAGTGCACCCACTTGCCAGGCCTTACCTTCCCTTTTTATGCACATCTGACACCCCTATAGTAGGCCCAAGGTACCCCCCTGGGCAGGGTGCAGTGTATGTGAAAGGTAGGGCATGTACTGAGGTGTGTACCATGTCCTGACAGTGAAGTACTGCCAAATTCGTTTTTCACTGTTGCAAGGCCATCTTGCCCATAGGACAGAATGGGGAATGCTGTGTCCCATGTTTCCAGCATATCTTCCCATAGGCATAAGATGGAGAGATGGAGTTTTGTGTGCCTAAACTCAGAATTTAATAACACATCTTTTTGTGAAGATGGTTTTTGATTTGTATGTTTAGAAACCACGCTTTCGGAAGTGGCTGGTTTCTTGTCTTAAACCATCTTGTGTGCCTCTGCCTGGTTGTATATTGCCTGCCTGGGTTTAGACATGACCGGGTTTGGGAAGTGTCCTGACCCCAGGGAGGAGAAGGTGAGACAGCAACAGGCTGGCCTGCATTTGATGTGGGGGGGGGAGGAGTAGCCCCCTCGATGTGAAGAGGGCTGTGTTGCTGCCACAAAAGGATGGCCCCACCTCCTGCTGAGCGTCTGGGCCCCAGACCCTGACTATCAAAGGAGGAGGGTGTGCACTGGCAGGAAGACACCCAGGTCTGGTTTGGACCGAGGTCAGAGCCCCCTGAACACAAAGACTTCAAAGGCATTTAGGGGTATAAATGTAAGAGCTGAAACCCCCTGAACTCAAGACTGAAATCCATACTGAAAAAGGATTGAACCTCCTTGGTGATCAAGAGGAACCTCTGCCAAAGAAGAACAGCTGAAGAGTCTGAAGAGAAGGACTGCCCTTGCTGTGTGTTCTGGGGCTGGCCTGCAGTTTGCTGGTTTGACTAAGGAGAGGACAAGGGACTTTGCTGTGTGCTGTGTCCCACTGCTTGTGAGGACTTTGCTGTGTCCTGAAGTAGCGTGTCTCCAAGGGCACGAGGAGAGCTGGTCCCCTGTTGTGGAAACTCAGGAACACAAACGTTTCCAACCGTGTCTCAGCGACGCTCTGTGCGTGGTCCTCTTGCACGCCTGAGACTGCCGTGTGGTCCGTGGTACTGTTTACGAGGTGCCCCGTGATCTCACTGCCCCCACAGCGTGAAACATCGTCCACGCTGCTGCCTTGCTGTTGTGGCCCGAGCTGTCATCGTACCTGAGGCTGTGAGGAAGGATCACCGTCGCCGGCCCGAGCCGCAACGTGCTAAAGGATTTCTTGAAGCTAAGGAAGCTAAAAGGTAAAAGGGATCGTGATCGTTGTTCGTCGAAAGGAATCTGCCCAAGACCATCAACGACGGAGAAGGCAGCGCCGTAACCTGTCCGGCTACAGCGTCTCCTAGCAACAGAGCCGCAACGTGATTGGGATCGCCCAGCAGGACGTCCGACGAGCGGGGAGTGAGTGAGAGAGAGCGAGGCAGCGCACCTCCCCCAGGTAAGGCTTGGACTCCGGTCGGGAGCCGCAACCGTGTGTGGCCTGGGGAGGCGTGCAGGAGGAGTACAGGAGTGCTCCGAGCTTTCTCGCTTCACCGCGTTAGACGCGCTGAGTCCCCGAGCTGCCCGGACCTGCCCAGCAGGACCGGGGCCGCCCCTGTAAGCCTATGACCGTTGTGTCTGCTGTTGGGGCCTAGTGGTGCCCGATTTGACCGAGCAGATTGCATTACGAACCGCATTATTATTGCATTACGAACTGCCTGATTCATGCATCACGAACCGCATTGTTATTGCATTACGAACTGCCTGATTCTTGCATTACGAACCACATTATTATTGCATTACGAACTGCCTGATTCTTGCATCACGAACCTCATTATTATTGCATTACGAACTGCCTGATTCTTGCATCACGAATCGCATTATTATTGCATTACGAACTGCCTGATTCTTGCATTAAGGACTGTCCTATTATTACATTACGAGCTGCATAGCATTGCATTAGGACTGCATTAGAGATCGTAAATTGCTCATTAATACCGCAAGAACCTACAAGTGATTGCTGGCCTAATAACCGGCCAAGTGAATTATTATGAACACGCATATGTTGGTTTTCTATCGTTTGGTCTCATCGTATTCCTTTTTAGGTCTCGCCTAGGCAGCGTGCATGCGCGGCTCTAGGAGAGGGCCTTTAGCAATCGGTCTTCACTTTTCAAGCACTGCACTCGTGCTTTTGGCGGCATCCACCTTGCGGGAGCGAGCAGCGGCGCGGCCACATTAATTACAAACATATGGCCGCTGCTCGCTCCCGCAAGGTGGATGCCGCCACAAGCATGAGTGCAGTGCTTGAAAAGTGAAGACCGCATCCGTTTCCAATTGGCAGCCTTTCAAACGCGGCCTCGTCATGCTCACCGTCACCCTTGCTGGGACTGTGGCCACGCCCCTTTTCTTTCGACTGGGCCTCCAGCTCTACTCCATGCTGCCGCTCAGCTCTTGATCCGGGCACGCATTCCTTTCAAATTACTGCACACAAAATAACTGTTTTACCCAGCAAAATGCACTAGTCGAGACCGTTTTCTTTTCTTTTTTTTTTTTAACTCTATGTTCCAACAGGAAGGACCGTGTGCGCTTTTCTAGCTGTTTTTCTTCGTTTAAATTGGTGCCCAATTTGGGGGAAAAAAAGAAAAAATGCCTAGATTTGACTTCGCCTCGCGTCTGTTTTTTTTTTCCCACCATCCCACACATCATATTTCTTGGTATATCTTCTGTTTTTCTTCTTGGTATGTCATTTTTGTTTTGGATCATTAGAGAAGTAATTTAGCTTGGGTAGACATTGCTGATCCGGGCTGAATTTTTCTGGACAACATTTTTGAAAAGGGCTGATGTGTTGCAGGGATGATGTAATATTTCAGGATCCATGAGATCTGTATACTTCATTTCGGTGTCAAAACATAGGTTTTAGCGGTCAAGTAGTCTTATAGAGACCTAAAATAACATCTCAGAGCAATCCTTCCACCACTTTCCAAAATGGCAGCTATAATAGAGGAAGAAGAGACATATATAGAAATGAAACAAATAATGTTTTTTAATCCTTTTATGCATACACAAAACAATGTTTATGATCTGAATATTTAAAAAATATTTATCACTCCTGTTTTAGACACATTTTCAAAGTTCACTATTTTTTTCGGCAATCGCTCATGATACATTTGCAGAATGTTAAACATTTTAGAAGAGCACATCGACAGGGAAATATTTTTGTAGTTCAGGTTTTGCAGGTACATGTACGTGTATGTTTTGTGGGTGGAGGCTTTAGAAATTTCATAGGTTTTAGCACTCCATCAATATCTTCCAACCAAATTCACAAGGATCTTTCTCTACGTATGCATGATCTAAACCATTTACACATCTTCTGATCAAGTAAAAGACTCTTTTAATATGCCCAGACTATGATGTCGGTGGGACGTCACTTAGCGGGACTGATCTCTTGAACTCACTGTACCGAAGATCGCCAAATGTGTGAGACAGAACTCTTTTTCCACACACCCACAAGGTATTTTTCTATCTTCTGTCTCAGCAAATCCTTTTAGAAACTTCACAGGTTCTGCAGTTACAACTCCAAGCTTTGTTCCATTTTTGCTCATACTGTTATCACTCATAAGAATTTGTACCTTGATAAGAACACTGGGCATCTCTGGGTCAAGTTTCTTGTACAGAATATGAAGCAGGATTAATGTCTTTTCTTGCCTGTTCCATAACGTATTCACAAATCTGACAATCCTTGACTTATGAACATTGCAACAAATCTGAGTAGCAGAATAATAACATCTGTGTTATTTGACAGTACGATGACTCGATTGGAACCATTCTGAACAGCTCACTCTGCATGTGGCACAACACGAAGGTCAGCTTCCTCCAATTTGCTGTTAAGTTCTTGAGCAATATGACCTGTATCTTTTGAATATATCTCTGCAGGCACCAGCTCCTCATTGACAATCATTCCACTTGCAATAATTGCTGATGCTTCAGTGAACACTGAATTCCCAATGTTTTGGTGGGTTAACATTTCTAAGTTCATCTTGTTCGATGTTGATGAGCAGAATTTATCAAGTAGCACAGGTATTAGTGTCGAATTTTTGGTGCAGGCAAGGCCAATTGTTCCACTTGTAGACATTCGTCTGATTCTCTCACATTCTTTGACAGATAGTTCAAGATAACTGTCAAAGACAACGTGCCGTTCTTGCAAGGTGCACACTGACTTTGATATCTGTAGAACAGTCAGAATGACCTCTTAAGTTTTGCATGGATGAAATCTTGACCATTCTCAATTGTGAGATATAGTCCACAACAACAGCAGTTTTCAATGAGGACACCTTTTCGAATTGAAATTCTTCAGGTGAAAGTTTTTTTTCGAGCTCTTGAACGAGTTTGTGCTTCACTGGTTTGGTTGCAGAATCTCCATCAAATAATGTGATTGTTAGAAGAAGATCATGCAACAGAATGGCCTTGATAAATTCCCCCCTTTCTTTTACTATCATGTGTTACACATTTCTCCAGTATTTGCAAAGTTCTGACTTTTCTTCACATTCTTTGACAAACTCTACGAACTTGCTTTTCAGGTTTTCTGATTCTGAACTGAGTGTATTGAATATTGCCTGGCTTTAATTATGTCTTTTGACTGAAGTGCACCCTGTGCCTTGTTCACTCCTGAGATAAGATATGCAAAACCAAATTGGTCATTCTTGTTCCAGAAAGCTTTCCGATGCAATGTTTTTATAGCTTCAGATATGATGAGCACACCTTGTAACGAACAAACATAATAAGTTACGCTCCATACTGACTGGACAATTTTGCTTCCAAAGATTTCAGCCTCAATAAGTGCATCGTCTATACCACATCCACTGAAATAACTTCCTGCACATAGCAATGCAACTTTTGTCATGTGGAACATGCCCAACATTAGATAAACACCATCAGATTCTACTGGATTGCTCATAAAAATGGCAGCTACAATACGAAAAACACCTTCATCACAGAAAATTGGCAGGATAGGCTTGTCTTCAAGCTGAGCACGCACATTTTGGAATTTTTTTTAGAGCTGTGTATACTTTTGCGTAGTTTGTGACTGGAGATTGTATTAATGGTAAAAACCCAACCTTCTTTACTGGGACTGTATTCTGGGAGATCAGAGCATGAATTCCAGCCCCTGGAGGAACTGGCTTTTCTTTATCCTTCAGTCTGCACCAAATGAGCGATATGATAAATTCAGTTACATCAGCTGTGCGGACCACAGCATCAGGTAGAAGATCCATGTTCTCAGCCACTTTGAAACTTTCTGGTAGACTGGGATGTCTTGATGGCTTGTAGGAATTTTGCACACATTGGCAAGGCAGTTGGATTATAAGTTAGCAGCTACTTTTGTTCATGCCTACAGCTTACACTCCTTGTTTTCCAGCAGCTACTTCATTGGTTCAGTTTTGAACAGCAGAATTGCAGTATCATGTGTGCTGGGTGTTCCAGATAAAGAAAAGCTGTCTTAAAAATCAAAATTATCAAGAGCAGCAATTGTAAATCCTTTCCTGGTAAAGTGACTTGAAAGTGGTGTGCTGTCGGATTCACAAGATTTTACAGCATGAGCTGCTAACAAGTTCCTGCTCCGTACTATGTCATTATAACTTGTTGATACAAGAATCCTATTCATTGAAGTGATTAGCTTTCTACTTTTGCACTTGTCATTCATACATGGATTGCGTGGGCAGTCTTCGTGTGAAGCTAAGTTTTCTTTTTCATGTGATGCAATTCATAAAACATGATTTGGAAAAGACAGTACATTTGCACAGCTTAAGCCTGTGAGTTCATGGGATTGTCTTCCACTTCACTTATATCTTCAAAGCCATCATCAATGTTGTCGGTTTTTGTTCTCAACTCGAGAACGTTAGTTTGTAAATGTTTTGCTTTGCTGATACTAAACAATGATGTAAAATGCTAAGACCACATCAGACATTCTTGTTGACTCCCATGATTTGTGGAGCTCTGGGGCATCACAAAATTTGTCATCTAGTCCAAAATCTAAATCTTTCAGGACATGGTTCCTGCTAATTTTACTGCATTTTGTCATCTTATTTGGCAGCCAGAACTTCAGAAGTCAAATCAACTGAGAACATCATAAGTGGCTCATTCTTTTTGTTAGACTGACAAATATGAATTCTGTCATTGTACATTCTCACCATAAAAATCTTAATTTCATTATTATGGATCAATACAGTTTCATCAATGTTGACCATTATTTATCTGATCCCACTGAGTGCGAACCCGTAGCCAGCACTCAAGAGTGGCTATAAAAATTAATTTGCTTTTTCAAAATGTGCAAACTTAACTGAAGGCTGGCGGTTACGTTGCTGCTGGGAGCTCATTGGACATTCATATTTTTGAATGTCTGCACGCATGCAGTTCAGTTGGGCATACAAATCCACTGCAAATACATTTCCCTTGCTGTTTAGATCAGCTACTCAACCGAAAACTTAATCTTGGAAGAAACTAGCTGCAGATAAATACAAGTTTACCCTTTGAGACTCACATACTCTGCACTTTGTTCTTTCGTCAATCCCTTTGGCCCTTGTTCGGCTAATCCATAGATAACACATTGAAGATCCTCTGCTTTCTGACCAGTTATTGGAGGTAGACGAGGGGTTGCCATCGATCTTTTAAGTGGATGGACATTGGGTTTGGTTGTCTTCGCTTTCTCAGATGAGTCAGATTCTAGTTGCGATTCACAGGTTTCTGCTATTTTCTCACAATTTATTTCCAGGCTTTTTTCCATTGTATACGACTTGTAGCACTTGTTGTTACAGTGATAAAATATTTGATCCTCTTCACTCATCAGTTTCAATCTTTTGTGAACTTTGTCTTACTGTATTTCTCTTCTGTCCAGCCACAGTTGAAGTTCGCTTTTCTTTCGGATTAATTTGCCATATGATAAATTTTTCTTTGTTGAAGGAGTTTTGTAATTAGTAACACTCTATCAGGAGGTAAAGATCCTCTGCTACCACCTG
Source organism: Calotriton arnoldi (assembly GCA_963921515.1). Classification (NCBI taxonomy): domain Eukaryota; kingdom Metazoa; phylum Chordata; class Amphibia; order Caudata; family Salamandridae; genus Calotriton; species Calotriton arnoldi. Next base: position 1,079,747 of record CAWUFW010004040.1, read on the forward strand.
CTTTGCTCATGTTTACGAAATCGAATCAACAGAAAACCTGAAACAAAAACTATATTAAAATAAATTACCAATATGATGGGTAAAACACATCATTATAGAGCCGTCATTTTGGAAAATGGTGGAAGCGTTGCTCTGAGGAGTTATTTTCTGTCTCTATAAGACTACTTGACCCCCAAAAGTTATGTTTTGACATTGTTTTATATTTCTCGTATAGGTGAGCCAGGAAGCAAAAGGAGGAGTACCCTCCACCTAATAACCAGAATCAAAGTAAGCCCCAATCTTTAAAGGTTGCAATAGTATTAGTCGAAATGTAGCTAACACGGTGAGACACCATTTTCAGTATAAAGTCTACTTAAAGTTATGTGTGCTAGGTTTCATGAAAGCGAACTATATTTATAATCCACTTCAATGCTCATGAATCAGACTAGATCCCAAAGTGCTAAAAGAGAAGGCACCTCACAGGAGTGATAATGAAGAACACAGATACAGATGCTGGGTCCTTGGCTTCTAATCATTTGTGCTCACTACTGAATAGCTGATGGCCTAGTGTAGGAATGAGTTATCGTTCTGTCATAATCACAGTTGCATGTCAGTCACAGAACCGCTATGTTAATTTAACTAGGTCTACCTAAAACTAGCCCAGACACTTAAAATGAATGGTGGTTCTTGTAAAAGGTCTAAAAGTCATAGCATGGCTATTGATATCCTCCATATACTAGTTTGTTGTCTACCAATACCATCTTAAGAATGTATCAGAACAATGTTATTGCATTTTTGTATAAATGAGTTATCTCCCTGCACATGTTAAAACAAATGTGCACAGACCAAAGCTAAAAAGAGGTCGACATGTTTCATTCCCATTAAATTAGCTGAGAAATAATCAGGACCGGAGGACAACAAAGTATTTAGAGGATGCCTTGCTGGTGCACCCAAGCCGAATAATAAGCCTACTTACTGGATAACCAATAACAACAAGCATTGAAAATGCAATAGGTCTCGCCTTTTATTAAGTTAAAGCCATTTGCTTTGCTAATGGTATTGTATAGCAAAGCAAATGGCTTTAACTCAATGAAAGGCGAGACCTATTGCATTTTTAATGCTTGTTTTTTATAGCGCTAACCTCTACCGGAGTTATGAAAGCGCCGCAATGGCCGATCATGCTGGTACCCGATTCACTGTCACTCATGTCATAATGAAGAGAGCTGACTGCGCATGTCCGGATTTCCGACAAGAAGTACACAGATTTGGATAGTAGGCGCATATACCCACTGAACTATCTTGCTAGTCACTGACTTGTATTTTCAGAAATCTGTTAACCTTTACATTTTGGATTCCAGTTACTGTCGCCAGGCTAAGTTTACTTCAGCGGAAGGGTATATTTGTTCCTGCTTTTACCGACGTGGAAAAAACAGAGGGAAAAGGCAGAGGCTGTATAAGGTATACCAGCGCGTTTTAGTTCATTTTGCCCGTGGCTTAAAAAATCGTTTAGAATGCTATTTTTAAATGTAAAAACCTGTATGTAGTACAACGAAGCTCCATTCAAAAATTGTTTTCCCATTTTTTTACGCAGAGATTGCATTTAAACAAAAACACACATTGTGAGCATTGAGCATCGTTGTCGTTCGTTTTTAGTTATTTATGGTTTTTATCCCTTCTGCATTCCAATATCTTTCTCCGTTTACTTTTTAGCCTCGTTTCCTTTTTTACTTTTTTTTTTCATATATGCTGCCTTCCTTTCTCCGTCATCATTTCGTTTTCTTTCATCCTGGTTTTCTTTTTTTCATTTTAGTTCTTTTTTTGTCTTTGTTTAATTATCTTTCGGGTCTACTTTCGTCTATATAAAGCACTTCTTCGGGGGGGGGGGGGGCGCTAGAGAGCACCGGCAAGATGGCCGCACTTTAGTGCAGCTCGGCCCGGCTGATTAACGATCCGCCCAGAATCCGCTGCAAATTGAGGCATCCAAGCACCTACATCGTTGCCCTGCCTTGTGGGATATCCCCTGCAGTTGCGGGGGCTGTCGAAACGGCTGGGGGTGCTCCATATAGTGGTGCATTGGCGGAGGCTGTTCTGATCGCCTCGGGGACAAGATGGCGGACGCCGATGCGGCAAGCGAGAATTGAGCGCAGGAAGGGGCACTGCGACGGCTAGCGTGCGATGAGTGGCAGCCTCTACCTTCCTACTCCTGACGGGGCCGGCGGCTGCGGGCACTTACCTCCCCTGCGGGCCCCCGGGGATCGTCCGGCTTGGTGCACATCTCCTGCAGGCCGGCGGACCGGTGACGGTGAGGCGGAGCATTGCAGGGAATCGGATGGTGACTGCGGGACGCACCGGTGGATCTGGCTGACAGCGGTGGAACTCCAGCAACGCCCGCCGCGGGCTGCGGTAGGTGGGGACGGTCCAGGATTTGGCCCACGACTGCGGAGGTGGGAGCGGGTCTGGGCCGCGGGTCGTGGCTCGCCTGCTGTGGTTTGTGTGCGTGGCGCGTGCAGCATTGGCGGCCCGGTCCACACTGCGGGCGCTGTATGAGTGAGTGGCGGGGCACTACAACTCGCTGACTCCCGGTGGTGCGGATTGGCCCTCTGCCCCCTGGGTCGCTCCCCTGCATCGTGACGGAGCTGAGTGGGGCTCGCTCTAGAGCATTCCATATTGGGGCCTCAGGATCGCCCGGAGCTACGGAGGCTTACGTTGCTGCGGCTGCCGGAGGAGGGAGCAGTCCAGTAGTGGCGGCCCTTAGTGGGGTACGAGACATAAGGCTCTGGGGCCTGCTTTGATACCCCAGCGCTCATAGCCTGAAGATTGGTTTAGGCCTGGCTTAATTTGTGGGGTGGAACTGCCAGCATGCTGTTGTAAGCACCAGGGGCAGGGCCCATCTGTTCTAACTAGCCCCACGCTACCAACGCCCTTATCGTCTGGTGACTTAAGCTGCTGGGGTCCCGGCGATGTGACCCTCATTTGCTATATCCACTGTTGGCACTAGTTTGGTCCTGCGAGACACGTATCTGGAGGACATTGCTCCCTGCTTTACAAGGAAAGATTGCTGTATTGTTTTTCTTGATATTTGCATCACCCACATTACTGGGTGTTGGGTCTGCGGAAGCTGTGCTATAGCTGTGAGGGCTGCCAAGCGCTTGCCGCCTCTGTCGTTAATCATGGGGAAACCGGACAAAACACAGCCCCGCCTCACGTTTGAGGTGCGAAAATCAAGCAGGGGTCCCCAGAAGGCGGCTTCCGACTCCGAGGTAGATGGACAGGGGGAAGGCCCGCCTAGCCTAGAGTCGACACTGATGGCGATGCAGAAGAGCCTCCAGGCCATTGAGGGCAGCATGTCAACTATAAATCATAGACTGGACCACATGTCTTCGCAGCTCGAAAAGCAAACTACAAGAACGGGGGAGGTTGAGCAGAGGGTCTCTAATACCGAGGATGGCCTAAATGACGTCACTAGCAAAACCCTCAATATGGAGAAGGTATTGGCTCTCATACAGGCCAAGAACGAGGATTTGGAGGCCAGGTCCAGAAGGAACAACATCCGCCTTACGGGCCTTCCAGAATCTACGAATACTGGCAAAATGGAGCATTATATTGAATCCCTTATTCAGGAAATATTTGGTTCTGAGCAGCTGTCCTCGATGTTTGTGGTGGAACAGAGCCCACCGCTCCCTGGCGGCGCGACCGGTCCCAGGTGCTCCTCCTCGACCAATCATAGCCCGGCTGCTGAATTACCGGGACCGGGATGCCATCTTGCGGCTGGCCAGGGAGAAGGGCACCCTATGTCATCAGGGAAACACATTGGCCTTCTTCCCCGACTTTACAGTCACAGTCCAGGCTGCGCGACGTGAGTTTGGGGCAGTTAAAAAATTCCTCCAGTCCGAAAATATACCTTACGCCATGCTGTACCCCGCGCGCCTCCGCGTGGGAGCGGAGGGGAACTTTAAAATCTGCTCTACCCCTAAGACAGCGATGGAGCACGCAAAGCACCTAAAGAGGCAACGGCGAGAGACTGAATCCGATCGGGGAGAAGAGGACTGACAATGCTCAAGGGATGTGCGGTGGGGGGGGGTTCTGCGTGGGCCCTTGTACGGCTGTGCTCCCTGACTCTTATTAATGAGCACAAGTCGGATGATGCTATGTCACGAACATGACAGTTTGGATGTTCTCTGTTATGTATTTGTCTATTGATTGTAACACAGGTCAATTACCTGATCAGCCACCTCCTACTTTGTGGGAGGCTAGTAGCCCTCTGACGCCCTCTACATGGGAATTCCCCACATATTGCTATTTGGTTGTTGTGTTTATTTGGGCTTGAAAAGTTTTGATAGGGATGGCTTTGGCAAGTTGAGGGCGGCCGAAGTGGGTGGGGGGTCTGTGGGGGGAAAGGGGGTATGGACCTGAAGGGCACGAGTTTACAATCTGGCACGAAATATTGAGCGTAGTGGTTTGTGGATTGATGCAGGCATGTGCTGTGGTTCTTAGATTTCTAGATTTGGTATTCATGTGGCTCCCAATGTTTCCAGCGGTTTTGGCACTGTCGATCTCTACTGCACCGTTCGCCTCTGTGTTTCAAATGTATATCAATAATCTCACTGTGTACAGGCCCTATGAGCGGTAGCTTTAGATTTGTAACATGGAATGTGCGGGGTCTCAACAGCCCAAAAAGATACGCGCAGTGATGGCGTGCCTAGACAGGCTGAATGTACACGTGGCCATGTTACAAGAGACTCATCTCACTCACCTCTCTGAACGTAACGTGGGGTTGAGGTGGGCGGGAGTGCGGATCACCTCCTCCTACTACTCCCGGGGGGTGATGATTCTGGTCAAAAAAGGGGTTCCATTTCAGGTGCATGTTACAGATACCGATGATCAGGGTCGGCTGGCCATAGTGCATGGGACGCTTGGGGGCACGAGTGTGATCTTGGCGAATGTATATGGTCCCAATGTGGATGATTTCCCCTTTTTTGCGGATGTATGGCGGCGAATCACTGCTCTCCCCATGGCTGAAATTGTCTGGGGAGGGGATTTTAATACCTGCTTGGATGTTGCCGCAGACAGAGTGGGAGTGGGGGCAACGCGACATAGACTATCCACTACCTCGCTTTTGGGTATACTGGAGGCAGGGGGATTGCAAGATGTGTGGCGTATGAGGCATCCGGAGGCAAGGGAGAGCACGTTTGTTTCTGCGGTGTATGGTACTTGGTCCCGGCTGGACTATTGGCTGCTATCTGAGGAAGCGTGTACCTGGGTTGTGGATGTGAACCACCTAGCGAAAACACTGTCCGACCACTCCCCTGTGCTCCTGGAACTGAAGGTTCGGGATACGAACGGCCCCCATTCACTTGGAGACTGCAGTCGTCAGCCCTACGGACCAGGTTTTCAGACATACAGTCGATGAGGCCATACATAATTTTTTCCGGGAAAATGAGGGGACTGTCGAAAAACATGGGGTTTTGTGGGAGGCCTTTAAGGTTACCATTCGGGGAGTGTGTATTGGCGCCCAGGCAGGAGTTCTTAAGGACCTACGCCGCCGGATCCACAGGCTGGCGGGTGAAATTGTAATACTGGAGCGCGCATATGAGTCTGCTCCTGCCCCTGAGAAGCTGGCTGCAATACGAGACCTCGTGTCGGAGCACAATGACACAGTGGATCAGGAAATGGCGCACAGATCTCGTAGGTGCATCGCTCGTTATTATGGAGAGGGAGGACGACCAAGTCGCTCTCTAGCACTAAAATTGGCGGCACCACGCAGCCAGACTCAAATTACCGAAATTTTAGACGAGGAGGGCGTAAAGCACTTTGGCACAACTGAAATTAGCAACGTGGTGCGGGACTATTATTCGGAGCTTTATGGAGAGCGGGAATAGATGGAGGCAGGTGAAATTAACACCTACTTGGAGGATGTGGCACTAGGCTGGCACCCCCTAACTATAGAGACTATCTTACGCAACCGTTTGGAGTGGAAGATGTGAAGCAGGCCATAGTGTCCCTTCCGACCTGCAAGGCGGCTGGACTGGACGGGCTTCCTAGCGAATTTTACAAGGCATATGCGGATGCTTTGGCGCCACGCCTATTAGCAGTCTTTGCTGAGGCGTATGAATCGGGTGACCTTCCCCTTTCTATGCGGGAGGCTCTACTCGTCATGCTTCTGAAACCTGATAAGGCGGCTGATGTCTGCGATTCCTACAGGCCCCTTTCCATTTTGAACATTGACGCCAAGATACTGGCCAGGATGATCGCAACCAGGCTTCAACCGCTGGTCCCGCCGGACCAATCGGGGTTCGTGCCCTCGCGCTCCACAATGCACAATCTCCGCACAATCTTCTCGACCCTCCATTACTTCGAACAGGACTTCCAAGCCGCATCCGTGTTGCTCGATGCGGCGAAGGCCTTTGACTCCCTTAAATGGGAGTTTATGTTTACCGTTTTGCTGCGGATGGGCCTACCACCGTTCTTTTTAAACTGGATACAGCTATTGTACACCGCACCAGTAGCGCGGGTCCGCGTGAATGGTAGGATCTCCGACTCCTTCGCTATCAAGCGCGGCACGAGACAGGGTTGCCCCCTGTCCCCTATGCTATTTGCACTGGCACTGGAGCCCTTGGCGTGCAAGCTGCGGCAACTTCATGCCCAGGCGGCGCTGCAGTTTCGACAGCGGCCTTTGATAATGTCATTATATGCCGATGACATGATGCTATATGTCCGAGAGCCAGCCACCCACTTGCCTGCGCTCCTCCGTGAATATGTCAAATTTGAGCGGTACTCGGGATTAGGCATCAACTGGACGAAGTCCACTGTATTTCCGCTGACGGTGGGCACCGCGGAATTTGAGTTGGACTATCCCCTGACATGGTCGGTTGACCCAGTAAAATATTTAGGCATATGGCTGCATAGGACCCTGACGTAGTTATATCGACTACTATGGCCGAGCCATTGATAAGATCACAGACCAGGCAGCGCGCTGGACCAGACTCCCGCTCTCGCTTGCGGACCGCATTGCTGTCATAAAAATGTCCTTCTTACCTAAGCTACTTTACTTATTCGTCAACATTCCTCTTCGACTGAATAAAGCTCTGTTTGCTGCACTGCAGTCGACCCTATTAGCGTTCGTCTGGGGGGGCGGGAAGCCCCGCTGCAGCTGGAATGTCCTGACTCAGCCCTTTGAACGTGGAGGCTTCGAGGCCCCAGACCTGCGCCTGTACTATTTATGCGCCCGTACTATTTATGCGCCCAGGCGCAGTTCGCACACTTCTGGTTCTTTCCGCAGAAATTTCAACCACATGTTGCAATTGAGGCGGACTCTATTCTACCTATGCCTCTGAGGGCAGCGGCACTGATGGGTGGGAGTGGGGGTCCTCGCTCGGAAATTAGCCCGGTTCACTGTACTGCCTGGGCGTGGTAGTCTCTCGCAAATAGGGCACAGATAGATTATTTATACACACCAAATCTACCGCTTGCTGCACACCCTGATATATCGGTCGCTAGGGATCCGGCAGCCCTGAAAACATTGAGTAAGGTGGGAATCACAAATATCGGCGATTTATATTCACAAGGTCGGTTCCGCTCCTTGGCTGACCTGCAGGCGGGTCAGACCACTGGACTGATGTTGGGTATGTGCGGGTGCGACAGGCAATACGGGATGTCTATCCAGAGTTCCCCACCGAACCACGAACTCTACTAGCCTTACGCGCAGTGTTAGGAGGAGAAAACAGACGAGGCCTCATTACCAAAATATACAATGCATCTCTCCGGGAACGTGAGATGAGTGATTCCCTCTCCTATTTGAGGTGGAATGGCGTCCTGTCCTCTCCACTGTCGTTGGAGGCTTGGAGGACTTGCTGTGCCTTAACGGGCGCCTAACGGCAAATTGTAACCTCCGTATCATTCATTTTAAATATTTGCACCAACTCTACTACACACCGATTCAGTTGCACAGATTTGGGTTGCGTGAAAATGCATGCTGTGTGCGGTGTGGCCAGGCTGACGCGGATTTTATACACGTAGCTTGGTTTTGCGCGAACATTTTACAATTTTGGACACGTGTCACACAGGTATTATCTGCTATCATTCTGGAGCATGTTGGATGTGTACCTGAGGTGTGTCTGCTGGGATGGGTACAGAACCTTAAGCCTTGCAATAGGCGACTAGTGGCCATAGCAACCCTATTTGCAAAGAGGGCTGTGGCAAGATGCTGGGGGGCACGGGATGTACCTACGGTCGGGAGGTGGCTCCAGGATCTACTATATTGCAGGGATCAATTGACACTATACGCAGATGAGCTGCCTGAGGCATCTCGTCCAAAGGACTTCTGGGCTCCTCTTACTGGATATCTCCTCGCCAATCCGGATCTGGCATGACCAGCTACACAGGTGAACAGTGCATGCCAGCCGCAAGTTACGGGACTGCCATTTAGAACGCTATAAACCATAATTATTGCCACCAAAACCATGAATGTACATACAAGTGCCGGGGGGGAAGGGGGTTGCGGGGGGTAACGGTTTGTTTTCTTTTAGTTGCTCTCTTCTGTTCAGGATGTTGTTTCTTATTGATAAAAAAGCTTGTTCACGATGTACTGTCACAGAAAGATCTGCTGCCCTTGTTATCAGGGCAATATGATTGTAATATTCACAAGCTGCTCAATAAAAAAATAAATAAAGCACTTCGGAGGTATAAAAATACAATTTTCATTCATTCATTCTTTCAATCTCGAGACTTCCCCCGATTCAATCGAAGTGCCTCATTTACATCAAGGTTGAAAAGGGTATCTTTGTTGGCACGTGCCCTTCCTACACTGCACTAGTTCCTTAAAGCAGAAGAAGTCCCATGAGCTCTAGTCGGTACCTAGAGGTTGTCAAGTGCAGAGTGTCAATCCCTCTATAAAAATGAAACTCATCTCTTTGGCAGATAAAATGGATCTGATATTTGGAAATGCGATATGATGCTAGGCTCTGAAAGTGAAACGTTCATTTAGAAAGCGTGAACAGCAGCAAATAAACGATCCTTTATTTAACGCATTTCCGTCGACGCATCCACGTGCCTCTAAGTATGCCCGCAGCTGTAAATAAAAGTATATACATGTATTTATGCATTGCTAGCACTGGCAGTTGTATCTTAATGAACTTAATGTGAAGAGGTGTGGTGCTAAATAATACATTTGTAGACTGAACGTGTTTAGCATGTTAAGTATCTGGCAGAAACAAGCGCACGCCGCCAGATGCGCTACAAGGGGGGCTCCGGGCTGTGCGAGGCTCTCCCAGTCCTGGGGTGATTTCGGGTAGATTACGGTGATTAGACGATTGCGGCTTCCTCTGAATAAACAACCCCCTTTCAAAATACCTAACACAGGGGGCCCGCTTTGTACGATACTTTAACGCTAGTAGTTCTTCAACGAACGTAAACATTACCTGATTTTAATTGTTTTAAGTGATCAATGTATTTTAGGTGTTTAAATCTTTTCGTACCAAGGAGTAGCAGCCCATAACAAAAGCTTATTTTATTGTAACAATAGGTTACCGAGCGCGAGCGGGTCTCATGTGTGTTGTGTTTAGTGGAGTCCGCATTACAGAGCAGGATGCGATACTTGATTACATGTCTAAACAAGCGCTCGCCATTGTGGAAAGGCAGCTGCTGTTTATTTTGCATCGCGCTTTCACTTGAAGTGAAAGCGCGATGCAAAATAAACATGCAGCGCCCTGTCTCCTTTGGGACGGCCCATCCGGACTGGATCACGGCTTGTTTATATAACACGCCTTGTGAAGATAAGAAAGTGCGTACTTCACAACAGCCGTAAACCAACCCATCCAGTCCGGAGGGGCCGTCCCTAAAGGCGAAAGGGCGGCAACCAAGAAAGCTCATTTCCAATGCAGGCCACCGTTTAGCATAAACGGTGACGCCAGCCAATGGAAAGGAGGGGCGGGGCTTCAAGCCCCCTTCTGAAAGTCCTCATCCACATTAGATCTCGCCGAGCGAGCTGCGCATGCGCGCAGCAACGCCAGGCGAGACCTAAAAATAGTGCTCATATTAGAAAAGAACTTCATGAGCTTTTTGGTTGTCCCTAGTTCAATGGTTTGAATATGTTTGATGCCTCAGCCATGGGATGTTACAGGAAATGCGACTGCATGTTGCCCACTTACCTAGGGAGACACCTCTAACCCCTGAGGGCTGTTTTGCATAGCAACACCCTCTGAACCTGTAGATGTGCATGTACGAGACTGGATATCACTAATTTTTCGATGTGCCCTAGGTCCTGATGTGCAGCAAAATTCTGACACCTTTGTATCATTACTGTGCTTATATGTGTTTGTAACTGTATTATGGAAAATTGAACAAACAAATCAAACAAAAAAATAAGAAAAGAACTTCATACGGGTAACCTAGCCCATGAGTCATTGAAGGACTGCTGTGGTCTCCAAAGATGCAAAGCATTTTATTCAAAACGGCAATACAACCCAAAGTAGGGAGTTATAGCATGCTCCAAATATTGCAAATCTTTCTCTGGTTTGGGTACTGCTCAACCAAACCTATTTTGAGCCTTTCGCAACTGTCATTTTTTTTGTTTATTACATTTTTCATATACTTACACAGGCATCTGGAAAAAATCACAAACAAGATGTTATCTTGCAAACATTAAATACTAAGTATTTTGCTTCCGTGGAGCATTTGGAATGCCGAGTATAACAGGGTATTAATAATACAGGGTGAAACATAGGGGTAAAGCCCTGTTGATTCAATTTAGTGAGGTAACCGCATTCGCCGGCTTCAATGTGCCGCCGCCCTGCCGTAATACATGTTGCCTCCGCAACCGCGTGCTAGTTGCATATTAGGGTTGTGTGACGCCAGCCCTTGTTGTTCAAATGGACATGTTATGACTTGGATATGTACGTGAAGTGCACTACGTTTGGGGCCTTACAGGATCCCTGATTAGAGTCCCATATTGGTGTCTGTTTTTACTCTATACTATTGATTTGCTCTTGTGCCTCATCTGCCACTGAGGGGGCTTCCTGCTTTTCCAAATCCTCCTGCCAGGAGCTGCGGGGATCCGCTAGTATCGCATCCCATGTTGCTGCCAGCGGCTATGTACGTAACCCTATGGTGTCTTCACGGTGGAGCGCTACACTTTCCGCCTGTGCCCAACATGTTAGGGATTAGAACCAGGCTTTCGTGACTGGGGGTTCAGGAGACTTCCAGCGTCTGGTGATAAACCACTTGCCTACAACGAGCCCTAAGTCTATGAATCTGGTTGTTACTTTATTTTTTTAGGTCTCTGGTAAAGGCCCAGAAGGCATACCTCCCAGGTCCATTCCATTGCACGACCAGTGCATTGCGCTAAGTGCATAGTGACTGTTTCCCAATAAGAGACAATTGCAGTGCAGGCTCATAGCATATGCAGGAAGTCTCCTCCTACTATTCCGCACCTGGGACATTGGGCATCATTGCGGCGAAAGTATTGATTAATCTTGGCTGGTGTCATGTAGGCCCTTTGTGTTATGAAATACTGTACGAGATGGAACCTAGCGTTCCGAGGAATATGTGTGGGTCCTTCTAAGATGGCCACCCATTCGCGCTCGGTGCTTTTCCTCTGTAGTCTGTATCCCAGTGGTTCCTAAACCATGTCAGCTGGAATGCCGCGTGTGTCCGTAGTGATTCTACTAACCATCTAGTAAGGTGCCGCCCGTGCCAAGTTCATGGAGGTACTGAATTGCCAGGAGTGTTGTGGGTTCCTGTGTTACGTCACCTCATAGTGTCCGCAGTGCCTGCTTTAATGCGGCATGCAGTAAGAACTGGCCTTGTGATAGATTGCATTCTTCGGCAAGCGTGTCGAACGGCATCAGTTGTTTATGGTGGTACAAATCCCCTAGGGTTTGGATACCCGCTTCTTCCAATAAGTGGAGCTCAGCTACAGTGACTTCCCGATACTGCTTGGGGGTGCCAAGTATGAGCAGGGAAGGTGCGTACGGGGTGACAGCTTTCGTGAGTCTTCGGCTACGACGGAAACGGGTGTAAGCCACTTTCGCCATCAGTTTGGTAGGCACTGCCCCTTTCCTACTGGGGTGAAATAGTGCTAGTGGGTGTAGCCTGGTTGTTGAGCAGCAGTGTCTGTGAGATGTAGGCCACCAACCCATCGAGCCACCCACTGCAGCTGTGCTGCCAGGTATTAGTGCTCCATGTTGGGCACGGCCAGGCCACCACGGTCAGTTGGCAGGTAGAGTTTAGTCAGTGCCACTCTGCTACGCCTGCCATGCCATATGAACTGTCGCATATCATGCTCAAACATACCGAAAAGCGCCGGTTTGATATATAGGGGCAGATTTGTGAAGTGATAAAGGAGCCTTGGGAGCACCACCATTTTTAGGAGCTCAATTCGGCCCATAATGGACAATGGAAGGGTGTGGCAGAATGGCATCTGTGACCTCACTGCTGTTATAGCGCGCATGAGGTTTCCGTCTAGGAGTTCCGATGGTTCTCGATAAATTTGAATTCCAAGGTAATGGAATGCTGTCTGCTGCCAGTGTACCGACGTGTTGTTGATCAACAATATTGGGTCTGGGGTGGACTCAGTAAAGAGGTACAGGCATGACTTCTCTCAGTTCACTCGAAGTCCTGATAAGGAGGCAAACTCAGATAGCGCTTTCTCTATTGCTTCGCACGGCTCTCTGATGTCTCGGAGATATATTAACAGGTCATCCGCATACAGAGAGACTGCATGTGTGCCGTCTCCCAATGGGATACCCCAGCTCTCCTTTGTCTTGCGCAGGAACTCGGCTAGTGGTTCAGTGGCCAATGAAAACGACGGGGAGAGCGGACAGCCCTACCTTGTTCAATTGGAATCGACTGAGAAACATATGGGCCCGTCTTGATTTTGGCACTAGGCTGAGTATATAGCAATTTGATGAGGCTTAGAAAGTTGGTGCCTAGGCCATATTTGCCCAGTGCAGCGAACAAGAAATCCCACTCTAGTGTGTCAAATGCCTTCTCTAGGTCAAGCACTCAGCAACCCGAGTGCGCCCAGTTCTCCCTCGAGTAATTAGGTACTTTGAAGAAGCGCCTCAGGTTCAGCAATGTACAGTGGGCAGGTACGAACCCATTTTGGTCTGTATGTACCAGATGTGGCACTATTGGGGCTAGCCTGCTTGCTAATATTTTGGCCAATATCTTGCAATCCGTATTTAATAATGCTAATGGACGATACGAGCCTATCAGCTCTGTGTTTCTGTCTGCCTTAGGCAGTGAGACGAGCAGAGATTCGTGGAGCATTTCCGGTAGTATAGATGCCTCCTGCGAGTTGGGGTATAGTGAGAGTAATTGTGGAGCCAAAGTTGCCTGATATGCTTTATAATATTCAACTGGCAGTCTGTCGGGACCAGGTGCTTTACCTGTAGCTAATGCCTGTATTGCCTGCTGTACCTCTAGAAGTGTAATCGCTTCGTCAAGCTCCGCTTTCTGTGTTGCGGACACTGAGGGCATGGAGAGTGGGGACAAGATGGATTCTAGCGCTGCTGGAGCTACATGGATAGCTGATCTATACACCTTGGTGTAGTGAGCGGTGAATGTCGTGCTGGCGAGTTAGTAGTTGCCCTGTCATGGACCGCAACTGTAGAACCGGTTGCGTGTGTTCTTGCCTGATCAGCCTCGCTAATAGTATGCCCGCCCTATCGGCCGTCACATGCATGCATGCTGAGTGCGCAGCATAGTTTTTAAGCATCACAGTCATTCCATAACTTCAGTGTGTTTGTGTCTCTGGTTGTCCAAGGCTGTTGAGGGCCAGTATTGCATGCTAAGTCAGTTTCTAGGCTGACGAGTGTGTCCTCGATGCGCTTTGGTCTAACTGGCGACGAATGCTCCAGCTGAGTCCTAGACACTGCCCTCTAATTACAGCCTTGCATGCATCCCAAAGCAGTCCTATATCAGAGACTGAGCCTGCATTTGTTTCAAAGTAGGTATCTATAGCCGCACCTACCGAGGCCCTGAAGGGTGGGGGTCTTCCAGCGCTAAGGGTTGCAGCCTCCACATCCTAGTGGTGGGTTCTATGTTGTCACCCTGTAGCTGTAGTGTGTGAGGGTTATGGTCCCAGTGCGTGCGGCCAAGGTAGTCTGTATTGGTGCAATTCGCTAGGAGTGTTACATTCCCTACAAAGCGATCTATACGGACGTGTAATCCATGTGGGTGTGAATAGTATGAGTAAAGGCATGTCTGCAGCTTTAGCGTTCTCCACACATCCACCAGACCTCAGTGACGTAACCACTCCCTTAATACCAAAGCATTGGATGTGGCAGCAGTTTGTTGCAATGGCGGGAAGGACCTGTCCAAGCTGGTATCCAGTACTGCATTGAAGTCGTCCCCCCCAGCAGCCAGGGGGTATCGCACCAGCGCGATAATATCTGACAACGCATGCCAGAAGGCTCCCTGCTCCGTATTCGGGGCATATATGGATCCTAACACTATTTGTCTCCCATTCAAACGGCTTTTCGACAATACGTAGCGGCCATGTATGTCTATCTCTGTTTCCTCGGGCGTATATAGAGTTCCTCACCGGACCCATATTTGAGCCCCTCTGGCATAAGAGGAATACCCTGTGGCGGGTATTTGTCCCTTCCACCTGTGCTGCAATCTGTGGATCTCTGGTTGCGCTATGTGCGTCTCTTGCAATAGCGCTATATGGGCTGCATGGCGTTTGAGGTACGCTTAGATTTCGTAGCGGCGTGCTGGTGTGTGCATACCTCTGACATTCCAAGTGATTGTTAGTGGGTGGCATGTGTCACCCGTGTAGGATAGTAGTGTGCGCAGGAGGCATAGTATATTGAGGACGTGGCTGCGGTTATATTTTGCATGTCAGATGGACCCTGCACCGGTGTCGTTTGCAGTTGTATTGATGTGATGCATGAGGCATCAAACAGGGGAGTGTCTGCCCAAACTATAAACTTTGCCATATGGCAACTTCCGGCTGCTCGCGCCGTGTTACTCTTTAGAGGGGGGATGTGGGTTGAGCCTACAGGGGGGGGGTTGGCGTGTGTTTGGGCTCTAGCTCCATGTGTAGATGAGCACACTGCGCATTGTACATCATGTGCTATGGTGTAACCTCGCTGGGGGCGGTCGAGGGTCGTGATTATGATTGTGGGTCAAGGGCACATGCTATAATGTGGCGTGTGTACATATGCTGTGTCGGTGCGCTATATATGTGTGTGCACAATTCACATAAACAATTTGAAATCTCTGCTGGTTATCTCACTAGGTCGACTGATGTCTGGGGCGTCACTGTCGGGAGCTTCTGCGAATCTTCGTTGATGGGCCATACTGCAGACGAGCTATCTTCACTGAGGGATCTTTCAGATGAGGCATCTGTGTCTCTGCTGGTTTGGTGGCCTCGCATGGTAGCTGCTGCTTGCAGGGCATCTCGCCTCTCTTGTAGCACCTGTTCTAGGTTGGGAATGGCACGGAGCTGCGCCGGAGCTCTCCCAGGCCGTACACGGTTTCGTCTCCGGTTTCTGTGGGCGCCTGTATCAGTGTTGTTGATGTTGTGTCGCCTGCTCGGTGATGTATATGCCCTGCAGCTTCAAGCCAGCTCCATGCCTCCTCTGCTGTATTAAAAAAGTGAGTGGATCCATCCATGACTACTCGTAAGCGGGCTGGGAAAAGAAGATAATTTTTAATGTCCAACTCTCGCATTCGTTTCTTGACTGCCAGGAATGTGCTTCTTTGCTTCTGTATACCCAAGGCGTAGTCTGGGAAGAAGAGGACTGATGAGTTGTCTACTCTGACTTCCCCCATCTTACTCATCTCTCGAAGGATTGCATCTTGGTCTTTAAAATTTAGAAGGCGGAATAAGAAGGGTCGGGGTCCGGTGCCCGATGGCGGGCGACCCGAGGGCACCCTGTGCGCTCTTTCGACTGCAAAGAAGGTAGAGAGCAGGCCTAGGCTCGGCACAGCACCCGGGCCACCCCGACCGTTCAGCGCAGGAACAACGTGCGTTGCTGTGTCTAGGCCGCTACAGTACGCTGTGTTCTGATCCGTGGCCACCGCTCGGGCTTCTCTCTACTTGTGCTCTCTTCCTTGGGGGGGCCCACTCCCTATGGGTGCGCCACTCACTCGTTATTACTGCGCATTGTATGGTCAGAACTTGGGCCTAGCCACCACAGTCGGGTCGGGCCGCAGAGCTTCCCTACGTTGTGTGGACCTGAGGCGTTTCGACTCTCGAGTGCTCGCTATCTAGGGGAATGCATCTGTGTGGCGTGTTTTGCTGATATGAGTGATTATGCACGGTTCCAAACGCCCTCTTGGGTTGCGACTCAAGTCTTTACACCAGTCTCACTGTTCAGGTCTCACGTATATCGGGTCGGGTGACTCCGCTGTGCTGGCGGTTCAGGCCCACAGCATGGTGGTGCAATAACAACTCGCTGAATTTGTCTCGTGCCTGTGCTTCCGTCCCCGGTTTCCTCCTCTATGAGGGGGCCTGGGATCGATGTAGCCCCTGGGCCCCTACAGGTGATGAACAGAAAAACAGGGTGCTCTACTTGGCCTTTTTCCATTTCAGGGTGATGTATCCCGTACCCCAGCATCAATTTGGGTTCCTCGCCACCTAATTTCCCATCAGTGAGAGGGCCGTTTGCAGGGCTATTTAGTATTGCGTGCGTCTCCTGTTCACCTTTGCTCCTCGTTTCTCTCCTGCGCTTTGCTTCCTGCTGAGCTTGTCACCAGGTGCTGACGCGGGCCACCCGCTGGAAGGTCTATATAACGCCCGGGGCCCCGCCAGGCACCCGGTATAGGAGCGTTGTATGGTCTTGGCTGCGGGTTGCTTTAGGGTGGGATGTTCTACTTTCAAGCTGCTGCTTAATGGCTCCTGCAGCCGGGTCTTGATAGTGCGGCCTGTTGCACGCGCTCCTCACTCGTGCCTCTTACCGCTTGCCCAGATCGGCTAACCTTCTCGTTGCTCTAACCACCGGTGAATTTCCTGGCGCTTATGCAGCCGAGACGCTTCCCCGCCATCACCAGCCCCGTCTCTCAGCGGCACCGCTACCGCCAGGCGGCTCCGGTGAGGGGCAGTGCCCGCCGGCCAGTCCACGCCGCCTCAGCAAGATGGCCACGGCCCACAGAATGCGCAGCTCCAGAGAAGGACTGTCTTCTACTGTCCGTAGACTCGTCATTCCTCTGCCAACCGGTGCCAGCCACATAAGGGGCTAGGTTAGGAGTCACAATGGGATCAGTGGCTGAATTATTCAGGCGGATAATAGGGCCTCGATGTGGAGCCGCTTCAGAGTGCGACCGCCATCCTGCCCGGTTAGCCACGCCCCTCCCTCGCAACTGTCTCATTAAGTCTTCAAACAAATATTCAGTCAACATGTTGACTATGATTAAAATAATAAAAAGGTGTAGTACGCTTCCAGGGGTAAAGATGAATGAGAGAAAATCACATATTTTGCTTTTTTAATACTCCTGACAGGGTTACCTGTGAACCCATTATAAAAATGTATTTGCAGAAGTTAGTGTATTTGAAATTAGTTACTATAAAACAATATAAAAATAAGTGTCATATCTGTAACTCACAAATCAAGTGTTTGATTAATTAAAAAGGGGCTTGAAGGAGTTTCTTTAGAAAAAGACTGAGAGTCTCTGCAATTTCAGCAGCTCATATTAGACTTGCTTTAGCTAACTTCCTGAATTGTTCAGTGGCAGCACACTTCTCAAACTGTTGGTGGTAAATTGAACTGACCTCTTTATAGAACTAAGATTAAAATAAGAGATTAAGAGCTTTTTCTCAGGGTTATCTCCCTGAATTCTCATCTTAAAGTGGATATGAATGAATAATGTGATCTGACCTTGTACGCTATTGTGGAAGCCAACAGAAACAAGAAGATAAGTTGGAAGAAGCACTTCCCCAGGGTTGGCAGTTATACTCAAACTTGTAAATCACCATTTTGTGGGTGCACATGGGAAGCCTGGAACAACCAGTAAGGCAAAATTGGGGGATCTTTGGTCTCAATATTTTATAGTTAGTCTGTCATCAAGAAGGCCCTGTACACATGCGTTGGCCATTTGTATTTCCATTAGGGTGGGGTAAAATCTGAATTTCTGAAACATCTGGCTGCTGTATGACCTTCTGCTAACAGGGAGATGTATTTGCCTATGATTATTCGAGCAGGCCCTGACCACAGAAAGGTTTGCTTGCCTACGGTTCAGCTCTGGGATAATTTGCATGAAGGGTGACACAAGGCACAGAGGCCACTCATTAACCTCATGCCATATGTGCTGTTCTATCCTCATTGCCATTTGCTATGTTCTCCTTTACTTTATTCATTGTCGAAGGCTATTTCAGTTTATTCCATTAGTTTGTGTTACTTGTTCATTTCATTTTGAACTCGGATGTAGTTTCGTGTGATGACAGCTTGCCAATGTGCAGGAGCGATGTCCTTAAACCAGCTGAATGATCTATTCATTATCCACTTTCCTTCCCTCATGGTATCGTTTGAATTACTTCTACTTAGTCCCATATGATAACATTCTAATGGCAGTAGAGCAAAAGAGTAAATTTGTAGTGTCTAAGAGAAGATGCATAAACCAACACAGATGAGTTGAAGGCACAGTCGGTATATGGCAGCAATCTTAAATTGTAAAATTCCTAGTTTAGTCTTCTTTTTATAGTAGTCTATCAACGTGTAGCTTAATGTTGATGATTCTGTTTTCAGCTTTAAGAGTTTTGCTTTTTTTCTGAGCTTGAAGTCTTTGTTACTGTCTTCTCTTGATTGGCTGCAGAAACTATCTTGTAAAATTAAATTGAGCACTAAGAGCATTGTCACTTTTTCCTAACTGTGCTGACCACATGCTTAAAATGTTGTGCTATATCATGCCTCGTGTGTATTTTCTAATGCTCTTACCTAAGTGTTAGAATTGGGGGTCTCTAGTTGGCACAGGTAGGTACTTGTGACAAATAGGGACCCTCGCCTCTAGTCAGGGTAAAGGGGTACACTCCTAAAATAACCCCTGCTCACCCCCTTGGTAGCTTGGCACGAGCAGACAGGCTTATCTCAGAGGCAGTGTGTAAAGCATTTGTGAACACATACAGTAATCTAGTGACACACTACAGATGGACACCACACAAGGTTTTATATCAAAAATAAGTATTCTTTATATAGTTTTAACACAAGACCATAAACGACAAAAATCCACAATACTGTACTTAAAATGGTAGTTTTAGCTTAGTTCAGTTCAGTTCTTAAGATGCGACACTTTAAGTCAATGTACCTTACGATGCGGGACGCTTCCACAACAAGCAATGTTGCAGCGATGGAAATGCGACAAAGTTCTGGTGCAAAGAAATAAAGACGTCAAGTTCTTCCTGATGCGGCACGCTTCTCCGAGGTTGCGAGAAGTCTCGACTCGATGCGTCAGCTACAGCGGCGACACCCTTGTTCCGTGATGCGACGGCAGCGGCTTTGGCGGCGACCCTCTTCTCCGACGTTGCGAGACGCTTCCGCTCGATGCGACAACTGCAGCGGCGACACCCTTGTTTCGTGATGCGACGGCAGCAGCTCCGACGGCGGCACGCTTCTCCGTGGATGCGAGGCGCTTCTCTTGATGCGGTGCAATGCGACGGCTACAGCGGCGACACCCTCCTTCGGAGTTGCGACGGCAGCAGCAGCGACGGCGACACGCTTCCTCTTCGTTGCGGGACGCTTCTCTCGATGCGGTGCAATACGACAGCTACAGCGGCGACACCCTCCCTCGGAGTTGCGACGGCAGCAGCAGCGACGGCGACATGCTTCTTCCTCTTGAGTCGCGCTTCCAGCTCCTTGCGACACGCAGTCCCTTCAGAAGGCCCAAAACAGCAGCAGGCGCTTCCAAAGGATTCTTGGGGAGCTGGTGGTTGAAGTCTGTTGTCCCTGAGACTTCAGCAGGAGGCAAGCTCTTTTCTCAAGCCCTTGGAGATACTTTACAAGTTGAATAAAAGTGCACACAAAGTCCTTTCTCCTTCCTTTGGCAGTCAGGCAACCACTGCAGGCAGATCCCTCTAGCTTAGGGATAGTCTTCTCCTCAGTTCCTTCTTGGTTCCGCTCCTCAGCAAAGGTTTCTTCTTGTTTCCCAAAGTGATCTAATTTCCTAGGGGTCTGGGTCCCCTTTTTATACACAGTTTTCCTTTGTTCTCTGAAGGCAGAGAGGCCTCTGCCTAGTCAAAACCAGTTCTGGTCAGTCCTGGAGCACTTTGTTTTTCTGACTCCTTCTTTCCTTTCAGAATGTGGGGCAGGGTGCTCAGCCACCCGGCAGGAGGTGGAGCCAGCATTGTGGAAGGCAGGCACAGCCCTATTCAGACCCAGGTGCAACTCCTCCCTCCACTCTGGATGCAGATCTTTCTATTCAGCCCTGTGCTGACTCACCCTGTCTCCTGTAGCCACCCCCAGCCCCTGTCACTCAATCTCCAGACAAGGAATACACAACCTAGCAGAGGCAGGCTTGGAAGTTTAGGCAAGAAAATACCCACTTTCTAAAAGTGGTATTTTCAAACACAGAATGTTAAAACCAACTTCACTAAAAGATGTATTTTATCATTCTGAGTTCAGGCATACTAAATTCGTTTTTGTACCATGTTCCCTGGGTCAGTTCTGATTATAAGGTGTAATAGTCAGTCTGCCCATTCTGGCCTATGGGGAGCAGGTAGCCTTGCAATAGTGAAAAACGAAAATGGCTGTAATTCACTATTAGGACATGCCACACACACCAGGGCATGTCCTACCTTATACTTACAATGCACCCTGCCCTAGGGCCTACTTTAGGGGTGACCAACATGCAGTAAAGGGAAGGTTTAGGGACTGGTAAGTGGGTGTACTCACCAAGTCGACATAGCAGCCCTAGGCTGCACACAGGCTCTGCAATGGCAGACCTGAGGCACATTTTACAAGCCACTTCTGTGGGTGGCACAACCAGTGCTGCAAGCCCACCAGCGGTATTGGATTTACAAGCCCTGGGCACACTCAGTGCACTGTACTAGGGACTGACAAGTAAACCAATCATCCAATCATGGAGTCACTAATACATAACATAATTTATCCTAGGGAGCACTTGCACTGTGGCACTGGATAGCAGTGGCACAGTGCCCAAAGCATCTAACACCAGCAAAAATAGATCGGTAACATAGGAGGCATCATAAAAAAATGGAAGGGAGACCCACGCCAAGGATGCCAGGTCTAACACGTGTCCCCTCCAGCTGAAATGTGGGGAGAACTACCCTACCTCAGGGGAGCTCTCTTCACTAAGGCGGAAAAATCTGGACAGACCATCAGCATTGGCGTGTTCTGTACCAGGGCGGTGTTCCACCGTGAAATCCATCCCCTGTAGGGAAATGGACCACCTCAACAGCTTTGGATTCTCACCCCTCATCTGCATCAACCATCTGAGGGGCCTGTGGTCTGTCTGAACCCGGAAGTGAGTCCCAAACAGGTATGGTCTCAGCTTCTTCAGTGCCCAGACCACAGCAAATGCCTCACGCTCAATAGCACTCCACCTCTGTTCCCGTGGTAGTAACCTCCTACTGATGAAGGCTACGGGTTGATCTAGGCCCTCCTCATTCATCTGTGACAGAACAGCCCCCACACCATGCTCTGAAGCGTCTGTTTGTACTACGAACTCTTTGGAGAAGTTGGGTGCCAGGAGCACGGGCGCCGTGCACATGGCAGTTTTCAGGGCCTCAAAAGCTTTCTGGCAGGTGTCAGTCCAAATCACTTTCCTGGGCTGCTTCTTGGAAGTCAGCTCTGTCAGGGGTGCAACGATGCTGCCATACTCCTTGACAAACCTCCTGTAGTAACCCGTGAGTCCTAAGAAGGCTCTCACCTCTGTCTGGGTTTTGGGGGTTCCCAATTCAGGATGGTTTCAATTTTGGGTTGTAGGGCGCCACCTGGCCGCTCCCCACTTGGTGTCCCAAGTACACCACGGAACCCTGCCCGATCTGGCACTTACTCGCCTTGATCGTGAAGCCTGCTCTCCGCAGTGCCATCAACACTTCCCAGAGGTGGCGCAGATGTTCTTCCCAACTGGCGCTGAACACCGCGATGTCATCCAGGTAGGCGGCACTGAACGAGTCCAGCCCAGCCAACACCTGGTTGACCAACCTCTGGAAGGTGGCAGGGGCATTCTTCATCCCAAAGGGCATCACCCGGAACTGGTAGTGCCCATCTGGTGTGGAGAATGCTGACCTCTCTCTTGCCCCATCAGTCAAGGCGATCTGCCAGTACCCAGACGTTAAGTCAAACGTGCTGAGGTACCGTGCAGCCCCTAGCCGATCTATGAGCTCATCAGCTCTGGGGATGGGGTGCGCGTCAGTCCTGGTGACTGAATTGAGTCCTCGGTAGTCCACACAGAACCGGAGTTCTGGTGTGGCACCCGGTGCGGCAGCCTTTGGGACCAAGACCACTGGGCTGGCCCAAGGACTGTTAGAGGACTCAATCACCCCTAACGCAAGCATTTTGGAGACCTCCTCCTTGATGCAAGCTCTCACCCTGTCAGTCACCCTGTAAGATTTGTGCTTCACAGGTGTACTGTCCCCAGTGTCCACATCATGGATGCACCAATCTGTGATACCGGGAACCAGGGAGAACAGATCAGAAAACTGTCCCAGCAACTGGCGGCAGTCATTCTGTTGCTCAGTGGTCAGGGTGGAAGAGAGGTTGACACCATCCACTGACCCATCTTGCTCTGTTGCTGACAGGAGGTCAGGAAGAGGCTCGGTCTCCTCCTCCATCCCAGCATCTGTCGCTAAGAGCATGCCCACTTGGGACCTCTCCAAGTGGGGCTTCAGGCGGTTGACATGCAGGACCCTCAAGGGGTTCCTGGGAGACCGCAAGTCCACCAAGTAGGTAACCGGACTTTTGCGCTCTACAACCTCAAAGGGTCCGGTCCACTTATCCTGGAGCGCGCAGGGCTCCACTGGGGCCATGACCCATACTTTCTGGCCAGGCTGAAGCTCTACCAGAGTGGCATTCTGGTCGTACCACCGCTTCATCTCCTCCTGGCTGGCTTCCAGATTCGCCTCAGCGAGTTGCCTGAAACGCCTAGTTTGGTTCCTAAAGGCCAGCATGTAACTGTATACATCCTGGGGAGGTTTCCTGGGAGATTGCTCCCAGCCTTCTTTGACCAAACTTAGAGGTCCTCTCACGGGGTGTCCATAGAGAAGCTCAAAGGGGCTGAACCCTAGAGATTTCTGTGGCACCTCACGGTAAGCAAAGAGCAGGCATGGTAAGAGGACGTCCCACTTACGCCTCATAGGTTCCTCAAGACCCATAATCATGCCTTTGAGGGTTCTGTTGAACCTTTCAACCAACCCATTTCCTTGGGGGTGGTAAGGAGTGGTAAACTTGTAGGTTACCCCACACTCCTGCCACAGGGACTTCATATACTTGGAAATGAAGTTGGTCCCCCGGTCAGACACTACCTCGCTAGGGAATCCCACTCGGGAGAAAATTCCCATCAGTGCTCGTCCCACCACGGGGCCGTCACTGTCCTCAGAGGTATGGCTTCCGGGTACCGGGTGGCATGGTCCACCAAGACCAGGATGAACCTGTTGCCCATGGCTGTCTTGGGGTCCAGTGGCCCCACAATGTCAATACCCACCCGTTCAAAGGGGGTGCTGACTACAGGGAATGGCTGGAGAGGAGCCTTGCGCTTCCTCCCACTCTTTCCACTTGCCTGGCAAGTCTGACACGTTCTGCAGTGAGTGTCTGAACTCCTGCGCATTTGGGGCCAGTAAAAGTGGGTGACAAGCCTCTCAAAGGTCTTGTCCTGCCCTAAATGTCCTGCCAATGGAACATCATGAGCCAGCCCCAGTAGGAAGGCTCTGAAGCACTGGGGTACCACCAGCACACGGGCTGACCCAGGCTCAGCAACCTTAGGCTCAGTATACAGGAGATCATTCTCCCAATAGACCCAATGTGACCCAGACTGATCACCTGTTGCCTGGTCTGCAGCCTGTTGCCGCAGACCCACCAGAGAAGGGCATTCTTTCTGCTCCTTGCAGAATTCTTCCCTGGAGGGTCCTCCTTCTTGCTGCCAATGGGTCAGCTCAGGCAGGTCCCCCAGTTCAGCTACCTGTTCCCCTGTAGGCTCCAGGGCATCCCCTCAGGGTCTGCCTCCTCCTGGACCGTGGGAACTTCGGGGGCCGGTTTCCCGCGCCCCCTGCCTCTTCTCGTGACGGCAGGTACCTGGGCCTCCCTCTCAGGCTCCAGGTCCTCTTGAGCATCTTTACTTGCTGCCATGGACCGGGTGGTC
The DNA here is from genome assembly GCA_963921515.1 of Calotriton arnoldi. Lineage (NCBI taxonomy): Eukaryota > Metazoa > Chordata > Amphibia > Caudata > Salamandridae > Calotriton > Calotriton arnoldi. Next base: position 1,103,981 of record CAWUFW010004040.1, read on the forward strand.
ACACACGCCCAGTCAGGCAAACCCAACATCTCCAAATGAGCACTTCGCTCCACCTTCGCCCAAGGTGAGCTCTCCAAGTCGTTCCCTAACAAACAGTCAACGGGCATGGCGGGCCTCACAGCTACCTGAAGAGTACCAGAGACCCCCCCACACTCAAAGGGAACCTGAGCCACTTTGCAGTGACTCTGTGTTGTCAGCGGCAACAACTGGATAGAATGCATGGGGGACAACCTGCTCTTGAGACACCAGGTGACACTTGACAGCTGTCACACTGGCTCCTGTATCTCTAAGAGCCTCCACCCTATGGCCATTGATGGTCACCCACTGCCTGTGTTTCTTAGTGTTATCAGGCAGCTGGGTCTTGGGGACCATCTCACAGTCTCCTAATGAGACAAGGGACATCTGTGCGGGGCCCCACCCCTCTGGGGCATCCATCTCCTCCCCCAGGGCTACACTAGCCATCTGCCGGGGGGCTGCACCAGGGGTGCGGTTTTTCCAAACTGGCGGCACTTGGGATCACTCGCTATGTGACCCAGGTCCCCACATTTGTAGCATCTCAGGGGTCCCCTTTGAACAGGTGGACCTGTCGGGGCCCCTGAGGGTTTCTGGGGGAGGCTGGGAACCTTTCCCTTGGTTCCCTTGGGGACTACTTTGGGGCCTTCTTTGGAACTCCCTCTGTTTACCCTTGTCCCCCCACTCTTCTGCTGGGGACCCTGCCCACCCTTGGCTGAGTCTCCCACGTGACCCTTGTGGACCCTGGTACTGACCCAGCGGTCCGCCTCCTCAGCAAGCTTCCTAGGGATAGTCAGCCTGCTATCTATCAGGTGCTGGCGTAGCTCTGGAAAACAGTTACTTGACAAGTGCTCCCATGCAATCAAATCAAGGAGCCCCTGAAAGTCATCAACTTTGCTACCCTTCACCCAACCATCCAATGCTCTGCAGAAAAAAGTGACATATTCAACCCAGGTACTGTTCTCTATCTTCGTGCAACCCCTGAACCTCTGCCTATACAATTCAGGAGTTAAACCATACCTAGACATTAAAGCATCCTTCATGTGGCGATATGAATTATGGACATCAGAAGGCAGATCTAGCAGTGTGTCCCGCCCCTCACTAAGGAACCGTCCCCACAACCCCGCTCCCCAATCCTTCTCAGGGACCCGGTGGGAAGACATGGCTACCTCATAGGCCTTGAACCACTGCCCAATGTCATCATTTTTAAAAACTCTCTGACCACATCTTTAGGAATATATATTCTAGATTCCACAGGCATTGACGGTGTGCTGCCACCAGAGGGAGTAATTTCTAAGCTCCTAGCTTTCAAATCCAACTCCCTCAAACTTCTATCATGCTCAAGCTGCATCTTCTTTTCTTCTAGGGCCAGTTTCCTAATTTCCAATTGCCCACTCATTTTGGCCAGCTCCAACTCATGCATCCTATTTCTCTCCCTGTCCTCCAGCTCTTCTGGGGACAGGCCTTTGGCAGAAACACTGCTACCTATTAGGAAGGTGCTTTCCTTTCCCCTGGACCCAATGGCCCTTCCAGCTGAACATCTGCATTATTCTCCCCTTCCTCAATCTCCGGGGTTTTCCTTGCTTCTACCCAGGCCCTCAGCGCCTTGTAGAACTCATCCCTCTTGGTGAGCCCGGTAATTACAACATTAAACTTTTTGCAGAAGTGCTTCAGGTGCTTCACTTTGTAGCATTCCAGTTTCTCCTCTTCCCACTCAAAATCAACAGATGCTATGGATGCTGTGTCTTCCATGATGGTTAAACTTGGCAAAAATGGAACGTCCTAGAAAAACAAATCTACCAACAGTATGTGGTCGCGTTTTGGTCTGCACTCACTAGTAGTGTTCACCAATCACTGTACATGAGTCACAAATGCAAGTCCAGAATCCCACCGCTGCCACCAATGTTAGAATTGGGGGTCTCTAGTTGGCACAGGTAGGTACTTGTGACAAATAGGGACCCTCGCCTCTAGTCAGGGTAAAGGGGTACACTCCTAAAATAACCCCTGCTCACCCCCTTGGTAGCTTGGCACGAGCAGACAGGCTTATCTCAGAGGCAGTGTGTAAAGCATTTGTGAACACATACAGTAATCTAGTGACACACTACAGATGGACACCACACAAGGTTTTATATCAAAAATAAGTATTCTTTATATAGTTTTAACACAAGACCATAAACGACAAAAATCCACAATACTGTACTTAAAATGGTAGTTTTAGCTTAGTTCAGTTCAGTTCTTAAGATGCGACACTTTAAGTCAATGTACCTTACGATGCGGGACGCTTCCACAACAAGCAATGTTGCAGCGATGGAAATGCGACAAAGTTCTGGTGCAAAGAAATAAAGACGTCAAGTTCTTCCTGATGCGGCACGCTTCTCCGAGGTTGCGAGAAGTCTCGACTCGATGCGTCAGCTACAGCGGCGACACCCTTGTTCCGTGATGCGACGGCAGCGGCTTTGGCGGCGACCCTCTTCTCCGACGTTGCGAGACGCTTCCGCTCGATGCGACAACTGCAGCGGCGACACCCTTGTTTCGTGATGCGACGGCAGCAGCTCCGACAGCGGGAAGCTTCTCCGTGGATGCGAGGCGCTTCTCTTGATGCGGTGCAATGCGACAGCTACAGCGGCGACACCCTCCTTCGGAGTTGCGACGGCAGCGGCTGCGACGGCGACACGCTTCTTCCTCGATGCGAGACTCTTCTCTTGATGCGGTGCAATGCGACAGCTACAGCGGCGACACCCTCCTTCGGAGTTGCGACGGCAGCAGCAGCGACGGCGACACGCTTCCTCTTCGTTGCGGGACGCTTCTCTCGATGCGGTGCAATACGACAGCTACAGCGGCGACACCCTCCCTCGGAGTTGCGACGGCAGCAGCAGCGACAGCGACACGCTTCTTCCTCTTGAGTCGCGCTTCCAGCTCCTTGCGACACGCAGTCCCTTCAGAAGGCCCAAAACAGCAGCAGGCGCTTCCAAAGGATTCTTGGGGAGCTGGTGGTTGAAGTCTGTTGTCCCTGAGACTTCAGCAGGAGGCAAGCTCTTTTCTCAAGCCCTTGGAGATACTTTACAAGTTGAATAAAAGTGCACACAAAGTCCTTTCTCCTTCCTTTGGCAGTCAGGCAACCACTGCAGGCAGATCCCTCTAGCTTAGGGATAGTCTTCTCCTCAGTTCCTTCTTGGTTCCGCTCCTCAGCAAAGGTTTCTTCTTGTTTCCCAAAGTGATCTAATTTCCTAGGGATCTGGGTCCCCTTTTTATACACAGTTTTCCTTTGTTCTCTGAAGGCAGAGAGGCCTCTGCCTAGTCAAAACCAGTTCTGGTCAGTCCTGGAGCACTTTGTTTTTCTGACTCCTTCTTTCCTTTCAGAATGTGGGGCAGGGTGCTCAGCCGCCCGGCAGGAGGTGGAGCCAGCATTGTGGAAGGCAGGCACAGCCCTATTCAGACCCAGGTGCAACTCCTCCCTCCACTCTGGATGCAGATCTTTCTATTCAGCCCTGTGCTGACTCACCCTGTCTCCTGTAGCCACCCCCAGCCCCTGTCACTCAATCTCCAGACAAGGAATACACAAGCTAGCAGAGGCAGGCTTGGAAGTTTAGGCAAGAAAATACCCACTTTCTAAAAGTGGTATTTTCAAACACAGAATGTTAAAACCAACTTCACTAAAAGATGTATTTTATCATTCTGAGTTCAGGCATACTAAATTCGTTTTTCTACCATGTTCCCTGGGTCAGTTCTGATTATAAGGTGTAATAGTCAGTCTGCCCATTCTGGCCTATGGGGAGCAGGTAGCCTTGCATTAGTGAAAAACGAAAATGGCTGTAATTCACTATTAGGACATGCCACACACACCAGGGCATGTCCTACCTTAGCGATACAAAAGGGGATGATGGACGGAACGTTTGAACCAATCAAACACTCACCCCCAGTCAACTGATCTGGGTTTAATCCATCATCATTCTTTAGCTCACTCCACCACCCCAGTTCAGACATGGCCATATGCAAATCAGTCTGACCCTGTGCCTCATGGGAACAGTCCAGCCCGAACTGCCAAGCCATGTCTTCCCTGGACCGGAAACAAGCATCCTAGGACCGGTTTCTGGCATTCCAGCCGTCATCAGCCAGGCTTGCTTGAATCCAGTGGCAAAGTGAGCAAGGGACCCACGTCTGGGCATACCCCGCCAACTTAGGGGCGAACAAAGCGATACAAAGGGGATGATGGACGAAACGTTTGAACCAATCAAACACTCACCCCCAGTCAACTGATCTGGGTTTAATCCATCATCATTCTTTAGCTCACTCCACCACCCCAGTTCAGACATGGCCATATGCAAATCAGTCTGACCCTGTGCCTCATGGGAACAGTCCAGCCCGAACTGCCAAGCCATGTCTTCCCTGGACCGGAAACAAGCATCCTAGGACCGGTTTCTGGCATTCCAGCCGTCATCAGCCAGGCTTGCTTGAATCCAGTGGCAAAGTGAGCAAGGGACCCACGTCTGGGCATACCCCCGCCAACTTAGGGCGAACAAAGCGATACAAAAGGGGATGATGGACGGAACGCTTGAACCAATCAAACACTCACCCCCAGTCAACTGATCTGGGTTTAATCCATCATCATTCTTTAGCTCACTCCACCACCCCAGTTCAGACATGGCCATATGCAAATCAGTCTGACCCTGTGCCTCATGGGAACAGTCCAGCCCGAACTGCCAAGCCATGTCTTCCCTGGACCGGAAACAAGCATCCTAGGACCGGTTTCTGGCATTCCAGCCGTCATCAGCCAGGCTTGCTTGAATCCAGTGGCAAAGTGAGCAAGGGACCCACGTCTGGGCATACCCCCGCCAACTTAGGGCGAACAAAGCGATACAAAAGGGGATGATGGACGGAACGTTTGAACCAATCCTACCTTATACTTACAATGCACCCTGCCCTAGGGCCTACTTTAGGGGTGACCAACATGCAGTAAAGGGAAGGTTTAGGGACTGGTAAGTGGGTGTACTCACCAAGTCGACATAGCAGCCCTAGGCTGCACACAGGCTCTGCAATGGCAGGCCTGAGGCACATTTTACAAGCCACTTCTGTGGGTGGCACAACCAGTGCTGCAAGCCCACCAGCGGTATTGGATTTACAAGCCCTGGGCACACTCAGTGCACTGTACTAGGGACTGACAAGTAAACCAATCATCCAATCATGGAGTCACTAATACATAACATAATTTATCCTAGGGAGCACTTGCACTGTGGCACTGGATAGCAGTGGCACAGTGCCCAAAGCATCTAACACCAGCAAAAATGGATCGGTAACATAGGAGGCATCATAAAAAAATGGAAGGGAGACCCACGCCAAGGATGCCAGGTCTAACACTAAGGTATTCTCTTTTGCATACCTCTATCACAAACTTGCATTATTGATCATTTTGTTAGATTTTTCATACAGCTGCCTGTTTTACTTTTCCATTGGCTCCTCCCAGATAATTTGATATACTACTGGCCATTGCTCCATTGGTGGTTACGTTTTTCCTTAAGTACTTCCCATTATCCTGCATGCAGATTGCCTTTCGCTAAATATTTTCTCTCGTGGTGTTTTTTATTCTGAGGGGTTTTCTAACTTTAAAATACATTGGCACACAAAGCTCTTCCTTGGCAATACTTGGAATTCGCTTGTGTTATGGAGTATAAGCATTGATGGGTACTTGTAATGCTAATCTGTATTGTGCCATAGATTTCATAGATCACAAAAATGTTTAGTCTTGAATGCAGCTATCTAGACGGCATTGCATGGTGCGAGTCTTTGGATAGAGTTCTTGTTCAGAAATGTATTTTACTTCTGTTTGCTAAATAACAATGACTTCCAAACCATATTCCAAAACCAGTCGTTTTTTGCCCTTTGGACTATCTGCAGAAGAAGAATATATTTTAGTTGCACTTACTGTTATTTTTCACAAACTGTTTTTTTTTCTCCTTTACGCATTTGGCCATTGAAAGACTATTTCATTTTTTACACTCGTTTCAGTAAATAACTAGAACAATGCCTTAAGTTGTTGATTCGTGTGCTGCAACAGTTTTCTTTGTCCAAACGTGTAAAGCTAGTCCATCTGGTTATTTTTTGTTGATTGCCAAGCTCTCCTTGGTTGCTAATCTCTTAAAGTTGTGACCAATATGTAACCAGAGTAACTGATGTTTAAGGAACCAGTAAATATCTGCCTTGGGTAATGTCTAGCTGGTTTTACCGATTGCGTTATGTATGATTTGTAGCCCAGACGACTTCTCTGTATGCTGTTCTTCTCTCCTGGGTATTTGAGAGAATCCAGAAGCACGTCTGTGCAAGAGTTCAGTTTGTAGAGTTTTAATCACATAGTTTTATGTATTCCCTTTTTTCTTTTTAACTACTTTCCTTTGGAAAACAGTTTAATTATAATGCAGTTTTGTGAAATTAACAGTTTCTTATTTTTCCCCAACTCCTTAATATGCTGATATGGTTTATTTTATGGAACATAAAATAACCAACATTTGTATAGTGTATTCCATTGAGGAGGTTCCTCAGTCATTTTTACGTGCAGGTCAAACATCTTATCATGGATGAATATCGTAGCAAGAGACGTGACACTATTTGAGCGTGATAGGGAGTATATGGAGGGGGACACAAGGTGGTATGGCAGAATAACAAGCATGTAACATTCCTATGACAAATCCTTGCATAAATGGTGGTTGTGGTTTGACACAAGGGAAGAACCAAGCGGTGTTGTCGCCTTGTGTCTGTTACAGGTGTTGGCAAGTGTAATTCATAGCATGATTGCAAGCACAGCTTCAATGCAATCTCAAGGGACGATGTATTAACCCCCTCTCCATCCGTGCAGCTTCAGCTTTATCTCTGACTAGGATCCAGGAATTGGGGGAAGTGGGAAGAGACCATGGATCTTGTAACTTATTGCATAAAGTGCTGCTCACTTTTCAGTTTTTGATACCTAGGTTTTGATCCCAAGAAGCAAGAATGTCTGTTGAATTGGTTAAAGAGTGGACTTCTGTGCTTTAATTGTTGCTTAGTATCTGATGCAAGTGTGAAAATGCACTTGCCCCTACCCGCACTGCTGGGGTGCAACAAACTTATTGCACAAAATATACAATAATTCGCTATCGCCTATACAATATTTCGCTATCGCCTATACATAAATCTTCAAATATACTCTGCACACACTGTCTCAGAACATTAAACAGTTTTTTACGGATCAATCTCCGTAATCACATCATTGTTTTTTTCATTTCATACTTGAAATATGCATAACATGTGAAATTTAAATACATGAAATGCACAATGTTAACAAAAAACGATGATTTTTGTGATCGTTTCCCAATGCATTTCGGGATAACCTTATCCCTTAGTCAGGGAACTAAAATGAAACATAAATACCAATATTAGACACTCGGAGGAACTAATACACAATCAGTTACAGCATTTAGACCGTGAAGATGTACTCAAGCTGCCACAACAGTGAAGATAGTGTCAACATAGTGGTATGCTGCAGTGTCAAATATGGTGTCCAGTAGTGCATCACTAACAAGATTCACAAGTCGACTTGCACCAACGTGTGGGTGTCTAAACTGCATGCTGTCTAGTGACTCCAACCATGCAATACCAAGCTATATAGAAAAACTTACATCCAGAAAGAAATAAACTTCGTCACATATCCAATGATGAACGCCTGAATCCCATCTGTAAAATGAGAGCGTACACACGAAATGTCGGTACTGTCAAACAGAGTGAGTGAAACAGAGTGAGCAACAATACTAAATCTTGACTCCCTCCGCTGTTGTAAAGAACCACAAATTACCTGGAACTCTAGAAGTTTGGCGAATATTCAATACGGGAATGTCCCGCTTGGAAACCACGTCGTACTCGGAGAAGCTGAAATGACATGATGAAACCGTAAGCTCCCAGCCACGTAACGGAGTTGGAAAATCGCGCAGTGTCAAAACCGCCGGCGTCTCACCTCAAACTTCAAAACGATAATTCCCGCGTACTCTGTGTCCGCCTCAGAAGGAAGTGATGCTTCCTGTAAACGCAACCTCAGTTTAAATCCGCGCGTGTGATCGATAGTGAAGACGGTTGTGAAAAGCCCATAGCACCCATGGTAGCTACCATGGCGGCCATCTTAAGAAGATCTAAGTTCGGTCTAATGGACTAAATAACATCCACTAAAAACAGAATATATTTGCTATCAATCACACGCCAATGGTCGTAACTGTACCAGTGTAGCTACAAGCTCCACGATACTATCTAAGAATAACACCGACCTGGGGAATATACACAACGGGTGAAGTGAAACACTCCACTCTGAATTACACAGAATACTACCACGAGTGAACTCGCGATGAATGGTGCGCAATATTCAATAGTTGTAGTCAAAGTCGGATGGACGAGAAAAATAATTGTAAACCGACCGATTGGACCTTGCACTCCACGCCGTGTACAGTAAAAAGTACTGGTGAACTATGTACAATCACCGATGTACGCCACAATGGTGAAAGAATGGTGTAGGTGATGCGTAATGTTGTCAATGCTAGGCCTGGGCGGAAAACTACGCTACGCTCTCGTAGTTTGCGAAGTTTGCGCTACTTCGCACTACGCGAATTGCACGTAGCACAGTGCGAACACGCGTAGCGTAGTGCAGCGGTCATTTTTTGCTTACTCGCGGTCCTCAATGTCAAGTTGGCGACCGCGAGCAAGCAAAATGACATCCCGCGAGACTTTTTCCTCGTTCGCGATCAGCAACATCAAGTTGCCGATCGCGAGCGTGGAAAATAAACCTCCCGGCGAGATTCTCAACGCGGGGAGGTCAGGTTTCTCATTGCGAGTGGTCGCGTATGCTCGCGACCGCTCGCGATGAGAAACTACCAGTCCGCGTTGAGAAAGCTGCCGCTCAAGTAAAAATCTACTCGAGCGGCAGTAAAAGACAGCTCGCACTGTGCAAGATGCCGTTTTCAATGATTGCACAGTGCGGACAAGCATCCGGCACTGTGCAATCATTGCGAACACGCACTACGCAGTTCGCGTAGTGCTACGCGCAGCTCGCGTAGTGCGAACTGCACTTTGCGTAGCTTCGCGAAGCGTTACTTCGCGAACTACGCCCAGGGTTAGTCAATGCAAACAGTACTGCGAATGCCCCTTATCGTCTAAACAGTGCAGTGTAACAGCTTTTAGATGAAAGCTTGATTGAAACTCTAAATAACATGTACATGGATTGCATCTGACTTCATATAGATTAAAGCAAAGATGTGAAAACTTCTTATCTGGTAAACATGAAATAAACCACTGACAATGAGATGACATATCTGAATGCTCATGAACTACAACATGTACAGTATAACAGTATTGCATAATGTGGAGTGCATCCACCCTGCTGCATTCTAGTTTGGGTGTTGGTGTTGAAATGTGATCTATACTCTCCTGAGATAGAAATTCAGAAATGGCACAGTAAACTGTGATCATGGTCACTGTAAACATTACAGGTAACAACCCATATCAAGTTTATCATTTAATCCGACGGGCATCATGGTGTTCAGAGATTTTATCCACCATATTTCCCTTTGTGATAACCATTTAGCGTTGTCACGTTCCGGAATTACAGTTATCTTTTCCAAAACCATGAATCTCAACTGTGGGATGTTATGGTTGAATTCTGACCAATGTACTGCCAAACTGGAATTGGGCTTCCTGTTGCGTATCAAACTCTTATGCTCGGTAATCCGGATTTTAATTTTTTTTTTCAGTTTTGCCCACGTACATTTTCCCGCAGGGACATTTGATGCAATAGATTACAAAGGTGGAATTACAATCAGCGGAATCTCGCAATTTGATGATCTTGCCAGTTTGAGGATGTGAAATGGTTTTGCCTGGAATAATGTTATTAATTGTTGCTTAGCCAGCATCGACAAAGCCAGTGGTTTCATAGTATATATGTGTATATATATATATATATATATATATATATATATATATATATATATATATATTCACTGAAAAACCATAGGTTTTAGGGACAGTTATAGTTAGTTGGACATTGCACTCGTACAAAACCCGTGAAATTCCCCGTTATAGTTAGTCCAGCTAACTATAACTCGCGCCCCGCAATGCACTGCTGATGACGTCACATATTACATCACTCATGACATGGTCAGTGACATCACTGATGACATCACTGATGACATCTCAAATGACATCACTGATGACATCATCCAGTGACTGTGTGTTTCTGTAAAGTTTAAATATTTTTAATATATATAGGAAAAGACGTATTGAAGAATGAGTGGGTGTGTAAGTGTCTGTATGGATGATTTAGTAGGTGCGTGACTGACTCTATAAGTGAGTGATTTAACGTATCTTACTGAATGCATGGGTTAGTGACTAAACTGGGTGAATGTCTGTATCCGTCTGTTGCTGTGTAAGTGGCTGCATGTGTTTGTGAATAGCTACATGAGTGTCTATATGAGTTATTGAATGCTTGTCTGAGTATCTGTATGGGTGCCTGAGTGTTTGTGTGGGAGGGGTGTGTGCAACTCTGTGCATAGATGTGTGAGTGGGTGATTCACTGGGTGGATGGTTTCAAGAGTGCATCTGTGATAGACTGTATGGGTGGGTAAGTGTGTGTAAGAGTGTGTTAGTGAGTGAATGTATGTCCCAGTGGTACATGTGTGAGTAACTACATATGTGAAAGGCAGTATATATGTGTGTTGGAGTATATAAATAGCTATAAGCGAGAGTGAGTGATTGTGATAGTGGCTGTATGGATGAGTGTGTGCTTGTATCAGTGATTGTATAAGAGCGTAAGAATGTGCTAGTATTTGTATGAGTAAGTGAGCTGGTGTGTGTATAACTGTATAGGTGAGTAAATGGTAGTGTGTTTAATTATTTGCATGACTGACTAGGGTGTGTGAGTACCTCTATGGATGAGTGGCGGTGTTTGAGTGTCTATATAGGAGTATGAGTGCATATGATAGTCCTGTACTGAGTGACCGTAAGTATGAGTGACTGTACGGGTGAGTGAGTGGATGTGTGCGTAGCCCTAAGAATCAGTGAGTGGGTATGTAGTTATTGGTGTTGGAGTGTCTATGGTTTTGCGAATGGCAGTCTGTAATTTAGAGTGGGTGTATCAAAGGTTATATTAGGGTGTGAGGAGGTGCATCAGATTATCACGTGGATGATGTCATCAGTGATGTCATTTGAGATGTCATCAGTGATGTCACTGACCATGTCATGAGTGATGTAATATGTGACGTCATCAGCAGTGCATTGCGGGGCGCGAGTTATAGTTAGCTGGACTAACTATAACGGGGAATTTCACGGGTTTTGTACGAGTGCAATGTCCAACTAACTATAACTGTCCCTAAAACCTATGGTTTTTTCAGTGAATTCCAAAGGTTTTTAAATGCTAATTTGTAACTATAACATGTCTGAAACCTACGGTTTTTTCAGTGAATTTCAAAGGTTTTGTAAATGTCAATTTTTAAATGTATTAATTGTTATATAAATTTTTTTCATACTGATTTACTACATTTTTAGAAACAATTTTTTTTTACATATTTTATTTTTTAAATTACATTGTAATTACATTATACATTACATTACAAAAAATACTTTCTCAGAATTAATTACTTTAGTTTAAATACTTTGCACATAGGCAATAGACTTTTAAGTACAGTAGTTACAGTTGTTGCAATGGGCAACACATTTTCAAACACAATGCAACATTCAGCTCAATGTGAATTTCTAGTTAAATGCAATTAGTTACTTTATGGATTACTTTTCTAACCACAGGACTGGATCCTAGATTCAGTCCTGGTACATCTCCTGTAAACAGTTGAGTAAAAGCGTTTTGGTTACAGTCGTGATTTTTAAGGAATATTATTGTACTTTAAAAGTTCACACTTAGAAACTTTTTCTCATAGAATCACCAATGTTATCCTATGGAAGGAAATTCACTTAGAAGTTAAAAACTGTTATCGTTACTTTTTCTTACTCAGTGTTGGATCCTGGATCCAGCACTGGTGCATCTCCTGTAAACAGTTGAAAGAATGCGTTTAAGTCATACAGGCGATTTTTAGGAATATTTGTAGTTTGTGAAAATCGACACTTTGAAACTTTTCTGCTGAAAACCAGACAATCGATTCCTATGGAAGAAAATATAAGTTACTGGTAAGTACGGTTAAAATTACTTTTCAGGATTAGTACTGGGCTGAAAGATGCAGCACTGAGGTCTCTCCTGATAACAGGTGAGTAAATCGGAATTCGTATTTTGGCTGATTTTAGATGAATATTTTAAAGTTCCAAAACTCCACACTTAGAAGAATTTCCAAGTGAAACCAGTCAATGTTAGCCTATGGAAGGATATTCAAGTTACTGGTAAGTACGGTTAAAATTACTTTTCAGGACCAGTACTGGGCTAAAAGATGCAGCACTGAGGTCTCTCCTTATAACAGGTGAGTAAATCGGAATTCGTATTTCGGATGATTTTAGAAGAATATTTGCACAATGGTGAAGGGAGGGCGGGGCCTGAGGTGACATCTGTGCAAACGCGCTCCGTGGCGCGTTTTAAGTTGGGGATTAAGTCCCCTTGAATCATGTGGGTCCCTACGGACCAACTAGCCCACCAGGAACCTCCAGTATGCGCTAGGGGCTGCGTTGCAGAGACATGTACAGAGGCCACACCCTTTTACACCTCTCTGCAACGCAGCTCTGTGGCGCTTTCTGGATGTACCTGTTGGGCTAGTTGGCCCCAGACACCCTCAGGATTGAAGGGGATTTAATTCCCCATCTTAAAACGCTCCACGGGGCCTGTTTGCACACATGTCACCTGAAGCCCCGCCCCCTCCCTTCACCACTGTGCAAACGCGCCCGTGGCGCGTTTTAAGTCGGGGGATTAAGTCCCCTTAAATCCTGAGGGTCCCTGGGGTGCAACTAGCCCACCACCTACCTCCATTAAGCGCCACAGAGCTGCGTTGCAGAGAGGTGTAAAAGGGCCTGGCCTCTGTACACCTCTATGCAAGGCAGCCCCTGGCGCATACTGGAGGTTCCTGGTGGGCTAGTTGGCTCCCAGGGACCCCCAGTATTGAACGGGAATTACTTACCCATCTGCAAACGCGCCAGGGGCGCGTTTGCAGAGTGGTGAAGGAAGGGGTCGGGGCCTGCGGGCCCGATCGTTTTTTAAATTTTTTTTTTGTCCTCTGAAGGGGGCTCTGTGGCCCCCTTCCTTTTTCCAGTTTTTATGCCCTGGGGACCCCATCCCCCAGGGCCTTACCCCTTTTTTAAATTAAATATTTTTAAAAAACGGGAAGGGGGCCGCGTGGCCCCCTTCCCTGGGCCTGTATTGGCCCCGGGACCCCACCCCCGGGCATGGCCTCGTTTTTTTCTTTTCTTTGGAGGGGGCTGCGTGGCCCCCTCCTCAGGCCATTTATGGCCCCGGGACCCCATCCCCGGGGCCGGCCTTTCCGTTTTTTTTTAATTTTTATTTTTTATTTTTTGGGGAGGGGGCCGCGTGGCCCCCTCCCGGGCCACTACTTGCCCCGGGACCCCATCCCCGGGGCTGGCTCCTCTCCGTTGGGGACTGTGGGGGGTCCCCAATCCCCCACAGTCCCGCCGGCTCCCGCGTCCCTTGGGAGCCGGCATTGCTTTTCACATGGGGAGCTGCTAAGATGCAGCTCCCCATGTGGAAAAGCTATGTGCTTTGGATATTGGAAGAGAGCAGGTTTCCTGCTCTCTCTTCAATATCCAGCAGTTTGCTATGGCAGGACGGGAGCCGCGAGGCTCCCGTCCTGCCATAGCAACTACAGTGTCCCGGGGTAGGCACCTCGGGACACTACAGTGTCCCGGGGTAGGCACCCGGGACACTGCAGGAGCCGGCCCTGGGGGTGGCGGTCCCCAGGGCCATCAAGGGCTCCAGGAGGGGGCCGCGCGGCCCCCTCCCTACATCAGCACAGCCCCGGGAGGTGGTGGTCCTCGGGCTTCGGGGTCCAAAACGGACTCCCATTTTATTTGTTAGTGCCCCGGGAGGTGGCGGTCTCGGGCGTGTGGGGGCTGGAGCCCCCACACAGGTTTTTAAATGGCAAAAAGAAGCCCCGGGAGGTGGTGGTCTCGGGCTGCGGGAGGGCTCAGAGCCCTCCCGCACCATTTTCAAAAGAAAGCCCCGGGGGTGGCGGTCCTCGGGCTTGGGGGCCCTTGAGGCCCCCATACATAAAATTAACCCCCCAGCATGCCCCCGGGACTTGGCCCACCCGGGGCCATTAACATCGAGCGCGGAGACCGCGCTCGATTTCTTCGGCAGGATTCGCGCACCCTGAGCGCATCCTGCCGATTTTTAAAAATTTTTTTTTTTTTTTTGCCCAGGGGTCCTTGTGGGACCCCCTGAGCAAACCTAGGGGTCAGGGTGTTTCTACCCTGCCCCCTTTGTGCGCTTTGCGCACTTGTTTCTGTCCCTCGGTTCTACCGAGGGATAAAATGGCTGCCAACATTTCCTGAATCGGAATGTTGACAGCCAGCTGACAGCCAATTAACATGCAGCTCGTGATCGGGACGGTGCGCGCAGGGTGCGCTGAGGGTACGCGGACCCTACTCGGCCATAGATATCACTATCTTTTTACTTTTGATTTTCTCAGCAACTACTGAACGGATTTACACCATTTAACAAAAGGGTTCTTTCTGAACCAAGAACTACCTCTTTGCCAAATTTGGTGTAATTCCGTTCAGCAGTTCGGGCTGTAGCCGTGTCTAAAGTTTCCTATGGAAAATTGCATGGGGAAAACGCGTTTTGGGACCCCCCTTTTTCTCGGCCTCCGCTTGACGAATCCCCCGAGACTTTCAGGGTAGGAGCGGACCGGAGCGGGCCATAAAGTTTGAAAATTTTGCGAAGATACGTCAACCGGCAAGAGAGTTATTTCAAATAGAATGTCGCGGATTTCCTATGGATAATAGGTTGTAACTATAACTATCTACTGGCGACCGCCAGTAGATTATATATATATATATATATATATATATATATATATATATATAATATATAATTTGAAATGTCTCAATTTTCACTAACCGCACAGAACAAGTATAATGTATCAAGGAACAGTTCTTGCTTATTCAAACACAGAACACTTAGAGCACAGGCCACATCAGTGCATGCTTTTTTATAACCTACAAGGTACAGTACAGCCAGCAGCAGAACTCTTTGGGCCTGATTATGATGGTGGGCGGACACCCTATCGGAAACGGGACAGACAAGCTGTTGGCGGTCCTGCCAGAGGGATTACGATGCGACCACCTGCAAGGCGGTCCCACCGTGTATTCTTTGCATTGCTGGCTGCAGCACCCGCCGCAATGCACTAAATGCACCCTGTACACATCCCTGCCACATGGTGCAGAGTTATGTAGGGGCACCTGCCCCAGTGCTCACATCAAAGGGCCAGGGGGAATGAGGGCCCGCTACGGGGCCCTAAAGTCCCTTACCGCCTGCCTGTTCATGGCGGGTTAACTGCCATGAACAGGCGGGCGGGAAAGGACATCATAATCCTTACAGCAGTGCCTGGTAGACACCGGCGGGCAGATATTATGGGTCCGATGGCGGTGGGCAATAACAACAAGGAGCCTCTCCTTAACATTCAATTAGTAATCAGGTGATACATCCATCATTAGAAAATACATTGTCCCACTACAGTAATTGTTTTGTTCATTTTTTTAATTATAAAAATATTTTTTATTTTTATTTTCCATAGATATAAAAATATATTACTTAATGTATAAATAAATTACATGATCTGAGCATAAATTGAGCCCCAAGAGCATGTTACAAGAACATCTCAAAACACAGTCAAACACCACCAGACATACAACTATCACACATACAAAACACAATCATGCTACAAAACTGAACAACTCCATACATATCATAGTAATTTCATTAATACATGAAAAGAGCAAAGGCTACCTGTGGCGGTCCCACCGTCATCCTAATCAGGCCCTTTGTATGCAAACAGACCTGATTGTGACTTTGGGGCCTTAGCTACCTCTTACCAATTGCATACCTACAGTTTACCCCTTTTTCACTCGTGGGTTAATGAGCATTCACTATGGTTGCACATCTCCTGTCTGTAGCCTAGATTGTTCCTGAACAGACCAGATCGTTTATGATGGCTGCCTGCATCCAGTGCATGTTGAATTTTGCATCTCAATCGCTACTGCCCATAGACGGCTGCAGAGGTCTATAGGCGAGACGTAAAGAAAACTTTCGTCGAACTGGATGATAGTATGGTGATGTTTCTCAGACAATGTTAAGGAGTGTCAAAAATGTGTCTTTTCCAATGTACTCTGTTGGAAGTAAATTATCATGAAAATTTATAAAGCAATTCAATTTGCTTAAGCGACACCGAGACACAAATGGCTTGCTGACAAAATTCTAAGGCATTATGTGAATCCCCGTTACTCATAGGATTGATTAGAGTCAGGGCTGACATATAATGCCACCAAATAAAGTTCCTGAAATCGGTTTATTATTCTGCACTACCTCTTTACCTAGTGTCCCAATTCATTTAAATGTTATTTTAAGACACCTGGCTGTCTGATGTTAATGTCTATCCAACCTCCCATGTTTAAAGCAAATTACATATGGAGGCCAGCTGCCAACCCGTCCTGTATTCGTTGGCCTTTCTCCTCAAGTCTTACAATTTGAGCATGAGAGAGTAGGTTAAAGCTATTCTCTGATCTTGTACTGTTTTTTTTCTGTTAAGACTTACTCATCCGACCTACATCTGACTTTCCTCAGCTGGGCATAGTGTTCAGCACATAATCCAAATAACCCCTGTAAAACATCTTCAATTACTGCTGCATATGAATGTTACTTCACTGGTCAGTGTGAATCATGGCCGTATGGTATCCAGGCAAAACATCCACCCTAGCCCTAAACAGGCAGACCTCTTGCAAATTTGACGGGACTTGAAGTTGACATATTACAGAGGTTCAGATTTGCATTTTGTAGTCCACTTTATAACACTAACGCATGGAATTTTGTTTCAATTTTTTATGACCGTATTTACTGTTCTTGTAGAACACGATTTTAGTTTGAGTGATCTTTTTCTATTTCCAATGGTAATCTTGAGTTAACTATGTAAGAGACCTAACCAGCACATTTTACTCCCCTTATTCATGAAAATGGGGAGTAATGGGTGTAATGACATTACCCAGGCTGCACCGACAAAACCCTTGAAATGTGCCAAGCCCTAGACATCAGCACTGACATGCTTTAAGAGGTGCTTTTCTATGGTTGATGCCTGATGTGAATGTAAAACACTCCTCTTTCGTGTATGTGTATTTCCAGTTACAAAATAGTAAGTTATTCTCCTGGTTAAAAATTAAAAACATGTAATTCTTTAGCCAATTAAAATCGCATCGAATTGAGAAATAACTTTTGCTTCCTAAGAATACATTCTTCCTACTACCTTAAATAAAGTGTACGGAGAAAAACTTTAATAGGCGTTCGGAGTGATTTTAAGATTTTGGTGTTACATTGATTTCAGTGATAAAACATACTTTGCAATAAGCAACACCTAGTTCTGCATTATGTCAAGTAAGTGAGAATGTCTCCACGTTAAAAATCAGGTGGATAAAAGCCTGCTTTGTTTTTAGGTCGAAACCTACTGGACAGTCTGGTTTGCTAATAACGTCTTGGGGACATTCAGAAAGCCCCCCTGGGAATGCATGCCGCCCATTGCTTACCATTTCTTTTGTGGTTTCTTACTAGGTTTTGGTGGTGAACTCTGTTCACAGAGCTTTTTGCGCTACGCAGAGCTCTGAAAAACTCTGGCTCGCACCGCAAAGCAGTGAGGACTTATTTCCCCGCTTGCCAACGTTAAGTTGGCGAGCGTGAGCGAGTAAAATTCAACGACTGACCACCTCCCAGCGAGATTTTTCATTGTGGGCGCTGCGGATGGCTGCGACTGCTCGCGCTCCGAAACCTTCCGTACGCTTTGAAGAAACTGCTGCTCGAGTAGAACATCTTCTTGTGAGGTAGAAAGAAGTAGCGCTCTCTTGCGCTGCGCATGGTGCCGTTATCGCTGGCAAATTTCTGGCACAAAAAATTAGCGCTAATGGCGCGATGTAATGCACTCCGCCCAGGCCTATTTGTAACTCCTATTTGCTTGCTTTCTGTTTGCTGGCTCTGTTTGTTTTAGGCTGTCCAGCTTGAGTTTGTCCCTTCCCTTGCCCAAACCCTATTTACTGTATTCTTCCAACAAAATTGGATTTCTTTAAACCGCCCTTTAAATCACGTTCTGATCTTGTCACATTTGCTGTGCATTCAAAGATCGAGGTCAAATGTCAGGTGTTCTAGGGAGATTGGTTTTACTTTTCTTTCTCTGACTTCAATGTGAGAGGGTTTATGTGACAGTTCGGCAGGCTAGTGCTTGAGAGGCTGTATGATACTTTTTTTCTTGCACACAACAAAATTTAAATGTATGTAAATGAGCTGTGCAGATATTTCAGAATTTATCAGTATTAAAAAGCACAAAGGAAGCCCGTTTTTTGATAATTCTCAGGTGTGGTGGAAACAGAATTTTTAGACCGTTACACACATTAATGTTTGTGCGCTGTATACTTTTATCAGTAAAACTGTATGTCTGTGCAAATGCTTCACTGCACTCTACTCTGCACCACTCCGCTCTGCCACTTCACTCTATGCCTCTCTACACCACTCTGCCAATGCACTCTACCCCACAACACTCTACTATGCACCACTGCAGTCTGTGCCTCCACTGCAGTCTGTGCCTCCACTGCACTCTGTGCCTCCACTGCACTCTGTGCCTCCACTGCACTCTGTGCCAATGCACTCTATGCCAATACACTCTACTCTGTAGTACTCCACTCTGCACCAGTGCACTCTTTGCCAAACCACTCTACGCCGCTCATCTACTCTGCACTCTGTGCAGCTCTACTCCACTGCAATCGACCGTGCGCAACTCCCCTCTACTCTGAAACAATCTACTCTTCCACTGCACTCTGCGCCCCTCCACTAAACTCTGCGCCCCTCCACTAAACTCTGCGCCCCTCCACTAAACTCTGCGCCCCTTCACAATACTCTGACTCTGTATCACCGCATTCTACGCCAATGCATTCGACATCACTTTGCTCAAAACTAGTGCACTCTATGCTAATCTACTCTCTGCCACTGCACTCTACACCACTATACTCTTCTCTACAACACGTTACACCATTGCACTCTATGCCACTCTATTCTACTGTGCACCACTGTACTCTACGCTACTGCTCTCCACGCCACTCTACGCCACTCTGTGCCACTGCACTTCATGCCAATGCACTCTACACCACTCTACTGTACACCACTGCACTTTATGGCAATCTCCTCTGCAACACTGCACTCTCTGCTACTGAATTCTATGGTACTGCTCTACTCTACGCCACTGCACTCTATGCCAATGCATTTAACACCACTTTACTCAAAACCAATGCACTCTACGCCAACTACTCTGCACAATTGCACTCTACGCCATTATACTCTATGCCACTGCACGTGAAGCCACTCTATTCTACTGTGCCACGCTACTCTGCGCCGGTGCACTCTATGGCACTCTATTCTGCAAGACTGCACTCTCTACCACTGAACTCAATGCCATTCTACTCTGCACCATTGCAGTCTATGCCACTGCATGCTAAGCCACTCTATGCAACTGCATTCTACTCTGCACCACTCTTCTGTTTGTCACTGCACTCTACGCCAGTGCACTCTACACCAATCTGCTCTGCATCTCTGTACTTTAATCCACTACACTCTAGGCCACTCTACTCCACTGTATGACACTACACTCAACGATACTCCACTCGGACGCTGTACTCCATTAAACTCTGCTCCACTCTGTGGCACTCTACTCCACTTATGCCACTCCACTACACAACTCCACTCTATGCCACTCTTCAACACTGCTCCACTCTACAATGCTCTACGTAACTGTACGCAACTCATTCTATTCCACTCCATGCCACGGTACTCCTCTCTCTTCTACAACACACTACTCCACTCCACTCTGTGCCGCTCCACTCTGAGACATTATGCCACTCCGCTTTGTGCCACTCCACTCTACACCACTCCACAAAACTTTGCCAGTCCACTCTATGAAACCCTACCCCACTCAACTCTATATCCTGCCACTCCATGACACGTAACTCTACTCTACGCCTACTCCACTGTACTCCACTGTACTCCACTTTACGATACTCCACACCACTCTCTTTTGCTCACTAACTTTTAGCCATGCAGAACAGCAGCCACGCTGGTGTACAACATGGCTAAACCATATTTGCAAAGCCAATAATTCTTGCATAGGCAAGACCAATTGACTTTGCCAATGCTTGTCTTTAAGATTACCTTCCACAGGTCGGTTCTGTCATTTGAAGTGGCGTGTTGCGATGCTCACTGCAGTGGCTTGCTTACCGTGATCCATAGGTTTATTTGTGTATGAACCCCACTCGTGCCCTCGCATCTTCAACTTTCTGTTGGCCTTTTTCCACACGAGAGACCCGTAAACGATGTTTTTGAAAGGTAGTGGTATTGATGACCAGATGACTTCCTTTCTGGTATGTGACGGGGCTGACACATCATTCATTGCAGCTAATTGACTTCTCTTTTCTCCCAAAGGGTATCTTCCACTGCATATAAATCTAAGTACAAAAAAGCCCTCTTTCCACGTGTCGATATTTGCATTATCAAATTGGTTATGTGCTTCGACTCCCAAAAGAACCGAGTTTTGTCTAACAAATAGGTTTTTGTATACTGTAATAGTACAGAAAGACACATGCTTGCGCACTACGCACACGTCATACATATTTGAAAACTGAGCAAGACTTACATGCACATATGCTCCCAGAGCAGTGAGCAAAGCAGCACCGATAATCAATCAATAACTTTATTTTGGTCGACTGACCTTAAAAGTGATATATATGTATATATATATATATATATATATATATATATATATATATATATATATATAGGAGTAATGTATACAAATTCATTAGTTTCAATGAAATAATACATTAAAACATAATCGTGGTTTGCAAGTAATAGACAAAAACTTGTAGTGCTAAAAACCGTCATTTACATAAAAAGATAAATATGAAACAGAGCACCGCAGTCCTTCTGACATTCCAGCTACACTTATGAGCTTTAGGTTGCTCATCAATGGCCGGTAATAGGGGAGTCTGGTCTGAACTGATTGTTGGAATAACTACTCCATTTTCTGCTTTTCTTCTGATCCCCCACATGTGGCCTTAGAATTTAGCAATTGCACAAGAAAACAAAGGTCTTGCATCCAATCTAAGAATGCGTAGTGCCACACTGTGATCTCTAGTCCCCAACTGTTTACATATGGGAATAAGCCATTTACTTCTCGGAACAGAGTATGCTGGGCAGCCAAAGAAGACGTGGCCTACAGTTTTGTTCGGGGCAACTCAGGAAGAACAACCCTTATTATTAGAGTCATTCTGTTGCCACAAACTTGTGAATGCATTCAAGGGGATTGTACCATATCTGAATTGAATATATAGCTTTTTGTTTACAGGCACTTTGATCAGATCAAGGAAGCCCTCCAGAGAACGCAGCAATTTGAGTATAAGAATTCCCCTAGCTTAGTGCTCCTGATCTTGTTCCTCAGTACCAAAAATCCCAGTACATAGATTTCAGATGTTTTTTTGTGGTGAGATCCAAACCCAAGCAGTTGTTGCAACCCCCCCTTTATCCCGATATTATCAAGTAGAGTGTTAATATTCGTTATCCAGCCTATCTTTCTGAATTTGGCTAAAGTGCAGACTTTTTCAAAGGCAGCCGCATACAAGGAAAATTCGGGGGTTGAAACCAATCTGTGCCAAAAAAGAAGAGGACGTAATTTTGCAAGATCTTTTAATGATTTGACCCCCATATCTAATTTAAGGGGGAGTAGGGGAGTGCTCGGTGGAAGGGAGACTACGTTCCTAAGGAACATATCCTCAGTTAATGTGAGTTTGTCCACTTTCTTAAAGCCCCACAGCTCAGCCCCGTAGAGTGCACTACTAACTGCCTTGTTTTTGTAGATCTCTATAGCCGGGGCAACTGGTTTGGTATATGACAAAGAATGTTCCTTCCTCAGAGCTCCCACTATCTGTTTAAACTTTAAGTTGGTCTTAATTAAATGTTGTTCCCAAGTCATACCCTCAGCCAATTTACACCCAGATATTCAAAGTCTTATTAGTGTTTATTTCTAGTCCCCTCTCATCGCAGAAAGCCTTGAACCGGTTTAATAGTACCGATAATGTACAAATCTGCACTCTCACAACCTACACGAGCACACAGACAACATTTAGGCATGCACAGATAGATGCACAGGGATGAACAGATTGAAGTTGTGCATGCATTTGTATACATTACACCATAGATAATGTATATCTGCATTAATATAGATGGCACAAAACACCTACATTCATCCATCTACATATACCTGCTGGCATCAAAATTTTGCACCAGGTGCAGATTTCCAGGCGTACGTTGTGGTATCGCCGATAGGCTCATATTCCACTGGTTATGAAATCTACATCACGTACATTTTCAGCACAGGGAGAATGACACGAGGAAAATATTTTTCTCCATGTAGAAAGCCCTTCCCCTACACCCCCAACAGATGTTTGGGGTGATTTGTTCCTCTTTCTGTCCTGGCACAACAAAGTACTCCCAACACTTGTATGGAGTAACTTTCCGACTGTTGGGAAGGGGTTATATTTTAATTCTGGAATGCTCACAAATGCATTTGTTAATGAGCATTCAAGGTAAACCACACCATGCAACGCCCACTTCCTGCTGAAAGCTTTTTCTTATAACACTTGTGTTCAATCGATCAATCAGGGGTTTATAGAGCGCACTACTCACCTGTTGGGGTCTCAAGGCGCTGAGTGGGGGGGGGTGGGGTGGAGTGCGCAGCTTATGTGGGGACATTCGAAGAGCCAGCTCTTGAGGTCTTTCCTGAATTGGCTTAGTGTCGGGCTTCGCCGGAGGTGAAGGGGGAGATCGTTCCAGGTCTTGGCTGTGAGGTAGGAGAAGGACCTTCCACCAGCTCTGTTCCTGTAGAAGCGTGGGACGGTAGGGAGAGGTCGGCTAAGTGGAGGTTTCTCTTGGGGGCAGGGAAGGAGAGGCGGTTGTTGAGGTATTGCGGTCCGATGTTGTGGAGGGCCTTAAAGGCGTGCGTGAGCAGCTTGAAAGTTATTCTTCTTGCGACGGGGAGCCAGTGGAGGTCGCAGAGGTGTTGGGTGATGTGATTGTGCCGTGGGATATCGAGGATTAGTCTGGCTGCGGCGTTCTGCACGATCTGGAGTTTACGGAGGACTTCTTTGTTGATTCCAGCGTAGAGGGGCGTGAGTGACCGTTTTCCTGGAGTCGGGCGGGGGGGATCCATTTGAATTTTTTACGTAGTATGCGGAGGGTGTTGAAGCATGCGGAGGAGACTGCGTTGATCTGGCGATTCATAGTGAGCAATGAGTCCAGTATGATGCCAGGGTAACGTGCATGGTCTGTCGGGGTGGGTGGGTTGCCACCAGGTGTCATCCCATGCGGAGGGGGTGGAACTGAGGATGAGGACTTCAGTTTTCTCTGACTTGAGTTTCAGGCAACTGTTCTTCATCCAGGTTGCGACGGCTTCCATCCCCTCTTGGAAGTTGTGCCTGGCGATGTCGGGTTCGTTGGTGAGGGAGAGGATGAGGTGGGTGTCATCGGCGTGGGAGACGATGTTGAGCCCATGGTTTCTGACGATGGTTGCGAGGGTGGGCCATATAATCGTTGAAGAGGGTGGGGCTGAGGGAGGATCCGTGGGGTACTCCGCATCTGTTCTCTTTTGGTTCTGAGAGGAAGGGCGGGAGTCTTATTCTCTGTGTTCTGCATGTGAGGAATGAGCGTATCCAGTCAAGGGCCTTTCCTTGGATGCCAGTGTCGTGGAGTCTGGTGGCTAGTGTGCGGTGGGAGACAGTGTCAAAGGCTGATGCCATTTGGCCTTGGTCGAGGAGGGCGCGGATGTCGTCAGTGGCGGCGAGGAGGGCTGTCTTGGTGCTGTGTTTACTGCGGGCTGTGGTTACTGCGGAATCCGGATTGGGAGGTGTCCAGGATGTTGTTGGCTTCGATGAAGTATGGCTGCTGTGTGTTGACTGCCTTTTCGATTACCTTGGCTGCGAAAGAAAGCAGCTAGATGGGCCTGAAGTGCTAGAGTTCTGTCGGGTCTGCGGAGGGTTTCTTTAGAAGGGGGTTGATTTCGGCGTGCTTCCAGTTGTCTGAGAATGTGGCGGTCTCGAGGGGGCAGTTGATGGTTCGGCGTAGTTCTGGTGCGATGGCTGTGGCGGCCTTGTGGAAGATGTCTGAAGGTGCTCCGGAGTGGATGCTCTTCATGGTTTTTAGGGTGTCTTCTGTCGTGAGTGGGGTCCAAGTGAGTAGGGTCTGTTTGGTGGCGTTGCTGGGGGTAGGGGTTGAGGCAGTGCAGAGGTCTTGGTCGTTGAAGTTGTCGTAGAGCAGCTTGATCTTGAGGTGAAGGAAGGAGCTGAGTCTGTAGCAGAGATCTTGGGAGGGAGGGGCGTCTGTTGTTTCGCAGTTTGGTTTGGCAAATACCTTTATGATGGAGAAGAGTTCCTTGGAGTTGTGGGCGTTGGAGAGGATTATGTCTTGGAGGAAGTTCTTCTTTGTGGATTTGACGAGTTGGTGGTGTTCTCTTGCTCTTTCTTTCATGTGCTTTTTCCCCACTGAAATTCCCCCATGCCCCGTTTCTTTTCCCTCGCAGCTCATCTGTTATTTCTCATGCCTCTCCCGTCATATGCCTCCATGTGCTTGTTCCCACTGTCCAGCTTCTTCCTTTCTTTCTCTTTTTTCTCTTTTCTCTTTTTTCTCTTTCTTTTCTTTCTTTCTTTCTTTTCTTTTTTTAAATTCTGTTTTTAATTTTAAGGACCTTTGCTTATTCCTCCCACCTCATTTGCTGCCTCAGCATTCTCTCTCTACTATTCCCCCACCCACCATTGCTATTGGAAATGTTTAATGTCAACTGATAACTTGTGTAGACTTGCTAAGGAAATGGGCTCACAAGACATCCATCTTTTAGTGAAAACATCTTAAACATTTATTACAATGCATTTTTAAAGTATTTGTATTGTGGATTTTTATTGTATTTGGTCTTGTCTTGAGTATATAAAAATATTGGTTATTTTTCTAAACTGGTGTGGTGTCCTTTTGTAGTGCTTACACTATATTACTGTTGGTTATGTGCAAATGCTTTACACACTGCCTCTAGAATAAGCCTGACTGCTCGTGCCAAGCTTCCAAGGGGGTGAGCAGGGGTTATTTTAGGAGTGTAACTCCCTTACCCTGACTAGGAAGAAGGGTCCCTACTTGGACAGAGGCGCAAGCCCTGGCCAACTAGAGACTCCCATTTCTAACAGAGGTTGTGTAAAATGAATACTGCTTGCCTTGAGGAGTTGTTGTGGTGTTGTTGTGGGATCAGCCTGCTTGCCAAAATGTATTAGGATTCAGGCTTAAATGATTAGGGACCACCAATTAAACTAGTGTTGCATAAGAGTTTTCTTAGATTTAATCCACACTGGAAGAGTGAGCGGCACAGCTCCCTCAAAAAGGCAAACACTGCCAGCCTTTCATCCTTCTGGTCAGTACTGTATTAGTGTCATCCTCTTCAGGTCGTTTTACTTTTTTTTTTTTTTTTTTACCCCAATTTAAAAAGGAGTTTGCAGGCATAATGCTGCCTAAGTCTCTGCCAAAGCTGTCTTGCTGCATTTTGTTTCCTGAGCTGCTTCTCTCCACCTCTTAGCACTTCTGCCTCTTTGGTGTTGCAACAGTCTCTGGGTGTAAACAGAGCCACATATTCGCTCAAACTCCCAAAGTTTTATTTCCCCTCTTAGCAGTGTTGAATGCACAGGCCTCTCTCTGGCTGTGGTGAACCTTCTTTCATGCTACGTGGCGAAAGGGACTATTGAAATAGCAGAACAAGAATCACTGCTTGAGCCATTGCATTTATTTTGTTTTGAAGTGCCTCAAATTTAGTACGTATAGTACCTGAGGCACTGGTTATCAGGAATGGGGTTAGTAATTAGAGTGGTCGTGGGGGGGGGGGGCTCTCCTAACTTGTTCTTGAGGTCAAAACGCTGTTCTGAGAGTATCGTTGGTCAACCCCTGTTGGCTGTGGCACATGCAGCAGACAATTCCAAGAGAAGTCAGTGTGTTAAATTCAAGCAGGATCTTGGTGCGATTTCAGGCCGAACGAATGGAACGGAGATTGGATAGAAGTGGGTTATCCCTATCAAAGTGTCAACTTCTGACTTAGTCTCTGAAATGGAAGTCAAAATCTTCAAGCTGGGCAAGGTCTAAGTCTGTGGCTAGCGAGCGTTCCTCCAAATCTAATATGTAATTGTTGAGCTCTCACTGAAACCCTTGTTTTTTGGGTCAAAAGCTCTGTGCGGGATAACCTGTATTTCTTAGCTGCCTAGGGCTTCTCACTGGTCTGATGGATTTGCTGCCTCACCCGTGTCCAAGATTTTACCGTTGGACTTAGTTGCATCTTTGAAAGTGAATATCTTCCAGCGGGGCAAGGCTGGAACTGTAAACCAGGCACTGCTCCACGAGGCCAGCTACCTTCACCACAGTGTCGTGCTGCACCAGTTTTCAGTGTGGCAAAAATGCCAGTTTGGGATGCGTGGTTTTCTTGTCTAACTTGGGTGCGACCTCCCTGGGCAGGCCCCCTGCACCATGTCCTGTTCCTGTAAATGTTTCTCCTGGTCAGTCCTGCTGGCTTCTAGGCACCAGGTCTCTCTCTGGCCAAGTCTCCTGCAGGGTCCAGTTCTCATTGCTCAGCTTGTCGCTCTTGGCACCAGACGTCCTGCTGCTTTTTGTGTCTCTGAAGCAAGCAAACAAGAGGGCAACATCTTCACCCTTGTAGAGCAGTTTGTGGGTGCCAGCAAGATTCAGAAGTCCATGGCTTCTTACGTGAGCCCTCTTCCTTCAGGAGTCTTAAGACGTAGTCTTCTCAGGTCCAAGAATGGACTGTTCTGAGGAAGTGGTAGTTGAGGTGCTATATTTGGCATGCACTAGCCAATGATTAGAGAAGTTCTACCACACAGATCTAATTATTTTCTTGGAGTCCCTCCAACTTTTGCAGCACTTCCTCTTTTTATTACATTAAAATTACTGTTTCAAGATAGCAGACCCAGCTTTTCATCGCTTTAGCCACTGTCCTATCTATATGAGCTATCCTTCTGTCTGACAGAGTAAAAACATGTTTTCTCCTTTACTGTGACTGGAGCCAGGTGTGGTCTAGGAATAAATAGGAAGAGCTTTGCCTGGCATCTCCAAGTAAAGAATTAGTACTTAAGCTGCCAGTTCTGCCAGCTGGTCCTGTCCACTCCCAAATTGCTAATCTCAGTGGTCAGCAGTTAACACTCATTTGCTCTTCATGAGCTCACTGGCAGGCTGTTGTCTTCTGAGCTAGTCAGTAATTCTCCTAGTCGGGGATGTATATTCCAGCTCTGGAGATTTGATGAGTGGCAAAACTGGTTATAAGCCATTTCTGATTCAGCTGACCGTACATTTTAACAAACGTGCTTTTCCACTTCAGTTATCAGAAATTTGTTTTCACCTTTAAGACATATTTTGAAAATTAATTTGGAAATAACATTAAAGCATTTTCTAGCTTTTCCCCAGTGGAGATAGGAGGGAAAGATTTTAATGCCATCTAGGCCAGTTCAGGGATATCTATTAGGGACTATACAGGGATATAACTTTTGGGTTTAATTCGCTTTTAGAGCACACCAATCCCAATATGTAGTATGGTATATTTTTTATATTTTGACTCCGTGCCCCGTGTGCTTATGCTATACTATGAGTTTTGTAAAGCGCACAGCTGCCCCAGCTAAGGGGCGTCCCAGCGCTAGCAAATGCAGCTGTTGACGAGGCGACTGAGAGACAGAACACCGGCCTATAAGGTAGGAAAGAGATGAGTTTTAATGGCTTTACGGAAGGCAGTGTGATTATTGATGCTTCTGATACAGACAGTAAGAATTCCAAAGTTTTGCAGAAAGGACACGGAAAGCGCGGCCTCCCGCTGGCTCTTTCCTCACCCGGGAGACAACAGCAAGATCCTGGCCCATGGAACATAGTTGACGGGTGGGTATGTAGAGTGAGAGAAGATTCGCCGAAATATCCGGGGAATGGAGATACAGAATTTTGAAAAGTGATGCAGAGAAACTTAAACTCAATGCGTTTCGCCACCGGCTGCCAATGTAATCTGCGGATGGCGTTAGTTGTGGGACAGGCTCTAGGTAGGCCAAGTAGAGTCCTGGCGGCCGCATTTTGTGCCCTTTGCAAACGGAGGATCTCGACTTTATTAGCGCCTAAATAAAGTGAACTGGCGTAGTCTAACCTCGGTAGAATGGTGGCCTGGATAATAACCTGACGGACTGTGGGGTCAAAGAAGCCCAGCAGTGGTTTGAGCCTGCGCAAGAGTCCGAAACAGGTCCCAGCTACCATTTTTTTGGGACCTGAAAGCTAAGGGCCGAATCAACCCATACTCCCAGGTTTTTGTCCGCCTGCTTAGGGGCGGGCGAACAGCCCAGAGTCGGAGGCCACCAGCGCTCGCTCCACAGCTCAGTGTCTCTCCCCACCAGCAAGACCTCAGATTTGCTCGCGTTTAACTGGAGGCAGTTGGCAGTCATGCAAACTGCTATGGCTGTTAAATCACTCCTGAACTTAAGCGCGTCCTGCGTGGCGTGATCAGATAGTGCCACCACTAGCTGGGTATTATCAGCATAGGATACCACAGTGAATCCTCTGCTCCTGGCTAGTGCCGCTAATGCTTGGACATGTAGGTTGAAAAGAGTTGGGCTCAGAGCAGAGCCATGTGGAACCCCTTGTTTGATAGCATATGCCTGGGAGCTGAAAAGAGGGACCGACACTTGAAAAGTTCTTTCAGATAAAAAAGAGGCAAACCAGCCTAGGGCCCGGGCCCTCGATGCCAGCCTCTTCCAAATGCTGCAACAGAATCTGGTGGGATACAGTGTCGAACGCAGCGCTTAGATCTAATAATATCCGCGCTGACGTACGCCCGGCATCTAATGCCTCCCTCATATGTTCGGTTACAGCTAGGAGGGCAGTCTCCGTACTATGACCAGGGCGAAAACCATTCTGAGAAGGGGCAAGCAGGTTGTTATTTTCTATGAATCTTGAAAGAATGGAATTGATATAGGACTCGGCGATCTTGGATACCCACGGCAGGAGAGAGATGGGGCGAAAGCTCTCGGATTTGGATACATCCAGAGTAGGTTTCTTTAATAGAGGGACCACCATGGCCCGTTTCCAGGCCCTGGGGACTACTGCCGTAGACAGGGACAAATTGATCAGTTTACAAAAAGGCGAGAGAAGCAGAGGCACTGATTTAAGGAATTGCTCTGGTTTAAGAGGGTCTGCAGGAGAGCCTGATTTAACTCTCTTGCAGATCGTATGCATCACCTCTTGAGAGATCAGTGGGAAGACAAAGTGTGGGAGTAGCATGAGGCCTATCTACAGGGCCAGTACTGGTCGTGGTATGGGAGAAGGTCCTGTAGATGTTCTCAACCTTCTTAATGAAGAAGCAGGCAAAATCTTCACATTGCTGGTTGGAGGAGAGAGGGGGAGCTTTGGGTTGAGATTTTCAAGTATCGTAAATATGCATTTAGCAGGATTGCTGCTATTTCTGATCACATCAGCAAAGTAGGCCGCCCTTTCCCTCTGGATAGCCCTGTGGTAGTTTTTAATGGCTGCCCGATAATGCCCCTTCAGAACTGGGTCGTAGTCTCGTCTCCACTCCCGTTCCAACCTTTTTCAGGCTTTCCGAACAGTGGCCAGATTGCTATTATACCATGGGCTGGATTGGCTATCATGGCTCTGTGACCACTTGACCGGGATAAGCGTGTCAAGGGAATGCAGAATCCAGAATCCAATCAGATAAGGCTTTTCCGGCCGCATCAGGGTCATCTGGCATGCTAGGTGTACTTCTGAGGAGGAGGGCATGAAACTGTTCAATGTCGAGTTTATGCCAGGGGCGTTTAAGGACTGAATTACGGGCCACCCTCTGAATGGGCTCTACTCCCAACAGTGCCATGGGTACTAGATAGTGATCAGACCAACTTCTAGGGATAGGCGGGTTGACTGTAAGGGTGGATAGATTGGAAAAAACAGGGTCTAGGAGATGTCCAGCAGAATGGGTGCAGCCTAGGACATGTGTCAGCTGGAGGGCGGCAAGATCTGCTAGAAAATTGCCTATTTCACAATCAAATTTGTTATCCAGGTGCAGGTTCAGGTAACCGATAATACTAAAGTTGGCCGATCTAATAGCCAATGTGCCTGCTGCATCTATCAGTGCGTCCCTGAATTCTTTGGAGGGGCTTACATATTCATACTTTAGGGGAAACGTTTGAATATATAAAAATAGGATTTTCCTACATGGCAAGTCACTTTTTCCTACCACCTGTGACTGCAGTGCTCTTAAACTACAGCCCAGCCAGAGCATAATAATGGTGCTTCTGGCAGACATATGTTGCCATATATGTGGATGTGATAAACACACACTGCAGCCCACATGTGAAATAGGTGTATTTTCTGTTTCTGTGGTAAATAGATCAGTTGAGTGAAATCAGTTTTTTTACTAGTACCATTCTAGGACCTGAGCATTCACAGTATGGCACTAATTAACAGTGTCACGGGGCACAAAGTCCTATTACCACCAAAAATAGGGACTAGGAAAAATGTTGAAATATCTGGCCTGACCCCATGCAGAAAAGGCAGAAATGCTTCAGTGGGGTCCAAAATAGTTTTTCCATAATCACACCAATGGGGATGCTGGAATACAAACCACATCTCACCGGTCCACAGTCCACAACTCTGCCACTAGGCAGACATCATACCGTACTTATATGTGTATTTACTGACTACTCTGGTTGTAATGAAAAATAGTTTTCCCTGATACATTTCCTGTATGGCTATTTGTCTATCATTTTGTTTAAAAATAAGGCACTGCACAATTTACTGTTTAGTGTTAAAAATGGAAAATCTGAGTTTCATGTTTTACCAGTTGAACAAAGACCTGCTGGAAAAAATGCAGGAAAACGAATTTGAGAACATTGTGTGCAGGAACTTCCTGATAATTCTGACAATGCCCTTTGGCAAAAATGCAAGAAACTTTTTTTTAAAAACTCTGAAGCTGCATGTGGAGAGAACCCAAATGACAAAATGGTGACTCAAATGAGCAATTTCAAAAGCATGTCCCCATCAATTATATACAATTGGTTTGGATTTTAGTGGGACAAAGAAAGTCCTTTGACTTAACTCTGAGATTAAAAAAGCTTGTTAACGATAGGCCAATGTAATGATAGCTCATTTAATGTGAATGTTTCTTCATTTCGCTGCTGCTCTGTGGTTACTTTATAATTCCTGAAAACATCTGGATCAATCTTAAATGTATGGGACTTCAGAATGGTTCACCATACAATTATGCAGTGTTCCACAGTTTTCTTGTGTAAAGTGATAGTTCTGTTTACTTTTATAACCGACTTGCATGCATGTGGGACTGATTCCAGATTGCGGTTGCTTACAAATCAGAGATTTGCTGCAGACTTTACTTCACACCATGAAATTGCTGGTTTAAAGTGTGTGGCCTGCTGGTACTTTTGCTTTGATTCTAGTAAAGGCAATTCAGCATTCCCAAGATTACTGTTTTGTAGACCATCTTCGTTTCACTCAACTCTGCTTTGATCGTAGAAATTGTTTCTTACTCCATACATGTCATATAATTTGTACTTTATTACGTGCAGGGTGTCCGCAAGCGCTCTGGGCGCCCTAAAGTAAGAAACATTTTGCATCTCTATTTATCTTGCAGTCTTGCATGCTAAGCTCCCATGTGTGTGTCGACCACGTGTACTCATGCTATGATTTCCCTCACTGACTGTGGCAAGAGCAAGGGGGAGCTGCGTTTTCTGATGCATGACTGGTGGGCCACTAAGGGGCAGGTGCATTGGAAGACGAGGTGACATATTCCCTTCATCAGCAGTGCCCAAAGCACGGAACCATTGACTCCTTGAATGTTGCAAAAAATAGAACTGGCAAAAGAGTATTAGAAAATGGACACCCTATTCAAAAGGTTTGATTATTTGCATTTGGAATAAAACCTTTTATAGCTGGCACATCAAGAATTTTCAGTTCTGTTAAGGACACGGAGGCGAGGATTATGCTCCTCTTTACTGCAAGAAACACTACAGCTAATCGCATTACTGTAAACATAACAAAAACTTAATTTTCCCATGAATCAATACCATGACCTCCGTATCCATCCACCAATTAGGGCCCTGCTCACCCTATAAGACCTGCTGTCACCACAGCCCTTCCACTTTCTTTGCCAGTCTCATTGCTTAACAAGAAAAAAAACAATTTTAATTGTCCGCCATCCAACTTGAGCCTTGAGAATTTACATCCAACTGCTCTTCTCTAGGTATAGCGAGACAAGTCCTCCAGGACCATCACATTGAAGAAACAACAAATCACTAATCATGAATCAAACTTCATCCAAGACAGCGTCCGCTTTTAGGACGTTCAACTCCATTTAGTATCTGAACTTGTGAACAAAAGACATAACAGCCGTAACATCAATTATAACTCCTGTAATTGCATAGGCTGGGCAATAATATATGAATAGCCATTGTACATTTGCAAAACATTAACTGTTATCTTATGTATGCTTTATTTTAAAAGCCATCAAAATAACTGAGGGTGTAATAATCCTCGCCTCCTTGTCCTTAATAGAATTGAAAATTCTTGACGCGCTACCTGTAAAAATATTTATTCGGCACAAGACCGGAGGCTTTAGATTGTACTTGTTCAAAACTGACCCACCACAACGGAAGCTACACCCACAAGATAGAAAATCTTAAAGTTAGAATCAGAGGACCAATTGGCCACCGCCGTGATATCCTCTAATCTGGATCCCAGGTAATTTGGCATTGATGCCATTGCTCCTCTGACAGAGTGGGCCCCAAACAGTGCTGTATCTATACCTGCCAGCAACCGTCAAACCCATCGGGCCAATGTAGCTGATTTCACTGGGCTGAATGGCTTTTGTGAAGCCATAAGCAACTGCCCTCCTGTAGACTGACTCAACTTTCTGGTGCAATCTTCATAAATGTTTAAACATCTTACCACAGCAAAGCTTATGATTGTCTGGAAAGGCTGGGTAACTTGTGTAGCGTGAATGTGTCTTAGTACAATAAGATATTCTAAACGTCACCCTAATGGAGAATAAACTCTAACTGTTAAGTCGAGGGCTTTTACATCTGAGACGCTCCGACAAGAAATGAAAAAGACACACAGGTGATGGACGGAATGAAGAGTAAATCAAACATTCACCCCTACTCAAGAGATCTGGGTTAAATCCATCGTTCTTTTGCTCACCATGCCACCCCAGTTTAGACCCAGCCATATGCAAATCAGTCTTGACCCTGTGCCTCATGGGAACAGTCCATAGGGAGCAGGGTCAAGACTGATTTGCATATGGCTGGGTCTAAACTTGAATGGCATAGGGAGCAAAAACAAACACAAAAAACACAATGGATTTAGGTCCAGATCTCTGTACTAGGGTGAATGTTTGACATTGTTAAACATTCTGTCCATCAGTTGTTCTTTTTGCATTTGTCACACCGAGTGGTACAGGCATGCCCAGACGTGGGTCCCGTGCTCTCCATGCCACTGGAGTCAAGCTAGCCTGGTTGATGAGGGGTGAAACCCTGAAACTGGTCCTATGATGTTTGTTTCCAGTCCAGGGAGGACCTGGCCTGGCAATTCGGGCTGGACTGTTCCCATAGGGAGCAGGGTCGAGACTGATTTGCATATGGCTGGGTCTCAACTGGAATGGCATGGGGAGAAGAAAAAAAAAGATGGATTGAAGCCCAGATCTCTGTACTGAAGTGAATATTTGACATTGTTCAACATTCTGTCCATCAATTGTTCTGTCTAGGAAACAATTGTCAGCAAAACTTACTGTACTTTTGTATCTCATTTCCTGTTGGAAAAAGATCTTCATTCACCGGCCAGGCTCTCAGAAATAGAAGAAATCCATCCACATCCCATAAGACCAAGCATCTCATCTTGAGAGGCTGAATTAGCCATATACCTCGTAGGAGTTTAAAAACGAAGGGACGTTCCCCTACTGGCTCACTATCCACTGGGTGGTGTACTGCAGAGATGGCGTACTGAATATTGTTGACTGATTAGTACGCCAATCCTTGCATAGCTAATTAAGAAAAAGTTAAAAATCCGATGCAAGTCTGCTCCCACGGGGATCTTCACCCCATTCGTTGCACCAACAAACCCATCGTCTCCATGCTGCTACACATCTTTTATGAGTGCTAGGTGGCCAAGGCTGCTTGAAGTAGAACAAAGCTTGTTCTGAAAGACCTGTCATCTGCCAAAGCCTCCTGAAACTCTACAAGCCATGAGGGATAGCTGGCCTGATAGTACTAGCGGGTGAGGCAAGCTGGGGTCTGTGAGAAGGTCCTGGAAGTTCTGAATTTGAATCTGCGTCTCACACGACGTATCAAGCAACAAAGGGAATCAAGGCTGCGCCCTCCATAAATGAGTCACCAGAATCCATTCCACCTGTTGTCCTCGCATCTGGGATATGATTTTCGGAATCATTTTATTGGGAGTGAGGCATAATCTAGATTCTCCTTCCAGCTCTTAAATGCTTCCAAGCTTACTGGTAGTGTGCCCGGTCTCCAACAAAAAAATATTGGCAGTTGCATGTTCAGACGCAAGGCGAACAAGGCCGCCATGTATGGACCCCACAGGGAGAGAAAAACTTGGGGATTAAGTCTCCAGTCACTGGAATCCATCATGAAGCGTAAATTCCAATCTGCAATGATGGTCGCCCCTACCTGAATGTATTCTGCAATCACTGATATCAGACGCTGGAGGCAAAAATGCCAGAAGTCCTCACGGCTTGTTGTTGTACCTCACTGCGGAAATGTTGTCCATCCACAGAATACAGCACTGTGCTTTGTGAGAAGATAGAGTCTTGATTGCTAACGCCCCTCCCAAGCAATTGATGTGAAACTATAACTCTCTGGGACCATATGTCCCCCCCCCCCTCCCCCTCCCCTCAGAGGGCCTTGCCAGTCCAGGCATCTATATGGTCTAGCCACCAAGTCCTCTCTGGTCTTGCTCGTTTGATAGGAATATCTGTTTGGATCATGAAAGACCCTTACGGAGTTGGAGGATCTTCAAATGTTGCAACAATCGATTGTGGAGCGGATCCAGAAAAATTGGCTGAATGGACGAAGCTAACAGAGCCACAATCCTGGCAAGGACTCTCAGAGGCAATCCGAGATGAGAGCCCATCTCAACTCCTCC
Source organism: Calotriton arnoldi (assembly GCA_963921515.1). Lineage (NCBI taxonomy): Eukaryota > Metazoa > Chordata > Amphibia > Caudata > Salamandridae > Calotriton > Calotriton arnoldi. The sequence goes on from CAWUFW010004040.1 coordinate 1,139,460, forward strand.
TTCATGGAAATTATCTTCTGACCTGCCAATCTCAAGTGCGCTCGTACTGAGTCGGTCTAGAAGCCCAGAAATTTCAGACTCTAAAAAGGGATCCGACTTGATTTTGAGATATAACAAATCCCAAGTCCTGTAGCAATTGAATAATTCAGGGTAGGTGAAGCATGACTCTGTCCTGCGCCTGAGCGCTTATAATCAGGTTGTGTAAATAGATGTTCGAGGCATATGAGCTGCAGATCACACACTATGCATAGATCGCCATCTGGTGTTGGGCCCGGATGTTTGCACTTTGTTGTTGTATTGGAATAAGTCTTTGGAAGTCACGAGATAGGTGACTCCTCCTCTGGACAATAGTGCGCATGGGCATCAACTCCATCTTCAGATTGTTTTTTCCGCCATCGGGCTCGGATGTGTTCGTCGCGCTCCAGTTCGGTGTCGCTACCGTTCTAACTTTCGACGCGCAATCCTTCACCCTTTCTTTGGTATTGTTTTCGATCGCGTTTCCCTTTTCGACGCGCATCTCTACAAACTCGAATTCTTCGATTCCGGTCGTCGACGCAGGCCTCGGGCCTAGCTGCGCCATCAGGCCTTTTGGCTCATGGAAAGGACTCCTTTCAAAAAGTGTCCTCAATGTGGATCCAAGTTTCCCCACGCCCGATCTTCACGAGGTGTGTAACCTCTGCCTTTCGCCCGAGCACTAGGCCAAAGACTGTCCAGCTTGTGCCTCTTTCCGCTACAAGAAAACAATACGGGATCGTCGAGCTCGAAGAAGCATGGCTCGATCATCGATACCGGACGATATCTTCCAAGAAGGCATCGATGTACCGGAGCAGCAACAACTCGAAGCGCCTCCAAAGCCGACGATTCCGATGTCGAAGACATCACTCCTGGGCAACGGGTCGTAAGTACTGACGTCGACCCCTCCCCCCCCCCCCATCCATTCCTACAAAGGCTTCGGTAACACCTTCGGGCCTAGGTGCACACCGGGACAAAACTTCCCACGTCCCGCCTTCCGGCTCGGCAAAGAAGTCAACACATAAGGCTTCAGGCCGCTCGGGCTCGAGCCAGCCTACCCTCGGTACCGAAACCCCATCCCCGGCACCGAGACCAAAAGACAAACCACTGTCTTCGCCCGCACCGAGGCCTGGTTCCACATCGGCGCATTCGGCACCGAAACCCACTGCCACTGAACCTTCGGATCCGAAAAAACCATCGGAACCAAACAAACAACCGGTTCTGAAAACCGCTGGCACTCAACCTTCGGAGCCGAAAAAATCATGGGAACCGGTTCCAAAGACCCCAACGGAACTGAGGAAAACTCCCGTTTCCAAACCTAAGGAGCATAAAATGACTCCAAAACTGGTGCCACACAAATACTCGGACCCGAAAAAATCGGCACCGAAACAACACACTCCAGAGGAGGAGCTTTTCCAACCTGATCCAACCCAAAACAACTCTGGAAATAGACCCAAAGACAGGTCGACTTATAGTTAGTCCTTCCAGGAAAAGGAAAATGGACAAACCTGCACCAGCTCCACTCCCTCTAAAGAAGAGAGACATTGCCACTTCTCCTTTGAGAATTCCTTCTCCACCTCCTCCTCCTCCACACCACATCTCTCCTATTCCATCTCCAATACCCTCACAATCTCCTCCACCTCAGGATGATGAGGACCCTTCTGAGTACGAAGGCGATGATCAACCTTTAGGAGAACCTAGTCATCCTAATATCCCAAATGACCCATGGGACAATTATGGCACACCAGATGTTTCTGATACACCACAAGATGATATCTACCCATCTAGACCATCCCCTCCAGAGGACACTATAAGGTTCACTCAGCTCATACACAGAGCTGCAGAATACCACGGTGTAGATTTACACACAGACCCTATAGAAGAAGACTTCCCTATGGACACTTTTGCACCATCTCAAAGGTCCACTTCTATTCTCCCAATGTTGAAAGGGGTAATCAAACACGCTCCTGAAGTCTTTAAAGATCCTGTAAGGGCTAGAGTCATTAACCCCAGCTGACCCTGTTTACATTAAAGGACAACTTCCCTTAGATTCCTTGGTAGTTTCCAACGCCAGGAAAAGGGCTAACTCTCAAACCTCAGGCGATGCTCCACCTCCTGATAAGGAGTCAAAACTGTTGGACGCATCTGGTAAAAGAACAGCGTCCCAAGCAGCCAACATATGGAGAATTGCCAACACACAGGCTTTGCTGGCTAGGTACGATAGCACACTATGACGAACTAGAGACCCTACTACAACACCTTCCAGATCAATATAAAACAAGGGCCAATGATCTCATCCAGGAAGGCAAAATTATAACCAATACCTCCATTCAATGTGCTCTGGATGCTGCAGACACAGCCTCACGAGCTATTAATAACAGTGTCCTTTTGCGTAGACATGCGTGGCTCCGTATTTCAGGGTTCAAACCAGAGGTTCAAACTGCCATACTAAACCAGCCGTTTGACCAGGAACATTTATTTGGACCTAGTGTGGATTCATCTTTAGAAAAGATGAAAAACGATACTGATACGGCCAAATCAATGGGAGCTTTGCAATCGCAAACTCCCAGAAGTTCCTTTCGTCGCTCCTCTTATAGGGGCGCCTCTAGAGGTTTTGCCACTGATAACTCCTCCACATCCTATAAAAGTCCCACCCAGACCTCATCTACCAGAGGTTATTACAGAGGAGGCTACAGGGGCAATAACAACAAGGGTAGAGGCAAAACCATCAATACTCGTACTGCCTCCACCTCCAAACAATGACTTCCCTCCACTCCCCCCAGACCATTACACTCCGGTCGGGGGAAGATTGCTACAATTCCTACCTGTCTGGAACACCATTACCACGGACAGGTGGGTGAGACAAATTATCCAATCCGGTTATTGCCTGGAACTCACTTCGACTCCCCCAAACATACCACCCAAACAGCGTCCAATGTCAACAGAGCATTTAACGCTTCTCAAACAAGAGGTGCTTTCCCTCCTACAAAAACATGCAATAGAACCAGTTCCCCTGCATCAGCAAAACACAGGGGTTTACTCACTGTATTTTCTCATTCCAAAGAAGGACGGAACCCTCGGGCCCATCCTGGACCTCAGACCATTAAACCTCTACATACAATCAGACCATTTTCATATGGTCACTCTTCAACAAGTCCTTCCTCTACTCAAACAAGGCGATTTCCTTGCCACCTTGGATCTCAAGGACGCCTACTTCCACATTCCCATTCACCCTGCTCACAAAAAATATCTTCGATTTGTAGTGGACGGTCAACATTATCAGTTCAAGGTTCTCCCATTCGGAGTCCCCACAGCACCCAGAGTCTTCACAAAATGTCTGGCAGTGGTAGCAGCTCACTTAAGAAGACAACAAATTCACGTCTTCCCATACTTGGACGACTGGCTCATAAAAGCCAAGTCGCATACCCAGTATGGGACGCGCGCTGGTAAAGCTGACTTTTGGCTGCACTGAGGCATTTTTTACTACCGTTTTAAAACCTACTTTGCACATTGGTTTTTAATACTTTCCTGAGTAACCCTACTTTTACAATTGTTTACCTGTTCTTCTTTGCTGTTGTGTTCAGTTGCCTCTCCCCGGTCCATCGCGGGCTTTATCCCGTTTGCGTGGAGGGAGATTGGTGACTTCCGGTTTTGGAGGTTAGCGCTCTAGTTCCTGCGCCTCCCAAATAAAAACCGGATGCTTTGCTCGACAGCGCAGCGGACGCCGCTGGTAAAGCTGACTTTTGGCTGCACTGAGGCATTTTTTACTACCGTTTTAAAACCTACTTTGCACATTGGTTTTTAATACTTTCCTGAGTAACCCTACTTTTACAATTGTTTACCTGTTCTTCTTTGCTGTTGTGTTCAGTTGCCTCTCCCCGGTCCATCGCGGGCTTTATCCCGTTTGCGTGGAGGGAGATTGGTGACTTCCGGTTTTGGAGGTTAGCGCTCTGGTTCCTGCGCCTCCCAAATAAAAACCGGATGCTTTGCTCGACGCGCAGCGGGCGCGCCGAAGGCGCGCCTAAGGCAAGCCCGTCTGCGCCCGTCCGCGCCAGACTGTCGCCAGGAGCTAGGAAGTATGCCGGTTTCGCTACAGATACCACCTTGGAAAAAGGTACCCTTTATTCTCGGGAATCCCTACTTGAGCTCAGGTCGGCACCATTGTCAACGCGTGGATGCCCTGCTATAACATGTCCCATATCATGGCCGACTATAGAAGGCCCTTTTTCTTGTATTTACTGTCAGTCGCAGAACTGCATCCAGAGCAGCAATGTTGCAAATAGAAGCCCTCTTCCCTTAACCCATCCCAAGCACACATGTACCCTCTCCCCTTCCCCGGTTCCTAGCAAGGCTTTTATTAAACCGAATTCTGGTACCAGTATAGGTTGGAAGGAGTCCTATGTAATGTGAGATCCCTCCCCAAACACACGACAGAAATTTGGGATTTTTAAGTTCGGTCTCTCCGGATTTGGGATTCTTGACCGAGACTTGGCTCAAACCCCACTCTACACCGGCTATCTCTTTAGCACTCCCCACTGATTACAGGTTTCTTAGACTAGACAGACCCTCAAAAACAGGGGGTGGAATTGCTTTAGTTCACAGAGACAGTATTCTAGTCACTGTTCTCGAGCAACGGAGCAATCCCAAAATTGAAATTATGATCTTCCGTATAGACCTTCACCCCCAATTAAGCTGGAAAGGTGCCCTGGTATATCGCCCCCCCGGCCCGCTGAAAGAATTCTCTATCCAGCTGACCGAACTTATTGCTCCTCATGTTATTTCATCTAAGGAGTTTCTGTTATTGGGTGATTTTAATGTGCACAGTGAAGTAGAAGACCTTCCTGACACAGCAACACTTCTCTCTGATCTTGCCTCTTTAGGCCTCACTAAACTCAATGAGGGTCCGACGCATACTGCTGGCCACACTCTAGATACCATTTTTTCTAACAACTCTGGTATCAGATGTGAAAGTCCACAACCCTTGACTTGGACAGACCATTCGTCCATAGAATTTACCATCCAGGGAGACAGGCTATGGCCAAAAATACTGAGCATTTGCCGGTAGCTCGCAGAACAATGGTATAAGATCTCTGCTGATAAGTTCCAGGCAGCTTTTTCTCCTGTTTGTAAAACCTACGACGTTCCTACTAATATTGAGGAGGGATTAGAAAGGTTGAATTCAATTGTAACTAGGACCTTTGATCTAATAGCGCCACTCAGACCTGTGTCCAGCGCCACAAAACGTACTCAACCCTGGTTTACCCCGGAGCTGCGTACAGAAAAACTTAAATGCAGAAACTTGGAGAAACGTTGGCGCAGGTCATACAATTTAAAAGATAAAGGAATTTTTAAGGCTGCTATTTCCTCCTACCATAGTAGTATAAAAGGAGCACGTAAAAAGTTTATAGCCCAGCAACTCAACTCTGCTGAAAATAGGCCTAAAGCCCTATTTCAGATACTAAAGTCCTTTACCAATCCGAGGGCGTGTGAAAAGCCAGAGACTTCCTCACAATCTTTATGTGACAGTATTGCTCTGCATTTCACCAATAAAATTGATCTAATATACGATAAAATGGCTCCCACTGAGGAAATACCCATTATTCCTTCCTCCCTTTTTTCTGAGGTTTCCCCAGTATCAGATTCACAAATGTTAAGTAATTTCCCTCTTATGACCAATGAAACGGTGGCTGATTTACTTCGATCAGTCAAATCAGGCTCCCCATTAGATGTCATCCCTGCAAAAGTAGCCGCCCTCCTGGCAAATGTACTTTCTCCTTATGTCAGTACCATCCTTAATCTCTCCCTGATAGAGGGCTATCTCCCTCAAACCTGGAAGGCGGCACAGGTCATTCCAATTCGGAAAAATTCCAAGGCCTCTATGACTGACTTGTCTAATCTTCGGCCCATCTCCCTCTTGCCTCATATGAGCAAGGTCTTGGAAAAATATATTAACTTACATCTTTCTACCTTTGTCGAAACCAATAATTGCCTGGACTCTTCGCAATCTGGTTTTAGGCCTAATCATAGCACAGAACTGGCCCTACTGGAAGTCACGGACAACATCAGAATGACTCTGGATAGTGGCCAGTCCACCATACTTGTGCTATTGGATCTCTCTGCGGCATTCGACACTATATCCCACCAGATTATGCTCATGAGACTGAGGGAGATCGGACTCCAGGGTTCGGCCCTACAGTGGATGACCAGCTTTCTGTCATCTCGAACTCAGACCGTCAACCTGGGCCCATTCCGTTCTAAGACCACGGAACTGACCAAGGGTGTTCCACAAGGCTCATGTCTAAGCCCTACGCTTTTTAACATCTATATTGCCCCCTTGGCCCACTTACTCAGGAGTCATGGTTTTTTGCCCATCTCTTACGCAGATGACACTCAGCTTCTCTTCACTTTTGATAAAACCTCAACATATGCCCTGTCCTCATTCGCCGAAGGAATGACTGCCATTTCAGTTTGGATGAGAAAAAATTTCCTCCAATTGAATGCAGGGAAAACCGAGGTAATGCTATTCGGAGAAGCCCCTCTACTTTGGTCTCCGAATTGGTGGCCACCCGCTCTCGGGCTACCCCCTACTCCCAAAACTTCAGTTAAGAATCTGGGCATCCATCTTGATCAGACTCTTACTCTGAAGGAGCATGTCTCCCGAACTGTTAGCAATTGCTTCCATGTGCTGGGCATGCTACGCCGAGTTTTCCCTTTTCTGCCGGATTATACACGGAAACCTCTTATTCAGACCATGATTCTGGGCCGCCTTGATTATTGTAATGCTCTTCTGCTCTCCGCAAACGAGTCTTCCCTTGATAGACTTCAGGTGGTCCAGAATACTGCGGCTCGGCTTCTCACAAATTCCTTGCCTGGAACCCCTTCTTTGCCGCTGCTTCGCAGACTTCACTGGCTACCAGTCCGTAAGCGGGTAAAGTTTAAGACCGGCTGCATAGTCTATAGAGCCATCCATAACAAGGGCCCTTCTTACATCTCGTGCAAACTGAAGCCATATTCTCCGCACAGGACACTGAGATCCAGCTGTAAATTTCTTTTACAGGTTCCAAGGGTAAGGAAAGCTAGACTTGGTGGGAAATCTTTTCCCTCCTCGCCCCATCTTACTGGAATGAGCTCCCCTTACAACTTAGACAATGCCCGGACTATTTACGTTTCAGGAAACTGCTTAAAGCCTCCCTATTTTAGTCTGTCTTTGCTCGCTCGCTGGTCCGCTTAGCGCAGAGATACCCCTTCGGGGGTGATTCAGGCGCTCTACAAAACTTTTAAATAAATAAATGTAAACCACACACACCACAATCCAACTACTTCACGACTTAGGGTTTGCAATAAACCTCACAAAGTCTCACCTCCAACCGTCCCACATCCAACAATATCTAGGTGCCACAATAGACACCTCAAAAGGCCTTGCATACCCCAATCCAGCCAGGATAGCAAGCATTCAAGCCCTTATAACAAAATTCCAGCCGCAACACTCACTTCCAGCTCGAGTGTTTATGCAACTAATAGGGATGATGGCCTCTTGCATATTCATAGTACCGCATGCAAGACTCCAGATGCGCCCCTTACAGGAATGCTTAGCACGTCAGTGGAACCAAGCTCTAGGTCAACTAACAGATCTGGTGTTGGTGGACGGCCGCACACATCGCTCTCTGCAGTGGTGGAACACCCAAAACCTTTCCAAAGGGCGACCGTTCCTAGAGCCGGTTCCACAGATTGTGCTAACAGCAGACGCATCGCTCACCGGATGGGGAGCTCATCTACTACATCACACCATACAGGGCACATGGACACCTCAGCAAAAGCTACTCCACATCAGTCATTTGGAGTTACTAGCAATCTTTCTGGCATTAAAATCATTCCAGAAACCGATATCAGGCAAAGCTGTCTTAGTCAGGACGGACAATATCACAGCAATGTATTATTTACAAAAAACAGGGGGGACGCACTCTCTGCAGCTCTCTCAACTAGCTCAGAGCATATGGAGGTGGGCTATTCCTCAAAACATATTCCTTTTAGCCCAACATCTTCCAGGGATTCAGAATCAGATGGCAGATCTGTTAAGTCGTCAAAGACAACAAATTCACAAGTGGGAACTTCACCCACAAGTTCTTCAACCGTTTTTCCAAATGTGGGGGCATCCAGAAATAGATCTCTTCGCCACACATTACAACACAAAATGCCCAAGCTTCGCCGCCAGATATCCACACCCATTGTCCAAAGGCAATGCGATATGGATGAATTGGTCAGGCAGATTTGCGTACGCTTTTCCGCCTCTCCCACTCATTCCATTAGTGGTGCGCAAGCTGCAACAACAGTCACTAACACTGATTCTAGTTGCTCCAACATGGGCCAGACAACCATGGTACACAACATTGCTGGAACTATCCGTAGTCCAGCACCAAAACTACACCTCTCCCCACAACTCTTAACACAGAACCGTGGAGAGATCAGACATCCAGATCCAGCACAGCTCAATCTAGCGATCTGGCTCCTGAAGTCCTAGAATTTGGTTACCTCAATCTTCCACCTGATTGTATGAACGTTATCAGAGAAGCTAGGCGCCCCACCACTAGAGCCTGCTATGCAGCCAAGTGGAAAAGATTTGTTATATACTGTACCAATAACACAATCAATCCTCTAGATGCGTCCATTCAACACATCATATGTTACCTGCTGCATCTTCAAAGATGTAATCTAGCATACACATCGATTAGATTGCATCTCGCTGCCATAGCAGCTTACCTACAAAATAGACAACATTTGTCATTGTTCAGGGTACCAGCCATTAAAGCATTTATGGAAGGCCTCAAAAGAATAATTCCTCCCAGGGTACCACCTTCTCCAGTGTGGAATCTAAACATCGTCCTCACTAGATTAATGGGCCCTCCATTCGAACCTCTACATAAATGTGAGCTCCAATTTCTTACATGGAAAGTTGCTTTCCTTGTGGCCATCACATCTCTCAGAAGAGTCAGTGAGTTACAGGCACTAACTATTCAAGAACCATTTTTACAACTCCATCATAACAAAGTGGTTCTCAGGACAAATCCCAAATTCCTTCCTGAAGTTATTTCTCCCTTCCATCTCAACCAATCTGTTGAGTTGCCAGTGTTCTTCTCGCAACCACAAACAGTAGCAGAAAGAGCTCTTCATACACTAGACGTGAAAAGAGCACCCCTTTACTACATTGACAGAACAAAACCTTTTCGCAAAACAAAACAACTTTTTGTATTCTTCTCACCACCACATAAAGGCAATCCTATATCAAAGTCTGGGATTGCAAGGTGGATTGTCAAATGTATACAAATTTGCTACCACAAAGCAAAACGTACACTATCTATTCCCCCTAAAGCCCACTCTACCCGCAAAATAGGGGCTTCCATGGCATTTTTAGGGAACATTACCTTAGATGACATCTGCAAAGCAGCTACATGGTCTACACCGTACACATTCACAAAACACTATTGTGTAGATGTGCAGGCAAAACAACAAGCTAGTGTGGGCCAGGCTGTACTCAAAACACTATTTCAGACTACTGCAACAGATACTGGTGGTCGCCGCTAAAGGAAAGTACTGCTATGCAATCTATGCATAGTGTGTGATCTGCAGCTCATATGCCTCGAACGGAAAATGCTACTTACCAGTATGCATCTGTTCTTGGCATGTAGAGCTGCAGATCCATACACGCCCACCCACCTCCCGGGCTACCGTTATCTGTTCCAGTATTATCTTAATTAGATACAACATACATGGACATCTCTTTCTGTTTCTCACAAAACTCCATCATTTCCCTTGGCGAAAAAACAATCTGAAGATGGAGTCGATGCCCATGCGCACTATAGTCCAGAGGAGCCACCTATCTCGTGACTTCCAAAGACTTATTCCAATACAACTACAAAGTGCAAACATCCGGGCCCAACACCAGATGGCGATCTATGCATAGTGTGTGGATCTGCAGCTCTACATGCCAAGAACAGATGCATACTGGTAAGTAGCATTTTCCTTTACTCCGCTCCCCCTGACAGTGGGACTACCGTTCTTATCTACTTGGTGAAGCACAAAGGGGCCACTGAAAGACTGAATGGGGAGGACAATGAACTCGTACCAATCCAGACCCCATTGAAACTACTGAAATCCTCTGTGAGTTGGGATAATTGGCACAGTCAGATAAGCATCTTTCAAGTCGAGCCTGACTAACCAGTCCCTGTCCTGGAGTAAATCCCTCAGGATATGAACAGCCTTCATTTTGAAATGGTGATAGACTACCCAAGCGTTGAACTGTTTTGAGGTTTAGTACCAACCTGTAACCACCGCCTTTTTTCTGCACTATGCAGATGGTGCAGGAGAAACCTCTGAAATGAGATTCGGACAGGACAATGGCCCCTTTGTAGAAGAGCTATTGAATTTATGCTTCTGTGAATTGCGTTTCTTGTTGGTAAAAGTGGAGAATGAAGGGGAGGGTATCTTTCTTGGGAGTCCTGTAAAACTCCACTTTGTACCCCTGCACCATCTCTAAAACTCATGGGTCGTTTGTGAACTGCAGCCAGAGAGAAAATGATGCACCCTGCCACCCAAATTGACTTAGGAGAAAGTAATAATGCGTACGTTAAAAGGAGTCTGTAGTTCGGCAGCTTCACCTCTTTTGTACCTGTTGAAACCACTTCGGCCCCTCTGGCTTTGGAGAAAATAGGTATTTTTCCCCGTGGGGTTAGCCCAACCCCCTCATTCTTTTGTGTGGAAACCTCTGGAGGAGGGCTGGACATAACCATGCCCTGGCGCTTGGCCTCGATAATGCCCTGCCTCTCTCAAAAGGCTAGTATGAAACACCTTTTTATGCAATGCTTTTGCTTTGTCCAGCACTGAAATGGTTGAAAGAAACTTTCCCAAATCCTTCACAAAGTTGTCTCCAAAGAGCTGTCCATTGGCCAGAGGTCTTGAAACGGAAGGGGACACCTTAGTTAGCTTGGGGACAATTCGCTTAGGAATAGATCAGTGCCTTTCCAATGAAAAGGCACAGTTGGCATTCCTCAATAAGTTTATCACGTGCTGGGTCCATCCCATAACCGTGTCTGGGTGTAGTTGGGATCCTGTTTCATTGGTGTGGACCACCATTTCCAGGATTTTTGTCAGTAGCCCTGATAAGACCAGAGGCTTATCCTGACAACTGCTTCAGGTGCAGTAGATCCCTTTTTTTTTTTTCCACTTCTGAGAAATTTTTCATGAGGACCGCCATACTCTGGGGGATCTCTAGAGTATCAGCAACCTTCCTAATCAGAGAAAAGCGGAGACATTCCGACTGTAGTTTTGCCCTAACCTCTTTCTCAGATGCCTTGTGTAAACAGGACTGGACGTAGTCCTCCACGTCTGTGGAAGGAAAACCTCTCCTCAGACCTGGGATGAATGACCTCCTCTGGATCAAAATCCAACCATCTATTCTATGACTGAAATGTCGGTTCGGTCGTGGTATTATAGTAGGTTTTGCGTTTCCGCTTTTGCACCTCCGGTTTGCTCTCCTCTTGGCAGAGGTCAGATTTGGAGGATTGTGAGTAGTTATCACCTTCTATTAAGTTCCTTTTTATAGAGGACCACGGAAGGCCTGGGGGTTCGGAACCCCTGTAACCATGGTTCAGAAGAGCATTCTGTGAGATCTTCTCCAGAGTTTCTCTCTGTTGCCACGTAGGTGTATCCTAATCAATGGCAGTCGCCTTATCTGTTAGCCTCACCTAAAACATAGGACCTAGGGAGCGCCCTGCCAGATCTCGCGGGCGTAGCGCTTCAGGGTGCAAGAAAAATGGCGTAACACGATTACCAGCGCTCTTTTCAGACTCCTGCATGGAGTTATCAATGACCTCTTCCAGTCGCTTATAAAAAGAGATCATTGGAGGGGGAACCCCTGTACTTATCATAACCCTCATATTCCTTAGGGTAGAATTCTTCCATGTTGACCAACAGTCACTATTTTTGCCTTTCTCACAAATGGAATCGAGAAGGGTGGGGCGCAACCCCAGATAGTCCCTGACAAGCTATTAGAGGGAGCATCCTGAAGCCGCTAGAGCAGTGCTCTTAGCAATTATTGCAGCCCCTGCGAGGGCGTAATGAGGAGGATTAAATTCAGCGCTCCTCTAGGCAGGTCGGCATGTGCAGGCTCTGACGCTTGTTTTTTAGGTCTCCCCTACGCAGCGCGCATGCGCTGCATAGGAGGAGACCTCTTGAAATCGATTTGGTTTTCTCGCCCAAAAACGTGCACGCATTGCATTGCTTTCAATGGCAACGCGTGCACGTTTGGCGATTCCCTTGCGGGAGGCGAGCTTTGAAACCATCTGTTTGTAATTAACTTGCAATCAGATGGTGCCAAAGCTCGCTCCCGCAAGAAGCAGGCGCAGGCCCCCTCCTCTCTCCCCTCCCCCTGCTGCCTCCTCCTCTCCTCGTCAAACTTGTGTTGCATTGTAGAGGTCCACGGGGCTTTCAACAACAGGGTGTGCTCTGCTGATGCAACAGGCTGTCATCGTGTCAGCTCGTGCTTCGACACACCGTCACGCGCATAGAACGAAGAACCTCGTTTAAACCCAGGTCTGGGCGGTTTACGACACCAAGCTGGACCTTGCTGTTTCGGACACGTTATTTTTTTCTCATTTTCTGTCTCACCTCTTCAGGTATTTAGGGTTACCTTTCTATCCTTAGACGCCTCACTATCACAGCTGTTTGCTGTCACTGTGGGAAAAGTGGTAAATGTCTGAAAACACCACAGAGCAGACAGTGTCTGAAGTCTGAGCCTGGAGGCAAAACGAGTCTGGTGTATTTTGTCTCAGATCTTTATATTGTATTCCACTTCGAGAAGCAGGTAAGACGAGGCTTCTTTCAGCCACTGCTGTGCACCTTTGAAGACTGGCTTAACCCCCACCTCTCGGGGTCGCCTCTGTTTCGTCATCGGCGCCCTGGGCAGCGGATCAGTCGAGGCGTCATCTGGCCATGAGAAGAGAACGTGCTGTGAAATCAGCTGGCACGAGCAGGTTTCAGCAGGCCCAAGACTGCTCGGCGGCGCGTGCATAAAAAACTGCGGATGAATAACCGCCGGATCATCTTCTAAGGCACTGACTACAGTTGAACCGGACGGCTCTATTTTTCACTTCGGGTCAGATTTCCATAAACAGAACCGCCCTCCTCCACTCCATCTCAACACCCACGACTCGGACCGACTCAGACATCTGGCTGAGAACATCCGAGCCCGAAAACAAGGGAAGCTCGGTAGCATGCGTGGTCTCTGCTTTGAGGCAGAAACAATGTTAAATTAAATAAAAACTGGTAACGTCTCCTTTGAGACTTCAACTAAACTCCGCGGTTATGGGGAGCAGTTATTTACTCCTCTAATCCCTTCGGCTACAGGTGGCAGCCTCTTTAGAGGCGGCACTTACTGTACAATGTGTCAAGGCACAAATTCAGTTACTCCCTCTTTCACCGTTCACGGGAGAGTACAGAAGCGCATCACCCACCCTGCAGCACTTCATAGGAATTCCCTCTTCCAAACACTGCTTCATTGTCAGAAAAGTAGAACCATGTTACAGTTAGCCATATATTATCTACCACTATTAGTCGGTTTACTCATTAGTTGCATGCTCTTTCTAGTGTAGAGAAAGCTGGTATATTTTTTTCTCTGTTGTGTTTCTGTGATGGAGAATGGAGGGCATGTATTACATTGAAATAATGGAATGTTGGGTTAAGCGTCGTCCCCCTGTTATAGGAATTCACCTGCAGCTTGGGCCCATAACTTTGATTCAGGTACTGGTGTATCATTAGTGCTGAAAATATATATACTTTTTCATATATATTTTACAGATAATGTGAGCACACCTTCCAGCACCGCGGCAGATCCCGGGGTTTATCACACAACAAGCAAGCGCGCTGCTGAAACAGCAGGGCCGCGCGCGCAGCAAGGCAATCTTGGCTTTTACGGGGATGGCCGGGCGGGGGCTGTGCTGGCCGGTTAATAAGTGCTCAGGGAGACGTCTCTTTCCATGGATGAGCGAGGCCTTCTGCAGCTCTGGGAACCACTGGCATCGTTTCACCCGGATCATCGCGCACAGGCCCCCGAGCCCGGGAGCAGCCAAAGGGCCACGGCCTTCTGCAAAAGGGCTTTGGAGGGGTTAGGAAGCACACATCTGCTAAGCGTTTCGGTAGCGCTGTGTTCACTAATTCATTGGCCTCTTGGCGCTAGCGGGGCAGATTGTTGCATTCAGTTTCAGGGGGATTTCCGATAGAAGGGTATCTGGTATGTGGGTATCGGAGAGGGGTGGCAGGGAGCTCCTTTGTGTTTGTTTTTTTTTGCTCTGGGTGTCTTTTAGGGGAGGAAGCGTTCCAGACCACCTATTTCCGGTTTGATGTAACGGTGTTGCCAATTGTGGGAATTGTAGCAGACCTTTGTGTGGGTGAGAGGTATCGGGTTATTTCCTACAGTAAAATATCACATCACATCCAGTACTCTATAGTAGAGATGTTTATATTGTCTAAGTCTCTCACTCTCTCACTCTCTCTCTCTCACTCTCTCTCTCACTCTCACTCTCACTCTCTCACACTCTCTCTCTCACACTCTCTCTCACTCACTCACTCACTCACTCACTCACTCACTCACTCACTCACTCTCTCTCTCTCTCTCTCTCACTCTCTCACTCTCTCTCTCTCCCTCTCCTCTCTCACTCTCTCACTCTCTCACTCTCTCACTCTCTCACTCTCTCACTCTCTCACTCTCTCACTCTCTCACTCTCTCACTCTCTCACTCTCTCACTCTCTCACTCTCTCTCTCACTCTCTCTCTCACACTCTCTCTCTCACACTCTCTCTCTCACACTCTCTCTCTCTCCCCCTCTCTCTCTCCCCCTCTCTCTCTCCCCCTCTCTCTCTCCCCCCGCTCACTCTCTCCCCCGCTCACTCTCTCCCCGCTCACTCTCTCCCCCGCTCACTCTCTCCCCCGCTCACTCTCTCCCCCGCTCACTCTCTCCCCCGCTCACTCTCTCCCCCGCTCACTCTCTCCCCCGCTCACTCTCTCCCCCGCTCACTCTCTCCCCCGCTCACTCTCTCCCCGCTCACTCTCTCCCCGCTCACTCTCTCCCCCGCTCACTCTCTCCCCGCTCACTCTCTCCCCGCTCACTCTCTCCCCGCTCACTCTCTTCCCCGCTCACTCTCTTCCCCGCTCTCTCTCCCCCGCTCTCTCTCTCCCACTTACCCTCTCTCTCTCCCCCACTTACCCTCTCTGTCTCTCTCCCACTTACCCTCTCTCTGTCTCTCTCCCACTTACCCTCTCTCTCAGTCTCTCTCACACACACACTCTCTCTGTCTCTATCCCACTTACCCTCTCTCTGTCTCTCTCACACACACACTCTCTTTTCCACTCACTATCTCACTTCCTCTCTCTCTCCCTCTCCGTGATAACTGTCATTGTTATTCATAATATCTTTTTAATTATATATAAGGTAACAAAAATGCTTATAACGCTTTTTATTATAACTTTGCAACATGCTGCACAACAGCCACACTACTCTACAACATAGCTTAAATACACTGGCAAAGCCAATAGCTCTGACTAAACACTTATAAGATCCAAAAGGCGAGACCTATTGGCTATGCCAATGCTTGTTTTTTGATGGGAACACTTTGAAAGACGCGCAGGCACCTCTTGCATGCCTGATTGGGCACCCACAATAAACTGGGGACTGTGTGCCGCTCCGAGAGGAGCTCATGTTCTCAAGACTCCTCAGCTCTCGCTCCACACCGGGCGATTTCAACGTGCAGTGATGCACTCTGCACGGACAACATTTGGCATTCAGCAACAAGGCCAGTTGGAGCCACAGATTGAAGGAGCGCAGAGTCGTCCTATGAGGAGAATCAAGCACCTTCCTTAGATGTGGTTGCTATAAAAATCAGAAACAAAGGGTATGTCAGTAGATTAACAACATTCACATTCTCATTTTAACTGCAGTAAGATAATACATTAAGAGCCACTTATCTGTGGCTGCTGGAGCATATAGAAAGTGAAAGCACTGTGGCGACAGCAGGCCTTTTAGGGCCAGCAGGCCTCTGATTGGTGGATGGATATGGAAGTCATGGTAGTGATTCATGAGAAATGACATTTTTGTTATGTTTACTGTAATATATTGGCTGTTGTGTATTTTGCAGTATAGCAAGAGAAGCATAATCTGAGGCCTCCAGTCCCTACATAGAATCCAATGTTCCCTTTGCGTTGGTTTGTCTGACAAACAGGCATGTATCTCTACTAGTATTTTTTGGGTTATAAGTTAGAAGGCTTCGAAAGGTTGCTTGTCCATTGAACAATGTGCATGTTTTCAAGTGGTTCACGCATGTGACTACAGAAGACTGTGTGTTTATACATAGTCTCCAGAGACGAGAAGGTATGTACTTTAAAATCTGTGTTTGATTTGATCAAGGTGGTCTTCAGCATCGGGGAAGACACCAAACCTGTGCAAACGGAATATTCCAGTTTCCTCTTTGTCCCTGCACCTATGAGTAGTACATATTTAAATTGCAGATGTGCTTGCTCAGAATAGAGATATCTTTGTCTTCTCTCTTGTATTCCAAGAGGGTAATATATGGGGCTTTTTTGCTTTTATGTATAGGTGACTCCCCAGTCGTGCTGCTGCAACATTTGGTTTATGTAATGTTATCTGACACTTGGATTGTTTATTTGTGATACAAGTTAAATGCTTGATCCGGTAGCAAGGAGAATGTGCTTAGTTGTTTGGGTGAGTGTTTTCTATTTTGTGGTGGGTTTTGTTCCTTGGTACCTTTTGTAGCTGAGGATAGTATGTAGCTCTTAAATTTGTCATGCAGAATTAGCACTGAACATTTTGCGAGGGAAATGGTTCATTAGAGCAATCTGTTTTTTAAAATTCAGACTTGATTCTTAAAATTCTGGAAAACCATGCAGAGGTGAGCCTGGAATGTGTGATGTTTTCAACTATCCTCACCTAGGTTTCTTCTCCTTGTGCTTTCTAGCGCTCTGTTTCTGACTGAGTGCTGTGAGCTTCTTGGTGAACTGTTGTGTTGAGCGTTGTATCTGAAATAACATTTGAAAATCTTCATAAAATGATTTTCATCTATATTCACATCCTTTTGTGAGTTGCCTCTTCTGTCCCGTTTGCTGCACAAGATACACTTGCAGTTATCAATTTCCATCTCTTTTTAACATTTAGTAATGTAAGCCTGTTTATAGAATTGGGATTTTTGGTCACATGCTAATATTGATTGAATATTAGGTGTGTGGCAGACGTCTGCTCTATTAAGGATTTAGTTGAGCAGGATTTTTGACTTCCATTTCTCTTGGTCTGAGATTGAGCAATCCAGTGACAAATCTAAATGTATTATTAAAATTTATTCTTAGATTCTTAGCTACAGATTAGAACGCGGAGATACAACTGATTAGCATTGATCCTTTCCAGTTCCTAGTCTCACAGATAATCCTTGTCTCAACTTGGATGGGGCACCTCTGCAATCTCCACATTAACATTTTATATTGTATCTGAATGCAAGGTTACTATACATTCTCCTGCCTGTGCAGAGGGAGATTATTCTGCTTTACATTGACAAAGGTATAGTGATGTTCTAGATGAGCAAACATTAAAGTATTCACTCCTTCCACACATGCTGTCTGGCCTCAGTTGGATTTGATTGCTTTGTTATGGACTTCAAAGTACCACAAAATCAATCAATTGTTTGCAACAAACTATAGTTTGTTGTCTAATACAGACTAGTTGAGTTAGTACATATATTTCGAATTGTCACCTGCCTGGTTTGAGTAGTCCATCCACTCTTTTTTTAAACATTTTTTGTTTAGGGTGAATCTACCAGACAGCAAAGCCAATTGGTAGTTTTGTTAACTTACCAAAAACGTTCAGTGGGCCGAAAGAACTCCTATTCTTTACCATTTTTGGCTTTGTCATTCTTCATATTTGATGCCTTGCGTTGTCCATATTGTGTTTGTCACTCCACCGGAGTATAGTTTCTTTACCTGTGTCCTTTCACTGCTTCCTTTTAGGGAACTACTTTTTTCATTTTGTTTAAGCACTCCATTTATCTCCTATCATGCTGGTCTTGAAAGAGGCAATCAATGACAACTCCTTTGCTTTCCCACCTCTGATCTTGCAGCGCCATCTGCTAAAGGCCATTGGCAATCCATGCCCTCAAGACTTTAGTAGACACTGGAAAGATTGGCTTCTGTTTCTTCTTTCCCTAACCCCCTTGCCTCACTGTGGCCCCAGAACCCTCTTGAGTACACTGCAAAGCCTCATACAAACACAAGCACCTGCACAATGCCTTCTCTGGACTAAAGGGGGTGTTGCCTACCAGCACACACTGCTGGGAGAAATTGCCACGCTGCATCAAACATGATGCCTGACCTCTTCTTTGTCCCTTGCACTCCGAACTTCTACCTTGGAGGATCCCATGCCGTCCGAGGCATCGCATCAGCATTGTCCTCAAGCAGTCAAGCACCTCCTTCCCCTCCACTCCCTCCCAAACCAAGGTAAGTCAGACTTTCATGTATTATTCCCCTCTGCCTCCTATTGGAGGGTGAATTGCTCTTCCCATTGTGGTGTTCCATAACGTTTGACCTCCGGGTTCTTTAAACAGTTTCCGGGTATTGGGTAGATTTTTGTGATGCGCCCTCTCAAACCAGTCAAGCCCTACACCCCTGCCCCATTTTTGCCCTTTCCTGTCCAAAGATTTTGCCCTGGTGCACCATGGGGGGTCTCGGAGATGGTCCAGAAAGGAACCATCATTCCCTCCTCCTTCGAGGGCACATTTATTAGCTCTATCGTTCTCATCTGCAAAAAGCCAAAGGGCTTTTGTCCTGTCCTTAGTCTTTGAGCCTCAGCCATTGTATCTCTTACAACTACTTCAAAATGGAAAGCATCTAATTCCTTCAGGATACCCTTCTCCCTGGGGACTGGTTGGCCAGACCACACCTCAAGGAAACCTATTTTTCAATTACGATCTACAAAGACAGTCAATCTTTTCTAAAGTTACAATGGAGATATCAGATGTGGCAATTCCGCTACCCGCCTTGGCTTTTCCTCTGCAGTTTGGTGCTAGACCAAGGTCCTTCATGTAGAAGTCCCTCATCTGAGAGCCAGTGGCTCCTTCTGCATCAGTCTCCGAAAACATTCTCTCAGCAGTTAGAACTGCACGTAACCCTCCTCCACAACTTAGGCTTTATGGCCCAATTCGAAAGTCATCTTGCACACCTTCTCAAAGTACAGACTTTCTGCTTTATGGTGGACGCATTCACCAGCACACTCCGAATTCCAGACATGAAGCCTAAGAAAATGGCAATTGAATGCTGCCTTATCACTCCACACCCTTCCCCTGAAGTCCCAGGCTTGCCTTATTGTCCTCTTAGCTCAATCCAGGCAGTCTTTCCAGCACGCTGCACTATCGAGCCCTCGAATGCTGGAAGACCGATCTACTGTGCCAAAGTCTCTTCTACATGCGCCATATTCCCCCAAAATGAGGATTCTTGAACTGAACTTCATTCTTATGTCAGCAGACTTGAATAGAGCAACAGTTCAAATTCTGTTAGTCTGGGGCAGAGAAGAGTTTCCACATCAATACCCTTGAGCTCTTCGCACTCCCCATCGCCAGAATATACTTACTGCCCGTTATGCTGACTGGCATGTAGAGCAGCAACAAAGGATCTCCACTTCTGTCTGTCTTGGGAAAGTTTCTGTACGGTGCCCCAGCTGTGGTTCAGTGCCTTTATTTCTGTTTCCGTATTTCACCACCAGGTGTTCTTTGCTCTGCCTTTCTTCCATTTGCCAGCTGTTCTTGTGATGGAGTCTTGTTCTCTTCTGATGGTGTGTCCTATCCATCTCCATATTTTTCTCATAATGATGGTGTTCATGCTCTCTTGAATGCATCTGGCGAGCGGTTCGTGGCCAGAAAATGCATAAAATGAACGTTTGATGATGTTGCTTTTTGTCATCCACCAGCTTTCTGATCCATATGAGAGCTGACAAAAACTCAGCTCTGGTAAAGCTTCATCTTGGTGTTGGTGCTGTATTGAGATCACCACCACTCATTGTTGAGCTTCCTGAAGGCAATCTTTGCCTTGTTCAGTGTGCACTTGATGTCACTACCTGCCCTTCTGTCATGTCTGATAGTACTACCTAGGTGTGTGAACTCTTCACTCATGGTTAGGTCTTACCATCTACCTTGATTAGTGAGGGAATGGGATGATGAGTGATATGACTTCTAATTTCTTCTCGACTGAACATCGGGCCCTTTTGCTGTGCATAGATGTTGAGGATGCATATGCCGGTGTGTGAGGGAGCAAGGCTAGGTCATCCGCGTAGCCAAGGTCCTCCAGTGCAAAGAATAAGGTCCATCTGATGCCTTACGATTGGTGTTCAGTTGTGTGTCACATCACGCGGTTAATAACTAGGTTGAAGAGTCATGCTGACATCACACATCCCTCTCTCTTACTCCGATTTTGACTTCAAAGTGATACTATCTCCCATGTTGCAGGTAAAATTATCATAGAAGTTCTTGATGAGGAGAAATATCTGCTACGGTATAACCCAGGCTTCTAGTGTGAGCTAGAGGCTTTTACAGTGGGTACTTTCAAAGGCTTTCTCAAAATCAATGACATTGATGTGTAGTTGTCTGTGCACTGCTCTGTGATGTTGCATAGAGTAAGGATTTGATCAACACACCCTTGGCTCTTGCGAGCTCAGCCTGTTCTTTTCTTAACTGCTTGTCCACGACATCAGAAATTCGCTGTATGCTGATTTTCATCTGGATTGACAGAAGGGGGATTCCATGGCAGTTGTTACAGTTAGTTAATTCTCCTTTCTTTAAAATCTTGAGGATGATGTGTTGGTTCCAGTCATCTGGCACTTTCTTACCATCCCAAATTTATGTAGAGAGTGGTTGGAGGATCTTTGCTGATGTTTCAAGGTCTGCCTTGAACATTTCTACATTCATGTTGGCCAGGAGCTTTTCTGTTCTCGAGAGATTCAGATGGCAGTGACGATTTCTTCTTTCTGTTATGGGGTGGTGTTCACCTCCAAGTCTGCCTCTGCTTCATGGATGTCCGTTTCGCTTGTTGGTGCTGGTCTGTTTAAGCAGGGTTCGAAAAATCATAAAACTTTTACTAGACCTGCAGTTCTAGTAACTTTAATAATCTACTTGACCTAACTGTAATGTACTTGACCCGTAAACTGGTCTCAAATTCTGTGATCCTAGGCAAATATTTTGTCTTATGGAGGCGCCTTTTTCTTTATTATCACATAAGAGAACACCTTCAACTATGCACGTTCACTATTTCTGCTGTACAAAAAAACTATTTTTATTTACTAGACTAAATGTTTGTTTCATATATAACAAGAATCGAGTCCATATATAGGGTACACATGATCCCCTGGCTTGCCTCTTAGTTCACTAATAGCATTGTCATCTGGGCAGGAGCAGTAATAATTCCAATTAATGTTTAAAAACTCACTTTTCATAAATACATTACCAAAGCATGATGTGGTAGTGCACTGCCATTTACAGATAGCATGTTTTCCATTGAAATGGCCACAAAGCTTTCCCACTAACATGTACTTTTACTGATAATAGCGTATAAACAATGTTTGGAAATTGAGTTTCAGCAAAAATATTTAAAATTAGCACATCACCAAGTAGAGTATTCTAATTTGTTTTGATCCTATAAAAATATTTTTTTTACCACAGAATTACAAAAATGGGCCTTCAAACACTTCAAATATATTTCACTAGTTATGAACAGTTCACTTGGCTATTTCAGTGTTGTGTTGGAAGAAAGCCTGACATCTTACAGCCTTTCATTTAACATGCCTTGCACAGTTCAATTGTCACACAATTCACTTTACAAAATCCTCTAACTTTGTGAGCATTAAAGATGCCTTTAAATCTTATCTTGTCACATTTGCTCTGCTTTCAGAGACAGAGGTCAAAAGTCAGTTTGTCTTCCTACATTTACTTTTGTCCTGTGACTGAAGTTAGAGGATTTTCAACTCTCCAGAAAGGGCGAGTAGTCCCTAAAAATAGCTCATCCTCAATAAATCTTGCTCGACAATACAAGTGGGCGAGTGGATTTTTTGAGCCCTGGTTTAAGACGTATTTGAAGTGCTTGGCTCAACGTGCTTTCTGCCCCTTTTCTATTATGAGTAGTCTGCCTTGCTTGCCCATGATAGGTTTTTGTATGTTGCACGAGATTTACCACTAACTAGTCGCATTTTCTTGAAGACCTTCCACCATTCTCCTCTACTGGTTTCCTCCTCTGCTTGGCTGGCAAGGTTATCCATGTACACCCGCTTGTCTGCCCTTGTCATTCGTTTGACTGTTCTATTTGCTTCTATATACTGCTGCTTGTACTTCTCCTGCAGCCTCTCTTGTTTGGCCTCCATAAGTATCTTTGTTGCTGCCTTCCGTCTTCAATAGCTTACCATGTGTCTTGTCTTATCCAATGTTTCCTCTTCCTTGGCTTGGTTCCCAGGCATGTTTCACTGCTCTTCACATACTCTGAAGAGACCTGTTCCCGTTTTTTGTTGACTGTGTCTGCAGCTGGCTCAGACTGATCTTCCATATCTGCCAGGAGTTGGAACCTGTTTTTGATTGCCTTCTTGGTCTTGTGGTCCTATAATTTTCCACATCGAAGTGGTGACATCCTGATGTTTTGCGATCTGTTTTGCTGAGCTCCAGCTTCACGACAGCGATCACTAGATGGTGATCACTGCCGATGTTGGCTCCCCTCCTCACTCTGACATCCTGCAGTGAGTGTCTCCAGGTGCCACTTACCTTCAGGTGGTTAATCTGGTTTCTGTCTATGCCATTGGGTGAGTACCAAGTTAGGTTGTGAATTTCACGGTGGGGGGAACAGAGGCCCTCCTATAACCAGATAATTTGTGGCACAAAATTTCAAGTCGTTCTCCATTGCTGTTCATTGTGCCGCAACTTTTCTTTCCTATGGCTCTGTCATGGTTTGTGTTGCCATTTCCCACTTCAGCATTCAAGTCCCCCATCACCACCTTCAGGCCGTGTGGTTCGGCACGGCTTCAAGACCAGCTTGCATCTGCTGGCAGAACATGTCTGTTCCCTCTGTGTCATGTGGTGGAGCTTAGCACTGTATAATGGTGGCATTGATGTTATGAGCGTGCTGTTGACTGGCTTCCACTTAGGCATTTCTCTGTCTCCTTGCTCAGGGCGATAGCTACTCCTTTGTGAAGTTGCCCATCGTCCCTTTCTGAGTACAGAACCATCTCTCCTGGGGGGATTTTCGTTCTGTCCGATCTGGTCCACCTGCTTTCGCTGACCTCGAGGATGTACAGGTTGTAGCGCCTCATCCCAGATGTTACTTGAGACCGCTTTCCTGTGTCCTACGTAGTCCATAGTGCCAGGTGCAAGACCAGAATTGGATTCTGGAACATACAGACTATTTATGTATTGCCATAAAGTGCTTCACCAAAACGGGTTCCCTCTGTTGCATCCTGCTGCACATGGACAATGTATCAGTGGTAAAGAATGTAAACGAATTTGGAGGCACGAGATCCAAACTCATTGTAGGCCTCTCCTGGGATCTCTGGGAAAACTACCTTTTATGAAACATAAAAGATGATGGGAGGCTGCTTGCAATAAGTCTAACCACTGGCAATTCCTCGGGCAGCACTCAACCCCATTGTTGTTTTGCTCACCATGCCACCACAGTTTGGACCTAGTCATATGGAAATCAG
This sequence comes from Calotriton arnoldi, assembly GCA_963921515.1. NCBI lineage: Eukaryota > Metazoa > Chordata > Amphibia > Caudata > Salamandridae > Calotriton > Calotriton arnoldi. The sequence goes on from CAWUFW010004040.1 coordinate 1,163,242, forward strand.
TCTTGACCCTGCTCCTCATGGGAACAATCCAGCCCAAAGTGCCAAGCCAGGTCCTCCCTGAACTGGAACACAAGCAGCACTGGACCGTTTTCGCCCTAGTTACGGGCTCATCAGCTGGGTACTGCTTGGTTCCAGTAACGCTGTGAGCACGAGGAGCAGGGTTAAGACTGATTTGCATACGGCTAGGTCCAAACTGAGCTAGCCATTCGAGTTGTTGCAAGTGTTTGCAGTATAAGCTGTTTCTTGAACAGCATGACCAAGAGCCAGACGTATAGATAATTGGATGCTAACTGTGGATGCCAGTCACCATTTGAGCAGGTGCTATGTAAGTATATTTGACATGACATAACACAGGCTTCTGGCCCTTTAATATGCATTGTGACTGAGAACTATTAAGATTGCATAACCTCAATTTTTTCCCCCACAGATGTACTAACATAGATGCTAAGTTTAATGGGTCCTTGCATGACTAGTTAAGGCAGTTCTGTGTTTTTCTTAGAATTCTGGGGCTTGTAGTCTTATTTAACCAAGTATAAAACCAGGACTACATGTTCCAGAATTCTAAGAAAAACTGGGACTGACCTATCTAATCACTCATGGACCTTAGAAACTTGGCAGCTATATACTTGTCCACCTTTTTAGCTCAATGATCGCAGTGTAGTGAACATCAGTGAAATGAGTAACTGACTATGGGATGTTTCTCAAGCACCTCCTTTCATACATAGAATGCACATCACAGATAGAAAAGTGATGATCTTTGTTTCTTATCAGTGCTACAATTTGAATCTCTTGTTTAAAGTCTCTAATGGCAAACTTTCCTTTTACAAGTGTACTCATCCTCACCTTCATGTATTTTTTTTCTTTCATAGACGTACCAAATTCAGAGCAATCGGAACTATTCCTGAAGAAACTTCAGCAGTGCTGTGTGTTGTTTGACTTTATGGATACACTTTCCGATCTTAAAATGAAAGAATACAAACGCTCTACACTCAATGAATTGGTGGACTACATCACGATAAGCAGAGGCTGTTTGACCGAGCAGACGTATCCCGAAGTAGTAAGAATGGTGAGTTTTCTTTCTGCTGAGACAAGAGTCTTTTTTCTCGCAATTATTTAACCTTCACAGTCTGAAATGTCTTAAACCTAGGTTTTTAATGAAGTTCTTTGCTGTCCGTAGTCACACCAAGTTTCTTTTTAATAACAATCCTCTCATTGTGATTTTTAGGTCTTGGTTTTGGCAGCATAGCTGTCAAACGTGCCTGCTGCTTAAATATACAGAGTGTGGACTTTTTTGTACATTTCTTTCAACCATGGGCTTTCTTCTACACGTCTCTTAAAGGTATTGGCTTGAGATTTGTCAGTCACACTTTTAGTTAGGCCATTGGAGTGGGCGTCTTTCACTAATGCTGTTGGCTATTTGAGTGTACCCTTACGCCTCCACTCCAGTGCCTGCATTGAACTGCACGAGGTACTATTTTACAACTAAGAAGCCTTCAAAACAGCCTACCCTCCTGGAAGAGGATGTTTTAGTGTTACTGATTGTTTGTCTCTAGTTACTTGTCTAATCTAATTTTTAGCCAAGTCCGTTCTTGTCAATGGTTTTAGTGATCCTGATCCATTGTTTTTATTTGGAATAGAAATACACTTCCAACTGACTCCTACAGTTTTTTCCTCAAGCAGAGACTGTCCAGGGCAATGTTAGTAGACTACAGTGGGACTTCATAGACCTTCATTTTATCTATAAAGATTCAGTAATTGAATGTTCTACTGAGGTTTTCGCCCGTCTTAATGATACTTATGCTGGCGAAATTTAGATTCTTGTAACAAAATATGCCTATTAAAAGCAGATTACTTACTAGTAGATTTATTAGTCCCTCCATTTCTCTAAAGTTTTTTCATTCTTTCTGTATTAAGGCACATCAGAATCTTATTCATGCACTTAAAAAGGGATCCCCGGTTATAATTTGAGGTCTTTAGTTGGAGAGCCATTTATAAAGGGAAATAAATGGAGATCAGAAAGGCAGCTATTAAACAAGAAGCCTGGGAAAATTTGCAAGTGTTCTATACTTTAAGGGATATTGTAAATCAGACAGCTGTACACTACCAAAACTGCTATATTTTGATTGGGTTGTAGCCGGACTACATTTACCCGGGAGATTCATAGTTGAGACATGATCAACCTACAATCGCCACTTTCCAATAAAAGCTGGCTGTGATGAAGATCATAGTTCTAATAAAAAGCTAGAATCTTCACCTATCAAACAGAATATAGCTGCACTGGGAGACATGCTGCTGTAGACGACAGCTTTAGAATCCTTCACCCTTCTGTACAGAATGCTTAAAATGTATATGAAAATGCTTCTTATCTCTGCTGCTACAAGTTCCTGAAGTAAATGAATAGCCAAAAACTTTCCTTTCCATGTGTTGATATGTTATATTTGAAGTGTTCCCAGTGAGTGAAAATCTCATAGTCTATGAAAGTTTTCAGTGTTTAAAAATAGTACCCTTGTTGTTTTGTCTGATTTACAATGTAAACAATTTAAAAATATATTTAATTATTTCTTTGACTATAGCAGTTTATAAGGTAAATGGAAAGAAATGTTCCTATTTTTAGCTCATAATAAAAATTATTTTGACAACAGAGCCATTTTATGCAGAGAGCTGCCAAGACTGACGAGAGGATGTGGGAAAATAAAAAAATTAAATGTCCAAATAGCAATATTTTTGGAGGCACCCCGCTACCATTGTAATATGATTCTATTAATCACCAATATGAGATCTGCCCATAAATGACACCTCTAAAAACCAAAAATCTACTTGCATTCATTTAAATGAAAGACTAAAAATATCTTTGCTTACCAAAAACTACTGTTTTAAATTTAGGGAGGTATTAAGTAACAGGGAAGATAGGTATTCTGAGTAGACAGGTGTTGAAAGGAATACTGGGCTTATGTAGGAATATCTCACCTTAACTCTTTTTAACCCTTCTAAAAATGTACCAATGATTCAAAGCTTTTACTTCTCACATTTTTTACCAGCTAGTTCCGTGTCTGCATTAACACCTCAAAGCTCACTTACTTAATACTTTTCCGTGGGAAAGGCATTATATTCAGAAGCTCCTCTTCCTACAAAATGGCATTCAGAGGTGCAGCACTGTTATCTTCAATACAGAATGTCAGCACTGAAGTTGTTCATTCGAACTCTGGTGAAGCCACAGTAGATCATTAGAGAGTTAACTGACATACTACTGCTCGAGTTGGAGTTAAAGTACGTTTCACTCCCCATGCCAGACGTTTGTCCTGGCATTCACGAGGAAGATATTTGTTAATCTTTGGAAAAAGTATTTTTGTTTTGTAGAGCACAAACTATAATTTCCATGAGAAAATGAAATCTCTTATTGTTGATTTACTGCAGTCTCCACCACAGCAAATGCTTTTCGTTTTAAAGCTCTGATTTTATAGGGTGTGCCTCACATTTGTAATGAGTGTAGAATGTTAGCACTCCTGTTGTTCATTAGTACTCTGTTGAAGCTGTAATAGCACACTAGGGAATCAAAAGACAAGTTGCTGCTGCTGTTGAATGTATGTTTTGCTCAGCAATACAGACTTTCACATGGCTGAGAAAGATATTTGTGAATGTATAGAAAAGTGTTCTTATTTTACCTTCCGGAGCATCTTTAATAACTTCAATGAGAAAATCATGAGAGAAAACGGTTTTCTCTCCAACATGGTTTATTAAATCCCAGCAGGGAATCCACATTTTTCTACATTTTTCTGAGGGTAATTATCACTGTAGAACTCGTCACAATTTCTAATATTGGGATGTTACCACTAATAAATTATTTATATTGTGATTAAAATGTATTATTGCTCTTTATATTTAATCCTTTTTCTGACTCTCAAAGCCAGGCATTCACTACAATGAATTTCATTGGGACAAAATGGCGGAAATTGGTCATTTAAAAAAAAAAAAATAATCCAATAGAAATGCTTCTTGTAACCTTAAAACCTAAATAGTTGCATAAAAACACACCATCTAGCAAAACGTTTTATGACTTTAACCCCAAATAATTTTAAGGGGCTGATTTACAGTGCCAATATTATTCAAGGGGGAGGGCAATACTAGTTAGTTAATGACAGAGGTGGAGTATGGACCCTCCCCTTCTCCTTTCCCTTGGATAACTTTGATAAAAAGTTTCTCTTGGAAAGTAGCAAATTCACAATTTTTCAGCAGCAATTTAAAGTCCTCAATCGAAGTGTGTTGGCAAGCTCATTTGTGTGGCTCTCATTTAATACAAATTACCATTCATCTATAGAGGCCAAATTCTTTTAATAAAGAGGAACCGTTTCAGCCTTCTACCTTGGAATTCTCATACCAACAAGTTTGGATGCTATTAATAATAGTCTGTCTGGTAAGACATAGGGCTCTGAGGAAGATTCCATGGATGTTTGTGATAGTAACACAGATCTGTGGGCCCCTCTGCTTACCAAAGTTTTGAACACAGCCCTGTGTTCCGGCCTTCCAGTACCCTGGTCCCATTCTATTATTGTGGAGGATACAAAGGTGACCGATGTTATCATCATCCCATTTCACTCATACACTCAATAGCAAAATTGGTAGGTAAAGTCACTCTTGAACGACTTATAACTTTGGCTCTGACAACAAAGTCATACAGATATCCAGTAATGTTCCAGAGCTGGTTTTAGTAACAAATGAAGAGTTTCGAAATCTTCATCTCTTGTGCAATAACTAAACCATTGCTAAATAGGGCTTCACGGACCAAACCTTAATGGACCTTAGGTCAGCTTTTGATCGCATAAATCTGTCAAAATTCTGGCCCATTCTTGCGTCAATGGGAACTGACCCTGACCTTATTAATATTGGGTGTCCGCTTCATGAAGGACTCTGCTAAAGTCAGATATGTTGTTGATGATGAGTGCACTGAGCCCCATCATTCTGGAAAGAGTTGTGCTACAGGGCTGTTATTTGACACCTTGTCTCTTCAGTCTGTGCATAAACAATTTGGATAATACTTTGTTGTTTCATGGTCAAGATTTAGCTCAGTTAGGCCCTCATCCACCCCCTGCCATGCTATTTTCTGACAGTGCTTTATTAACGGCATGTTCAGCAAATGGTCTCAAAAACTAGTTTAAGTTTTTTTTTACTTCGTTGTTGATGACCTTGATCTCATCAGTAGCTTGTCTTGACTACAAAAAATTGGTTATAGAGGAAAAAAGCAACTATTTCACAACAAAAATTAGTGAGGCTAAGAACTCCTGTAGGGAGCTCTTCGCTACAGTAAAAAAATTAGCTAATCTTCCTGCTATAACCCGGTTGGATAGTAGTGTTGAATTTTGCAACACACTGGGACAGTTCTTTGTAGATAAAGTCTTATCAGTGTACGAATCCTTTAAGGTTAAGGATAACGTTCACTCTACAGCCAAGCTCACCAAGTCAGGCCTGGATACCTCCACTTCCGACACAGGCTTCTGTTTCTCTCCTCCCTCAGTAGAACAGATCATCCAGGTGGTGAAGACAACTAGGTCCGGGGCCCCAATGGACCCTTGTCCACCTAAAGTTCTGCATTTGTTTCCAGAAATGCTAAGTGAACAACTATGTCTAGTATTTAAGGAGATAATTCAGTCGGGTTTTTTCCAGATGCTTGGAAAATAGCCTCAGTCCTCCCCTTCTAAAAAAAAAAGCTAATTTGGACCCTAAGGAACCTAGAAGCTATCGTCCAATCTCCAGAACTTCATTTCCAGCTAACGTTTTTGAGAAACTGCTCACAACATTTATCTCATCTAGGAACCTTTTGGACCAATCACAATATGGGTTCAGGGAGGGGCATGGAATAGAGACAGCTCTGGTGATGGCGGCAGAGGGACTTAGGAGTATACTAGATGCAGGAGGGAAGGCCGCCTTGATTTAATTGGATTTATTGGCGGCTTTCGACACCGTGAACCACAAAATACTTTCCAACCGTCTAGCAGAACTGGGGATCCAAGACTCTGCCCTCACTTTACTGTCATCATACCTAGTGGATAGAACTTTTTCGGTCAAACTGGGAGCTTTTGCCTCCAAGTCCTTTAAATTGGCTTGTGGGGTACCTCAAGGCTCTTCTTTGAGTCCCACACTTTTTAATATATATGTGGCTACTCTGGCCTTGATCATTGGGCAGTTTGGGTTTTCGGCGGTCTCATATGCCGACGACACCCAGGTAGTGGTGTCGGTCTCAAGCAACGTGGAGGAAACAGCTGACTGTTTTAATGATTGCATGACGCAGGTTAATCAATGGATGCAGCTTAACTGCTTGAAACTGAACGGTGACAAAACCGAAGTCATGCTGTTAGGATCAAATGCAGCCTTCTGGTCACCTAGATGGTGGCCTGCCAGTCTGGGTGATTGCCCAAACCCAGTGTCCACAGTTAAAAATCTGGGATTCATATTTGATGACAAACTGGCATTTAACACTCAGATTAACAAGCTCTCCTCCACCATCTGGTACATTTTAAAAATGATCAGAAGAATTCGCCCATTTATTCCCCCTGACACATTAAAAACACTAGTTACAGCATTGGCCCTATCCAGATTGGATTATGGCAATGCTCTATATGTGGGGATCCAAGCCCAGCACTTATTAAAACTGCAGCGTCTGCAGAATGCAGCAGCCAGATTAGTACTGGGTATTCCGAGATTTGAGCCAGTCTCACACAGATTGAGAGCCCTACACTGGTTGTCGGTGGACAAAAGGATCATATTTAAATCACTGTGTCTGGCCTTCAAGGCTCTTCATGGCATAGGACCTCAGTTTCTGAGAAAGTACTTGAAATGGTATGTGCCGGCAAGAAGCCTTAGATCAGCTCACACAAAACTTTTACAAGTACCTAAGTTCAAGCAGGTTCGGTGGGGGGAAAGAAGTTTTCTGTTTCAGACAGTTCAAACCTGGAACCTTCTCCCTATCACGATAAAAAGCAGCACTTCGCTTATGTCTTTTAGAAAAGCCTTAAAAACCTGGCTTTTTGCTTGTTAATTCAGCGTATTTACCATATCAGCAATCATTCTGCTCTACTGACTCCAGCGCCAAGACGCCCCTGGGCATTCGCACGCTTTACAAATATACCAATCAAATCAAATCCAACACTTTTTGTAATGACAATAGAGTCTAAATTTGCTAAGTCTCACAAATATATGCTAAAAAAAAAACAAGGTTGTCGCCAAGGTACAAGCCATTTCTTATCTTGGTCACATCTGATATTTCAGGTCACTGGTCCAACCTTTTATCTTGGAGACAAAAGCAGTTTATAAAGCTGTTTAGCAGAGTTTTTGATTTTGCAGTTGCACTGGGGCATACGTTTTTAAATCCCATGATTAAGTTCTATAGAAGTAAATGTGTTTCCATTCCAGAGTATTGTTCCTGAGTTTGGGGTAGGCATATTCTGTTAATTTAGAAACTGAGAATAGATTTTGTAATCATGTACTATCTCATCCTTCTAGCAGCTCACAATATATAGGTGATGACTAACTTGGATTGTCTTATTTGTGTGCACATCAGTCTTGACCCAGCTCCCCATGGGAATAGTCCAGCCCGAACTACTAAGCCAGGTCCTCCCTTGACCGGAAATGAGTAAACTGAGAGCAGGTCCTCCCTGGACTGAAAACGATCATCCTGGGACCGGTTTCAGGGTATCACCCCTCATCAGCCAGACTAGCTTGAATCCAGTGGCACAGAGATCAAGGGGCCCAGGTCTAACTAATCATTAATAGTGGGTGCTTATGTAACTTCATGCAGATGGTTGGTGGGAGAAGTAGGTGAACTAGAGGAAATGCAATTCTGTTAAGTTGCAAGGTTTAGCTTTCAAAGGAGGGCATTTTGTGATCTTCGATATGTAACATCAAAACAGAACTTGGTAACACAACAAAATTCGATGAGCATTTCAAACTGCAAACAACAGACAAATAGACGTTATAAACGCATTCTATTACTTCCTCACAACCAGATTACACTCCTTTGTGTAAAATAGGATATGCACACATCTTTTAAGTAGAACCAACTCCACCCCCAAAATAAAGAGATCACTGCATTTTTCTAAAAAAGAAAAAAACACCAGCATATGACTTTTTGGGGGCAACCTTTAAAGTAGAATCTGTGTAAAGTCAATGGGTTTTGAGTTGTACCTTAGACTCGAGTACTTTAAGGCACAATAACGTCTGCATTTATTTTTGGTGCTGTAATTTGTGAAGGGCATTGGTCTTGGCAATTTCATGCGTACCGTTTTATAAGGCAGTCTTTGGTAATGTTCAGCTCAGTGTATTCTTGTATGGTGGACTTAAAAAGCAGTTGAAATGCTAGGAGTGTTTGCCAACATTCCAAGAGAGTTGTAACATGGCTGTAATTACTTCAACTAATCATTTCTTGCTGATCTGTGATTAGGTGTATTAAAAGTACAATTTGTTTTCACGTTAAGAGGTCTGGTGCCAGGAGGCCTCTTATGCCAATTATTGTTTAATCGCTCTGCCTATTCCTGAAACTAGCATTTCATTTTGAAATGTTTGTGGTGGGAGGGGAGAGGTGGAGCAGCAGGTCATTTGAAATAGCTGTTCAGTAAAATTCTGTTGTCCCTCCAAAACAGCTATGGGTCCAAAGGCAGGTTTGCCATTATAAACATAAACAGGTAGGCCTCAATGATAGGCCTCTATATCCTGTCTGGAAGAAAAGAGATTGGAAGCTGCTGGGCCTGCAGTTAAACAATGTTGAATCGGAGGCCCATCCATAATCATTTTTAGGTCTCGCCTGGCGTTGCAGCGTGCATGCGCTGCTCGCTCTGCGAGGGCCTTTTGGAATCGATCCGGTTTCAGAAGGGGACTTTAAGCCACACCCTTCTTTTTAATTGGCTTGCGTCAGCGTTTATGTTAAACGCTGGTGCGTGATTGGCAATTGGGCTTTTTGGTTACCGCCTTGTCCTCTTTTAGTACGGCCCATTTCGACACGCCGACGCCATCTTTGTTCCCGTGACGTAGGAGGGTGTGCTGCTAGCGGAAACGCTGGCTCCTCATTGGGAATTCTACCAGCTCCTCCACCCCCCCCCCCCATTCAAAAGCAAACTCCCCAGAGTTGCGCTGTTCATGGACTTACATCGTGGAGTTGCTGGCAGCGCCCCTTGCTTTTCTCTGCCTCCGGTGCTTGCACACACAGAGGTGGAAACATTACCATCACACCGGGTGGAGTCCGAGGCTCGGGGCACGTTCCTAGTTATGCTTTACCCGCCCTCTTCAAACCATCACAATGCCCCTACATTTTTGCAAGATGGTGCTCGGGCTGTAAGCCAAGAGCCTTTGTTAAATTCACTATTTGCACGAGCAAAACCCTTTCGTAGGGCAGTTTCTTTATAGTTAAAGTAACAATGTTGCGTTTTGTGAAACGTCATTTTATATGTCCTTTAAATGTGTATAATTATGCAACCGCGCTCTACATGTACACTTTTTCCCCAGTTATCCCACCATTACACCAATTGGTGCCTCGTTGTTGCACTGAATCAACCCTCCAGTCACTAGCAGCGCGTGCTCTAGCGCTGCCTGTTCTCTATTTTCATGTTGATGCCGGGAAGCAGCGGGCACACCTTCAGACGGGCACTGTCTCTTTCAGAGTGAGAGCACGGAGGGTGCTCTACCTGTATATGTCTTCCCCAGTCATTTCGTTCGCCATTAAACAATTAGTGCCCCGTTGTTGCAACGGAAATAATCTTCCAGTCACGACATCAACACGTGTGCTTTTTTGGGGGGGGGGGAGGGTTGGGGGCGCAGCCTGCTCTCTATTCTCATGATGATAGCGGGAGGCAGTCCCCCAATCAAAACACTTTATAGCGCAGCACATGCCCTGGCATTGAACCTTACGAAAGAGGGTGGGGCACCCCTGATGGTGAACAACCCCTGGCCATGGACTTAGCGCCGACTAGTAACAGGCACCGCCCTCCCATCCTCCCAGATATGTAGGAATGCCGAGGGATCCCCTGGCCCTGAGAAGCCCCACCCTTCCTCCTCTTCCCTGAAAATGGCTGCCAAATTCCGAATCCGTAGACATATTCCCATAATGTACATGTAATTTCTTTCTTGACAAAGCCCCATATTTCATGCAACACCTGTCATCTGAAATATCTAGAAACGTAACTTTGCAATGAAACCTATTTGAAAAAAAGAACAAAATGTAAAGGAAGAATTATGCAGTGAATAAAGCCGACTTCACGGCACATTCAAGTCCTTATAAATTACTTCATTAAGAATCAGATCATTGGAAGCAAAAACTGCTGATTGTATCAACTGTAGTCTAAATATTTGTAAGTGAAAACTCTGGATTTATTTTGAAGATTCAGAAGTGCTGTACATATGTAGTAAGTACTAATCTTTGATAAACCCTGACCTCCTGGGTACTAAGAATCTATTAAAGTTATATAGATAATTCGATATCCTCTGAGACTTCATGTTCATTAAACCAGATTTAAGGCGGCACCACTGCTTTGTTTTTTGTTTTTTTACATGTAACCATTGCCAAAATTTGTAGACCTCTACTTCTCATGTCTTCTGTAAGCAGTACTCCCAAAATGCACCTTCCTGTATGATGATTTTCTCCCAAAATCTCTTCACAGTCTGTTTGTTCGAAGCCTTCCTCCTTATGCTGTCCCACAGCCCAGCATTTCTGGGAATGCTGAATCTAGTTCTCAACCAAGTGGAGGAGAAGGGAGATAGAAAATAACCTTCATAGTAATTCTGATGCTTTTAGCTCTGGCTCTCCCTCTTCACAACTCCTGTATAGCCATTCCTTCTGTAAGCATATGTCATCCTACAACTTTACCCTGGAACTGAACTGAAACGGCCAGTGGTGCAGGGGCATGTCAAGTGCACTAAAATATAGATGGCTCACAGGGATCCCCTAGCAAAAATTCAAAGTTACTGCTTTCTTCCGAAATAACGTAATTATTTTCCTTTTATGTCCTCATGTCAGCTGTCTGCTTGAACCTAGAGAGAGTCCTCCCTTTCTGCTGGTACAACTCCAGCCTGTTGACTAGCAAGAAAGCAGATGGACTCTAGGTTGTTATTAAAGCAAATGCAGGTCCCTGCAACTGAGCCATTCACTTCCACAGCATGCGTTGCTATTCCCTCTCCCTAGACTCCTCCCACCACATGTTGAGGTTGAGACCTGTAATCTAACCATTCACATGTCCCAACTTGGACACTTCTATGACCTGAAGTGTCCATATAGTATTAGCCTTCAATTCCACCTTTCAATCGAAATAAAAGGGCATAATAAGAAAGTGGAGATGCCCAAAGGCCAACAAATTTAATGAGACTAATGAGGAGAAGTGCAGGAATAGCATTTAGACTACAAGGCAAGATGTAGCCCCCTCCCATCCCCTCGTCCCCCTCCAGTTCACGATTATCTTTTACTAACACTTCACTCTTCTTTGCTTGGCTCCCTCAAATCCTATTTAATTAGAGGGGTAGAGTGTATTGCATCTAGGAGTTAGATGTTTATACTGGTAAACTTTTATGAGGCAGTCTTCTCTTTAATATGTTTGATGTACCTTCTGATATCTACTATGTCATGACGTTGATGGCAATGAACGGTCACAGTTAAAGACATTGCGAACCCTCAGTACCTCCTCTGTAGCTGCAGATTAACATATGTTTTTAATCTAATGCCATCTTAATTTGCGATACACTCTGATAGTATGATATTGCCTTGAATAATGACAATATTTATATATCTATATTGTTACCTCACTACCTTTTTTTTGGAATATACTGCAGTACTTCCGAGTATTGAGTAAACTATTCTGAAATAGTGTCATTTCCTATAAGGAAGCAATACATTAAATTGTATTAAGAAAATAAAGAAATACTCAACATATGCTTGCCTTTTTTGCATTATTCACAGTGTTTCTAAAATGTCTGTTGTCTTGTTCTTTTTTCTTTTGTAGGTGTCGTGCAATATATTTAGGACCCTCCCGCCCAGCGACAGCAATGAATTTGATCCAGAAGAAGATGAACCTACTCTTGAGGCATCATGGCCACATTTACAGGTATATCGGTGGCATGCTGAATCAATGACTTTTGTTTAAAAAAAAAAAAATGTGTATATATATGGACGTGTATGTATATGTGTGTGTGTATATGTGTATATATGTATGTATGTGTGTGTATATATGTATGTATGTGTGTGTGTGTGTGTGTGTGTGTGTGTGTGATATATATATATATATATATATATATATATATATATATATATTCACTGAAAAAACCATAGGTTTTAGGGACAGTTATAGTTACTTGGACATTGCACTCGTACAAAACCCGTGAAATTCCCCGTTATAGTTAGTTCAGCTAACTATAACTCGCGCCCCCGCAATGCACTGCTGATGACGTCACATATTACATCACTCATGACATGGTCAGTGACATCACTGATGACATCACTGATGACATCTCAAATGACATCTCAAATGACATCTCAAATGACATCTCAAATGACATCACTGATGACATCATCCAATGACTGTGTTTCTGTAAAGTTTAAATATTTTTAATATATATAGGAAAAGACGTATTGAAGAATGAGTGGGTGTGTAAGTGTCTGTATGGATGATTTAGTAGGTGCGTGACTGACTCTATAAGTGAGTGATTTAACGTATCTTACTGAATGCATGGGTTAGTGACTAAACTGGATGAATGTCTGTATCCGTCTGTCTGTTGCTGTGTAAGTGGCTGCATGTGTTTGTGAATAGCTACATGAGTGTCTATATGAGTTATTGAATGCTTGTCTGAGTATCTGTATGGGTGCCTGAGTGTTTGTGTGGGAGGGGTGTGTGCAACTCTGTGCATAGATGTGTGAGTGGGTGATTCACTGGGTGGATGGTTTCAAGAGTGCATCTGTGATAGACTGTATGGGTGGGTAAGTGTGTGTAAGAGTGTGTTAGTGAGTGAATGTATGTCCCAGTGGTACATGTGTGAGTAACTACATATGAGAAAGGCAGTATATATGTGTGTTGGAGTATATAAATAGCTATAAGCAAGAGTGAATGATTGTGATAGTGGCTGTATGGATGAGTGTGTGCTTGTATCAGTGATTGTATAAGAGCGTAACAATGTGCTACTATTTGTATGAGTAAGTGAGCTGGTGTGTGTATAACTGTATAGGTGAGTAAATGGCAGTGTGTTTAATTATTTGCATGACTGACTAGGTGTGTGAGTATCTCTATGGATGAGTGGCGTTGTTTGAGTGTCTATATAGGAGTAAGAGTGCATATGATAGTCCTGTACTGAGTGACCGTAAGTATGAGTGACTGTACGGGTGAGTGAGTGGATGTGTGTGTGTAGACCTAAGAATCAGTGAGTGGGTATGTAGTTATTGGTGTTGGAGTGTCTATGGTTTTGCGAATGGCAGTCTGTAATTTAGAGTGGGTGTATCAAAGGTTATATTAGGGTGTGAGGAGGTGCATCAGATTATCACGTGGATGATGTCATCAGTGATGTCATCAGTGATGTCACTGACCATGTCATGAGTGATGTAATATGTGACGTCATCAGCAGTGCATTGCGGGGCGCGAGTTATAGTTAGCTGAACTAACTATAACGGGGGAATTTCACGGGTTTTGTACGAGTGCAATGTCCAAGTAACTATAACTGTCCCTAAAACCTATGGTTTTTTCAGTGAATTTCAAAGGTTTTTTAAATGCTAATTTGTAACTATAACGTGTCTGAAACCTATGGTTTTTTCAGTGAATTTCAAAGGTTTTTAAATGCTAATTTGTAACTATAACGTGTCTGAAACCTATGGTTTTTTCAGTGAATTTCAAAGGTTTTTTAAATGCTAATTTCTAACTATAACGTGCCTGAAACCTACGGTTTTTTCAGTGAATTTCAAAGGTTTTGTAAATGACAATTTTTAAATGTATTAATTGTTATATTAATTTTTTTCATACTGATTTACTACATTTTTAGAAACAATTTATTTTTACATATTTTATTTTTTAAATTACATTGTAATTACATTATACATTACATTACAAAAATACTTTCTCAGAATGAATTACTTTAGTTTAAATACTTTGCAGATAGGCAATAGACTTTTAAGTACAGTAGTTACAGTTGTTGCAATGGGCAACACATTTTCAAACACAATGCAACATTCAGCTCAATGTGAATTTCTAGTTAAATGCAATTAGTTACTTTATGGATTACTTTTCTAACCACAGGACTGGATCCTAGATTCAGTCCTGGTACATCTCCTGTAAACAGTTGAGTAAAAGCGTTTTGGTTACAGTCGTGATTTTTAAGGAATATTATTGTATTTTAAAAGTTGACACTTAGAAACTTTTTCTCATAGAATCACCAATGTTATCCTATGGAAGGAAATTCACTTAGCAGGTAAAAACTGTTATCGTTACTTTTTCTTACTCAGTGTTGGATCCTGGATCCAGCACTGGTGCATCTCCTGTAAACAGTTGAAAGAATGCGTTTAAGTCATACAGGCGATTTTTAAGGAATATTTGTAGTTTGTGAAAATCAACACTTTGAAACTTTTTTGCTGAAAACCAGTCAATCTTAGCCTATGAAGGAAATTCAAGTTACCGGTAAGTACGGTTAAAATTACTTTTCAGGACCAGTACTGGGCTGAAAGATGCAGCACTGAGGTCTCTCCTGATAACAGGTGAGTAAATCGGAATTCGTATTTCGGCTGATTTTAGAGGAATATTTTAAATTTCCAAAACTCCACACTTAGAAGAATTTCCAAGTGAAACCAGTCAATGTTAGCCTATGAAGGAAATTCAAGTTACCGGTAAGTACGGTTAAAATTACTTTTCAGGACCAGTACTGGGCTGAAAGATGCAGCACTGAGGTCTCTCCTGATAACAGGTGATTAAATCGGAATTCGTATTTCGGCTGATTTTAGAGGAATATTTGCACAATGGTGAAGGGTGGGGGCGGGGCCTGAGGTGACATCTGTGCAAACGCGCCCCGTGGCGCGTTTTAAGTTGGGGGATTAAGTCCCCTTGAATCCTGAGGGTCCCTAGGGGCCAACTAGCCCACCAGGAACCTCCAATATGCGCCAGGGGCTGCGTTGCAGAGACGTGTAGAGAGGCCACACCCCTTTACACCTCTCTGCAACGCAGCTCTGTGGCGCTTTCTGGATGTACCTGTTGGGCTAGTTGGCCTCAGAGACCCTCAGGATTGAAGGGATTTAATTCCCCATCTTAAAATGCGCCACGGGGCCTGTTTGCACACATGTCACCTGAAGCCCCGCCCCTCCCTTCACCACTGTGCAAACGCGCCCTGTGGCGCGTTTTAAGTTGGGGATTAAGTCCCCTTGAATCCTGAGGGTCCCCGGAGTCCAACTAGCCCACCATATACCTCCAAAAAGCGCCACAGAGCTGCGTTGCAGAGAGGTGTAAAAGGGGTGTGGCCTCTCTACACGTCTCTGCAACGCAGCCCCTGGCGCATATTGGAGGTTCCTGGTGGGCTAGTTGGCCCCAGGGACCCCCAGTATTCAAGGGGATTCGTTCCCCTCTGCAAACGCGCCAGGGGGCGCGTTTGCAGAGTGGTGAAGGAAGGGGCGGGGCCTGCGGGCCCGATCGTTTTTTTTTTTTTGTCCCTGAAGGGGGGCTGTGTGGCCCCCTTCCTTTTTCCTGTTTTTATGCCCTGGGGACCCCATCCCCCAGGGCCTTACCCCTTTTTAAAATTTTTAATTTAAAAAAACGGGAAGGGGGCCGCGTGGCCCCCCTTCCCTGGGCCTGTATTGGCCCCGGGACCCCATCCCCCGGGGCATGGCCTTTTATTTTTATTCTTTGGAGGGGGCCGCGTGGCCCCCTCCTGGGCCACTACTTGCCCCGGGGACCCCATCCCCCGGGGCTGGCCCTCTCCGTTGGGGACTGTGGGGGTCCCCAATCCCCCACAGTCCCGCCGGCTCCCCACGTCCCTTGGGAGCCGGCATTGCTTTCCACATGGGGAGCAGCTGACATGCTGCTCCCCATGTGGAAAGCAATGTGCTTTGGATATTGGAAGAGAGAGCAGGTTTCCCTGCTCTCTTCCAATATCCAAAGCAGTTTGCTATGGCAGGACGGGAGCCGCGAGGCTCCCGTCCTGCCATAGCAAACTACAGTGTCCCGGGGTAGGCACCCCGGGACACTGCAGGAGCCGGCCCTGGGGGTGGCGGTCCCCAGGGCCATCAAGGGCTCCAGGATGGGGGCCGCGCGGCCCCCCTCCCTACATCAGCAAAGCCCCGGGGAGGTGGTGGTCCCCGGGGCTTCGGGGGTCCAAAACGGACCCCCATTTTAATTTGTTAGTGCCCCGGGGAGGTGGCGGTCCCGGGGCGTGTGGGGGCTGGAGCCCCCACACAGGTTGTTAAATTAATTTAAAAAAGCCCCGGGGAGGTGGTGGTCCCCGGGGCTGCGGGAGGGCTCAAAGCCCTCCCGCACCATTTTTTTAAAAGCCCCGGGGGTGGCGGTCCCCGGGGCTTGGGGGCCCTTGAGGCCCCCACACATTAAATTATCCCCCTCACCATGCCCCCGGGACTTGGGCCACCCGGGAGCCAGTGACTATCGAAGCGCGGGAGACCGCGCTTCGATTTTTCCGGCAGGATTCGCGCACCCTGCCGATTTTTTTTTTTTTTTTTTTTTTTTTTAAAATGCTTTTTTTTGCCCAGGGGGTTCTTGTGGGACCCCTGAGCAGGCCTAGGGGTTAGGGTGTTTCTACCCTGCCCCCTTTTGCGCTTTGCGCACTTGTTTCTGTCCCTCGGTTCTACCGAGGACAAAATGGCTGCCAACACTTCTTGATTTGGAGTGTTGACAGCCAATTAGCATGCAGCTCGTGATCGGGAGGGTACGCGGATCCGACGCGCCCATAGATATATATGTGATTTTAATTGTGAATTTCTCAGGAACTACTGAACGGATTTACACCATTTTAGCAAAAGGCACCAGTCTGAACCAAGGGCTACCTCTTTGCCAAATTTGGGGTAATTCCGTTCAGCAGTTCAGGCTGTAGCTGCGACTAAAGGTTCCTATGGAAAAATGAATGGGAAAACGCGTTTTGGGACCCCCTTTTTCTCGGCCCCCGCTTGACGTATCACCCCGAGACTTTCAGGGTAGGAGCGGACCGGAGCGCCCCAACAAGTTGGAAGCTTTCGCGAAGATTCGTCAACCGGCGCCAACGTTATTGCAAATAGAATGTCGCGGATTTCCTATGGATAATAGGTCCTAACTATAACTATCTACTGGCGACCGCCAGTAGATAATATGTGTGTGTGTGTGTATATATATCTGATAGAGACTACTAGCCGCAGATTCCTTAACGTAGAATTATCCCCAGGCGTGAGACTGGACCCGGAAAACTTTCTTTGCCCCAGCATCTCTGCGCGCCGGGGGGCGGTACCACGCGACTCCGTCCTGACGACATCCGCGGGCGTGACGTAAGCGAGGTCACATAAGCCCCGCCGCGCTGACATCAGTTTCTTTCTTTTCCGCGTGCCTCGCGGATCCGGATCGTGTCCCTGTCCTGTTTTCAGGCCTCCTTCTCTTCAACGCTTTGCGTTCCCTTGTGAACAGTGTGCGAATGCCTTCGGGCTTCAAGACGTGCTCGTCTTGCGCGCGCCAGATGTCGGCGACGGACCCCCACCCTATTTGTATGTGGTGTTTGGGGGAGCACCATGACTCCACGGACTGCGAGGCTTGTCAGCAGATGAAACCGAAGTCCCGGCGGGAGCGCTGGATGAAACTCCTTTCGGCCCGCATGTCCAGGTCAGCGTCATCATCGCGTCTGTCCCCCGCGGAAGGGGCCAGGAACCGCCGCCTCCGACATCGTCCTTCCCCGAGGCCGCAGGGGCGTCGCTCGCCCGTTGGTGAGTGTCACAGCTTGTCCCCGAGGCCCGGTCCCCGCCCTGTGGGGGGCGCGGGTTCTCCGAGGGTCGTGCGGCCTCGCACGTCGCCGCCTTACCCGCCGTTTCCCGGCGCGGGGGCGTCCAGAGTCCAAATGGAGGCCTATGCTGCAGCCCTGCAGGCCTCCTTGGCTCCTCCTCCTCCTCTTCCTGGGACGTCCACTGATCCCCTGCCACGTGCTGGGCCTCCTGCGGAGTCGCCGGTGGCTCCGGCTCCGACAGGTTCGGCTTCAGGTCTTGGAGGTGTGGCGTCGTCTGGGTGCGGCCCTACGGGGTTCCCTCCTTTGGCCCACGGCGCCTCTAACTCGCCGCAAACCCCCGTGGGGGTCCCTGTGGTGTCGCGGGAGGTTGCCGGGACTCGTGGCTTGTCCCAGAGTCCTACTCTGTCCTCTGGACAGGCGGCGGCCTTGTCCGAGCTGACGCCGCTCAGGCGCCGGCGGCTGTCGGCCCTAGCGGCGCCGCAGGGGCTGGCTAAGTGCCGGAGCGCGTCCCCGGGCCCTCCTCGTCTCTCCACGCAGGCGGCTGCCTCGTCGGAGGTTGAGTCGGCGCCTTTTCAGCACCGTTCTTTGGCCGCCCCGGCTCCGTCCCCGCCCCATTCTCCTGCGGCGCAGGTGGTGGTGGGGGTCGTCGTTGCCGCTTCTCAGGCGCCGGTCGACGTCGCGCCGGTGCCAGTGGCGGACTCCACGGTGCCGTGCCGACGTCGGGTCGTCGACTCCTCTTCGGAGGCCCCTTCTTCTCCAGAGGTCAGGCAACTGTTTGTCTCTTCTTCCCCGGAGACGGGGCGCCGCGTAGTGGCTTTCTCCCCGGCGTCTTCCAAGGAGGGCTCTTCGCCATCCCCGCGACCACAGTCTTCCCCTGAGGCGCCTCAGGTTCCCCACTCCTCTGTCAACCCTCCACGTCACCCAAGGAGGAGTTGCTCTCCCCACCGCGTTGCCCTATGGATGCGAGTGCTGCTTTCGCACGGGCTGTTTGCACGGCTGCTAAGATTTTGCGCATGGGCGACCCGGCTGCACATTTGCCCGCGGAACACCTGCTTGAGGTTCTCCACCAGGGCTCTGGTGGACGGGAGCTGCTTCTTCCCTTCGAAGCTTCGCTCCACAATTCTCTCTTGGGGGCCTGGGGGCGTCCTGCCACGGGGGACCCGGTGCCCCAGTCCCTCCTGCACCGCCACCGTCCTGCTCCGCATGATCCTGTCTGTCTTTCCTTCCATCCTTCTACTCTGGGCCCTCTTCTGCAGACGGCCTTTCCTTCCTTGCCTTCCATTTTGTCTCCTCCATCACGGGAGGCCCGGTGGTTAGATTCCTGGGGGCGTAACATCTTCGTTTCCTCCAGTGCTGCCTTGCGGGCGCTCAACACGCTTTGTGTGTTAGCCAGAGCCACTTCTAGTTTGTGGGATTCCGCGGAGTCCCTTCTGTCTTGTGCCTCTCAGGAGAGTGCCCGCGGCACCATGTGTTGGATGGCCGGGAGCTGGCCGCGTTTATTCTTCGCTCAGCTCTTGATGTCTCTGAGGCTCTTGGTCGCACTATGGCTAGTTCGGTGGCCCTCTGTCGCCATGCATGGTTAAGGGATGGTGTTTTCCCTGAGAATGTTAGGGAGCGTCTGGTTGACCTCCCTTTTGATGGCACTCTTTTGTTTCACACCCCTGCGGATTCTGCCATTCAACGGTTCCTTGCGGGGCTTCGTCCTCCTCCTCCCCCCCCCTCCCCCTCAGTGAACCTGGATGTCGGTCCTCTGGTGTGTTCTGGGAGGTGTTCTCCCATTGTTTTTCTGGAGCTTAGTGCTGGGTAACCCGGTTGTGTGTTCTGTATGGTTGGTGCCCCTTCAGGGTCCTTTGCTTGGCCCTTCGGTGCTGTTGGCTGCTGGTACAGCCCCCTTTTGGCTTCTGTGTCTTTTTGGCTGATTGGCAAGCCGTCTGTGGTTTTACCCGCAGGTCCTTTATGTTCTTGTCCTCTGCTGCGGAATTTTTCCTAAGAGGTGTTCCCATGTTTTCCTTGGGACGTATCATGCCCTAAGTGGGGTACTTGTAGCTATTACATAGCTCTGTCCTACGCTGGGGAGGTGTGGCTGCCCTTTTTTCGGGTTCCTTGCCTTTCCTGGCATCACTGTATACCGCTGGTGCGGTCTCTTTTGCCTTTGTCTTGGTGGGCTTACGTTGCTCCAATGTCCGTCATTCTCAGTGTTCGTTGCATCGCTAGGCCAGCCTGGCATGCCGTCTATGGTGTCCCAGGGGGGGCTACGTTTCTTCTGGCTTTCCTGTGCTCTGGTTGCCGGCTGGTCCGTCCTCCGTGTCTCTCCTCTTTCTCTTCTGCCTGGTCCCACTTCTTCGTGGGCCGGTGTGTGTCTCTGGCACGGCCCCCCTTTGGGGATTGTTCTGGATTTCCCTGGCCGCTGCCCTTGGCTTGCGCCTGGCTTGTTCTGGGTGCACTGCTTCAGGGTGTTGCCGGCTGCGCATGTCTGCTCGTTATGGTCCACCGCCGTGGCCCTTGATGTGTTCCCTTGTGCCCCTGCCTCTTGTTCTGCTGGGGCTTTGCGCACCTGTGCCTTTCTTCTTCGCCTACGCCTTTTGGCTGTGGAGCCGCTCCTGCCTTGTCTGCTGCCTGGAGGCTGATGCCTGTTCAGCTGCCCCCTATCGCTGTGTCTGTGTTTTCCTGCGGCAGGCTCTGCCTCCGGTTCTACCTCTTCTCCCTGGAGTTTGAGGTGGTTCTTTTCTTCCTTGGTGCTCCTCTGGCGCTGTCTGCCCCTACGGGGTTTTCTGGCAGTTGTACCTTGGATGGACTTGGGTTTTCCTGGCCTTCCCATCGCCTCGTTCTTGCTTACTTCTGCTTGGTGAGGGCTGGGCCGCCCTTCTTGTCCCTGTGACACATCCCCTGCTGGGGCCCTGTGTTCTTCCAAGCTGGTGAGATTCTCTCGCAGACCCTCCTCTCCTCTTGGTATGGCTAGGGTATCTATTCTACGTTAAGGAATCTGCGGCTAGTAGTCTCTATCAGATGTACAAGTTACTTACCTTCGGTAACGATGTATCTGGTAGAGACGATTCTAGCCGCAGATTCCTTCACGACCCGCCCTTCCTCCCCGTTCTGCGAGGACCTTCTGTTTGGTCTTCTGCACTCGCCTCCCTCCGGGTGGCTTGTCTTCTGTGGGGGTGTGCTTCGCCTCCTCCCGGACAGGATGCTTCGTTCTGCTTGATTGTTCCACCCCTTCCTTTCTGATCCGAGGTTGGTTGGTTCATGTGTGCTTCTGCCTCCCCTCCACTTTGGTTTTTTTCTCCAAGTGTAGTGGCCTCCTTGACTCTTCTCCTTTTACTGGCTAGGGGTTTCTGATCCCTGTGCAGTTCTCTGCGTTGTTTTTTTTTTTGCTTGTACCTCGGCCCTTTCGCTCCTTTCCGGGGATACAGCCCTCCTTGATGGTGTCGTCTGGGGGTGAATTGCTGTTACTCCTCTGTTTCGGGCTTGTTGCCCCTTCACTGTTGTGGATTGTGATTGCAGATTCTCTCTCTCTCTCTCTTCTGCCATAGCGTTTTTCACATGGGTTCTGCCTCCAGGGGGGATGTCGCGTTAGCTTGCAAGGTTGCTCCTCAGGGCGGTGCTCTGCTCTTTCCCTGCTATGGCTTTCGCTGCTATTCCTTTTGGTACCTTAGTGCTTGGCACTTTTCCAATTGGTGCTGTTCCTCACCTTTCGTTTCTCTCTTTATTCACTGATTTTTCGCACACTGTTCCCATACTCTCCACAGTTTTGTTTGTGATGGCTCCGCGTTGTGGCGCGTAAAAGTTCTCCAAAGAAAACTGATGTCAGCGCGCCGGGGCGGGGCTTATGTGACCTCGCTGACGTCACGCACGCGGACGTCAGGGCGGAGTCGCGTGGTACCGCCCCCCGGCGCGCAGAGATGCTGGGGCAAAGAAAGTTTTCCGGGTCCAGTCTCACACCTGGGGATAATTCTACGTTAAGGAATCTGCGGCTAGAATCGTCTCTACCAGATACATCGTTACCGAAGGTAAGTAACTTGTACGTATGTGTGAGTGTGTATATATATGTGTGTGTATATATGTGTGTATATATATGTGTGTATATATGTGTGTGTGTGTGTGTGTGTATATATGTGTGTGTGTGTGTGTGTGTATATATATGTGTGTGTGTGTGTGTGTGTATATATATGTGTGTGTGTGTGTGTGTGTGTATATATGTGTGTGTGTGTATATATATGTGTGTGTGTATATATATATATGTGTGTGTATATATATATATATATATATGTTCATAACAGAAAGATTTGCCTTGCAAGGAGTCGCCAACACAGGTGGAAATTTAGCCTTCTTTAATGCAGGTAGCAGGCATAGCGCGTTCAGTCCCCAACAGCAAAGCGCCAAACATGTTTCGGGCTGGATAGCCCTTGTTCACTGGCTGCGCAAGCAAAGTCTCAGCAGCTGCGTGGATATAAAACTCTAACCCCGCCCAAATGGGTCTTCACCAGCAAAGTTGCATTCTGGGTTGAGTAGTCCATAACTGAACCAAGGTGGTAGCTGACCAGGACAGTGTGCACAAGTATAATAAATCCCAAGTGGGGGCTGAGGGGAAAGAGGCCACGATGCCTGTCAGTGTCAATCCCAGCAAAAATCGGCATTTCCAACTCCACACGGTGCTCATGTCTTCAAGCACCGCAGGGCCGCTGAATACGCGGCGGGGCGTCTCCGCGGCGAGGCGCGCCGCATGTCATATTCATAACAGAAAGATTTGCCTTGCAAGGAGTCGCCAACACAGGTGGAAATTTAGCCTTCTTTAATGCAGGTAGCAGGCATAGCGCGTTCAGTCCCCAACAGCAAAGCGCCAAACATGTTTCGGGCTGGATAGCCCTTGTTCACTGGCTGCGCAAGCAAAGTCTCAGCAGCTGCGTGGATATAAAACTCTAACCCCGCCCAAATGGGTCTTCACCAGCAAAGTTGCATTCTGGGTTGAGTAGTCCATAACTGAACCAAGGTGGTAGCTGACCAGGACAGTGTGCACAAGTATAATAAATCCCAAGTGGGGGCTGAGGGGAAAGAGGCCACGATGCCTGTCAGTGTCAATCCCAGCAAAAATCGGCATTTCCAACTCCACACGGTGCTCATGTCTTCAAGCACCGCAGGGCCGCTGAATACGCGGCGGGCGTCTCCGCGGCGAGGCGCGCCGCATGTCATATTCATAACAGAAAGATTTGCCTTGCAAGGAGTCGCCAACACAGGTGGAAATTTAGCCTTCTTTAATGCAGGTAGCAGGCATAGCGCGTTCAGTCCCCAACAGCAAAGCGCCAAACATGTTTCGGGCTGGATAGCCCTTGTTCACTGGCTGCGCAAGCAAAGTCTCAGCAGCTGCGTGGATATAAAACTCTAACCCCGCCCAAATGGGTCTTCACCAGCAAAGTTGCATTCTGGGTTGAGTAGTCCATAACTGAACCAAGGTGGTAGCTGACCAGGACAGTGTGCACAAGTATAATAAATCCCAAGTGGGGGCTGAGGGGAAAGAGGCCACGATGCCTGTCAGTGTCAATCCCAGCAAAAATCGGCATTTCCAACTCCACACGGTGCTCATGTCTTCAAGCACCGCAGGGCCGCTGAATACGCGGCGGGCGTCTCCGCGGCGAGGCGCGCCGCATGTCATATTCATAACAGAAAGATTTGCCTTGCAAGGAGTCGCCAACACAGGTGGAAATTTAGCCTTCTTTAATGCAGGTAGCAGGCATAGCGCGTTCAGTCCCCAACAGCAAAGCGCCAAACATGTTTCGGGCTGGATAGCCCTTGTTCACTGGCTGCGCAAGCAAAGTCTCAGCAGCTGCGTGGATATAAAACTCTAACCCCGCCCAAATGGGTCTTCACCAGCAAAGTTGCATTCTGGGTTGAGTAGTCCATAACTGAACCAAGGTGGTAGCTGACCAGGACAGTGTGCACAAGTATAATAAATCCCAAGTGGGGGCTGAGGGGAAAGAGGCCACGATGCCTGTCAGTGTCAATCCCAGCAAAAATCGGCATTTCCAACTCCACACGGTGCTCATGTCTTCAAGCACCGCAGGGCCGCTGAATACGCGGCGGGCGTCTCCGCGGCGAGGCGCGCCGCATGTCATATTCATAACAGAAAGATTTGCCTTGCAAGGAGTCGCCAACACAGGTGGAAATTTAGCCTTCTTTAATGCAGGTAGCAGGCATAGCGCGTTCAGTCCCCAACAGCAAAGCGCCAAACATGTTTCGGGCTGGATAGCCCTTGTTCACTGGCTGCGCAAGCAAAGTCTCAGCAGCTGCGTGGATATAAAACTCTAACCCCGCCCAAATGGGTCTTCACCAGCAAAGTTGCATTCTGGGTTGAGTAGTCCATAACTGAACCAAGGTGGTAGCTGACCAGGACAGTGTGCACAAGTATAATAAATCCCAAGTGGGGGCTGAGGGGAAAGAGGCCACGATGCCTGTCAGTGTCAATCCCAGCAAAAATCGGCATTTCCAACTCCACACGGTGCTCATGTCTTCAAGCACCGCAGGGCCGCTGAATACGCGGCGGGGCGTCTCCGCGGCGAGGCGCGCCGCATGTCATATTCATAACAGAAAGATTTGCCTTGCAAGGAGTCGCCAACACAGGTGGATATATTTGAGATGTCATCAGTGATGTCATCAGTGATGTCACTGACCATGTCATGAGTGATGTAATATGTGACGTCATCAGCAGTGCATTGCGGGGGCGCGAGTTATAGTTAGCTGAACTAACTATAACGGGGGAATTTCACGGGTTTTGTACGAGTGCAATGTCCAAGTAACTAAAACTGTCCCTAAAACCTATGGTTTTTTCAGTGAATTTCAAAGGTTTTTTAAATGCTAATTTGTAACTATAACGTGTCTGAAACCTATGGTTTTTTCAGTGAATTTCAAAGGTTTTTAAATGCTAATTTCTAACTATAACGTGCCTGAAACCTACGGTTTTTTCAGTGAATTTCAAAGGTTTTGTAAATGACAATTTTTAAATGTATTAATTGTTATATTAATTTTTTTCATACTGATTTACTACATTTTTAGAAACAATTTTTTTTTACATATTTTATTTTTTAAATTACATTGTAATTACATTATACATTACATTACAAAAAATACTTTCTCAGAATGAATTACTTTAGTTTAAATACTTTGCAGATAGGCAATAGACTTTTAAGTACAGTAGTTACAGTTGTTGCAATGGGCAACACATTTTCAAACACAATGCAACATTCAGCTCAATGTGAATTTCTAGTTAAATGCAATTAGTTACTTTATGGATTACTTTTGTAACCACAGGACTGGATCCTAGATTCAGTCCTGGTACATCTCCTGTAAACAGTTGAGTAAAAGCGTTTTGGTTACAGTCGTGATTTTTAAGGAATATTATTGTATTTTAAAAGTTGACACTTAGAAACTTTTTCTCATAGAATCACCAATGTTATCCTATGGAAGGAAATTCACTTAGCAGGTAAAAACTGTTATCGTTACTTTTTCTTACTCAGTGTTGGATCCTGGATCCAGCACTGGTGCATCTCCTGTAAACAGTTGAAAAAATGCGTTTAAGTCATACAGGCGATTTTTAAGGAATATTTGTAGTTTGTGAAAATCAACACTTTGAAACTTTTTGCTGAAAACCAGTCAATCTTAGCCTATGAAGGAAATTCAAGTTACCGGTAAGTACGGCTAAAATTACTTTTCAGGACCAGTACTGGGCTGAAAGATGCAGCACTGAGGTCTCTCCTGATAACAGGTGAGTAAATCGGAATTCGTATTTCGGCTGATTTTAGAGGAATATTTTAAAGTTCCAAAACTCCACACTTAGAAGAATTTCCAAGTGAAACCAGTCAATGTTAGCCTATGGAAGGAAATTCAAGTTACTGGTAAGTACGGTTAAAATTACTTTTCAGGACCAATACTGGGCTGAAAGATACAGCACTGAGGTCTCTCCTTATAACAGGTGAGTAAATCGGAATTCGTATTTCGGCTGATTTTAGAGGAATATTTTAAAGTTCCAAAACTCCACACTTAGAAGAATTTCCAAGTGAAACCAGTCAATGTTAGCCTATGAAGGAAATTCAAGTTACCGGTAAGTACGGCTAAAATTACTTTTCAGGACCAGTACTGGGCTGAAAGATGCAGCACTGAGGTCTCTCCTGATAACAGGTGAGTAAATCGGAATTCGTATTTCGGCTGATTTTAGAGGAATATTTTAAAGTTCCAAAACTCCACACTTAGAAGAATTTCCAAGTGAAACCAGTCAATGTTAGCCTATGAAGGAAATTCAAGTTACCGGTAAGTACGGCTAAAATTACTTTTCAGGACCAGTACTGGGCTGAAAGATGCAGCACTGAGGTCTCTCCTGATAACAGGTGAGTAAATCGGAATTCGTATTTCGGATGATTTTAGAGGAATATTTGCACAATGGTGAAGGGAGGGGCGGGGCCTGAGGTTACATCTGTGCAAACGCGCCCCGTGGCGCGTTTTAAGTTGGGGGATTAAGTCCCCTTGAATCCTGAGGGTCCCTAGGGGCCAACTAGCCCACCAGGAACCTCCAATATGCGCCAGGGGCTGCGTTGCAGAGACGTGTAGAGAGGCCACACCCCTTTTACACCTCTCTGCAACGCAGCTCTGTGGCGCTTTCTGGATGTACCTGTTGGGCTAGTTGGCCCCAGGGACCCTCAGGATTGAAGGGGATTTAATTCCCATCTTAAAACGCGCCACGGGGCCTGTTTGCACACATGTCACCTGAAGCCCCGCCCCTCCCTTCACCACTGTGCAAACGCGCCCGTGGCGCGTTTTAAGTTGGGGGATTAAGTCCCCTTGAATCCTGAGGGTCCCCGGAGTCCAAC